>CM053612.1:60340486-60382349 GCA_028646535.1 Procyon lotor | reverse complement strand
CCCTCTTCAATAACCACCGTAAGGCTCGCCCAACCCTCCACCCCCACCCCTCCAAAACCCTCAGTTTGTTCCTCATGGGTCTCTCATGGTTCATCACCCATTCTGATTTCCCCCCATTCCCACTTCCCTTCCTTCCCACAATGCCCTCCATGTTTTTCCTTATGCTCCACATGTAAGTGAGACCATAAGATAATTGGCTTTCTCTACTTGACTTATTTCACTCCGTATAATCTCTTCCAGTCCCATCCATGTTGATACAAAAGTTGGATATTCGTCCTTTCTAATGCAGGCATAATATTCCGTTGTATGTATGTACCATATTTTCTTTATCCATTCATCTGTTGAAGGGCATCTTGGTTCTTTCCACAGTTTGGCGATTGTGGCCATTGCTGCTATGAACATTGGGGTACATGTGGCCCTTCTTTGTAATGCATCTGCTTCTTTGGGGTAAATACCCAGTAGTGCAATGGCAGGGTCATAGAGTAGCTCTATTTTTAATTTCTGGAGGAATCTCCACAGTGTTTTCCAAAGTGGTTGCACCAACTTGCATTCCCATCAATAGTGGAATAGGGTTCCCTTTTCTCCACACCCTCTCCAACATTTGTTGTTTACTGTCCTATTGACTTGGGCCATTCTAACTGGTGTAAGGTGGTATCTCAGCGTGGTTTTGATTTGAATTTCACTGATGGCTAAAGTTGAACATATTTTCATGTGTTTCTTAACCATTTGTATGTCTTCTTTGGAGAAGTGTCTGTTCATGTCTTCTGCCCATCTTTTGATGTGATCATCTATTTTTTGAGTGTTGAGTTTGAGGAGTTCTTTATAGATATTAGATATCAAACCTTTGTAGTGTCATTTGGGAATATCTTCTCTCATTCTGGGGGTTGCCTGTTTGTTTTGCTGGCTGTTTCCTTTGCTGTGCAGAAGCTGTTTATCTTGATGGAGTATCCAAAGTTCATTTTCGCTTTTGTTTCCTTTGCCTTTGGAGACATGTCCTGAAAGATGTTGCCATGGCTGATGTTCAAGAGGTTACTGCCTATGTTCTTCTCTAGGTTTTTGATAGACTCCTGCCTCATGTTGAGGTTTTTTATCCATTTCGAGTTTATTTTCGTGTATGGTGTAAGAGAAAGATGAATTTTCATTCTTGTATATATAGTTGTCCAATTTCCCAGCACCATTTATTGAAGAGACTCTCTTTTTTCCACTGGATATTTTTTCCTATTTTGTCAAAGATTAGTTGACCATAAAATTGTGGGTCCATAACTGGGCTCTCTATTCTGTTCCACTGGTCTATGTGTCTGTTTTTGTGACCATGCTTTCTTGGTGTTCACTTTGTGGTAAAGCTTGAAATCAGGCAAAATCAGGCAATATGATGCTCTCAGCTTTGTTTTTCTTTTTCAACATTTCCTTAGCAATTCGGGGTCCTTTCTGGTTTCATACAAATTTTAGGACTATTTTTTTTAGCCCTTTGAAAAAACTGGTAGAGAAGAAAGGTCAGGAGGAGAACTGGAGCATACTGCTCAGGAATCATGAGAAGAGATTTAGGGAAATAAATGACGCCATGAAACATTCCAACATCAGAATTCTTGAAATCCCAGAGGAGGTAGAGAAAGACAGAAGACTAAAAGATATGGTTGATCAAATTCTGAATGAAAATTTCCCCAATCTAGGGAATGGAACAAGTGTTCATGTCCTAGTGGCATAAAGGACACCTGCCAAGATCAACGAGTCTAGAAAATCAGAGAGACAAATCATAGTGAAATTTGAATATTATAATTTTAACCAAGAGGTCCTAAGGACAGCTAGGGGAAGAGATCCTTTACATACTGAGGAAGACCAATTAGAATAACATCAGACCTGTCCACAGAAACCTGGCAAGCCAGGAAGGGCTGGCATGATGTATTCAGGGCACTAAACAAGAAGATCATGCAGCCGAGAATGCTTTATCCAGCAAAGCTGACATTCAGAATGGATGGGGAGATAAAGAGCTTCCAAGACTGGCAAGGATTAAAAGAGTATGTGACCACCCAACTGGCACTCCAGGAAATATTAAAGGGGGTTCTATAAAAGTAAGCAGAACTCATAGTGACTTAGAACAGAAATTTACAATCTAGAGAAACAAGGACTACACAGGCAACATGATGTCATTAAACACTTATCTTTCAGTAATCATGGTCAATTTGAACAGCCCAAACATTCCCATAAAATGGCACAGGATTGCAGATTGGATAAAATGGCAGGACCCGTTCATATGCCGCCTACAAGAGACACATTTGGAACCAAAAGATACATACAGACTGAAGGTGAAAGGATGGAGAACCATCTTTCATGCCAATGGGCCTCAAAAGAGAGCTGAGGTAGCAATTCTCCTATCAGATAAATTAGATTTTCAGCAAAAGACTGTAGTCAGAGATACAGGACACCACATCATTCTGAAAGGGTTTATCCTCCAAGAATATCTAACAATTGTAAACATTTATGCCCCAGATATAGGAGCATCCAACTATATAAGCCAACTGATAATCAAAATGAAGAGTCATATTGATATGAATACATTAATAGTCGGAGATCTTAACATGCCACTCTCAGTAACAGACAGATCATCTAAACAGAAAATTAATAAAGAAGAGCTTTAAATGACACTTTGGACCAGATGGACCTCATAGAGATATACAGAACATTCCACCCTAAAACAACAGAATATTCATCCTTCTTGATCGCACATGGAACTTTCTCCAGATTAGACCACATACTGGGTCACAAATCAGGACTCAGCAGATAGCAGAAGATTGAGATGATTCTCTGCATTTTCTCAGACCACAGTGCTTTGAAACTGGAACTCAACCAGAAAAAAAAGTTTGGAAATAATTCAAACACTTGGAGGCTAATGACCAACCTGCTCAAGAATGCTGAGATCAACCAGGAAATCAAAGATGAACTTAAACTAATTCATGGAGACCAATGTGAATGAAGATACATCAATGCAAAACCAATGGGACACCACAAAGGCAGTCCTTAGGTAGAAATACATAGCCTCACTCAAAAAAAAATTGAAAAATCTCGAATACACCAGCTCTCTGTACCCCTTAAAGAACTAGAAAATCAACAATAAATTAGCCAGCTCCATGCACAAGAAGGTAAACAATCAAGTTTTTCTTTCTTTACAATTTTGTAATGTGGTTTCTTCAAACAAACTGTCCCAACTACACTCAGGAGATAGTGTAGTGTTCTTTTCTGTTCACTGCTTATATTTCTTCCCCCCACCTTTTTTGTTTCTTTTTTTCTTTTTTGTTTTTTCTTCTCTTTTCATTTCCAGTTTTTACAGTATATTCTATCCTTTCACTGAATTTAACTTTATTTTTGAACATATGTAATTTTTACTTTCTTTATAATTTTGGGATCTTGTTTTCAAAAAAACAGACCGAAATATGGAGAGAATGCAGTGTATTACTCTATTATTCTCACTTTTCAGATTGTATTCTCTTTTTTTATTTTTTCAAGTTTTTTTTTCTGGTTTTGTGTCTCATCTGAGTCCTTTAGTGTATTTTTGTCTCAGATTGTTGTTTACATTTTAGTATTTTCTTTTCTCATTCATCTATTCTTCTCTGGACCAAATGAGAAGACAGAAGAGATCTTCTCAAAAAAGAACAAGAGTCAGTACTAACTGCCAGGGACCTAATCAGTATGGAAATAAGTAAAATATGGGAATTAGAGGTCAGAATAATGATAATGACTTGGCTTGAAAAAAGCATAAGGGACACTAGAGAATCCTTTTTGGAAAAATGAATGAACTAAAATATAACCAAGTTGAAATTAAAACAGCAATTAATAAGATGTAATAAAAATGGGGACTCTAACTCCTAGGTTAAATGAGGCAGAAGAGAGAATATGATATCACTTCCATAGTGCTATGGAAGACCAAATAATAGTGAATAAAGAAGCTGAGAAAAAGAGAGATAAAAAAGTACTGCATCAAGAGAGGAAAATTCGAGAGATAAGTGATACCATAAAAAGAAACAATGCTACAATAATCAGAATCCTACAAGAGGAAAGTGAGAGAGGGGCAGAAGGTGTATTGGAGCAAATTATAGCGGAGAAGTTCCCTAATTTGGACAAGGAAACAGGCATCAAAATCCAGGAGATACAGAGAATCCTCCTCAAAATCAACCAAAATAGGTCAACACCCCATCATCTAATAGTAAAACTTACAAATCTCATAAAGAGAAAATCCTGAATGCAGCTAGGAACAAGAGGTCTGTAACCTACAATAGTAGAAATATTAGCTTGGCAGCAGACCTATCCACAGGGACCTGGCAGGCCAGAAAGAATTCGCATGTTATATTCAGAGCACTAAATGAGAGAAAAATGCACCCAAGACTTCTATATCCAGCTAGGCTATCATTGAAGATAGAAGGAGAAATAAAAAGCGTCCAGGGCCAACAAAAACTAAGAGAATTTGCAAACACCAGATCAACCCTACAGGAAGTATTGGAAAGGTTCCTCTAAGCAGAGAGAGCCTAAAAGTAACATATGTCAGAACGAAATGGAGACAATATACAGTAACAGTCACCTTATGGGCAATACAATGGCACTAACGTCATATCTTTCAATAGTTATCCTGAATGTAAATGGGCTAAATGCCCCAATCAAAAGCCACAGGATATCAGAATGGATAAAAAAACAAGACCCATTGATATGCTGCCTGCAAGAGACTCATTTTAGACCCAAAGACACCTCCAGATTTAAAGTGAGGGTGTG
This sequence comes from Procyon lotor, assembly GCA_028646535.1. Taxonomy (NCBI): domain Eukaryota; kingdom Metazoa; phylum Chordata; class Mammalia; order Carnivora; family Procyonidae; genus Procyon; species Procyon lotor. The sequence continues at coordinate 60,377,591 of CM053612.1, read as the reverse complement.
GAAAACAATTTACCATTCTAATGGACATCAGAAGAAAGCTGGGGTCACACTCATTATATCAGACAAACTAGATTTTAAACCAAAGTTTGTAATAATTTGGAAGGACACTATATAATAATTAATGGGTTTGTACAATAAGAATATCTAACAATTTTAAATATCTATGCCCCTTATATGTGAGCAGCCAATTATATAAGCCAATTAATAACAAAATCAAAGAACAATATTGAAAATAATGCAATAATAGCAAGGGACTTTAACATCCCTCTCATCACAATAGACAGATCATCTTAGCAGAGGATCAACAAGGAATTAGGGCTTTGAATGACATACTGGACCAGATGGACTTCACAGATATATTCAGAACATTCCATCCTAAGTGAGGGAATGCACATTCTTCTTGAGTGCACATGGAACAGTCTCCAGAATAGATTACATACTGGGTCACAAATCCAGTCTCAACTCATATCAAAAGACTGGGATCATTCTCTGAATATTTTTGGACCAAAATGCTTTAAAACTGGAACTCAATCACAAGAGGAAATTTGGAAAGAACTCAAATACATGGAGGCTAAAGTGCATCCTCCTGAGGAAATAATGGGTCAACCAGGAAATTAAAGAAGAATTAAAAGATCATGGAAACAAATGAAAAAAAATAGAACTATTCAAAATCTTTGGGCTGAAGAAAAGGTGGTCCTACAAGGGAAGTATATAGCAATACAAGCTTTTCTCAAGAAACGTAAAAGGTCTCAAATACACAGCCTCACCTTACACCTAAAGGAGCTGGAGAAAGAACAGCAAATAAAGCCAAGCCCAGTAGGAGAAGAGAAATAGTAAAGATCAGAGTGGGAGATGAATCATGAGAGACGACTATGGACTCTAGGAAACCAACTGAAGGTTTTGGGAGGGGTGGGGGGATGAGTGAGCCTGGTGATGGGTATTAAGGAGGGCACATATTGCAAGGAGCACAAGGAGCACTTGTGTTATATGCAAATAATGAATTATGGAACACTACATCAAAAACTAATGATGTACTGTATGGTGACTAACATAACATAATAAAAAAATGGAAGGAAAAAGAAACAAAGACAATCTAAACAAATGGAGAGACATACTGAAAAAAAAAAAAAAGATCGGAGCAGAAATCAATGAAATAGAATCCAAAAGAACAGTAGAATAGATGACAAAACTAGGAGCTGGTTCTTTGAGAGAATTAATAACATTGATAAACCTCTCGCCAGACTTATAAAAAAGAAGAGGAAGGATTGAAATAAATAAAATCATGAAGGAAAGAGGAGAGATCACCAACAACACTGAAGAATTAAAAATTATAAGAACATATTATGAGCAACTATATGCCAACAAATTAGGCAATCTTAAAGAAATGGATGCATTCCCAGAGATGTATAAACTCCCAAAACTGAAACAGGAAGAAATAGAAAACCTGAACAGACCTATAACCAGCAAGGAAATTGAAGTAGTAATGAAAAATCTCCCAAAACACAAAAGCCCAGGGCCAGATAGTTTCCCAGGGGAATTCTACCAAACCTTTAAGGAAAATGTAATACCTATTCTCCTAAAGCTGTTCCAAAAAATAGAAATAGAAGCAAAACTTCCAAACTCTTTCCATGGGGCTAGCATTACTTTGGTCCCAAAACCAGACAAAGACCCCATCAACAAGGAGAATTACAGACAAATATCCCTGATGAACATGGATGCAAAAATTCTCACCAAAATACTAGCCAATAGGATCCAACTTACATTGAAATGATTATTCACCAGGACCAAGTGGGATTTATCCCTTGGCTGCAAGCCTGGTTCAACATTCACAAATCAATGTGGTACACTACATAAATAAAAGAAGGGGCAAGAATTATATGATCCTCTCAATAGATACAGAAAAAGTATTTGACAAAGTCCAGCATCCTTTCTTGGTTAAAACTCTTTATAATGTAGAGGTAGATGTAACATACCTTAATATCATGAAAGCCATGCATGAAAAACCTACAGCAAATGTCATCTCAATGACGAAAAGCTGAGCACTTTTCCCTTAAGATCAGGAACATGTACACTCTCACCATTACTGTTCAACATAGTACTAGAAGTCCTAACCTCAACAATCAGATAACAGCAATAAATTAAATTAAATTAAATTAAATTAAATTAAATTAAATTAAATTAAATTGCATCCGAATCAGCAGAGAAGAAATCAAACTCTTGCTCTTTGCTGACAACATGGTACTCTATATGGAAAACCCAAAGACTCCACCTCAAAATTGGTAGAACTCATACAGGAATCCAGCAAAGTGGCAGGATATAAAATCAATGCATTAGAATTCAGTTGCATTTCTATACACCAGCAATGACACAGAAGAAAGAAAAATTAAGGAATGAATCTCATTTACAGCTGTACCAAAAAACATAAGATACCTAGGAATAAATCTATTGGGCAAAGACCTGTACTCAGAAAACTATGGAATAGTTATGAAATAAATTGAGGAAGATACAAAGAAATGGAAGAACAATCCATGCTCGTGGATTTTAAGAACAAATATTGTTAAAGAGTCTATGCTACCTAGAGCAATAGACACATTCAGTGTAATCCCTATCAAAATATCATCAACTGTTTTCGCTGAGCTGAAACAAATAATCCTAAAATTTTTATGGAACCAGAAAAGACCCAGGTAGCTAAAGGATTGTTGAAAAAGAAAATCATAACTGGTGGCATCATAATTCTGGACTTCAAGCTCTATTACAAAGATATGATCATCAAGACAGTATGTACCAGCACAAAAATAGACACTTAGATTAGTCGTACCTAATAGAGAATTCAGAAACGGACCCACAACTCTATGATCAACTAATCTTGAAGAAAGCATAAAAAAATGTCCAATGGAAAAAAAAATGACAGTCTCTTCAACAAATGGTGTTGGGAAACCTGGACAGCCACATGCAGAAGAATGAAACTGGACCACTTTCTTAGACCATACACAAAAATAAATTAAAAATAGATGAAAGATGTAAATGTAAGGCAGGCAACCATCAGAGGAAAACGCAGGCAGAAACCTCTTTAACTTCAGCCATAGCAACTTCTTACTAGACACAGTCTTCAAGCAAGGGAAATAAAAGCAAAAATGAATTATTGAGACTTCATCAAGATAAAAACTTCTGCAAAGTGAAGGGAACAATCAACAAAACTAAAAGGCAGTCTACAGAATGGGAAAGATATTTGCAAATGACATCTCTGATAAATGGTTAGTATCTAAAACCTATACAGAACTTATCAAAATCAACCCCCAAAAAACAAATAATCCAGTCATAAAATGAGCAGAAGACATGAATAGACACTTTTTCAAAGACAACCAGATGGCTAACAGACACATGAAAAGACACTCAACAACACTCAGCATCAGGGAAATACAAATCAAAACCACAATGAGTTGCCACCTCACATCTTTCAGAACGGCTAAAAACAACAACATAAGAAAAAACAGGTGTTGGTGAGGATGTGGAGAAAGAGGAGCCCTCTTGCACTTTTGGGGGGAATGCAAACTGGTGCAACAACTCTGGAAAACAGTTTGGAGTTTCCTCAAAAAGTTATTAATAGAATTACCCTGTGACCCAGCAATTACACTACTAGGCATTTACCCAAAGGATACAAAAATACAGATTTGAAGGGGTACATGCACCCCAATTTTTTCCCCAAATATGTTTATTTTATTTTTTCAGTGTTACAAGATTTATTGTTCATGCACCGCACCCCAATGTTGTTTACAGCAGCATTATCAACAATAGCCAAACTATGGAGAGATCCCAAATGTCCATCAACTGATGAATGGATAAAGAAGACGTGGTATATGTGTATACATATACAATGTATATATACACAATGGAATATCACTCAGCCATCAAAAAATGAAAATTTGCCACTTGTAATGATATGGATTCAGCTAGATTGTATCATGCTAAGTGAAATAAGTCAGTCAGAGAAAGACAAATGCCATATGATTTCATTCATATATGGAATCTAAGAAAGAAAACAGATGAACATATGGGAAGGAGGGAGAGAGAAAAGAGGGAAAGAAACCATAAGAGTTTCTTTTAATGATAGGAAACAAACTGAGGGTTGATAGGGGGGAGATGCATGGGAGATGGTTTAGATGGGTGATGGGATTAAGGAAGGCACTTGTGATAAGCGCTGGGTGTTGTATGTAAGTGATGAGTCACCGAATTCTTCTCTAGAAACCAATATTGCTCTGTGTGTTAACTAACTGAAATTTTAATTAAAAAATAGTAAGAGAAAAAAAATTGCTTCTCACAATAATCATAGAATTCTACCAATCTGTTTATGCTGGAAGGTTTTCTAAAATAATTTTCCTTCTGGAAAAAAAAAAACTTTTTTACAGAATGTACTTTTTAAAAGACTTTTTAGGGTTTTACATTCAAAGCAAGATTGAGAAGAAGGGACATAGATTTCCTGTATGCCCCATCCTCACGTATGAATAGTCTCCCCTATACCAATAGCACTCATCAAAATGGTACTTTTCTTTCCAAGGATGATCCAACATTGACACATCATAATCGGCAATATCCATAGTTTCCCTGAGCATTCACTCTTGGCGTTGTAAATTTTGTGGGTTTGGACTAATGTATAATGACATGTATCCACCAGTATAGTGGTATCATATAGAGTATTTTCCCTGCCTGTAAGTCCTCCGTACTCTGCCTATTTCCCTCCCTCTTTCCCCACAAAGCAGTTAAAAACAAACAAACAAACAAACAAACAAACAAACAAACAAGAAAACAAACATTCCTGTGTTTTTTCTCAGAGCATTGTAAACCTGAGAGTGGATGCTGGTGAGCATCTCTCTCAAGCCAAACTCATGCCCAATCCATATCCTCCTTCCAGGTTACTGGCATTGGCAAGAAGACTTACCAACAGTTCTCCTTCATCCTCACCACCAAAATTAAGGATACTGTGATGCAGGCCATCTCACACCTGACTTAGTACTGTATGCAGGAATTTTTCCCTACCTTTCTGGAGTTTTCTGCCACATGACCATGTAACGATCTTGGGGCCAGACTGGTCAGAGCCTGTTGGGGCAGGTTTCCTGGAGAGAGTCAAGTCAGAGATGGCTGGGAATGAAAGAAATGGAGCAATCTTCCATGCCCCAGGGACGATGAGTGCAGAAGGCCCAAATGTGGTGTGGGGAGCAAAGCAGAAAGAATGGAGGAATGCTTTGGCACCACTATCCCAGGCTCCCCCTAGGTATAGGCCATCTTATGGGAATGGGGAGGCAGAGACAGGCAGGTTTCTTATCACTCCTCTCCCCTTGCGGGGGGGGGGGGCACTAGAGTGCTCTGTGATAAGCATGGCCTTTTTGATTAAGACCTGGGGGTTCTTAGGCCTCTCTCTGGGCACTTGGGTTAGATGCTTAACATGTTTTTGGAAGAACCAGATTCAGTCACCCTGCATTCTTGTCCCAGATCTGTCCTGAGCACGCAATATATGACTCTGACCAATCAGTTCACCTAACTGGAACTTAATTTCCCCATCTATGAACGGTTTACATTAGATAACTAGAATTTTGCTTCAGGACACCTGGGTTCTGGTCTCACATTAGCCAGTAACTTATTATATGACTTTGAGAAAATATCTACCTCTCTTTGGGCCTTATTTTCCCCATACATAAATAAGAGGGATGCATTTATACCCAGGGAGCTCTGAGGGTCCTTCTTGACCTAATGGGTCTGTGCTATGTGACCTAGAGTAATCTCCCTTGGGTCTAGCTGCCAGCCTTCCTAAATGCAGTCTTTGAGATCAATGATGAGGTAAGGTTTGGGCCAGCATGAATGCCCTGTTTCTATTTGTTAGGTATGTATGGCATGGGCACCTGGCCCTTTACATCTTTCTCTGTGTGAGATCCTTCTTTGAACTGGGAAAGATGTGGAAAAGGAAAGACTGCATGTGTATTTAGGGGTGCAGGGAGCTCTGTGAATGTGTTCTGTGGAGGTTGTGGTAGGTGAGCCAGTACTTGGCCAAAGGACCAAGTGTTCAGAGCACGGGCATAGTGGAAAGATGGAGACTCACACTCTGGCCCTAAGAGCTGGGGTCCTATGCCACTCTGAGCAGTTTTATCTGATTCCCTCTACTACAACCTCCCTTCCATGGCAGAACCAAACCCAGAGTCTTTTTCCCAGCCCTGTAGTGGAAGGGTTGTTAAAATTTTTCTGAAAAAGTCCAGATAGCAAAAATATTAGTCTTTGTGGGCTATATCATTTCTACCACAACTGCTCAACTTTACTGTTGTAGTGTAAAATAGGCACAGACAGTATGTGAATAAACATGCATAGCTTTGTGCCCATAAAACTTTATTTCCCAAAACAGGTGACCAGCTAGACTTGGTCCCTAGGTTGTAGTTTGCCAACTCCTGTTCTAGTGTAGCATTGAACCCTACAAATTATGACCATTTAGTGTCATGTTTGTCTTTTCTACTAAACCAAGGGAAAAGACAATGACTTATTCATCTTTCTTTTTTTTTAATTTAAATTTTACTTAGTTAATATACAGGGCAATATTGGTTTCTGGAGTAAGATTCAGTGATTCATCACTTACATACAACACCCTGTGCTCATCACAAGTGCCCTTCTTCATACCTTTCGTCCATTTAGTCTATCCCCCCAACCCACCTCCTTTCATCAACCTTGTTTGTTCGCTATCCTTAAGAGTCTCTTATGATTTATTTTGCTCTCTCCTTCCCCCTTCCCATATATTCATCTGTTTTCTTTCTTAAATTCTACATATGAGTGAGATCATATGGTATTTGTCTTTCTCTGATTGACTTATTTCACTAACATAATACACTCTAGCTCTATCTACGTCATTGTAAATGGGAAGATTTCATTTTTTTTTTTTTTATGACTGAGAAACAGTTCATTGTATATATACCACCTCTTCTTTATCCATTCATCAGTTGATGGACATTTGGGATCTCTCCATAGTTTGGCTATTGTTGATAATGCTGCTATAAACAACATTGGGGTGCATGTACCCCTTCAAATCTGTATTTTTGTATCCTTTGGGTAAATGCCTAGTAGTGTAATTGCTGGGTCACAGGGTAATTCTATTAATAACTTTTTGAGGAAACTCCAAACTGTTTTCCAGAGTTGTTGCACCAGTTTGCATTCCCCCCAAAAGTGCAAGAGGGCTCCTCTTTCTCCACATCCTCACCAACACCTGTTTTTTCCTGTGTTGTTGTTTTTAGCCATTCTGAAAGATGTGAGGTGGCAACTCATTGTGGTTTTGATTTGTATTTCCCTGATGCTGAGTGTTGTTGAGTGTCTTTTCATGTGTCTGTTAGCCATCTGGTTGTCTTTGGAAAAGCGTTTATTCATGTCTTCTGCTCATTTTATGACTGGATTATTTGTCTTTTGGGTGTTAATTTTGGTACGTTCTTTATAGATGTTGGATATTAACCCTTTATCACATATGTCATTTGCAAATATTTTCTTCCATTCTATTCATCTTTTTTAACCCAAAGGGAAGCTCAGAACCAGAGAAATTTTAATTCAACAAATATGTATTAATCACATAGTATGCCTTTTGCTCTCTATTGTGTTACAATAAGATGCACATGCAGAACACTGGAACATGGTAAACATCTGCTATATTGTTTATTTTGTTTTTTAAACAATATCCATTTAATTTTAATTACATTGCCTTTTAACATTTTTCAATATATTTTTAAAAATGTTGTTACAGTTGCCTTAACTACTCTATAAGACCTGGAATAAAAGAACACTTAGAATTAGAACACATAGACATCAAGCTGTGATACCTACTTGTACTGAGCCATTACTAAAAAAGAGATGTAGTTTTTTAAATACACAGATATGTGGCAATGCAAAATAAAGTACAAACTCGTTAAAACAAACAATAAACTTTGTTTTAATAGCTATAGAAAAAGGTGGTTTTGCTTTCATTTTTCAATACACTGGTTCTGGCAGCAAGTTGTATTACACATTTAAAACAATACATGCCATGAAAGCTTCTATTTTAAGTTGGGCATGTCATCTGAATCAGAGCCCAGACACATTAACAATGTCATTCCCAACCCCCTAACTACCCCTCCCTCCAGAAGGTTGTGAACTCAAGATTCTTGCTGGTCAAGTATTTTATAATATTTTTTTCCCAGTGACATTGGATGTTTTTAATTTTCTCTAAAAGGGAAGGGGGAAAATACAAGGAAACCCTTCAGGGTCCAATTTTCACTTCACATTCTCCACAAGCAGTAAAGAACATCTCTACATGTTGATGAAAAAGAATTTCAATTTCTCCATATTAGTTTCTTAATCATATTAGCACTAAAATTTATCTGGATTTAGCTGGATTTCCAAAATGAAAATTTTAGTTGCCAAATATTTCAGAAATTTAATAAAGCATTATGTATATGTAATTAGATCTTATCTACCAAAAATATATATCTATTATCTATCTATCTATCTATCTATCTATCTATCTATCTATCTATCTATCATCTTAACTTCACTGAAGTTCTTCCTTTCTGGCTGGACATGAGAAGTAAGATTAAGTGGACCAGTGCTGGCTTTATATCTTTATAAGCAATAATTTGAGTCTTTGTTTTCATTCACTGTGGTTGCATGTTCATAATAAATTCACAAAAAGCTATAAAAGGAAAGACCTAGTGAACAGGTATCTGCCAATCAATTCATGTTTTAAGGTTAAGCTCTACCAAATGGCACTATGTCATTATAGGCATTCAATTATTTTTTTTCAAGTTTATCAGTTCTTTACTATTTTTTTTCCTAGCGAGGGATGGTATATGATCACAAAGTAGGGCCTAAAGGCCATTTATAGTTGCTCCCAGTATTATGTTGGACGGAACTCTTAAGAGTTGATGTAAACCATACTGAACAATGGTCATATGTGACCATATCTGATCACATTCAAACAGCCTCTAATAGTACTTTGCTAATATACATGTTTCCTTCTTCTTGGCTGATTTTGTGTTGATCTTATTAAAATTACAACACATAAGATTGCAAAGTTTTTGTAGACTTGTAGTTTTAGGGGACTGTTATGTAAATATGGATGTATTTTAATTCACAAAATATCTCTATAGTAATGCTCTTTCTATAAACATGGTTGGCAAAATAAGTCAAGGCACAAAAGGGGGATTATTGAGAAAAGTTTTTAACTTTCAGTGAAGAATACCAAAGCAAGTATCTTTCATGAAGAAAAACAAAGAAAAATGTTCAATAATTCATACACAACTTGAGCTAAAACAGACATATTACACCAGTTAGAGTTGCAAAGATTAACAAGGCAGGAAGCAACAAATGTTGAAGAGGGTGTGGAAAAAGGGGAACCTTCTTATACTGTTAGTGGGAATGCAAGTTGGTGCAGCCACTTTGGAAAACTGTGGAGATTTCTCATAAATTAAAAATAGAGCTACCCTATGACCCAGCAATTGCACTACTGGGTATTTGCCCCAAAGACACAGGCATAGTGGAAAAAAAAGGCCATATGTACCCCAATGTTCATAGTAGCAATGCTCACAATAACCAAACTGTGGAAAGAGCCAAGATGCCTTCAACAGACAAATGGATAAAGAAGATGTGGTCCTCCACTGGGTGTGGTACATGAACAATTAATCTTGTAACACTGAAAAAATAAAATAAAAGTATTTGGGGGAAAAAAAGAATATGTAGTCCATATACAATGGAATATCACTCAGTCATCCGGAAGAATGAATACCCAACTTTTGCATCAACATGGATGTGATTGGGGGAGATTATGTGGAGTGAAATAAGTCAAGCACACAAAGTCAATTATCCTATGGTTTCACTTACTTGTGGAATATAAGGAATAGCATGGAGGACATTAGGAGAAGTAAAGGGAAAGTGAATTGGGAAAAATGGAGGGGGAGATGAACCATGAGAGACTGTGGACTCAGAAACAAACTGAGGGTTTTAGAAGGGGCAAGGGGGGATGGATGAGCCTGGCGGTGGGTATTAAGGAGGGCATGTACTGCATGGAGCACTGGCTGTTGTACATAAACAATGAATCTTGGAACACTGCATCAAAAACTAATGATATATGTTATGGTGAATAACATAACACAATAAAAAAAGTTCAAATAAAATGAATGACTAAAAAAAAAAAAGCAAACTTCTCTCCAAGTAGATCTTGAGGCTTGAGAAGAAAATGAGTTTTCCTAATCACATGCTTCATGTAAAATAAAATGTAAAGCAGCACATACATGTGTTTGGTTTAAGAGTTGGACCCATTTTTTTTTAAGTGAAGCAATTAAGGGTAAACAAAACCAAAATACCTTCATAAACAACTCCACCTGTAGCCTCTGTCCTTTTTACCACCAAGTGGGGCAAAATGTCCAATAAAATGTAAAACAGAGCAGGGTGCTTGGGAGGCTCAGATGGTTAAGTGTCTGTATCAGCTCAGGTCATGATCCCAGCATCCTGGGATCAAGCCCCACATCAGGCTCCTGGCTCAGCACGGAGTCTGCTTCTCTATCTCTCTCTGCCTCTCCCCCTGCTCATGCTCTTTTCCCCCTGTAACTCTCTGTCTCAAATAAATAAATAAAATCCTTTAAAAATTTCTTTAAAAATGAACAATTAATCCTGTAACACTGAAAAAATAAAATAAACATATTTGGGGAAAATTTTCTTTAAAGAGGTAAAATGCAGGGATGCCTGGGTGGCTCAGTTGGTTAAGCAGCTGCCTTCAGCTCAGGTCATGATCCCAGGGTTCTGGGATTGAGTCCTGCATTGGGCTCCTTGCTTGGTGGGGAGCCTGCTTCACCCTTTGCCTGCCTCTCTGCCTGCTTGTGTTCCCTCTCTCTCTCTGACAAATAAATAAATAAAATATTTTAAAAAATGTAAAATTCAGCATATGCAATCATGTAATCTAAAATCTTTTCATGATAACCTGTAAATTGCACTTGGCAGCTCACAACATTAATGGAAAACTGTCCCCTTGTTGTTACACACAGTCCTTGAGACCCAAAGTGAGGTCACCAGTATAATGATCTGGATAAAAAATTTGCAGCTGTACTCAGCCAGCTAGCTCCACCCTCTGGGTGTGAGCTGACCTTGGACATTGCTTTGTCTTGCTGCTTTGTGGGACTCATCCTCAGGCAGGTAGTTGGGCACTTCTGGGTTCTGTTCTACTTCCACAAACATATCTTGGAATGGGACCAGCATCTCTTTTCTAATTTCACTTTCACAACTTGCTGAGACTTCAAAACCTTAATTGATGCTATTGCTGATGTCAAAGCCTCAGTGCTCAAATCTGAACGGATCTGCACCACACATCTTTGAACAGCCATTGAAAAGTAAAGCTAGTAATGCCTTTAATTGTCCTCCCCAAACACATTTATTTTATTTTTTCAGTGTTACAAGATTCATTGTTCATATACCACACCCAGTGCTCCATGCAATAGGTGCCCTCCTCGATACCCACCACCCCAAAGTCCCTCCCCCCTCCTCTAAAACCCTCAGTCTGTTGCCCAGAGTCCACAGTCTCTCATTCCCCCTCTCTGCCCCTTCTCCTCCTAGCAGCTCACTTAGTGTTTATTTTTTATTTTATTTTTTCCCCAAATATGTTTATTTTATTTTTTCAGTGTTACAAGATTTATTGTTCATGTACCACACCCAGTGCTCCATGCAATCCATGCCCTCCTCAATACCCACCACTAGGCTCGCCCAACCCCCCAACCCCCTCCCCTCCAAAACCCTCAGTTTGCTGCTCAGAGTCCACAGTCTCTCATGTTTCATCTACCCCTCTGATTTCCCCCAATTCACCCTTCCCTTCCTTCTCACAATGCCCTCCATGTTTTTCTATATGCTCAGCACATAAGTGAGATGATAAGATAATTGGCTCTCTCCACTTGATTTATTTCACTACACATAATCTCTTCCAGTCCCATCCATGTTGATACAAAAGTGGGATATTCGTCCTTTCTAATGGAGGCATAATATTCCATTGTGTATATGTACCATATCTTCTTTATCCATTCATCTGTTGAAGGGCATCTTGGTTCTTTCCACAGTTTGGCAATTGTGGTCATTGCTGCTAAGAACACTGGGGTACATGTGGCCCTTCTTCGTAATGCATCTGCTTCTTTGGGGTAAACACCCAGGAGTGCGATGGCAGGGTCAAAGGGTAGCTCTATTTTCAACTTCTTGAGGAATCTCCACACTGTTTTCCAAAGTGGCTGCACCAGCTTGCAATCTCACCAACAGTGGAAGAGGGTTCCCCTTTCTCCACACCCTCTCCAACATTTGTTGTTTACTGTCTTGTTGATTTTGGACATTCTAACTGGTGTAAGGTGGTATCTCAATGTGTTTTTTTTTTTTTTAAACAGATATTAAGAAGCGTTTCTTTCTTTTTTAAGATTTTTATTTATTTATTTAACAGAGAGAGAGAGAGAGAGAGAGAGAGAAAGAGAGAGATCAAAAGTGGGCAGACAGTTAGGCAAAGAGAGAGGGGGAAGCAGGCTCGCTGCCGAGCAGAGAGCCCGATGCAGGGCTCGATCCCAGGACCCCGAGATCATGACCTGAGCTGAAGGCAGAGGCTTTAACCCACTGTGCCACCCAGGTGCCCCTCAATGTGGTTTTGATTGGAATCTCCCTGATGGCTAAAGACGATAAACATTTTTTCATGTGTCTGTTAGCCATTTGTATGTCTTCTTTGGAGAAATGTCTGTTCATATCTTCTGCCCATTTTTGAAGCGATTATCGGTTTTGTGAGTTTTGAGTTTGAGGAGTTCTTTATAGATCTTAGATACCAGACCTTTCCCTGTAGTGTCATTTGTGAATATCTTCTCCCATTCTGTGGGTTGCCTGTTTGTTTTGTTGACTGTTTACTTCGCTGTGCAGAAGCTTTTTATCTTGATGAAGTCCCAAAAGTTCATTTTCGCTTTTGTTTCCTTTGTCTTTGGAGACATGTCCTGAAAGAAGTTGCTGTGGCTGATGTTGATGAGGTTACAGCCTATGTTCTCCTCTAGGATTTTGATAGACCTCTGCCTCCCATTGCATTCTTTTATCCATTCAAGTTTATCTCGTGCATGGTGTAAGGGAATGGTCAAGTTTCATTCTTCTCCATATAGCTGACAATTTTCCCAGCACCATTGATTGAAGAGACTGTTTTTTTTTCCACTGGATATTTTTCCTGTTTTTTCAAAGATTATTTGACTATGCATAGAGTTGTGGGTCCATATCTGCTTTTTCTGTTTTTTTTTCCACTGGTCCATGTGTCTGTTTTTGTGCCAGTACCATGCTGTCTTGGTGATCACCGCTTTGTAGTAAAGCTAAAAATCAGGCAATGTGATGCCCCCAACTTTATTTTTCTCTTTCAACATTTCCTTAGCAATTCGGGGTCTTTTCTGGTTCCATACAAATTTTAGGATTCTTTGTTCCAGCCCTTGGAAAAAAGCTAGTGGAATTTTGATTGGGATGACATTGAAAGTATAGATTGCTATGGGCAGTATACACATTTTAGCAATGTTTATTCTATTTTTTTATTTTAAATTTTATTTATTTATTTTTTTCAGTGTTACAAGATTTATTATTTTGCACTACACCCCGTGCTCCATGCAATATGTGCCCTCCTCAATTCTCACCACCAGGCTCACCCAACCCCCAACCCCATCCCCTCCAAAACCCTCAGTGTGTTGCTCATAGTCCACAGTCTCTCATGGTTCATCTCCCCCTCTGCTTTCCCCCCATTCACCCCTCCCTTCCTTCTCATAATGCCCTCCATGTTTTCTTTATGGTCTCAGCACGTGAGACCATAGGATAATTGGTTTTCTCTGCTTGACCTATTTCACTCTGCATAACCTCTTCCAGTCCCATCCATGTTGATACAAAAGTTGGATATTCATCCTTTCTAATGGAGGCATAATATTCCATTGTATATATGTACCATATCTTCTTTATCCATTCATCTGTTGAAGGACTTCTTGGTTCTTTCTACAGTTTGGCAATTGTGGCCAATGCTGCTCTGAACATTGAGGTACATGTGGCCCTTCTTTGTCATGCATCTGCTTCTTTGGGGTAAATACCCTGTAGGGTGATGGCAGGGTCATAGGGTAGCTCTATTTTTAATTTCTTAAGGAATCTCCACACTGTTTTCCAAAGTGGCTGCACCAGCTTGCAATCCCAGCAACAGTGTAAGAGGGTGCCCCTTTCTCCACACCCTCTCCAACATTTGTTGTTTACTGTCCTGTTGATTTTGGCCATTCTAACTGGTGTAAGGTGGTATCTTGCTGTGGTTTTGATTGGAAACTCCCTGATGGCTAAAGATGATGAATGTATAGTTGGATATTTCGCCCACGATCAAGGCATGGTGCACTATGGAAGGTTTAGGAGCAATTGGGATTCCTCACCAAAAAGAAAGAATAAGGATAAAAAAGATCGAGAGGAAGAGTAAAAGAGGTGATCTCAGCCAGAATGGGCCCCAACAATAAGATTATGAAGTAAGTCGACCCACAAGAACAAACATATAGACTGACGAGAGTAGATGACAAGAAATAAAAGAACGTAGTCAGAATGAACCCCAGGAATAAGTTTTTCTATAATACCAGAACAAAAGCAAATAGGCAGAAACTCTGACAGAAGGATAAGATGGGAGGTTGGTTATAGCTCCTCGTGTGCGAGGACAGTTATTTATCATTGTATTAAGCCTCTAGATATAATATTAAGTAGTTTAAAAAAATAAAAAGAAAAACAAATCAAACCACGAAATGTGAAAACAAGTGAATAAAAATTAAAAAAAAAAGTGAATGGAAAAAAATAACTTGTATCTATGAAATATACAGGTTTGAGGGTATTATCAAGCACTTAATATATTGATTTCCCCAGATGCTGGGGGTTTAAACGTCTTATGGTGACTCTGTGGTTATAATCTTTTTTTATTTTTGACTTGTCTTCTGGGGGAGGGTCCTGGCCAGTTGTTTTCCAGTCAATCTTGCTTGGGTTGAGTCACCCTGCCCCCAAATTAATGGGCAGAGCTCTGTGGAACCCAATTTCTCAGTCTCTAGCTCTCTGAAGGCTTTTGGCCTTTTGTAGCTTTTTCTCCTTTTCAGAGAGTCTGAGCGAGGGATCTGTCTGTCTGTACCCAGACCTCCCTGTCGCAGAGAAGCCACAGTCTGCTCCCCTCTGGCTGGACCAGAAGGAACACTCCCCTCTGCAAATCTCCCAGGGCAGCTGCCTTTTCCAGGCAGTGGGCACTCAGCAGTTTGGCGTCTCTGCTTGACTAATCGCGCTCCCATGCACTAGGGGTTCTAGGCTGGGGCGGGGTGTGGCCAGATTCTTGCCAATATTACTGCACCCACAGGCAGCGCAGTTCTTGCCTTTGGTGGTGCATCATCTATAGAGCGCTGTACACTGAGACAAGCTTTGCTGTGGACTCTGGGACCCAGCAGACTCTCTAAGGTGCTTTCAGTAGCAAGTGCACCAGGCCCACAAAATGGTGTGGGGAGCGGTTCCCTGCCCCCCACTGGTCTCTCTTTGAGGGGAGCGGTGTCCTTCCTGGGGCCCTGGGTCCAGGCTTGTGCTTACGCCCACCCCCTTCCACTTGCTGCTCCTCAGAACCTTATGCTCTTTTTAAGTGTTTTTAATCAGGCTCTAAGTTATTGCCACTCCGCAACCACCTGGCGCTTTCCTTAGGGGTATTACTGTCCTTGAGCCACTTCTGGTGGCTCCCTTCCCCTTCTGTTTATCCTTTGTTACCATTTGGAGAGTTCCTGCTTTGCTTTACCTCTCTTCTGCTGTCTTCTGCTCCTGTCGAGATCCAGAAGTGAAAAGTCTTGCTCCTCCAGCTGATTTCATGGGTGTTCAGCATGGTCTGGCAGATATCCAGCTCACTTTTGGGGGCAGGTTGCAACAGGGTGTCCTATGTCTCCGACATCTTGCCCCTCCCAACAATGTTTATTCTTCCAATCCATGATTTTTCCACCTTTTTGTTTCTTTTGTTGTTTTGTTGCTTTTCCACCTTTTTGTTTCTTCTTCAATTTCTTTCATGTGCATTCTGTAGTTCTTCAAGTACAGATCCTTCACCTCTTTGGTTAGGTTTATTCCAGGTATCTTATGGTTCTTGGTGCTACAGTAAATGGAATCAATTCTCTAATTTCCCTTTCCATATTTTCATTGTTAGTGTAAAGGAAAGCAACTGATTTCTGTGCATTGATTGTGTATCCTGCCACATTACTGAATTACTGTATGAGTTCTAGTAGTTTAGGGGTGGACTCTTTTGGGTTTTCCATGTAAAGTATCATGTCATCTGCGAAGAGAGAGAGTTTGACTTCTTCATTGCTAATTTGAATAACTTTTATTTCTTTTTGTTGTCTGATTGCAGAGACTAGGACTTCTAGTACTATGTTGAACAAGAATGGTGAGAGTGGGCATCCTTTTCTTGTTCCTGATCTCAAAGGGGAAGCTGTCTGCTTTTCCCCATTGAGAATGATATTTGCTGTGGGCTTTTCCTAGATAGCCTTGATGATGTTGAAGAATGTTCCTTCTATCTCTAGACTTTGAAGAGTTTTAATCAAGAACGAATGATGCTACCAAACATTCAAGGACGAAATAATACCTATTCTCCTGAAGCTATTTCAAAAAATAAAAACAGAAGGAAAACTGACAGACTCTTTTTGTGAAGCCAGCATTACCCTTATCCCCAAACCAGGCAAAGACCCCATCAAAAATGAGAATTTCAGACCAATATCCTGATGAATATGGATGCCAAGATTCTCAACATGATCCTAGCTAATAGGATCCAACAGCACATTAAAAAGATTATTCATCATGATCATGTGGGATTTATACCTGGAATGGGAGGGTTGTTCAACATTCACTAATCAATCCGTGTGATAGAACAAATCAATAAGAGGAGAGAGAAGAACCACATGGTCCTCTCAATTGGTGCAGAAAAAGTGTTTGACAAAATTCAGCATCCGTTCCTGATTAGTATTTATTTTTTAAAGATTTTATTTATTTATTTGAGAGAGAAAAAACACACGCAAATGAGTTGGGGGAGAGGAACAGAGGGAGAAGGAGAAGAAGAAGCAGACTTCCTGCTGAGCAGTGAGCCTGGGGGAGGGGCTCAATCCCAGGACCCTGGGATCATGAACTGAAATTAAGGCAGACACTTAACCAACTGAGCCCCCCACATGCCCCAACATCCCCTAATGCTTATTAACTGCAAGTTCCAAGTTGGCCTCTAGAGTCAATGGATGGTTGTGGTGTTCGCTGTGGTGGCTAGGGGTGCTGTGTTTCTCCAAGCAAGGAAGGCTGGTGGAAGATGGGGAGGAAGCCTGAGAAGATGCCATCCCTCCATCTGAGGCTGAGCATGCTAGATAAATTCCTCAATGAAAAACTTATCTGAGACCTACCTAACTTCCTCATCATTCCCCTCCTCTGGTACCCAAAGTTCTTCTGACTTTTCCTATCCTATCCCTTTTCCCTTTCTCCCCTTCTCACTCCCTTGGTTAAGCCTGGGCCAGATGCCCACTCTACCCCTTTCTCCCAGAAAATTGAGGAGGAGGCCAATGCATGTCTAGGGAGAGACCAGTTGTTGGAGGAGTCTTATAGCTTGGGGCCAGGACAGTGGTCTGGATCCCTTATTTGGCCCTCTTCTCTTGCTCTATAGAATGCCAAACTCATCTTCTACTGTGCAAATTTCTCCTAGTGGTCAGAGCTCCAGAAGTTTTTTTCACCATATGGCCCAGGATACAGGCCTATGGGCTCTGAGAAATATCTGGACGTTTTTGTAAGGGTGAATTTAACAGTTGAGACTAGACGAAGGTTTTGGGCAAGAGCCTAGGCTTTGGATTCTTTTACACATTTCTGGATCTCTTAGGTCCTTGACAGGATTCATGGCAGGGCTGATAGCATCTAGCATGGCCCAAAGGTAGTTGAGCTTTAGCCTTGGGTCCAGTTTATCTTGTCTCCTTTTTGCATAGGGAGAACATGTTCTACAAAGTGGATGTCTTTCTCTCCCATATTGTCAACTATATTCATTGCAAGTGGCTGAATTAACATAGAGCCACATCCTTATATATTGGCACACAGGCCCAAGAACTCCCCCCTTGGCATTACCTCCACCTTTGAGGGTCTGACATCAACAAGAGCTGGAACAGGTTTGAGTTGACCAAGTTGGGATGGTCTTTGAATTGGGTTCAAGTTCCAGATGGTCTCATTTTTCCCAACCTTTACACTAGGAGTATAAATATAGGGGATAGGACACTGATCTGGGAGTTTGGAAAACTTAATCCTTCCCAATTCTGCCAGCTTAGATAAATCTCTTGCTACTCTGGCTTCAGTTTCCTATAGCTGTAAGATCAATTTATAACTTGCCCTGTCCTCTTCCCATGGTATTTGGAGTTTGTATATAGGCATGTATATATGCAAAATAAACTAGATGATGTATGGGCCTGATCAGAGCCCTGAACGATACATTTGGATGGTGGATATTCTTGTAGAGTAATACACAAATGATTGCTCTTGTCTTGAACTGATAGCAAAATTGATTTTTGAATATTCCATACAGCATATATTGCCTCTTTAGAGAAATAGCTAGTTCTAACCTTAAGCCCCTTCTCAAATAGTTGCTACATTCTTTTGGACTTTTGTGGCTGGCTCAATTTATTCAAGTAAAATCTGGGGGACCTCTGGCTTGGAGAAAAATGACTGGCTAAGATCCTCCCTAAACCTTTTCCTTCTCTGTTTTGTTTTTCTTTCCCAGAACATACTGTCAACCTGCTGTTCTATGCTGTTTCCAGGGTTCTAGATTAAAAGGGTGTGGCCCTTCTCCTTGGAATTAAGGCCCAAGCAGTGCGATATTTGAATTACTGAGATAGGGAGAAGGGGGTTTGCCTCTTAGGGCCCCTTTGAAAACCTAAGGATCTGTACCCTAAAGCTTTCTAGTACAGGATCCTCTGATGTGGCTAGAGGAACACTGGAGAAGTCTTTATCCCCAATTTTCCCTACTAGCCTATTAGAGTGCCTGAAAATCTAATCACAGGCAGTGTTCTTTTGGGTTAAGAACTCATGGTTACAGAAGGCCTCTGGTAGCGTTTTTCTCCCTTCCTTATCCAAATCGGGAGAATATAGCGGTGGCCAACTTGTTGGTGTACTCTCCCTTTAGTTTAGCTTAGTTTCTTCAGCTCCACATAGGTGTTAGTAGAGAGAAGAGAGACGGTTCTGTTTTCCTCTCCACCTAGAGATGGTGGCCTAGATGGGTCTTGAGCTCCCTGTACCAACTGTAAGAGTCTACCTCACTGATTTGTATTTCAGGAAGGCCATATTTATTAGTTAAACTAGATGGCAGCCCCACAAGGAAAGGAGATGCCCAGCTATAGGTTCAGCTTCATACTTTTTAAAATCTTCCTCTGCATAATCTCTTTCTATTTCTTTTGTTCTTTGGTTCCCTTAACTTCTTCTCCCCCAAATATGTTTATTTTATTTTTTCAATGTTACAAGATTAATTGTTCATGCACTACACCCAGTGCTCCATGCAATACGTGCCCTCCTCAATACCCACCACCAGACTCATCCAACCCCCCAACCCCTCTCCTCCAAAACCCTCAGTTTGTTGCTCAGAGTCCACATGGTTCATTGCCCCCTCCAATTTTCCCCCATTCACCCTTCCTTTCCTTCTCACAATGCCCTCCATGTTTTTCCTTATGCTCCACATGTAAGTGAGACCATAGGATAATTGACTCTCTCTGCTTGACTTATTTCACTCCGCATAATCTTCTTTGTCCTTTTACTGTTATTCACTCCTCTTTCCCCAACAATCCTCCCCACCATCCTTTCACTGTTTAGCTTCCTGCTTGTTACTTCTTGATCACAAGCATCCAAAATGGGTGTTCACAAATGCATTCAATTACACAGCTGTATAAAAGATGGCTCTCTAACTCCTGGAGGGAAAACCAAGCAAGGTGAAGAGGATGTAGATGTTGTAGGGCAATTCAGTGTTCCAAGAGCCTCCAGAACTCAGTTGAGGTTGTAGTGAGACTCTATAGATTAAGCTTGCCAACCTCGTTTAAAAAAGACCCTGCCCCTTTCTTTTCTCTAATCTTCCCTTACCTTCCTTTCATTTCCCTGTCTTTGCTCCTTAGAAAATCCTTTGCTTTCCTTTAACAAAGACCCCCCTCACCTGGGAGTGCCTTCAAGAGGAGGGGAGTGTAATGAATTAAAGAATTGCTTTCTTCAGCATAGAAATGGTTCTTGTCTCACTCAGTGCTTCCCTGAGTCAAAAGTGGGAAGGGAAAAACAAGTCCAAACCCACTGTTTCACTGGGGTTCCTCAGAGACAGATGGTTACTGCCAAAACCAGTGAGTGAGCGATGAGTGGTTGAATTGGATAAGATGGAACCCCAGCTAGCAGAGGGGAAGCAGTGCACAGGAGGTTGGACCTTGAGTTAAGAATCTAGAGACCTTCATAGGCTCTTGAGAGAGAGGTAAAGAGGGAAGGAAAAGGGAAGGAGGGAAAGAAGGAAGGCCAGAGGAAGGGGAATTTAGAAAGAGAGAAAAAGTGGGCTCCACTCTATTTCCCACAGGCTCGTTTCTCATTTGGAGATGGGATTCAGACCTAGCATGGGTAAGATGGGCAGAAATAACAACTGTGGACATGGGATAGGCGCAGGAGTACTTCTGTATTCTGTGTTCTGAGCATCCTAGTAAAGTGAGAACACCAAAAATCCAAGTTAGTCCCATACATACTGTCTCAGTGCATCAAAAATAAGGGGTGGGAAAGCAAAACTTCAGTGAAAGAAACTTTATTTGTTCAGCTTCATGCCATGAAGCTCTGCTGGCTGATTATTTTTCACTGAATTAATCAGGTGACTCAAGCTGACTTAAACTGACCAAATGGTGTGCTTAGTTTTAATGTCATATAAACAATAACTTTTTCCTGTCCTCAGTTTTCCTATTAATAGTAGCTTTATGTATGGTGACTATTACTTATATAATAACAACACTACAAAATTATTTCTAAAGCTAGCTTCTCTGGTTCTGGCTGCCACCCAACACACCTCTAACCCCAAAACTAGCTCAGAGCTAGAAGAAGGTTAGATTTCTTTTTTTTCCCCCAAATATGTTTATTTTATTTTTTCAGTGTTACAAGATTTATTGTTCATGCACCACACCCAGTGCTCCATGCAATATGTGCCCTCCTCAATACCCACCACCAGGCTCGCCCAACGCCCACCCCCCTCACCTCAAAAACACTCAGTTTGTTGCTCATAGTCCACAGTCTCTCATGGTTCATCTCCCCCTCTGTTTTTTTTTAAATTTCAGTCTTTGTAATTCTGGTAAAGGATGAGGAGCTATTTATCTGCAACATGGCAGCTGCTAACTCAGATGGTCTTTACAAATTGCTCCAAATGGTGTAGTACCCCAAATTGGAATTAGATCCCCATGCTGTCACCTCTAACCAACACCCAAACTCTTCATCCCAGACTGGCTGAATATCTTTCAAGTTTTCTGGCTCTATAGAGTTGGCTAGACTTCCCTTTTTCCTCCATTCCAGCTTTACTTCACCCCTCATCCTCATTTTGGCTCAGTTGCAGTTCTAGAATAAATACTTATGTTCAAAATCCCATGTTTTGTTCTTTCTTCTCTCTGCTCAGGTGGTTTTGACCCTCTCCCTCCTTGAGTTTTGATTTTGCTACAAAATAAGAACATGTGTGGTGTAAATTAGCTAAAAACCATGTAAGAGCCCCCAACAAGGGGAACAGCAAATGCCTCAACCTCAGCTCTTATGTAAACTCAGTCTGAACCCTGGATTCCTACTTCAGGCCCTATATCTAATAAGCTGTGGGATTTGGACAAAATCTGTCTCAGATTATAGTGATTTCCAAGTTGCTAGGTGTTCAATTACTGTTATCCAGTCAGTGGAACACAGGCATTAGGGGATGGAAGGAACTGAACATTAAAGGGTGATTTTTGACTAGAATGATCTTAGATCCCTTTAACACTGAGATCCATTTTTTTTTAGATTTTATTTATTTATTTGACACAGAGAGAGAGGATACAAGCAGGCGGAGCATCAGGCAGAGGAAGAGGGAGAAACTGTGCTCAATTCCAGGACTCTGGGATCATGACCTAAGCTGAAGGCAGACATTTAACCTGCTGAGCCACTCAGGCACCCCAAACATTGAGATTCTAAGTCAATTAACTTCTTCTCTTGGGACATCAATTTATCTTTAAAATGGAATTAACTTTTCCTGTCCTGGCAACCTCAAAGACCTGTGGGGTGCTAGAGCCATCTGGGTGGTAATCTGTCATTGCCAGATTGCCCCTGTGGTCTAACTGAGTGTTAATATGTTGAAAGGTAGGTGAAATATATATATTACTCCATGGAGATAAAGGGCCTAGACACTGAGTATTAGAATCATCCAAGTTCCAGAATCAGTACTCTTCTGGGCTAGAGGGACACCTCCAAGGGAAAATAGCATCATGTGTTCTAGGCCTGAGGAGGGGGATAGATGGAAGAGGAAATTGTGCTCTGAGACCTTGGTTTGGGAAAGGGTATCTTGCTCTATCCCCAGGAGTTCTGAGCCAACTAGGAAATTAATTTTCAAGATTATTTTAGTTAACCATAATTTGCATAAATTCCACTCCAGCCCACAAAATATGTTTCAGACCCATGCCTAAACCCTTGTAATCCCCCAGTGCTCTCAATTTTCCATCCCATTATCGTCTTTCTTTTCCTCTCATCTAGCTTTTTAAATACCCCTTCCCTCTCCAGCCTGCAACCAGCTCATTCAGGGCCCCATCCTTTGGACAGATTCCTGGAACTCGAAACCCAAATGGAAGAGAAATGAAGAAACTTCTGCCTGATTTGTGCCAGAGGCAAGCTGGAGGTCAAAAGTGATGATTCACTGGAGGGTCCAAGCATGGGGCTCTGGTATAGGTTCAGCCCTAGAGAGCTTCTTGTTTTCTAAACTTCTACGAATTTCCATTCCCAGATAAGACATGCTGTCAGTTCTTGGCAGATCACACAAAACCTGCCCCCACTTTCTTGTTCTCCCTAAAACTAAACCTTCTTTTCCTCTGATTTACAATGTAGAAATTTCCTGCTAGGAGCTAAATCAAAAAGGCTTTGGGAAGTCAATTAGAGTGTTTTATTTGTTTAAATGGAGATGAACCATGAGAGACTGTGGGCTCTGAGCAACAAACTGAGGGTTTTGGAGGAAAGAGGGTGGGGGGTTGGGCGATCCTGGTGGTGGGTACTGAGGAGGGCACGTATTGCATGGAGCACCGGGTATAGTGCATGAACAATTAATCTTGTAACACTGAAAAAATAAAATAAAAGTATTTGGGGAAAAATAAATCTCAAAAAAAAAAAAAATGGAGAAAGAAAACCTCCAAAAAAAATGGAGAAAGGCTCAGCTTAACCTCCAAATAAAACTCCTATCGAAAGAATCTGGAATGAATATCCACCTCTCCAGCCCTGAGTCCTGGGTCTTCAGATCTGGCACAGAAAGTCCTGTGGCAGGATGTGAAGCCATTTCTTAACAGTCCAAATGTGGTAATCAAACGTTTGGTAAAGAGCCTTCCCAGCTGCATAGAGCCAAGGAACAGCTTTTCAGAGGTGGTTTAGAGAAAGAAGGTATGAATCAACCTCTTCCAAGCCCTTTTAAGAAGGCTGACCAGCTTCCAAGCTGTCTGCTGTCTTTACTCCCCCACTTTTCCTGGTGAAGATGAGGGATAACATCTTGGGTCCTGTTTCCTGCCAGCAGAAGGTGGGGCTATGTAGACATTCTGTGGATTATTCCTAGAAGATGATATCCCTTTCTCTTCATCCTTCATGGGAGGAAAGGAGAGCAGTGTGTGGTTTGGAGTTCCACTTTCCAGGAACAAAGCCAGTAGATGAAGCTAAGACTCTCAGGCACTATGTGACACCATTTACCTACTTTTATGTACAAAGCTAATGGTGGCTGTGTTCAAAGCAAACTGAACTTAAAACTCTGAAAACTTTTTAGGGATTTAGTTCTGACTTGGTTATTAATATGATGGGGATGTTGGGAAAAATCCCTTGACTTCTATATCTCAGCTTCTAATTTTGTGAACTGGGAAGCAGATGGAGTTCCCTAAAATCTCTTCCAGCTCCATTATCTTGTAAATATATGACTGTATTCTGATAGCCATCTGAGTGGTGGAATTTGGGGCCTTTGGGCTACAGAGGATAAATATAGAAAAAAATCACACGGGCCAAGTTATGTGTATAAAGTTGGGAGTAAGGGGGACATGGGTCATAGATATATATTTAATATATCACCCCCATGGGAGTGGAGTGGAGGGTGGGTGGGAAACCAAGGTGAATAAACCCCAAAGGTGGGGAAGTAAATGATTAAACAAACAACCAGCACACAAAGGTGAATGGACTTCCTCTTCCAGAACTTTTAAAATATATTCTTGGGTTTTAATTTTTCCAACTTTTTTTATTACCCACAAAGGATCTACCACCAATCCTTGCTGTTATTGAATACTCCCACTTTCCCACTTCCTCTTTTCCTTTTTCTTCTCTTCTTCCTCCTCTTCCTTCTACTACTTGCATGCATTTCCCTCCTGGCTTTTTTTGTGGTACCCACCACCATGGCAACTGCCTCTTTTGGAACTGGTTTCTTAGAGGGAGAAAAGGGACTTCTTCAGGTCTCACTTCAAGCCACTGAGGTGTTTGAGGAAGTGTTTTGGAAACTGAAGCTGAGCTGGGAGGTTGATCTGAACTCTCACCATGGATAAAGCTGTGAACTTAATTCTGTTTATAAAGCTTTTAAATAAAATATCCTTTGCAGTCTCCATTCTAGTGTCTGTCTGTGGATTTTCTGAGAGAGGCTTATGGGTGTCAGCAGGGATGGGGTGATATATTAAATTAATGACAAGATGTGTGGGCAAATACTTTGATAATGTAAAAAGAAATTTGTTATTTTTATTGCATCTGCTCCTCACAATAAACTATTATAACTCACAAACACCTTAGTTAGTAAAGAAGAACTTTTTGTTTGTGGTGGAAATAGGGTGAGAAGGGGAAGGAGAAAATTCCAAGACCTGAAGTGGAATGGGTGGCTGACTCTCCTGTTTAGGGCACAGTGGTGAAAACCCCGGACACTTCTCAGGAATTGTAGGTTGTAAGGAGGGAGGTTTCCCTTAAAAAACACTGAAAGAAGATCAATATTGTGGCAAAACATCAAAGAAAATCTCAACTTTCTCATGCCTTGAAGATGCTCAAACAATTTGTTGCTTTCAGAGACTATTCTAGTTCACTGTTTTTAAGTTAAAAATGGGAAAAATGAGTTGTAGCGAAGGCCAGGGATTTTCCCCAAGGGCATAGAGAAGTAGTGGCAGAGCTGGGAGTCCTGTCACTTCAGAAGAATACTGTACCAATCTTTCGTAACTCACCAACATCAGAAATAGCTGATTAGAATTTCCAACCAGAAGTCAAGAAGTCTGTACCCCATTGTAAGCAGCAGCAGTAATGACAGTGGAATGAAGGGATAAGGTGTAGGGCTAGGATGTTATGGAAAGCCTTAGAAGCTTGAATGACTAGGGTAAGACCTTGGAGTTGAAAGGAACTATTTGGATAGGTAAAGAATGTCAGAACATTATAAAAGAACCATGTAGAATGTTAGGGCTAAGAGAAACCTTGGAACTCATCAAGTCCAGCCTTTTTCCATTTCAGGTGGGAAAACAGGCCCAGAGAGAGACTGGGACTTGACCCGAGTTATATAGTGAGTCTGGAGCAGATATAGAGTTGCAACCACCTCTATCACGCAAGAAGAAACACTTTCTTCCTTTTTTTTTCTCCCTTGTATCTGGGTTGGATGGTCAGACTTTTTAATTGAAAAGGAGGGGTGGGGAGAATTTCATAATATGGCTATGAAAAGTTTAGTATGTCCCTATTTTTGTAGGAGAACCCTATATCTGAATCTGTCCTCAGCCTCTAGCACATAAGGCCCTGTAAGAATGAATCCATGGATTGTCCCAAATTTAGTGATACTCCAAGACTGAGCCTGCAGATCCTCTAGACTTTAAGGTCTTCTCTGAATACTGAGCACTCCCCAACACTCAGGCTCCTTTTCATGACTTAAGTACTTACTTCCACACTAAAGTCATATTGAGTCTTATGCCCAAGCATGAATTTTTTCTACTCTGAAGAGGGCAGGGAGTAGAGGAGAACACTGGAAAACACTTTAATTTGAGTATCTCTTGTCATATATTAAGAACAGTTCTTTTCCTCACATGTGAAAATTCTCAGCCATGGAACTAACTCATTCTCACATTCCCCCTCATAGCACAGTCACACTCTATCCTCAAACATTAATCCACATCTCCCCAAATATACCAACTTTACCCATGACAGATAAGCCACTGGCCAGGCTATATGTGAATTCCTGGAAAATCTTTTATTACTGGTGGCTGGTAGGGAAGAATTACTCTCCCAGCACATACTTGTATCTGTATCCCTTTTATTAAGAAGGGGCCAGAAGGTTTGTAGGTCAACCATAGTCTACGTGTCTGGCCCTATCTGGTGAAGTATCCAGTTGTCTTCTGTGGTCCACTCTTGCCTCAGCTTTCCAGCAGTTATCAGCAGGTTAAGTATAGCTAGTCCCACACTTTCAGGTCAGATCTATAGAGGGTAACCACTGTTAACTTATGAGAAATTATTCTGGGTGTGTCCTCCCACTCTGTTCACTTATTTTTGATTCTCATAAATTTTTAGAAAAAAAAGGTTATTAGAATCACAGGATGCATTTAAATAACTTATATTTGGATCCTCTCATGATACATATGGGGAAATTGAAGCCCAGAAAAGGGATAATACCAGTTTAAACTGAGACAATGATTCACTCTGTGACAATTAGAGCTAGAACTCAGATTTCCTGAATCTCAGGACTCTTTTTTTTTTTTAAGAGTTTATTTTATTTATTTGACAGAGAAAGAGAGATCACAAGTAGGCAGAGAGGCAGGCAGAGAGAGAGGGGGAAACAGGCTCCCACTGAGCAGAGAGCCCGATGTGGGGCTTGACCCCAGGACCCTGAGATCATGACCTGAGCCGAAGGCAGAGACTTTAACCCACTGAGCCACCCAGGTGCCCCCAAATCTCAGGACTCTTGAAATACAGTGATAAGGATCTAATCCAAATACTTCACTTTATAGTTGCCAAAACAGGCCCAAAAAAGAGCTTGTGTAAGGCCATGAAGTTATTGTGACAAAGCTAGATACTCTAGATACTCTAAATCCTAGTCTAGGACTCCTGAAAGATAATTTTATGCATCTGGATCATTCTGTATTTTACAAGCAAGAAGGACTCAGAAATGGAATGCAATTTGTCTGCTCACAAAATAAATTAGTTACAGTCAAAACCAGAGCTCAAAGCTGGCTGTAAAACTGGGCCTGAATAAAAATTAAGGATTCTCACTTCTAGTCCCTCAGAAACCCCAGTAGCCTGGGGACATAGTATCTCAGAACTAAATAACAGAGTAGGAGAAGGACGAGTTAAGATGGCAGAGTAGTTGGAGGACTTTATGCTTGCTTTATCTCTTGAACACAGCTAAATAATTATCAAATCATTCTGAATACCCAGAAAATTGATCTGGGGACTGAGAAAACATACTGAACAACTAGAGGGAGAAAAGAGGCCACATCATGGAAGGTAGGAGGTGCAGAGATGAGACTTGCAAGAGAAAAGAATCATGGGTGCTATGGAAAGGAGGGGGCTATGATCATGCAGATGAAAGGAGAGAGAGAGAGAGAGAGAGAGAGATAAAGCAACATGCAGGGAATTGCACAAGAAAAATACATCCCCCAAAACCATTGACTAATAAAACGAGAGAGGCTCATTATTTCAAGTTTTACAAGGAGCAGAGCTTAAAGTCTGAAGTTTTAGAAGTCAGTACCATCACCAGAGTCAAGCCTTGTGGGCATAGTGTTGCAAATGTAATTGAGAGCAAGAGCAACAATGGGCTTCTCCTACCCAAGACCAGAAAAACTCCCCCACCCCTGCTCTTTCCTGCACATACCAGATCTACTGATCATAGAGTGCTGGAGTGCTCCAGCATGAGTGGAAATAGGACCAGACACAGGCTTTCCTAACACACAAAAGACAGAGTCCTAGACAAAATGCCAAGTTGGAGGAGTTCACCCAAAGGAACGAACAAGCAGAGGTCATGGCCACGGACCGAATCAATATAAATATAGTGTAGGGAACAGAATTTAAAACAAGAATCATAAGCATACTAAATGGGCTTAAGAAAAGCATAAAGAAACCAGAGAGACCCTTACCTCAGTGACAAAAGACCTAAAAACTAATCAGGCTGAATTAAAAAAAAATACTCTAAGCATTGCTGGAGGGGAGGGGGTAACTGGGTGATGGACTTTGGGGAGGGTATGTGTTGTAGTGAGCACTGAGTATTATATGAGACTGATGAATCACTGACCTGTACTCTTGAAAAAAAATAATACACTATATATTAATTAAAAAATAAATAAAATTGGCAATGTCAGGCAAGATGGCTGAGAAGTAGGAGATCCTGTTGCAACCTGTCACCAAAAGTGAGTGGGATATCTACCAGAACACACTGAACACTCATGAAATCACCCTGAGGAGGAAGATTTTTCACTTCTGGATCCCTGCGGCAACAGAAGACAGCAGTGGAGAGAGTGAACCCTGCCCGGATCATGGCCAATATATCCAGTTATACATCCTCTCGTCCACTTCTCATCAAAATGACCAGGAGAAGGAACACCCAACCGAGGAAAAAACCAGAGACTGCGCCCTCTCGCTCAGAATTATTAAATATGGACATCAGCAGTATGTCAGAAAGAGAAGGGGCGCCTGGGTGGCTCAGTCGTTAAGCATCTGCCTTCAGCTCAGGTCATGATCCCGGTGTCCTGGGATCAAGCCCCGCATTGGGCTCCCTGTTCAGCAGGAGGCCTGCTTCTCCACTACCATTCCCTATGCTTGTGTTCCCTCTCTCGCTGTGTTTTTCTCTGTCAAATAAATGAAATCTTTAGAAAAAAAAAAAAAAGAAAGGGAATTCAGGGTGACAATTATCCAGGCAATAGCTAGGATGGAGAAAAACATTAATGAAAACACAGACCCTCTAAGGGCAGAAATGAGAACCAGTATAGCTGATGGTAAAAACGCTATCAGTGAAATTCAATCCAATATAAATAGTCTAACAGCTAGAGTCACAGAGACAGAGGATAGAATGAGTGATTTGGAGGATAAAATGGTTGAGAAGGTCAGGAAGAGAGTTGGAGCAAACTGCTCAGGAATCATGAGAAGAGACAGGGAAATAAATGATCCTATGAAACATACCAATGTAAGAATTATTGGAATCCCAGAGCGTGTAGGGAAAGACAGAAGACTAGAAGATATAGCTGACCAAATTCTGAATGAAAATTTCCCCAATCTGGGGAATAGAACAAGTGTTCATGTCCTGGAGGCAAAAAGGACGCCTGCCAAGATCGACAAGTATAGAAAATCAGAGAGACACATCATTGTGAAATTTGCAAACTATAATTTTAGAAAAGAGGTCCTGAGGGCAACTAGGGGGAAGTGATTCCTTACATACGGAGGAAGACCCATTAGAATAACGTCAGACCTGTCCACAGAAACATGGCAAGCCAGAAAGGGCTGGCATGATGTATTCAGGGCACTAAATGAGAAAACATGCAGCCAAGAATACTTTATCCAGCAAGGCTGGCATTCAAAATGGATGGGGAGATAAAGAGCTTCCAAGACTGGCAAGGATTAAAAGAGTATGTGACCACCAAGCCAGAATTCCAGGAAATATTAAAGGCGGTTCTATAAAAGTAGAAAGAACTCATGACTTATTTAGAACAGAAACTTACAATCAATAGAAACAAAGACTACACAGGCAACATGATATCAATAAACACTTATCTTTCAATAATCACTCTCAATGTGAATGACCGAAATTCTCCCATAAAACATCACAGGGTTGCAGAATGAACAAAAGGGCTGGCACATCCATATGCTGTCTACAGGAGACACAATTGGAACCAAAAGATGCGTCCAGACTGAAAGTGAAAGGATGGAGAACCATCTTTCATGCCAGTGGGCCTCAAAAGAAAGCTGCAGTAGTGATTCTCATATTTGATAAATTAGATTTTAAGCTAAAGACTGTAGTCAGAGATACAAAAGGACACGACATCATTCTTAAAGGGTCTATCCTCCAAGAAGATCTAACAATTGTAAACATTTATGCCCTGAATATAAGAGCAGCTAACTACTTAAACCAACTGTTAATCAAAACAGAGTCATATTGATATGAATACACTAACAGTAGGAGATCTTAACACGGCACTCTCAGTAACATACAGATCATCTAAACAGAAAAATAATAAAGAAACAAGAGCTTTGAATGACACATTGGACCAGATGGACCTCATAGATATATACAGAACATTCCACCCTAAAACAACAGAATAGTCATCCTTCTTGAGTGCACATGGAACTTTTTCCAGAATAGACCACATACTGGGTCACAAATCAGGACTCAACTGATACGAAAAGATTGAAAAGATTCTCTGCATTTTCTCAGACCACAATGCTTTGAAACTGGAACTCAACCACAAGAAGAAATTTGGAAGGAATTCAAACACTTGGAGGCTAAAGACCAACCTGCTCAAGAATGATGGGGTCAACCAAGAAGTCAAAGATGAATTTAAAAAATTCTTGGAGATGAATGAGTATGAAGAACATCAATGCAAAACCTATGGGACTTGGCAAAGGCTGTCTTAAGGGGGAAATACATAGCCATCCAAGCCTCACTCAAAAAGACTGAGAAATCTAGAATACACCAGCTTTCTTTACATCTTAAGGAACTGGAAAACAACAACAAATTAAGCCAAACCCATGCACAAGAAGGGAAATAATCAAGATTAGAGCAGAGATCAACGAGTAAGAAACTACAGAAACAGTAGAACGCATCAATGAAACCAGAAGTTGGTTTTTTGAAAGAATCATTAAGATTGATAAGCCAATGGCCAAACTTATCCAAACGAAAAGGGAGAGGACCCAAATTAACAAAATTATGAATGAAAGGGGAGAGTTCACGACTAACCCCAAGGAAAAAGAAACAATCACCAAAAATTATTATCAACAGCTGTATGCAAATAAATTAAACAACCTAAAAGAAGTGGATGCATTCCTGGCAACATATAAAGTTCTAAAACTGAAACAGGAAGAAATTGACAACCTGAAAAGACCAATATCTTGTAATGAGATTGAAGCAGTGATGCAAAACTTCCAAATAAACAAGAGTCCAAGATCTGACGGATTCCCTGAAGAATTCTATCAAGCTGTCAAGGAAGAAATAACACCTATTCTTGTAAAGCTGTTTCAAAAAGTAGAAACACTGAAACTTCATCAAGATAAGAAGCTTTGGCACAGCAAAGGAAACTGTCAACAAAACAAACAGGCAAACCAAAGATTGGGAGAAGATACTCGCAAATGACAGTACACACAAAGGTCTGATATCTAAGGTCTATAAAGAACTTCTCAAACTCAACACTCATAAAATCGATAATCACATCTAAAAATGGGCAGAAGATATGAACAGATACTTCTCCAAAGAAGACATACAAATGGCTAACAGACACATGAAAAAATGTTCATCATCTTGAGCCATCAGGGAGATTCCAATCAAAACCACATTGAGATAACACCTTACACCAGTTAGAATGACCAAAATCAACAAGACATTAAACAGCAAATGTTGGAGAGTGTGTGGAGAAAGGGGAACCCTCTTCCACTGTTGCTGGGATTGCAAGCTGGTGCAGCCACTTTGGAAAACAGTGTGGAGATTTCTCAAGAAATTAAAAATAGAGCTACCTTATGACCCTGCCATCACACTACTGGGTATTTACGCCAAAGAAGCAGATGCACTACTGGGTATTTACGCCAAAGAAGCAGATGCACATGTACTCCAATGTTCATAGCAGCAGTGGCCACAGTCGCCAAACTGTGGAAAGAACCAAAATGCCCTTCAACAGATGAATGGATAAAGAAGATAAGGTCCATATATACAATGGAATATTATGCCTCCATTAGAAAGGACGAATATCCAACTTTTAAGTCAACATGTACGGGACTAGAAGACATTATGCAGAGTGAAGTGAAATAAGTCAAGTGAAGAGAGTCATTTTATGGTCTCACTCACATGTGGAAGATAAGGAAAAAAAAAAGAGGGCATTGTGAGACGGAAGGGAAGGGGGTATGGGGGGAAATCAGAGGGGAAGATGAACCAGGAGAGACTGTGGACTCTGAGAAACAAAGTGAAGATTTTGGAGGTGTGGCAGTGGGGTATTGGGCGAGCCTGGTGGTGGGTATTGAGGAGGGCACGTATTGCATGCAGTAGTGCATGTGGTGTATGAACAAGTACTCTTGTAACATTGAAAAAATAAACATATTTGGGAAAAAATTGGAATTCTGCTATAATATTAAAAAGGCATATTAATAAAATTAGTCTTAGAAATCCAAAAAGAAAAACAAAACAAAACAAAAAAAAATATAGAAACAGAAGGAAACCTCCAGCTTTTTTTTTTTTTTTTTTTTTTAATAAAGCCAGCATTACCCAGATTCCCGAACCAGGCAAAAACACCATCAAAATGAGAATTTCAGAATTTCAGACCAATATCCCTGATGAATATGGATACCAAGATTCTCAAAAAGATCCTGGATAACAGCAAATTAAAGAGATTACTGATAATGACCAAAAGGATTAATCTCTGGGATGCAAGGTTGTTCAACATTCGCAAATCAATCAAAGTGATAGAACAAATCAATAAGAGAAGAGATAAGAAATACATAGTCCTCTCAATTGATGCAGAAAAAGCATTTGACAAAATTCAGCAGCTGTTCCTGATTAAAACTCTTCAAATTATAGGGATAGAAGGAACATTCCTCAACATCGTCAAGTCTATCTATGAAAAGCCCACAGAAAATATCATTCAAATTGGGAAAAGCTGACAGCCTTCCCTCTGAGATCAGGAACACGACAAGGATGCCCACTCTCACCACTCTTGTTCAACATAGTGCTAGAAGTCCTAGTGACAGCATTCTGGCAACAAAAAGAAATAAAAGGTCTTCAAATTGGCAAAGAAGAAGTCAAACTCTCTCTCTTCACAGATAAAATGATACTTTATATGGAGAACCCGAAAGACTTCACCCCCAAACTCCTAGAACTCATACAGCAATTCAGTAATGTGGCAGGATACAAAATCAATGCACAGAAATCAGTTGTGTTCCTATACACTAACAAGGAAAATATGGAAAAGGTAATTAGAGAATCATTCCATTTACTGTAGCACCAAGAACCATAAGATACCTGGAATAAACAGAAACTAAGAGGTAAAAGATCTGTACTCAAGGAATTACAGAACGCTCATGAAAGATATTGAAGAAAAAACAAAAAGGTGGAAAAACGTTCCAGGCTCATGGATCAGAAGAATAAACATTGTTAAAATGTCTATACTGCCCAGAGAAATGTATACTTTCAATGCCATCCCGATCAAAATTCCACGGGATTTCTTCAAAGGACTGGAACAAACAATCCTAAAATTTGTGTGGAGTCAGAAAAGACCTCGAATTGCTAAGGAAATGTTGAAAAAGAAAAACCAAGCTGGGGGCATCACATTGCCTGGTTTCAAACTTTACTACAAAGTGGTGGTCACCAAGACCACATGCTACTAACACAAAAACAGACACAAAAACCAGTGGAACAGAATAGAGAGCCCAGATATGGACCCGTAACTCTATGGTCAAATAACGTTTGACAAAACAGGAAAAAATATCCAGTGGAAAAAAGACAGTCTCTTCAATAAATGGTGGTGGGAAAATTGGACAGCCTTATGTAGAAGAATGAAACTTGACCATTGTCTTACAGCGTACACAAAGATAAACTCGAAATGGATTAAAGACCTCAATGTGAGGCAGGAATCTATCAAAATCCTAGAGGAGATCATAGGCAGTAACCTCTTCGACATCAGCCACAGCAACTTCTTTCAGGACATGTGTCCAAAGACAAAGGATACAAAAGCAAAATTGAACTTTTGGATTTCATCAAGATAAAAAGCTTCTGCACAGCAAAGGAAGCAGTCTACAAAACAAACAGGCAACCCACAGATTGGGAGAAGATATTCGTAAATGACACTACAGACAAAGGGCTGCTATCTAAGATCTATAAAGAACTCCTCAAACTCAACACTCACAAAAACGATAATCACATCAAAAGATGGGCAGAAAACATGAACAGACAATTCTCCAAGGAAGACATACAAATGGCTAACAGACACATGAAAAAATGTTCATCAGCTTTAGCCATCAGGGAGATTCAAATCAAAACCACACTGAGATAACACCTTATGCCAGTTAGAATGGCCAAAATCAACAGGACAGTAATCAACAAATGTAGGAGAGGGTGTGGAGAAAGGTGCACCCTCTTATACTTTTCGGGGGATTGCAAGCTGGTGCAGCCACTTAGGAAAACAGTGTGGAGATTCCTCCAGAAATTAAAAATAGAGCTACCCTATGACCCTGCCATCGCACACCTGGGTATGTACCCCAAAGGAGCAGATGCATTACAAAGAAGGGCCACATGTACCCCAATGTTTATAGCAGCAATGGCCACAATTGCCAAACTGTGGAAAGAACCAAGATGTCCTTCAACAGATGAATGGATAAAGAAGATATGGTCCATATATACAATGGAATATTATGCCTCCATTAGAAAGGAAGAATATCCAACTTTTGTATCTACATGGATGGGACTGGAAGAGATTATGCGGAGTGAAATAGGTCAAGCAGAGAGAACCAATTACCTTATGGTCTCACTTAAGTGCTGAGCATAAAGAAAAACATGGAGGGCATTGTGAGAAGGAAGGGAGGGGTGTTTGTGGGGAAACCAGAGGGGGAGATGAACCATGAGTGACTGTGGACTATGAGCAACAAACTGAGGGTTTCGGAGGGGAGGGGGGAGGGTATTGGGCAAGCCTGGTGGTGGGTATTGAGGAGGGCACGTATTGCATGCAGCACTAGATGTGGTACAGGAACAATAAATCTTTTAAAAAATAAAAAATAAAAAATTAAAATTAAAATAAATGAAAAATAAAAAATAATTAAATATAGAGCTACCGTATGACCCTGCCATCGCACTCCTGGGTATTTACCCCAAAGAAGCAGATGTATTACAAAGAAGGGCCACATGTAACCCAATGTTCATAGCAGCAATGGCCACAATTGCCAAACTGTGGAAAAATCCATGATGCCCTACAACAGATGAATGGATAAGGAAGATATGATACATATATAAAATGGGATATTATGCCTCCATTTAAAAGGACGAATATCCAACTTTTGTATCAACATGTATGGGACTGGAAGAGATTATGTGGAATGAAATAAGTCAAGCAGAGAAAACCAATTACCTTATGGTCTCACTTATGTGCTGAGCATAATGAAAAACATGGAGGGCATTGTGAGAAGGAATGAAAGGGTGAATGGGGGGAAACCTGAGGGGGAGGTGAACCATGAGACACTGTGGACTCTGAGCAACAAACTGAGGGTTTTGGAGGGAAGGGTGGTGCGTGTTGGGCGAGCCTGGTGGTGGGTATTGAGGAGGGCATGTATTGCATGGAACACTGGGTGTGTTGCATGAAGAATAAATCTTGTAACACTGAAAAAATAAAATAAACATATTTGGGGAAAAAATAAATTAAAAATATAAAACTGACTTTTGTACCTGACTGGATGTAATGATCACAAAGATGGAACAAGCATATGAACAAATAAATTGTCATAAAATCATGAAAAATAATGAAGGTGAAAAGAAGAGGGAAAAATATTTGATCAGGAATGTAATTTTTAGGGACTCTGTGACCCCATAAAACAATAACATTCATATTATAAGAGTCCAAGAAGAGAAGATAAAGGGCAGAAGGTGTATGTGTGGAAATTGTAGCCAAAATGGTCCCTAATTGGAGGAAAGAAACCGACATCCACGTACAAGAAAAACCAAGAACTCCCACCAAATTCCACTAAAGCTGTCCAACACCAACACATATTGTAGTAAAATTTACAATATATACAGATAAGGAAAGAATCTTGAAAGCAGCAAGGAATTCCTGCCCTAGAAGGAAACATTTATTTATAAAATAAATAAATAAAATCTCTTTTTTTTTGAAAATAAAAACTTTATTGGGTTAAGACAGTTACAATGTTGTATTTTCAGAAAAAGGTAAAATGATGGTGCTGACTGATTTCTGGAGAGTTTTATGTATATTTCCCAGCAGTTCTCAAATGTGCAAAAACTACATAAAGTAGTACTTTTCACTCTTTTAAGAATTGGAACAAATGCCTATGCAGTTAAGTTGGATAAATGTATACAGACATTTCACATATTACAGGATAAATATATAAGTAAAAAATTTTTACATAAACAAAATTGGGGGTTATGGTGGAAATGGGTTTTTCCCCCCAAAAAATGTTTATTTTATTTTTTCAGTGTTACAAGATTTATTGTTCATGCACCACACCCAGTGCTCCATGCAATACGTGCCCTCCTCAATACCCACCACTAGGCTCGCCCAACCCCCCAACCCCACCCCTCCTAAACCCTCAGTTTGCTGCTCAGAGTCCACAGTCTCTCATGTTTCATATCCCCCTCTGGTTTCCCCCCATTCACCCTTCCCTTCCTTCTCACAATGCCCTCCATGTTTTTCTTTATGTTCAGCACAAAAGTGAGACCATAAGGTAATTGGTTTTCTCTGCTTGACTTATTTCACTCCGCATAATCTCTTCCAGTCCCATCCATGTTGATACAAAAGTTGGATATTCGTCCTTTCTAATGGAGGCATAATATTCCATTGGGTATATGTACTGTATCTTCTTTATCCATGCATCTGTTGAGGGGCATCTTGGTTCTTTCCACAGTTTGGCAATTGTGGCCATTGCTGCTATGAACATTGGGGTACATGTGGCCCTTCTTTGTAATGCATCTGCTTCTTTGGGGAAAATACCCAGGAGTAAG
>CM053612.1:60328411-60339986 GCA_028646535.1 Procyon lotor | reverse complement strand
GAAAGTACTCAAGAAACAAAAAAAGAAGAAGAAACCAGAGGTGTTTAACTTTTCAGCTATTCATTTGATTCATGATCCGCAAGATTTTGCAGAAAAACTACTAAAGCAGCTAGAGAGTTCCAAGGAGAGGTTCGAGGTGAAAATGATGCTCATGAACCTCATCTCCAGATTGGTGGGAATACACGAGCTTTTTCTTTTCAACTTCTATCCTTTTCTACAAAGGTTTCTGCAGCCCCACCAAAGAGAAGTAACAAAGATCCTTCTGTTTGCTGCCCAAGCATCTCATCACTTAGTACCCCCCGAGATCATTCAGTCAGTGCTCATGACTGTGGCCAATAATTTTGTCACGGACAAGAACTCTGGGGAGGTCATGACAGTAGGAATCAATGCTATAAAAGAGATAACAGCTCGATGTCCTCTAGCCATGACTGAAGAACTTCTCCAAGACCTGGCTCAGTATAAAACACACAGAGATAAAAATGTGATGATGTCTGCTAGAACTTTGATTCAGCTCTTCCGAACATTGAATCCCAAGATGTTGCAGAAGAAATTCCGGGGTAAGCCAACAGAGGCCTCCACAGAAGCAAGAGTGCAAGAATATGGAGAACTGGATGCTAAAGATTACATTCCAGGAGCAGAAGTTCTAGAAGTTGAAAAAGAAGAGGATGCTGAAAACGATGAAGATGGATGGGAAAGTACCAGTCTCAGTGAGGAGGCAGATGCTGATGGTGAGTGGGTTGATGTGCACCACTCTTCTGATGAAGAACAGCAAGAAATATCCAAGAAGCTCAACAGCATGCCCATGGAGGAGTGGAAAGCCAAAGCTGCAGCCATTAGCACGAGCCGAGTTTTAACTCAGGAAGACTTCCAGAAAATCCGAATGGCCCAGATGAGGAAAGAACTCGATGCGGCCCCGGGGAAAGCCCAAAAGAGGAAATATATTGAAATCGATAGTGATGAGGAACCCAGGGGTGAGTTACTTTCTCTTCGGGACATCGAACGCCTTCATAAGAAACCAAAGTCTGACAAGGAGACAAGACTAGCAACGGCAATGGCTGGAAAGACAGACCGAAAAGAATTTGTGAGGAAGAAAACCAAAATGAACCCATTTTCCAGTTCCACAAATAAAGAGAAGAAAAAACAGAAGAATTTTATGATGATGCGATATAGCCATAATGTCCGGTCAAAAAACAAGCGTTCCTTCCGAGAAAAGCAGCTGGCACTACGAGATGCACTTTTGAAAAAGAGAAAAAGAATGAAGTAACCTCCAAGCAAATTTTCCATTCCAAGAAGAACGCTAAATTTGTATCATTATTTTGAAAAGTAATCAGGAATGTCTGTTTACATTAAAAAGTCCTGAAGTACTATATTGTGAAAAACACAAAAAAAAAAAAAAAAAAAAGAAAGAATTAATAAAATTGATAAGTTGCTACTCAGACTTATCAACATAAAAAGAGAAAGGGCACAAATAAATAAAATCACAAATGAAAATGTTATGAGTGATCATAACAAACACCACAGAAATACAAATTATGAAAAATTAAATGCCAACAAATTGGACACTCAGAAGAAATAACTTCCTAGAAACATATAAATTACCAAAACTGAAACAGGAAAAAACAGAAAATTTGAAGAGACCCATAACCAGTAAAGAAATTGAGCCAGTAATAAAAAATTTCTCAACAAATAAAAGTCCAGGGCCAGATGGCTTCCCAGGGGAATTCTCATAGACATTTAAAGAATTAATACCTATTACTCTCAAACTGATTCAAAAAACAGAAATGGGAGGAAAACGCAAAAACTCATTTTATGAGTCCAGAATTATCTTGATTCCAAAACCAGACAAAGACCCTACTAAAGAGGACAATTACAGGCCAATATCCCTGATGAGCAAGGATGCAAAATTCTCAATAAATTACTAGCAAATCAAACGCAACAGTACATTAAAAGAATTATTCACTATGATCAAGTGAGATTTATTCCTGGGTTGCAGGAGTGGTTCAATATCCACAAATCAATCAGCATGATATACCACAGTAATATAAGATAGGATAAGAAACATGTGATTCTATCAACAGAGGCAGCAAAAATATTTGAAAAAAGTATAGCATATATTCTTGATAAAAAACCCCCCAACACAGCAGTGATAGAGGGAACATACCTCAACATCATGAAGACCATATACAAAAGACCCACAGCTAATATCATTCTCAATGGGGAAAAACTGAAAGCTTTTCCTCTAAAGGCAGGAACAAGATATCCATTCTCACCATTATTATTTAACATGGTACTGGAAGTCTTAGCCTCAGCAATCAGACAACAAAAAGAAATAAAATGCATGCAAATCAACAAGGAAGAAGTCTAACTTTCACTATTCAGAGATACGATACTCTATGTAGAAAACCTAAAAGACTCCACCAAAGTTGAGAAAACTGATAAAGGAATTCAGCAAAGTCACAGGATATAAAATCAACTTACAGAAATGTGTTGAATTTCTACACACCAATAATGAAGCAGCAGAAAGAGAAATTAAGCAATTGATCCCATTTACAACTGCACCAAAAATCATAAGATACCTAGGAATAAACCTAAACAAAGAGGCAAAGAATCTGTACTCAGAAAACTATAAAGTACTCATGAAGGAAATTGAGGAATACATAGAGAAATGAAAAAACGTTCCATGCTCACAGATTAGAAGAACAAATATTTTGAAAGTGTCTATGCTACCTAAAGCATAGAACAAAGCATACCTATAGCTACCTAAAGCTACACATTTAATGCAGTCCATATCAAAATACAGTCAATTTATTTTCAAAGAAATGGAACAAATTAATCCTAAAAAATTATATGGAACCAGAAAAGACCCGGAGTAGTCAGAGGAATGATGAAAAAGAAAACCAAAGTTGGAGGCATCACAATTCCAGACTTCAAGCTCTATTACAAGGCTGTAATCATCAAGACAGTATGGTACTGGCACAAAAACAGACACATAGATCAATGGAACAAAATGGAGAGCCCAGAAATGGAACTTCAACTCTATGCTCAACTAATCTTTGACAAAGAAAGAAACAATGTCCAGTGGAAAAAAGAGAGTCTTTTCAACAAATGGTGGTGGGAAAATTGGATAGCCACATGCAGATGAATGAAATTGGACCATTTCCTTATAGCACACACAAAA
Organism: Procyon lotor; assembly: GCA_028646535.1. Lineage (NCBI taxonomy): Eukaryota > Metazoa > Chordata > Mammalia > Carnivora > Procyonidae > Procyon > Procyon lotor. The sequence goes on along the minus strand of CM053612.1, from coordinate 60,336,808 downwards.
ATAGACTCTAAAATGGATGAAAGACCTCAATGTGAGACAGGAATCCATCAGAATCCTTGAGGAGAACACAGACAGCAACTTCTTTCTAGAAACATCACCAAAGCAAATTCTGGATGAAAATTTCCCCAATCTGGGGAATGGAACGAGTGTTCGTGTCCTACAGGCAGAAGGGAACCCCCCCAAGATCAATGAGCCTAGAAAATCATCTAGACACCTCATTGTCAAATTCGTGAGTTATAATTTTAGACAAAAGGTCCTAAGGGCAGGTAGGAGGAAGAGATTCCTTACATACAGAGGAAGACCCATTAGAATAACATCAGACGTGTTCGCAGAAACCTGGCAAGCCAGCAAGGGCTGATATGATGTATTCAAGGCACTAAACGAGAAGAACATGCAGCCAAGAATACATTATCCAGCAAGGCTGATATTCAAAATGGATGGAGAGATAAAGAGCTTCCAAGACCAGCAAGGTTTAAAATAGTATGTGACCACCAGGCCAGCACTACAAGAAATATTTAAGAGGGTTCAATAAAAGAAGAAAGAACCCATGAGTGACATAGAACAGAAACTTACAATCTATAGAAACAAGGACTACACAAACAAGATGATGTCAATAAGCACTTATCTTTCAATAATCACTCTCAACATGAAAGGCCTAAATGCTCCCATAAAATGGCACAGGGTTGCAGAATGGATAAAACGACAAGACCCGTCCATATGTTGTCTATAAGAGACACATTTGGAACCTAACAATACATCCAGACTGAAAGTGTAGGGATGGAGAAACATCTTTCATGCCAAGGAACCCCCAAAAAAAGCTGCAGTAGCAATTCTCATATCAGATAAATTAGATTTTCAGCTAAAGACTGTAGTCAGAGATACAGAAGGACACTACATCATTCTAAAATGGTCTATCCTCCAAGAAGATCTGACAATTGTAAACATTTATGCCCCCAATATAAGAGCAGCCAACTACATAAGCCAAACTTTAATCAAAATAGTTATATTGAAATTAATACATTAATTGTAGGAGATCTTAACACACCACTCTCAGTAACAGACAGATCATCCAAACAGAAAACTAAAAATAAAACAAGAGCTTTGAATGACATTGTACCAAATGGACATCATACACACATACAGAACATTCCATCCTAAAACAACAGAATACTCATTCTTCTCAAGTGCACATGGAACTTTCTCCAAAATAGACTACATACCGGGTCACAAAACAGGACTCAACCAATAACAAAAGGCTGAGATGAAGAATCCTTGCGTATTCTCAGACTACAATGCTATGAATCTGGAACTCAACCACAAACAAAAAAAGTTTGGAAGGAACTCAAACTCTTGGAGGCTAATGACCAACCTGCTCAAGGATGTTTGGATCAACTAGGAAATCAAAGAAGAACTTAAACAATTCATGGAAATGAATGAGAATGAAGACACATCGTTCCAAAACCTATGGGTTACGGCAAAAGCGGTCCTAAGGGGAAAATGCATTGTCAAAAAGATTGAAAAATCTTGAATACACCAGCTCTCTTTACACCTTAAAGAACTGGAAAATCAACAACAAATTAAGGCAACCACGCACAAGAAGGGAAATAATCAAGATTATAGCAGAGATAAATCAGTTAGAAACTATAGATACTGTAGAACGTATCCATGAAACCAGAAATAGGTTTTTTGAAAGAATCAGTAAGATTGATAAGCCACTGGCCATACTAATCCAAAAAAAGAGAGAGAGGACCAAATTAACAAAATTATGAATGAAAGGGGAGAGATCATGACTAACCCCAAGGAAATAGAAAGAATCATCAGAAACAATTATCAACAGCTATATGCCAATAAGTTAAACCACCTAGAAGAAATGGATCCATTCCCAGAAACCTATAAACTTCCAAGACTGAAACAGGAAGAAATTGACAACCTGAATAGACCAATATCTCGTAAGAAGATTGAAGCAGTGATCAAAAAACCTCCCAAAAAACAAGAACCCAGGACATGACGAATTCCCTGGGGAAATCTACCAAACATTTAAGGAAGAAATAATACCTATTCTCCTAAAGCTTTTTCACCAAATAGAAACGGGAGGAAAACTTCCAGACCCTTTCTATGAAGCCGGCATTACCCGGATCCCCAAACCAGGCAAAGACCCCATCAAAAAGAAGAATTTCAGACCGATATCCTTAATGAATATGGATGCCAAGATTCTCAACAACATCTTAGCTAATAGGATCCAACAGCACATTCAAAAGATTATTCATTGTGACCAGGTGGGATTTATCCCTGGGATGCAAGTGTGGTTCAACATTCACAAATCAATTAATTTGATAGAACAGATCAATAAGAGAAGAGAGAAGAAACACATGGTCCTCTCAATTAATGCAGAAAAAGCATTTGACAAAATAAAGCATCCATTCCTGATTAAAACCCTTCAAAGGATAGGGATAGAGGGAACATTCCTCAACTTCATAAAATCCATCTATGAAAAGCCCACGGTGAATATCCTTCTCAATGGGGAAAATCTGACAGCCTTCCCTTTGAGATCAGGTACATGATAAGGATGCCCACTCTCACCAGTCGTGTTCCACATAGTTCTAGAAGTCCTAGCAACAGCAATCAGACAAAAAAAAAAAAAAAAAAAGAAATAAAATATATTCAAATTGGCAAGGAAGAAGTCAAACTCTCTCTTTTCATAGATGACATGATACTTTATATGGAGAACACAAAAGAATCCACCCTCAAACTACTAGAACTCATACAGCAATTCAGTAATGTGGCAGAATACAAAATCAGTGCACAAAAATTGGTTGCTTTCTTATAAATGTGTGGGATGGGACACTAGATCATCGATTCCATTTACTATCACACCAAGAACCATAAGATACCTGGGAATAAACTTAAGCAAAGAAGTAAAGGATCTGTAATTGAGGAAATACAGAACACTCATGAAAGAAATTGAAGAAGACACAAAAAGGTGGAAAAGCATTCCATGCTCATGGATCAGAAGAATAAACATTGTTAAAATGTCTATACTGCCCAGAGCAATCTATATTTTCAATGCTGTCCCGATTAAAATTCCATCAACATTTTTCAAAGCTGGAATAATCTCAAAATTTGTATGGAACCAGAAAATAACTCGAATTGCTAAGGAAATGTTGAAAAAGAAAAACAAATCTGGGGGCATCACATTGCTTGATTTAAAGCTTTACTACAAAGCTGTTATCACCAAGGCAGCTTTGTACTGGCACAAAAACAGACACATAGACCAGTGGAACAGAATAGAGTGCCCAGATATGGACTTGCAACTCTATGGTCAAATAATCTTTGACAAAACAGGAAAAAATATACAGTGGAAAAAAGACAGTCTCTTCAATAAATGGTGTTGGGAAAATTGGACAGCTATATGTAGAAGAGTGAAAGTGGGCCATACTCTTACACCATATACAAAAATAAACTCGAAATGTAAAAAAGACCTCAACATGAGGCAGGAATCTATCAAAATCCTAGAGGAGAACATAAGCAGTAACCTCTTCGATATTGGCCCCAACAACTTCTTTCAAGGCATGTCTCTAAATATAAAGTAAACAAAAGTGAAAATGAACTTTTGGGATTTCATCAAGATAAAAAGCTGCACATCAAAAGAAACAGTCAAAAAAACAAACAGGCAACCCACAGAATGGGAGAAAATATTCACAAATGGCACTACAGACAAAGGTATGATATCAAAGATCTATAAAGAACTCCTCAAACATAACACTCAATAAACAAATAATCATGTCAAAAAATGGGCAGAAGACATGAGCATATAATTCTCCAAAGAAGACATACAAATGGCTAACAGACACATGAAAAATGTTCATCATCATTAGCCATCAGGGAGATTCAAATCAAAGCCACATTGGGATACCACCTAACACCAGTTAGAATGGCCAAAATCAACAAGACATTAAAGAACAAGTGTTGGAGAGGGTGTGGAGAAAGGGGAACCCTCTTCCACTGTTGGTTGGAATGCAAGTTGATGCAGCCACTTTGGAAAACTGTGCGGAGATTCCTCATGAAATTAAAAATAGAGCTACCCTATGACCCTATAATTGCACTATTCAGTATTTACCCCAACGGTATTGATGCAAAGAAGGGCAGATGTACCAAAAAGTTCCTAGCAGCAGTGTCCAAAATAGCCAAACTGTGGAAAGAACCAAGATATCTTTCAACAGACAAATGGATAAAGAAGATATAGTTTATATATACAATGGAATATTATGCCTCCATAAGAAAAGATGAATACCCTACTTTTATATCAACATGGACAGGACTGGAAAAGATCATGTTTAGTAAAATAAGCCAAGCAGAGAAAGTCAATTATCTTATGGTTTCTCTTATGTGTGGAGCATAAAAAATATGGAGGACGTTGGGAGAAGAAAAGGAAGGGTGAGTTGGGAGAAATTGGAGTGGGAGACAAAACATGAGAGACCGTGGACTCTGAAAAACAAACTGAGGATTTTGAAGGGTTGAGGGCTGGGGGGTTTGGTGAGCCTGGTGGTGGGTATTAAAGAGGGCATTGCGTGTGGTGCATGAACAATGAATCTTGGAACACTGAAAAAATAACATAAATGTTTATAGAAAAGTAGAATAAGAAAAGAAACATCACCAAAGGCAAGGGAAGCAAGGGCAAAAATGAACTATTGGGACTTCATGAAAATAGAAAGCTTTTGCATAGCAAAGGAGACAGTCAACAAAACCAAAAGACAACTGACAGAGTGGGAGAAGATATTCGCAAATAACGTACTAGATAAAGGGCTAGAATGCAAAATCTATACAGAACTTATCAAACTCAACACCCAAAGAACAAGTAATCCAATCAAGAAATGGGCAGAAGATATGAACAGACATTTCTGCAAAGAGGACATCCAAATGGCCAACAGACACATGAAAAAGTGCTCCGCATCACTCAGCATCAGAGAAATACAAATCAAAAACACAGTGAGATACCACCTCACACCAGTCAGAATGGCTAAAATTGACAAGACAGGAAATGACAGATGATGGCGAGGATGTGGAGAAAGGGGAACCCTTCTGCACTGTTGGTGGGAATGCAAGCTGGTACAGCCACTCTGGAAAACAGTATGGAGGTTCCTCAAAATATTGAAAATAGAGCTATCTTACAACCCAGCAATCTCACTACTGGATATTTACCCTAAAAATACAAATGTCGTGATCCGAAGGGGCACATGCACCCGAATATTTATAGCAGCAATGTCCACAATAGCCAAACTATGGAAAAAACTTAGATTTCCATCAACAGATAAATGGATATAGAAGATGAAGTATATATACACAATGGAATACTATGCAGCCATCAAGAGAAATGAAACCTTGCCATTTGCAACGACATGGATGGAACTGGAGGGTATTATGCTAAGCGAAAGAAGACAGTCAGAGAAAGACAATTATATGCTCTCTCTGATATGAGAAATGGAAATTGGTGCAGCAACCCTGGAAAACAGTATAGAAGTTCCTCAAAAAGTTAAAAATAGAGCTACTTTATGACACAGCAGTTGCAATACTAGGTATTTATTTATTTATTAATTAAGAATTTTATTTATTCATTGGAAAGGTAGAGAGCACAAGTAGGGGGAGCAGTAGAGGGAGAAAGAGGCTCCCCACTGAGCAGGGAGCCCGATGTGGGGCTTGATCCCAGGATCCCGGGATCCTGACCTGTGCTGAAGGCAGACGCTGAACTGACCGAGCCACTCAGGAATCTCGCACTACAAGGTATTTACCCAAAGGATACAAAAATATTGATTCAAGGGGGGGTACCTGCACCCTGATGTTTATAGCAGCATTACCAATAATAGCCAAATCGCGGGAAGCCTAAATATCCATCAACTAATGAATTCATAAGAAATATGTGATACAGTGGTGCATGGGTGGCTCAGTAGGTTAAAGCTTCTGCCTTTGGCTCAGGTCATAATCTCCGGGTCCTGGGATTAAGACCTGCATCAGGCTCTCTGCTCTGCAGGGAGCCTGTTCCCCCTCTCCCTCTGCCTGCCTCTCTTCCTATTTGTGATGTCTCTCTCTCAACAAATAAATAAATTAAATCTTTAAAAAAAGGAATATGTGATACACATGCACACACACACGGATATATTATCTAGCTATCAAAAATAATGAAATATTGGCCTAAGGGCAAGATAGCGGAGAGGTAGGATACCCTGTTGCAACCTGTCCCAAAAAGTGAGCTGGATATCTGCCAGACCACGCTGAACACCCATGAAATCAGCTGGAGGAGCAGGACTTTTCACTTCTGGATCTCTACAGGAGCAGAAGACAGAAGAAGGGAGGTAAAGCAAAGCAGGAACAATCGAAACAGTAATGGAGGATAAACAAAAGGGGGAGGGAGCCACCAGAAGTGGCACAAGGAAAGTAATACCCCAAAGGAAAGTGCCAGGTGGTTGCGGAGCAGCAATAACTTAGAGCCCGGTTAAAAACACTTAAAAAGAGCATAAGGTTCTGAGGAGCAGCGAGTTGAAGGGGGTGGGCATAAGCACAAGCCTGGACCCATGCCCCCAGGAACGACACTACTCACTTCAAACAGAGAACAGTGGGGGGCAGGGACCTGCTCCCCACACCATTTTGTGAGCCGGGTGCACGCTCCTGAAAGCACCTTAGAGAGCCTGCTGTGGTCCCTGAGCCCACAGCTTTTCTCTGTGTACAGCACTCTCTAGATGGTGCACCACAAAAGGCAAGAACTGTGCAGCCAGTGTGGTAATATTGGCAAGAATCTGGCCACACCCTACCAAGGCCTAGAGCCCCTAGTGCAGGGGAGCTCACTTAATCACGTGGAGCCGCCAAACTGCTGAGTGCGCGCTGCCTGGAAAAGGCAACCGCGCTGGGAGATTTGTGAAGGGGAGTGTTCCTTCTGGTCCAGCCAGAGGGGTGCAGACTGTGGCTTCTCTGCGACAGGGAGGTCTGGCTACAGACAGACAGATCCCTCGCTCAGACTCTCTGAAAAGGAGAAAAAGCTACAAAAGGCCAAAAGCCTTCAGAGAGCTAGAGACTGAGAAACCAGGTTTCACAGAGCTCTGCCCCTTGATTGGGGGGCAGGGTGACTCAACCCAAGCAAGACTGACATGAAAACAACTGGCCAGGCCCCTCCCCCAGAAGACAAGTCAAAAAAAAAAAAACACAAAAAGACTATAACTACAGAGTCACCATAAGATTTTAAACCCCCAACATCAGGGGAAATCAATATATTAAGTGCTTGATAATACCCTCAAACCTGTATATTTCATAGATACAAGTTATTTTTTTTCTATTCACTTTTTTTTTAAGTTTTACTCACTTGTTTTCACATTTCTTGGTTTGATTTTGTACTTTCTCTTTTTATTTTTTTAAACTACTTAACATTATATGTAGAGGCTTAAAATAACGATAAATAACCATCCTCGCACAGGAGGAGCTATAACCAACCTCTCATCTAATCCTTCTGTCCGAGTTTCTGCCTATTTGCTTTTGTTCTGGTATTATAGAAAAACATATTCCTGGGGTTCATTCTGACTAGGTTCTTTTATTTCTTGTCATCTACTCTCGTCGGTCTATATGGTTGTTCTTGTTGGTCTACATACTTCATAAATCTTATTGTTGGGGCCCATTCTGGCTGAGACCCTCTTTTTCAGTTTCTCTCTATCGTTTTTATTCTTATTCTTTCTTTTTGGTGGGGAATCCCAATTGCTCTTAAACCTTCCAGAGTGCACACTGCCTGAATCGTGGGCGAAATATCCAACTATATATCCTCTCAAACACCTCCCATCAAAATGACTAGGAGGAGGAACACCCAACAGAGGAAAAACCCAGAAACTGAGCCCTCTCCCTCAGAACTATTAGACATGAACATTAACAGCATGTCAGAGAGGGAATTCAGGCTGACAATTAGACAGGAAATGGTTAGGATCAATGACAATATAGAATCTCTAAGGGCAGAAATTAAAACCAGTATAGCCGATGTAAGAAGTGCTATCAGTGAGATCCAATTCAATCTAAATAGTTTAACAGCTAGAGTTACGGAGACAGAGGATAGAATTAGTGATCTAGAGGATAAAATGATAGAGGAGAAAGGGCAGGAAGACAGCTGGAATAAACTGCTCAGGAGTCATGAGAAGAGACTTAGGGAAATAAATGACACCATGAAACGTTCCAACGTCAGAATTATTGGAATCCCAGAGCGGGTAGAGAAAGAGAGAAGACTAGAAGATATAATTGATCAAATTCTGAATGAAAATTTCCCCAATCTGGGGAATGGAACAAGGGTACGTGTCCTAGAGGCAGAAAGGGCACCTGCCAAGATCAATGAGTCTAGAAATACAGCGAGACACATCATAGTAAAATTTGCAA
>CM053612.1:60294504-60322007 GCA_028646535.1 Procyon lotor | reverse complement strand
CCTATTTTTATTGATTTTGAGGGGGGTTCTCTGCACCTCCTGGATTCTGATGCTTGTTCCCTTTGCCAGATTAGGGAAATTCTTTACAATAATTTTCTCCAATATATCTTCCGCCCCTGTCTCTCTTTCTTCTTCTTCTGGGATCCCAATTATTCTAATATTGTTGCGTTTTATAGTATCACTTATCTCTCGAATCCTCCTCTCATGGTCTAGTAGTTGTTTGTCTCTCTTTTTCTCAGCTTCTTTATTCTCTGTCATTTGGTCTTCTATATTGCTGATTCTTTCTTCAGTCTCATTTATTCTAGCAATGAGAGACTCCATTTTTAATTGTACCACGTTAATAGCTTTTTTAACTTCGACTTCGTTAGATTTTATTTCTTTTATTTCTCCAGAAAGGGCTTTTATTTCTCCCAAAAGAGATTCTCTAATATCTTCTATGCTTTTTTCGAGCCCTGCTATCATCTTGATAACTGTCATTTTGAATTCTATTTCCGACATATTACTAATGTCCGCATTGACTATGTCTCTAGCCATCGGTACTGTCTCTTCTTTTTTTTTGGTGCGTTTTTCAGCCTCATCATTTTGTCAAGGTAAGAGTAGATGGGTGAGAGAGAAAGATTCTCTGGAGTACCGCACTTTTCACTGATTGATTAACTAGGTCTTGGCTGGACATTCTCGCTGATCTTCTGGGGGAGGGGCCCGTTGCCGTGTTTCTCAAATGTCTTTGCCTGAGGCGGAATTGCACCGCCCTTGCCAGGGGATGGGCCAAGCACTTTGCTTAGGTCCGCTCTCAGAGTCTGTTCCCTGAGCGCTTTCTGTACTGCCCTGGAGGCCGGGAACGAAAAAGTTGGCCTCCCAGTCTCTGGCCCAGAGGAGCCGAGTGCTGGGCGCTGCGATCCTCCACAGGCCCTTAGAGGAAAGCCATTATCACCCCCGTCTCCCTTGTCTGCAGTTGGTGCTCTGTGCTCAGCTAGCCCATGCCAGAGTGCCTCTATCTGTGGCGCACAGCCCTGTCTGGAGTCCCCAAACCAGCAGATTCCTGCTGCGCGCTCTTGCACTGCTCCTCCTGGAGGAGGAAGGAGGGGGTGTCTCTGGAGCTGCCTCCCGTGGGGTCCCCGTTTGACATCTGGCAGCCCTATGTGGACTATATGTCTCAGTTCCTATAGTCCAAGGTAAGCTTATGTGGCGTTGCGTGACTCCTTCTCTGCCGCCAGCTTCTCCACCCCAATCCCTGGGAGCTCTGCCACATTCGGGCTCCCCTGGTCCCTCAGTGACCCCTCGGGCCCTGAAACCACACTGTTCCAGCGAGGGCTGAACCCCCGTTAGCCTCTGGAGCGATGTCCCTCAGCGGAGCAGACTAGAAGTTCCGGATTTTGTGCTCCGCGGCTATGCGGCTACTGGGAGCCAGGCCCTCCCCCCAGGGTCTCTCTTCTCGTCGCTTTAAATTCACTTTTTCCACACATCCTACCTCCTGAAAGTGGTCGATTTTCTGCTCCTAGAATTGCTGTTCTTATTCTCTTCTCTCTGCTGTTGTGTTTGCCGGCTTTTAGAGTGATTTTCTGCCTCTTTAGCTGGACTTCTGATTCCCAGGGCTCTCTGTGCCTCCTACACCTCCGCCATCTTGCCTCCTCCCCCTGTCCTTTCGGTTGCTTAGTCTTTGTGGAATTATCCCGCTGAGCCCGCCAGCATTAACAAAACTGCGTTCTCCCTGTGCTCTGTGTGCTGCTGGAGTTTCTTCCATCGCTTCAACTTCTGCAACAGTTCAACAATCACAAGTATCTTTTTGAGGCCTATTTTGAGTCCTATTTTCAATTCTTTGGGGTATACACATAGAAATGTAATTGATAGGTCATATATAATTCTATGTTTGGCTTTCATAGGAACTGTGAGATTGTTTTTCCACAGTGGTTGCACCATTTAACATTTCCACTACCTTCACTGTGCAGAAGCTTTTTATCTTGATGAGGTCCCAAAAGTTCAATTTCACTTCTGTTTCCTTTGTCTTCATGTTTTTCCTTCTGCTCCATACATAAGTGAAACCATAAGATAATTGACTCTCTCCACTTGACTTATTTCACTACATGTAATCTCTTCCAGTCCCAGCCATGTTGATACAAAAGTTGAGTACTCATCTTTTATGATGGAGGCATAATATTGCATTGTATGTACGAACCATATCTTCTTTATCCATTCATCTGTTGAATGTCATCTTGGGTCTTTAAACAGTTTGGCGATTGTGGCCATTGCTGCTATGAACATTGGGATACATGTGGCCCTTCTTTGCAGTACATCAGTATCTTTGGGGTAAATATCCAGTAGTGCAATGGCAGGGTCATACGGTAGCTCTATTTTTAATTTCTAGAAGAATCTCCACACTGTTTTCCAAAGTGGCTGCTACAACTTGAATTCCCACCAACAGTGTAAGAGGGTTTCCCATTCTCCACACCCTCTCCAACATTGTAGTTGACTGCCTTGTTGATTTGGCCCATTCTAACTTCTGTAAGGTGGTATCTCATTGTGGCTTTGGTTTGAATCTCCCTGATGGCTATGGATGATGAACATTTTTTTATGTGTCTGTTAGCCATTTGTATGTGTTTTTTGGAGAAGTGTCTATTCATGTCTTCTAACCATTTTTTGACGTGATTATCTGTTTTGTGAGTGTTGAGATTGAGGAGTTTTTTTAAAGATCTTAGATATCAGACCTTTGTAGTGTCATTTGCGAATATCTTCTCCCATTCTGAGGGTTGACTGTTTGTTTTGTTGACTTTTTCCTATGCTGTGCAGAAGCATTTTATCTTGATGAAGTCCCAAAAGTTCAATTTCGCTTTTGTTTCCTATGCCTTCAGAGACATGTCTTAAAAGAAGTTGCTGTGGCCGACGTCATAGAGATTACTGCCTATGCTCTCCTCTAGGGTTTTGATAGATTCCTGCCTCACGTCGAGGTCTTTTATCAATTTCGAGTTTATCTTCTTGTATGGTGTAAGAGAATGGTCAACTTTCTTTCTTCTACATATAGCTGTCCAATTTTAGCAGCACCATTTATTTTAGAGACTGTCTTTTTTCCACTGGATTTTTTTTTCCTGTTTTGTCAAATATTATTTGACCTTAGAGTTGCAGGTCCATATCTGAGCTCTCCCCTCTGTTCCACCAGTCTATGTGTCTATTTTTGTGCCAGAACCATACTGTCTTAGTGATCACTGCTAAGTAATAAAGCTTGAAATCTGGCAATGTGATGCCCCCAGCTTTGTTTTTCTCTTTCAACATTCCTTAGCAATTCGGCTCTTTTCTGATTCCATACAAATTTTTGGATTTTTTGTTCTAGCCCTTTGAAAAAAGCCTTTGGAATTTTGATTGGAATGGCATGGAAAGTAAATATTTCTCCGGGTAGTATAGACATTTTAACAATGTTCAAACTTCTGATCCATGAGCATGGAATGCTTTTCCACCTTTTTTGTGTCTTATTTCTTTCTTGAGTGTTCTGTAGTTCCTCGAGTACAGATCCTTTACCTCTTTGGTTAGGTTTATTCACAGGTATCTTATGGTTCTTGGTGCTATAGTAAACACAATCGATTCTCTAATTTCCCTTTCCATATTTTCATTGTTAGTGTATAGGAAGGCAACTGATTTCTGGGCATTGATTTTGTATCCTGCCACATTACTGAATTGCTGTCTGAGTTCTAGGTGTTTGGGGGCAGTGTCTTTGGGGTTTTCCATAGATGGTATTATATCATCTTTGAAGAGTTAAAGTGTGACTTCTTCATTTCCAATTTAATACCTTTTATTGCTGTCTGATTGCTGTCCCTAAGACTTCTAGTACGATGTTGAACAAGAGTGGTGAGATTGGGCATCCTTGTACTGTTCCTGATCTCAGAGGGAAGGCTTTCAGCTTTTTCCATTGAGAATGATATTTGCTGTGGGCTTTTCATAGATATATTTTATGATGTTGAGGAATTTTCCTTCTATCCCTATACTTTGAAGAGTTTTAATCAGGAACGAATGGTGAATTTTGTCAAATGCTTTTTTGGCATAAATTAGTAGGACCATGTGGTTCTTTTCTCTTCTCTTATTGATTTGTTCTATCACATTCATTGATTCGTGTATGTTGAATCAACCTTGCATCCAAGGGATAATTCCCACCTGGTTATGATGAATAAACTTTTTATAGTGCTGTTGAATCCTATTAACTAGGATCTTGTTGAGATTCTTGACATCCATATTCATCAGGGATATTGGTCTGAAATTCTCCTTTTGGATGGGGTCTTTGCCTGGTTTGGGGATCACGGTAATGCTGGCTTCATAGAAAGAGTCTGGAAGTTTTCCTTTCGTTTCTATTTTTTGAAATAGTTTCAGGAGAATAGGTATTATTTCTTCCTTGAAGGTTTGGTAGAATTCCTCAGGGAATCCGTCTGGTCCTGGACTCTTGTTTTTTGGGAGGTTTTTGATCACTGCTTCCATCTCATTATGAGATATTGGTCTATTTAGGTTGTCATTTTCTTTCTGTTTCAGTCTTGGAAGTTTGTAAGTTTCCAGGAATGCCTCCATTTCTTCTCAGTGGCTTAACTTATTGGCATATAGCTGTTGATAATAATTTCTGATGATTGTTTCTATTTCCTTTGTATTACTCGTGATCTCTCCCCTTTCTTTCATAATTTTGTTAATTTGGGTCCTCTTTCTTTTCTTTTGGATTAGTTTGGCCAATGGCTTATTGATCTTACTGATTCTATCAAAAAACCTACTTCTGGATTCATTGATGCCTTCTACTGTTTCTCTAGTTTCTACCTTGTTGATCTCTGCTCTAATCTTGATTATTTCCCTTCTTGTGCATGGGGTTGGCTTAAGGTATGGTTAATTTTCCAGTTCTTTAAGGTGTAAAGAGAGCTGGTGTACTCAGGACTTTTCACTGTTTTTGAATGAGGCTTGGATGGCTATGTATTTCCCCCTTAGGACCGCCTCTGCTGTATCCCATAGGTTTTGGACGGATGGGCCTTCATTCTATTTGGTCTTCATGAGTTGTTTAAGCTCATCTTTGATTTCCTGGTTGATCCTCACATTCTAGAGCAGATTGGTCTTTACCCTCCAAGTATTTGAATTCTTTCCAAACTTTTTCTTGTGGTTGAATTCCAGTTTCAAAGCATTGTCATCTGAGAAAATGCAGGGAATCATTTCAATCTTTTGGTATCAGTTGAGTCCTGATTTGTGACCTAGTATGTGGTCTATTCTGGAGAAAGTTCCATTTTCGCTTGAGAAGAATGAGTATTCTGTTTGTTTAGGGTGGAATGTTCTGTATATATCTATGAGGTCCATCTGGTCCAATGTGTCATTCAAAGCTCTTGTTTCTTTACTAATTTTATGTTTAGATAATCTGTCTGTTACTGAGTGCAGCGTGTTAAATTTTCCTACTATTAATGTATTCATATCAATATGATTATTTTGATTTGGTTGGTTTATGTAGTTGGCTACTCCTATATTGGGGGTATAAATATTTACAATTGTTAGATATTGGAGGATAGAACTTTAAGAATGGTATAGTGTACTTCTGTATATCTGACTATAGTCTTTTGCTTAAAATCAAATTTATCTGATATGAGAATCAATACCCCAGCTTTCTTTTGTGGCCCATTGGTATGAAAGATGATTCTCCATCCCTTCACTTTCAGTCTGGATGTATATTTAGGTTCCAAATCTGTCTCTTGTAGACAGCATATCTTATCGTTTTATGGGAGCATTTAGGCCATTCACGTTGAGAGTGATTTTTGAAAGATAAGTGTTTACTGACATCATGTTGCTTGTGAAGTCCTTGTTTTTATAGATTGTAATTTTCTTTTCTATTTCACTCAAGGGTTCTTTCTACTTTTATAGAACTCCCTTTAATTTTTCTTGTAGTACCAGCCTGGTGGTTGCATTCTCCTTTAATCTTTGCCGGTCTTGGAAGCTCTTTATCTCTCCATCCATTTTGAATGTCAGCCTTGCTTGGTAAAGTGTTCTTGGCTGCGTGTTCTTCTCATTAATGCCCTGACTATATCATGCCAGCCCTTTCTGGCTTGCCAGGTTTCTGTGGACAGGTCTGACATTATTCTGATGGGTCTTCCTCCATATGTAAGGAATCTCTTTCCACTAGCTGCCCTCAGGACCTCTTGTCTAAAATTATAATTTGCAAGTTTTACAATTATGTGTCTGGCTGCCTTTCTAGACTCATTGATTTTGGGGTGTGTCTAGGATACAAACTGTTGTTCCATTCCCCAGATTGGGGAAATTTTCATTTGGAATTTGGTCAGCTGTATCTTCTAGTCTTCTGTCTTTCTCTACCCCCTCTGGCATTCCAATAATTCTTACATTGGGACGTTCCATGGCGTCATTTATTTCCCTAAGTCTCTTCTCAAGATTTGTTCCAGCTCTCCTCCTGACCTTTCTTCTCAAACATTTTATCCTCTAGATTACTAATTCTATCCTCTGTGTCCATAACTCTAGCTGTTAGACTATTTAGTTTGGAGTTGTTCTCACTGATTCTCACTAATAGCGTTTTTAACACCTGCTATACTGATTCTCATTTCTGCCATTAGAGATTCTATATTTTCATTAATGTTTTTCTCCATGCTAACCATTGCCTGGATAATTGTTACCCTGAATTCCCTTTGCAACATACTCTTTATGTCCCTGTCCCATAGTTCTGAGGGAGAGAGCGCCGTCTTTGAGTTTTTGCTCTCTTGGGACCAACAGTTACTTTCTATTCTCTTTTAAGCTTTTGATATTTCTTTATTTATTTGCTTACTTACTTATTTATAGTTAAGGTAAAATATACATAACATAAAATTTACCATTTTAACAATTATTTTTTAAAGATTTTATTTATTTGACAGAGAGAAACACAGCGAGAGAGGGGACACAAGCAGAGGGAATGGTAGTGGGAGAAGCAGGCTTCCTGCCGAGCAAGGAGCCCGATGTGAGGCTCGATCCCAGGACTCTGGGATCATGACCTGAGCCGAAGGCAGACGCTTAACGACTGAGCCACCCAGGCGCCCCCCATCTTAACAATTTTTATGTGCACAATTCAGTAGTGTTGGTACATTCACATTGTTACGCAAACAATCTCCAAAACTCTTTTCCTCTTATAAAACTGAAACTCTATATTCATTACACAATAACTTCTTTTTTGCCCATTTCTTAGCAACTACCATTCTACTTTCTGTCTCAATTAATTTATTTACTTTAGATTCCTCATATATAGGGAATCACACCGCATTTGCCTTTTTGTTACTGGCTTATTTCTTTTAGCATAATAGCCTCAAGGACCATGCATGGTGTAGCTTGTGTCAGCATTTCCTTTTTTTTTTTAAGATTAAGTAATATTTCATCTTGTGCACATACCACATTTTGTTTATCCATTCACATGGTGATGGACACTTGTGATGCTTCCACCTTTTGGCTATTAACAATGCTTCTATGAAGATAGGCATACAAATAAATACCTTGTTGAGATTCTACTTTCAATTTTTTTGTATATACCCAGAGTGGAATTGTTGGATCATATGGTAATTATATTTTCAACATTTTCTGGAACTGTCATGCTGTTTTTCTTTTTTCATATCTTTTTAATTTTTATTTTTTTATTAACATATAATGTATTATATGTTTCAGGGGTATAGGTCTGTGATTCATGAGTCCTACACAATTCACAGTGCTCACCATAGGACATACCCGCCCCAATGTCCATCACCCAACCACGCCATCCCTCCCATACCCCTTCCCTCTAGCAGCCCTCAGTATGGAGGTTCCTCAAAAAGTTGAAAATAGAGATACCCTATGATTCAGCAATTGCACTACTGGGTATTTACCTTAAAGATACAAATGTGATCTGAAGGGGCATTTGTACCCAAATGTTTGTAGCAGCATTGTCCACAATAGCCAAGCTGTAGAAAGAGGCTAGATGTCCATTAATAGATAAATGGATAAAGAAGATGTGATACACACACACACACACACACACACACACACACACACACACTGGAATACTATGCAGCCATCAAAAAACCCAAAATCTTTCCATTTGCAATGATGTGGAATGGAACTAGAAGGTATTATGTTAGGTGAAATAAGTCAATCAGAGAAAGACTATTATATGATCTCACTGATATGAGGAATTTGAGAAACAAGACAGAGGATCATAGGGGAAGGGAGGGAAAAATGAGAGAAGATGAAACCGGAGAGGGAGACAAACCATAAGTGACTCTTAATCTTATACTGCTTTTCATAACAACTATATAATTTTAAATTCCCACCAACAGGGCACAAGTGTTTTAATTTCTGTACATCCTCACCACACACCATTCTTTTTGTATTGTAGCTATCCTAATGGGTAAGTGATACCTCACTGTGGTTTTGGTTCACATTTCCCTAATGATGAATGATATTAGGCATATTTTCATGTATTTATTTCACATTTTGTATCTTTGGAGAATTATCTCTTCAAATCTTTTGCCTATTTTTCCAGTGCCTTAATTAATTAATTAATTAAAATTTTAATTCCATTTAGTTAACATACAGTGTTATATTAGCATCAACACTTTCATACATTACCCTTTGCTCATCACAAGTGCACCTCTTTAATCTCTATCACCTATTTAACCCGTCCCCCACCCACCTCCCCTTTGGTAACCATTAATTTGTTCTCTATAATTAGGTGTGTGTGTTTTTTTGAGCTCTCTTTCTCTATTTTTTTCCTTTGCTTATTTGTCTTGTTTCTTAAATTCCACATATGGGTGAAATTGTATAGTATTTGACTTTCTCTGACTTATTTAAGTTAGCATTATACTCTTTAGCTCTAACATGTTATCGCAATTTCTTTTGCCTATTTTTTAAATTGGGTTTTCTCGTCCTTTTGTTGATGGATTTTAAGAGTTCTTTATGTATT
Source organism: Procyon lotor (assembly GCA_028646535.1). NCBI lineage: Eukaryota > Metazoa > Chordata > Mammalia > Carnivora > Procyonidae > Procyon > Procyon lotor. Next base: position 60,313,099 of record CM053612.1, on the reverse strand, counting down.
CTGGATATTAAACCCTTGTCGCATATACAATTTTCAAACGTTTTCTTTCATTATGTAGGCTGTCTTTTCAGATTCTTGATAATGTCCTTTGATGCACAAAAGATTTTAATTTTGATGAAGTCCAGTTTATCTACTTTAAATTTTGTTTCTTTGGGTGTCAAATCTAAGATCATGAAGATTCACCTCTGTTTTTTTTTTCTAAAGGGTTTTTAGTTTTAGCTTTTATTTTTAAGCCATTAATACATTTTTACTTGATTTTTGTATATGGTGTGAAGTCAGAGTCCAATTTCATTCTTTTGTACATGGAAGTCCAATTGTCCCAGAATCATCCATTGAAAAAACTATTTTTCCCCCACTGAATGGTGTTGGTACCCTTGTCAAAAATCAATTGGCCATAGATGTGTGCATTTATTTCTGGACTTTCAAGTCTATTCCTTTGGTCTATATGTCTATGCCTATGCCATTGCCACACTATTTTGATTACTGTATCTTTGCAGTAAATTTTTTTGTACTAAGTTTTTGTTTTTTTATTTTGTTGTTTGTTTTTTTTTTAGTTTATAGAGCTATACAATCTTTATTTTTTTCCAACATACTTTTAGTAAGTTTTAAAACTGGGAAAAGGTCCCTCCACCATTCTCCTTTTTTTTCCAATAATTTTTTTTGGCTTGCAATCCTATATGAATTTGAGGATTGGTTTTTTCATTTCATCAAAAAAGATTATTGGAATTTGATAGGGATTGCATTGATTCTGTAGATCGTCAGAGTAGTCATATTGATATTTTTCCCCAAATATGTTTATTTTATTTTTTCAGTGTTACAAGATTAATTGTTCATGCACCACACGCAGGGCTCCATAAAATATATGCCCTCCTCAATACCCACCACCAGGCTCACCCAACCCCCACCCACTCCACTCCAAAACCCTCAGTTTGTTGCTCAGAGCCCACAGTCTCTCATGGTTCATCACCCACTCTGATTTCTCCCCATTCCCTCTTCCCTTTCTCCTCACAATGCCCTCCATGTTTTTCTTTATGCTCCACACGTGAGACCATAAGATAATTGGCTTTCTCTGCTTGACTTATTTCACTCCACATAATCTTTTCTAGTCCCATCCACATTGATACAAAAGTTAGATATTTGTCCTTTCTGATTGAGGTATAATATTCCATTGTATATATGTACCATATCTTCTTTATCCATTCATCTGTTGAAGGGCATCTTGGTTCTTTCCACAATTTGGCGATTGTGGCCATTGCTGCTATGAACATTGGGGTACATGTGGCCCTTCTTTGTAATGCATCTGCTTCTTTGGGGTAAATACCCAGTAGTGCAATTGCAGGGTCATAGGGTAGCTCTATTTTTAATTTCTGGAGGAATCTCCACACTGTTTCCAAAATGGCTGCACAAGCTTGCAATCCCACCAACCACTGTTGGGTTCCCCTTTCTCTACATCCTCTCCAACATTTGTTGTTTACTCTCAACCAAAAGAGTAAGACCAAAAATGGACTAAGACCAAAAATGATTTTGGTCATTCTAACTGGTATAAGGTGGTATCTCAGTGTGGTTTTGATTTTTTTCTCCCTGATGGCTAAAGATGATGAACATTATTTCATGTGCCTGTTAGCCATTTGTATGTATTCTTTGGAGAATTGTCTGTTCATGTGTTCTGCCCATTTTTGATGTGATTATCGGTTTTGTGAGTGTTGAGTTTGAGGCGTTCTTTATGGACCCACAACTCTATGGTCAAATAATCTTTGACAAAACAGGAAAAAATATCCAGTGGAATAAAGACAGTCTCTACAATAAATGGTGCTAGGAAAATTGGACAGCTATATGTAGAAGAATGAAACTTGACCATTCTCTTACACCATAGACAAAGTCGAAATGGATAAAAGACCTCAACATGAGGCAGGATTCTATCAAAACCCTAGAGAAGAACATAGGCAAGTAACCTCTTCGACATCAGCCACAACAACTTCTTTCAGGACATGTCTCCGAAGGCAAAAGAAACAAATGCAAAAATGAACTTTTGGGACTTCATCAAGATAAAAAGCTTCTGTTAATAAAACAAACAAACAAAGAAACAAACAAATAAATAAATTAAATAAAAAGATAAAAAGCTTCTGCACAACAAAGGAAACAGTCAACAAAACAAACAGGCAACCCACAGAATGGGAGAAGATATTCATATTGATATTTTAACAATTTTAACTCTTCATACCAATTAAGATAGGTTGCTTTCCATTTATTTAAATCTTATTAATTTTCTTTCAGCAAAGTTTTGTAGTTTCAATGTGCACTTCATCTTGTTGGTTAAATTAATTCCTTAAGTATTTTATTGTTTTACGTGTGATTTTAAGTGGAATTGCTTTCTCAATTTCTTTCTTTTTTTGATTGTTCATTGCTGGTGAATAAAAATACGTATGATTTTTATGTTGATATTGTATCTTTCAACTTGGCTGAACTTGTGTCTTAGCTCTACTAGGTTTTTTTGGTGAATTCTTTGGGATTTTTTTTTTATATATATGGGATGATATTATTTGTGAATAAAGATAATTTTACTTTTTACTTTCCAATTTGGATGCTTTTTAGTTCTTTCTTTGTGTGTCTTATTACTTTAGCTAGAACTTCCAGTACAATATTGAATAGCAGTGGTAAAAGTAGGAATTTTTGTCTTGTTCTAGATTTAAGAAGAAAGGTTTCAAGTTTCTCACAGCTGAGTATGATGTTAGTTGTGAGTTTCTCATAAACTTAATTCCCCATTTTGACAAATTTCTCTTCTATTCCTAGTTTTCTGAGTGTTTTTTTTTTTATCATAAATGGGTTTGCATTTTTGTGAAGTGCCTTTTATCCTTTAATTGAAATGATTATATGATTTTCCCCTTTCTATTAATGTGATATATTGTTTTTCTTATTCTTTGATCCATTTATTCTTTAAGATTATGCTGCTTAATTTCCACAAATTTGCAACATTTACATTTCTTTGTTATTGATTTCTAGCTTCATTCCATTGTGGTTGGAAAAGACAGTTTGTATGTTTCAATCTTTTAAAGATTTATTGGTACCTCTTTTGTGACCTAACACATGGCTTAACCTGGAGAAAGCTCCATGTACAATTGAGAAAAATGAGCATTCTGCTGTTGTTGGTTGGAGTATTCTATATATGTCTGTTAAGCTTAGTTGGTTTATATTACTGTGCAAATCTTCTATTTCTTTACCTTCTGTCTAAATGTTCTATTTATTACTGAAATTGGTATATTTATTTTTTCACTATTATTATAAAATTGTCTATTTCTCAAATTAATTTTGTCAATGTTTCCTTCATATTTTGGTGGCTCGATTTTTTGATGTTTGTATGTTTATACTGATTATACAGTCTTGATAAATTGACTCTCTACCAATATACAATTCCCTCTTTTGTCCCTTGTAAAAGGTTTTAGCTTGAAATTTAGTTTATCTGATACCTAGCTACTTTTGGTTGCTATTTTCATGAAAAATCTTTTCCCATCTTTTCACGTTCAATCTATCTGTGTCTTTGGATACAAAGTGAATCTTTTTTAAGCAGCATATAGTTGGGTCATGCTTTCAAACTATTTCATTAATCTCTGATTTTTGATTGGGTAGTTTGATACATTTATGTTTAATGTAATCACTGTTTCCTTATTTGACCCTCATTTTCTCCATTACCGCCTGCTTGTATATTCAGTGTTTTTTTTGAAAAAAAAAAAAAATGTTTACAGCCCCTTCTCTTTTGCTTCTGTGTATATTCATTTGATATTATTTTGTGGTTGCCATGGGTATTACATTTAACAACCTAATTTTAATTGTTACTAACTTAATTTCAATATTATTCAAAAATTTTGCTAAGATACAGCTCTGCCCCGTTGTATTATGGTTTTTACATTTCATAGCGTTATATGTTGTGTGCTCAATAATATAGATTTATAATTATTTTTATATATACATCTTTTAAATAATGTCGGAACTGGAGTTAAAAGCCAAAAACACAGTAATATTGGCTTTTATGTTTGCCCATCTACGGACCTTTGTGAGAAATGTTTATTTCTTCATATGATTTCTAGTTACTGTCTAATGTCCTTTTATTTCAACCTAAAAGTCTTCCTAGTAGGGCAGGTCTAGTGTAAATATATTCTCTCAGCTATTGTTTATCTGGAAATGCCTCAATTTTCCCCTTATTTTTGAAGAAGAGTTTTTCCAGATACAAAATTCTTGGTTGACAGCTTTTTTCCAGCAGTTTAAAAATAATGTTCCTTTTTTCTTTTTTAAATATCTTATGAGGGCTTTGTTTTTGTTATTGAAAACTGGATGGACATTCAAATATTATAATGTGGTCAATCTGGAAATCAGATTTGTCTATTTCCCCAAGGTTTGCTCTTTTGTTGATTGCTGAGGGCTGTAGTATGTATGTTTAGTGAGTATTACAAACTATTTTTAGAAAGAGTGAACTCCTTATCACGTGTAGTCTCTGAAATCTCTATTTCCTTGGCTAGCATTTGGCTAGTGTTTTGACATATGTCCTTGAATGCCAGAAGTTAGAAACAAAAACAAACAATGACAAAGAACAACAAAAAGGCATCTTCCATTAAAAAAATACAAAATACAAAACATGTGTCCCAATAATTGTAGGTTGGCTCTGTGCTGGGTCAATTCAGCACTTATCCTAGATTGCACTGAGCCTGAGGTAAAAGTTTAGAATGGTCTGAGTTGTAAGTGAGGCAAAATAGAGGCAAGTTATTTGCATTTGTCCTTCACAGAGCCCCTAGAGAACTTAGAACAGACATAAACAGGGTCTGGACACTTGCAGAGGATGAGCTACGTAGCTACTTCCTTTTGGTAATCCGTTGAAGTTCCTAAAAGAAGACTTGGTTATTGAGAGAAGATGGCAGTAGAGTATGAAGACCCTAGGCTTGCTTCATCCCACAAACACAATTGGATAACCAAAAATCATCCTAAATGCACTGGAAATAGGGCTGAAGACTGAAAGAACAAACTCCACAGCTAAAGGGAGAGAAGATAATGAGTTCAGAGATGGAATTTAGGGGAGAAACAGATCATGGGTGCTTTGGAAGGAGGGGAGCCATGGTCATGGAGGAGGGTGAGAGACAGAGAGAAGCACAGAGGGAAATACAGAAGAACATTTCCCCAAAGCTTTTGGTTTGGAAAACAAGAGGGACAGAGTTTCATAAATTCTTCCAGCCAGTGGGGTTTGAAGCCTAGAGTTTCAAAGGCCAGTGGGCTTGGCTGGGATTGCCCTGGAGGGCAATCTGCTGTTCCTAGAGAGAAGGCAGGGGGAAAAAAGCCAGGGACAGACAGCATGGGAACAGCATTTTGAAGAGGCCTGGGACACACAGTGGGGAGGTTACTTGCTCTTCTCAGAGCACCTCACTGAAAGGCAGCGTTCATGGAGACCCCTGTCTGGGAACAGAGGAGCTGGCTGGTGCCATTACCTTCTCCCCCTTCCCCCTGTTGCCCTTCAATTTAAACACAGAACAACTTGTGGGAGGAGCACAGTACTGCCACTGGCTACCTAACTTGCTTATACAAGTTAAGCAGTCAAGCTTGCCATAGTCCCAGTGCAGAAAGTGCTTCCCCTAGAAGACCACTCCCAACCCCCAGACACACCACATCTCTGGGCCAGCAAGTTCTGCAGAGCCTCAGTTCTGGTGGAGTTTGTGTCAGGTCTCATTTCACAAGCAGACTACAGCACACCACATTCAGGTCTGGGACCAAGCACTTCTTATAGCAGCCAAGGAGAGCCTCTGCAGATAACTGGCCTAAAAGAGAAGTTACAACACAGCAACAGAACACATGCAGCACACAGAGACACTCCATGAAATGCAAGCCCTGGTCACTACATGATCTCTTCTTTATAAGACCATTACTTTTAGGAGCAGGAGACATAACTAGATTTTCTAACACAGAGAAGAAGGATGAGACAGACAAAATATGAAGATTGAGAAATTTATCCCAAATGAGAGAACAAGATAAGGTTCAGGCCAGAGATCTAAGTGAAACAGATATAACTAACATGTCTGATGGAGAATATAAAGGAACTATCATAAAGATACTCACTGGACTTGAGAAAAGAACAGAAGACATCAGTGTGACCCTTATCACAGAGATACAAGAGTTAAAAAAGAATCAATCACAAATGAAGAGTGCAATAAACAAGAATAGAAACAGGCTTGATGATTGAATTGGAACAGCAGGACAAATGAAGCAGAAGAAAAAATTAGTGACCTATAAGCCAAATAAATGGGAAATAATGAAGATGAATAAAAGAGAGAAAGAAGAATTATGCACAAGAGAATAGCCTTAGTAACTCAGTTATCATCAATTTTAATAACATTTGTATTCCAGGAGTCTCAAGAAGAATAAAGAGAAAAGGAGGCATAAAATTTATTTGAGGAAATAATAGCTGAAAACTTCCCTAATCTGAGGAAGGAAACAGACATCCAGATCCAGACTTAGAGAACTCTTATTAAAATCACAAATGATTTTGGGGGCGCCTGGGTGGCTCAGTTGTTAAGCGTCTGCCTTCGGCTCAGGTCCTGATCCCAAAGTCCTGGGATCGAGCCCCACATCGGGCTCCCTGCTCTGCGGGAAGCCTGCTTCTCCCGCTACCATTCCCTCTGCTTGTGTTCCCTCTCTCACTGTGTTTCTCTCTATCAAATAAATAAAATCTTTAAAAAAAAATCACAAATGATTTTGGCCATTCTAACTGGTGTAAGGTGGTATCTCAGTGTGGTTTTGATTTGAATCTCCCTGATGGCTAAAGATGATGAACATTTTTTAATGTGTCTGTTAGCCATTTGTATGTCTTCTTTGGAGAAGTGTCTGTTCATGTCTTCTGCCCAACTTTTGATGTAATTATCCTTTTTGTGAGTGTTGAGTTTGAGGAGTTCTTTATAGATCTTAGATACCAGACCTTTGTCTGTTTTGTCATTTGTTGGAGAGGGTGTGGAGAAAGGGGCAACCTCTTACACTGTTGGTGGGATTGCAAAGCTGGTGCAGCTACTTTGGAAAACAGTGTGGAGATTCCTCAAGAAATTAAAAATAGAGCTACCCTATGACCCTGCCATCGCACTACTGGGTATTTACTCCAAAGAAGCAGATGCATTAAAAAGTAGGGCCACATGTACCCCAATGTTCATAGCAGCAATGGCCACAATTGCCAAACTGTGGAAAGAACCAAGATACCCTTCAACAGATGAATGGATAAAGAAGATATGGTACATATATACAATGGGATATTATGCCTCCATTAGAAAGGAGGAATATCCAACTTTTGTATCAACATGGATGGGACTGGAAGAAATTATGCGGAGTGAAATAAGTCAAGCAGAGAGAACCAATTACCTTATGGTCTCACTTACATGCTGAGCATAAAGAAAAAGATGGAGGGCATTGTGAGAAGGAATGGAAGGGTGAATGGGGGGAAACCAGAGGGGGAGATGAACCATGAGAGACTGTGGACTCTGAGCAACAAACTGAAGGTTTTGGAGGGGAGAGGGGTGGGGGTTGGGCGAGCCTGGTGGTGGGTATTGAGGAGGGCACGTATTGCATGGGGCACTGGGTGTGGTGCATGAACAATAAATCTTGTAACACTGAAAAAATAAAAATATTTGGGGAAAAAAAAGAGTATCTCCTATGCACCCAACATTAGAGCTGAATACTACCAAAAAAAATCACAAATGAGAGAGGAGAAATAACAAAAACACTACGGAAATACAAATAATGATGAGAATATTATGAAAACTATATGCCAACAAATTGGACAACCTGGAAGTAATGGATAAATTCCTAGAAACATATGAATTACCAAAACTGAAACAGAAACAGAGAACTTGAACAGATCAATAACCAGCAATAAATGAATAAATTCAATAAATTGAATCAGTAATAAAAAAAATCTACCAATTGAATGGGAGAAGATATTTGCAAATGATATCTGATAAAGGGTTAGTATCACAAATGTATAAAGAACTTATAACACACAACACCCAAAAAATGAATAATCCTGTTAAAAAAATGGGCAGAAGACTTGAATAGACATTTTTCCAAAGAATCCATACAGATGCCAGCAAACATATAACACATATATAATATATATAATATAAACATATAACATAACATTGAGCATTTTTATGCTCAATATCACTGATGAGTGATTTGTTTCACATTTCAGGGAAATGTGAATCAAAACCACAAGGAGATAATCATCTCACATCTGTCAAAATGGCTAAAATCAACAACACAAGAAACAACAAATGTTGGTGAAGATGTGGAGAAAGAGAAACCCTCCTGCACTGTGGGAATGAAAACTGGTGCAGCCACTCTGGAAAACAGTATGCAGTTCCTCAAAAAGTTAAAAATAGAACTACACTAAGATTTAGCAATTGTACTGCTAGGTATTTACTGAATGAATACAAAAATAATAACTTGAAGGGACACATGCTCTGCAATGTTGATAGCAGTATTATCTATAATAGCCAAAGAATGTAAACAGTCCATGTGTCCATTAACTGATGAATGGCTAAAGAAGATGTTGTATATATATACAATGTAATATTACTCAGTGATAAAAAAGAATGAAATCTTGCTATTTGCAATAACATAGATGGGGCTAGAGAGTATTATGCTAAGCAAAATGAGTCAGAGTAAGACAAGTACCATATAATTTCACTCATATGTGGGATTTAAGAAACAAAACAAATGAGAAAAGGGGAAAAAGAGAGAGAGAAAGGCAACCCAAGAAACATACTTTTATCTTTGTAGAACAAAATTACAGTTATCAGAAGGGGGTGAGTTAAATAGGTGATGGGGAGTAAGGCGGGCACTTGTTGTCATGAGCACTACGTGATGTATGGAAGTGTGGAATCACTAAACTATATATGTGAAACTAATATTACCCTGTGTGTTAACTAACTGCAATTTAAATAAAAACGTTAAAAAAAAGAAACATTTTCATCACTATAAAAATAAATCTGTGTACCTTACCAGTCACTTCCTGTTATTATTACCAAGATGGAGATGATATTGTCCCCATCCTCAAAATATTCATTATCTTTTGGGGAACACAGACATGAAAACAAATAATGTCAATCCAGATTGCTGAGTGGAGGAGGCATGAACCAGATTCCAGACTAGGTATAGAAGTTGGTCAGGGAAGATTTCCCAATAAAGGTGATCTTTAGCTAAGTCCTTTAGTTAGCTTAACTAAATAAAGGGAAGGATGACATGGATGCATTTCAGGCAAAGTGTAAATATAGATTATGGTGGCCAGAATTTTAATATGGCTGTAGGCCAGGGATATAAAGGTGGAGAGAAGCCAGAGTCTGGGGAGAACAAGATAAAGGATGAAGCAAAAACTTACATAATACAAAAAGTTTAGAATTAATCTCATAGGCGCTGAAGAGCCACGTAATCCCTGAAAGTAACCTTTGACCAAGTTGGAGACTTTCACGGTGGGCACCTCTTATGGATTCCTGCCTAGATTCCTGTTAGAAAAGAACTAGCTACTTCCTGGGCCCCTGGTGGACTGGCCATGCTCCCTCTTAAAGGGTTTCTGTTATAAAGAACTCATTACATATTAGACATATTTATAATTCCTCTCTAACACATCACCAAACAGAACCTAATAAGGACATAAGAAATTAATCACATCTCAGTTCTTATTAAGACAATACAGTCAAATTTCCATTTTTTTTTTTTAACTCTGCTCCAGTTTCCTCTGTTTTTCCCCAGGCTTTTCTCAGACTTTCTTGATCTTTCCTCTTTTTCCTGCCCTGGTAAAATTCAAAGAGCCTCAGGTGCTTCATCTGTACCAGGAGCTGTGTTCACCTTAGTGGTCTGACATTTCCTAAAACTATTTGTAGTAATAAAAACTATTCTTACACATGTACTTTCTAATTGCTTATTCTCCGGCAAACTCATAAGACTTCTAGCACAATGGGTTATAGTTCCATTTTATTAAGAAAGAGGCTGAGATTCAGAAGGTTGAAGTCCATACCCAATGTCACACAGCATTTCAGGAGCAGAATTAGGCCTTAAACTTATGTCATCCAATGCCTTACTACCAGACCAGACACCCTTTCTTCACCTTTTTGTCCAAATATTTTTTTATTTCTCCCCAGCTGGTCCTCACAACTACCAAAAGAGGTTTTGCTAAAGAGTTTCTACTTGTCCAGAGACCCTGGCAAAGATGACTGAGAACAGTCAAAAGAGGCATCCAAAACAGGCCCAGAAGGGGAGCATGTCCTTTCCATCGCCTAATAACCCAGAACCATGGTGGCAGGTCAGGTGCATACATTTAGAGGCCCTAAATGATGAACAGATTTTAGTGTCTCTGCTCATTTGTAATTAAAAATAAAAACAGTGACAAGCCATTGAAATCAGTGTAAAGTTCATTAATATTCTGATATCACTTATGATGACTAATTTGAAGTCTTTTTAAATATCAAATAGAAAAATGTTCTTCCTTGGGGGAACATTTTTTTGTGCACTTGCTTTGAGGGTGACTTATTTATTGGCCTGTCTACAGTACATGGTGGGTGTGAGTGCCTAATGACAACACCATGCAAATATGAGGGCTGCTTGGGCTCACTGTCATGCTTATCTTGGTCTGTCAGTCAGTCATGCCTTTGGAAGGCCCTGCCTGCTCCTACCCCTGAGGAATCGGGTTCCATAGGGTCTACTTCTAGGGCTCAATTCAGGCCTTTAGACACAGGCTGTTGGCTTGATGCAACAGTTCAGGATAGATCAAGGAACTGAGACTCCCTCTCTTTTCTCTGGCTCCCACTCTCCCTTTTTCTCTGCCGGTCTCTGACCCTATTATCTGTTTTGCTCTTTCTTTTTGCCTTTTTTTTTTTTAACCTTCTCTATTTATTTCTATCTCTGAATCTTTCTTTTTCTTTTCCCCAGTCTCAGACTCTATTTTTCCTTTTATCTTATCCTTTCTGGTTCTCTCATTCTCTTTCCTTCTTTATTTTTCTTATAGCCCAGTGTCTCTTCCTTTGCTTCTTAACCCCTGTGCGCATGTGTCTTGGTCTCAGCTATTCCCAGTCTTATTTTCTTTACCATCCCAGAACCCACAGGGACTTTTAGAGAGGATAAGCTGTTATATTTTGGGCTTTTTTTCCAGGAGAGTTAGGGATGGAGGTTTAGGGCTAAATTTGAACTTTTCAGGCTTGGGTGAGGCTTCCAAGAAGACAGCTAAGGAAGGAGGGAAAACTGGCTTATTTAGTAAGAGAATGGAGTCTAGGGTGGGAACTTGGCAAAGGCTGTGAGTTCCAGTGTTCAGTCAGTGTCTTAGCCCTGCCTTCTCTGACTGAGGCCTTGAGGCTATTTTTAGATGCTTTAAAAATATCCCAGAAGGCTCCTACCCCTCCATTAAGCCTGGGATGTCAGGAGATTCATCGATGATAAAAGAATGGAGGCCTCCTTTCTATTCTTCCTTAGCTCATACCAGCCCTGAGAAAACAGTAGTGACACTGCCCCCAGAGTAGGGCATGAAGGGAGAAGGAAGCAACAGATAATGGTCCATCCAGAAAGTAGGAAGGAGGTTAATAAAGTACCTCAAACCCCAAAACCCCAAAGTGGCTTAGCTGAGAGGGATCCTAGAGATCAGTTTGGTCTTTTTTCATCAATATATATGTGTAGGGAAGGCTGAAGAGGGTACTATTAATATCTTTCAAAAAGAAGGGAGAAAAAAAAAAGAATTTCTTAGACCGATCCCCTTCATCTCTACCCTAGTCTACTATTTATGGCATGGATTATTGTGATAGCTTAGTTTTTCTGCCTCCAGACTCTCCTTGGGCAATCTAGTGTCTGTACTGGTCAGAGAAACCTATCATATTTGAGAGGTGGGGGCTTGGGGGGTTGCTCCTGACCCCCCAAATATGATAGATTCCTTTTTTTTTTTAAAGATTTTTTATTTATTTGACAGAGAGAAATACAGTGAGAGAGGGAACACAAGCAGAGGGAATGGTAATGGGAAAAGCAGGCCTCCTGTCGATCAGGGAGCCCAATGAGGGGCTCAATCCCAGAACCCTGGGATCATGACCTGAGCCGAAGGCAGATGCTTAACGACTGAGCCACCCAGGCACCCCAATAGATTTCTTTGGCTAGTATGGACACCAATGTTTATAGCAGCAATGCCCACAATAGCCAAACTATGGAAAGAGCTTAGATATCCATCAGCTGATGAATAGATAAAGAAGGTGTGGTACACGCACACACACACACAGACACACACACACACACACACACACACACACACACACTAGAATATTATGCAGCCATCAAAAATGAAATCTTGCCATTTGCAATGATGTGGATGGAACTAGATGGTATTATGCTAAGTGAAATAAATCAATTAGAGAAAAACAATTATCATATGATGTTGCTGATATGTGGAATTTGATAAACAAGTCAGAGGATCATGGGGGAAGAAAGTTAAAAATGAAATGGGAAGAAACCAAAGAGGGAGACAAACCATAAGAGACTAAATCTCCGGAAACAAATTGAGGGTTGCTGGAGTGGAGGGGGGTGGGAGAGTTGGGGGGCTGGGTGATGGACATTGGGGAAGGTATTGCTATGGTGAGTGCTGTGAATTGTGTAAGACTGATGAATCACAGACCTGTACCCCTAAAATAAATAATGCATTCTATGTTAATAAAAAGTAAAAATAAACGTTAGAAAATTAAAAAAAAAATACTTCACTAGTTCTTGAGTACTTTGATAAAATCCCAAACCTCTTAGCCTGACACATAAGCCTAAGCCTGTTTGTGATTTAGCCTCCACTTACCTTTAATTCTTCCCTTACTTGCAATGTTTCTTTTTGGAACCTTCAAAATACCGTTCTCCACATTCTCCCAGCCTAACATACTTTCTCTCTTTTTATCTCTCTCAAAAACAAATAAAAAAAACCAACCCACAATAGTTAACACAAGCCTATAGGTAAAAATTCAAACAAAATAGTAAAAAGAAAAGTAAAACCCCTCAAGCGTTCTATGCCCTACTGCCATCCAAAGACAATCACCTCTCCAACCTAATCTCCTGTTATTCTATCCCTCTCTGATCCAGCCACGAGGGCTTCCTTGTTGTTGTAAGAACACATGACCTCCCACTTCAGGACCTTTGCCCTTGCTGATCCCTCTGCTTGGAATGCTCTTTCCCCATATATCTTGCTTGTTCCCTCAGTTCCTTTATGTTGCTACTTACTGTGTCCTTGTCAGTGAAGACTTCTCTGACCTCTTTATCTAAATTTACAACTGCCCCCTACATCTCTTATTTCCTTTCCTGTTTTATTATGTAGCACTTATCACCATCTCATTTACTACATATTAAACTGATTTATTTGTTTATTGCGTGTCTCTTCCTCTAGAATGTAAGTTCCATGAGGGCAGTGATTTTTCCACACAGCTGTACCCTCATTACCTAATAGACCACCCATCATGTAAGAGGCTTTCAATAAAATATTCATTGAATGAAGTTCAACAGGTGATAACCATAAATTCTCTTATGTATTTGAGACTATAAATATACTCTACGCTGACCAATTGATTTGTTTTTTCTTTCTTTGTTACCAAACTGCTTTAATTACTAGTTTTTTATGGTTGATACACATCTGACTTGTATACTTGCTGTTCCTTCTGCTTGGCATGAGTTTTCACCTCCCTGGTCTATGTAGGGAATTGCTGCTTACTCTTTAAGTCTCAGCTCAAGCTACACCATTTTTTAAAATTTTCCTGTTTCTGTAAGGGTGGATTAGATAACCCTCCTCCATTCTCTTATACTGTCTCTGCCATTGTAATTATCACCCTGTGACTTGATCATCTATTTACACATGTGTCTCCCTTGGTAAACTGTAAGGACCCTGAAGGACCAGGACTTGATGATGGTATCCCTAGTGCCTAGCCCGGTGTCTGGAATTCAGTAGGAGCAGCTGTAATCAAACAGAGCTGAATTTAAATCCAAATGTGCTAATTTATAGATGTGTGATCTTGGGCAACTTACCTGAGTTGAGGTAACCCTGCTGAGCCCCAGTTTCATCCCCTATAATATATGCATCATGATACTCACCACATGGGGTTGTGATGAGGATGCAATGAAATAAATCTGTATGCATAAAGGGCTGTAACAAATATGTAGACATCTCATTATCTCACTCGCTCCTTATGAGAGAAGTAAGACAAGTATTGTGAGCTCCATTTTTCAAAGACCCTGAGAAGTGAAAGTGAATTTTCCAAGGTTGCAGGGTAAATAAGTGGCAGAGCCAGGACCCCAATATGAATCTTCCAGATTGGAAGCTTGCTGTCTGTCTGGAAAGTAAGAATGTTATAGGCTCCTAATTGGCTCCTAAGCCAGCATGTGGTTATGGTGTGTTGCCCTCAGAGAAGACTGGCACATCCTTGGCAACATTCCTTACCCCATTGAGGAAAATGGAGAGTGGTTTCCTTTTATCCCCAGGTCCTCCTTAGCCCAGGTGTTCTTGGCTATCTTCTTAATCAAGGAGCAGGAGGCCATTTCCTACTATCTGAAATAGAAGGTGGAGAAATGTAAGAGTTTTCTTCCATGAGGGGCAGCTAAAGGTTGGGCCTGCTCTGGAGGGATTCTGAGAGGGAAGGAAAGTGTAGCAACTGCTATATTTAGTGCCTACTATTTGCCAGACACTTTTTCATGTGTCCATCCATTCAGGTAGTAAACACTTGCTATGCACCTACTATTTGTCAGGTACTATACTGGATGCTGGGAGTATATTAGTAGTGAAACTGGAGGGGGAGGACACAGGTGGCACACAGGTAATAATTGCAATGAATACGCAGTCTTCTCATTTTATGGATGAGGAAACTCAGTCTCAGAGAGGGAATATGAATTGGCCACAAAACACAGTTAGTGCTGGAATCCAAAATGTGGATTTGTCTAACTTTAAACCTGGTATTCTTTCCACTATACCACTTATATCCCTGAACCACTTCTTCCAAGTCATTCCTTTCACCTACCTGTCTTAGTGCTCAAAATGGCACCATTAGTTACATCCAAGAATTCTCTATTCCTATCAGGATAGCATACCTAGGAATCTGAGACATAGAAGCAGCTCTTAGTGTATCTCAGTTTATGGGCTTTAATATAGCAGTTACCTAGCAAAAAGCAGAGAAGAGTGGGTACCAGGTAGTGAGTTCTGGTGGAGGGCAGAGAAAGAAAAGTATAGTAGCTGGAATAAAGGCCCAATGTATTAAAGGTAAATATGGATTGGTATTTTTATAACCTTGGCAGGATACGACAAAAATAGCAAAAGGAATATTTATAAATGTTGGTGACATAAAAAACAAAAAATATTTTATGTTGCAAAAATTAAAATCAAAAGACAAAGGACAAACTAGGGACAAACTTGCAAGATATTCAACATAAAAGGGGCTGCCATCCTTAAAATATAAGGAAATTTTATAAATCAATAATTAAAAGAGAACACCTCAGGAAAAATTGAACAAAGGATATGAATAAATATTTATAAAAGAAGAAATATAAATGACTAACTTACCATGTAAAGATGTTCAACCTCATTAGTAATTAAATAAATGAAAATAAAGATGATGGGATTTTTTTTGTGTAGCATATTGGCAAATATTAAAATGACTGATACCAAGTGTTGGTGAGCATATCAGGATAAAAGTACTTGCATGCACTGATCATTGAAATGGAAGTTAGAACAATTTCTCTGAGGAGAGTTTGGTGATATGTATCAAAACTTAAAATTTGAGAGGTACCTGGGTGGCTCAGTAATAAGTGTCTGCCTGCAGCTCAGGTCATGATCCTAGGTCCCTGGCATCTAGTCCTGCATCTGGCTCCCTGTTCAGCAGAAAGCCTCTCCCGCTTCTCCGTTTGATTTCCTCTCTCACTGTCTCTCTGACAAATAAATAAATAAAATCTTTAAGAAAATTAAAATTTGCTTACCATTTGACTAACTGAGGAATAAATGTGGACCAGTGTATAAAGATCTGCATGAGATTATTCATCACAATGTTGTTTGATAGTACAAAATTGAAAAGAATCCAAGTGATGAGCACTAGGTGTTATACGCAATTAATGAATCATTAAACCTTATTCCAAAAACTATAGATGTACTGTATGTTAGCTAATTGAATTTAAAATTAAAAAAAGAAAAAATTCCAAGTGTCAATTGATAGCAGAATGATTAAATAAACTATGGTACATCCATGTAACTAAACCACTTAAAATGGTGAAGAGATTCATATTATTTGACATAAAAAGATGCCCATGAAATACTGTTGAGTGAAAAAAATCTTATAAATGTGTTTTTTGTACACATTTAAACTCATGTAGAGAGTGTAAATTATGGTGTGTGTATGCATGTGTTTGATATCTTGGACTATATTAATAGAAATACCATTTATAGAAAAAGTTCGTCTCTATATTAGGCAGAGTATAGGTCCAGTTTTGGGCATGGCATGTTAATAGGCACAAAGAAAAATTGGCATCTGTCCAGAAAGAAGTCAGTGGGCTAAGAGGAAGTAGACCTAAGCAACAAACAGACTCCACTCCCAAACTACTAGAACTCAGACAGCAATTCCGTAATGTGACAGGATACAAAATCAAGGAAATAGTTGAAGGACCTAGAGCCAGAGAGTAAAAATTCCAGGGAAACCAATTTTGGCTTATATAAAAAAGAAACTCTTTGAATGTCCTACCTCTCTTGTGATTGAGTAGGCTATTCAGCTAAGGATTGGAGTAAGCTTATAACCAAGGAAGGTGTGTAAGCAGAGGGTCAAGCAGTCAACTAAGTGGCCTCCAAGTCACGTTCTTTTTCTTTTTTCCCAAGACACATTTATTTTATTTTTTAAGTGTTACAAGATTAATTGTTCATGCACCACACCTAGTGCTCCATGCAATATGTGCCCTCCTCAATACCCACCACCAGGCTCTCCCAAACCCCCACTGCCTCCTCTCCAAAACCTTCAGTTTCTTGCTGAGAGTCCACAGTCTCTCATGGTTCATCCCCCCCAATTTCCCTCTATTCACCCTTCCTTTCCTTCTCACAATGCCCTCCATGTTTTTCTTTATGCTCAGCACTAAGTGAGACCATAAGATAAATGGCTCTCTCCACTTGACTTATTTCACTCCACATAATCTCTTCCAGTCACATCCATGTTGATACAAAAGTTGGATATTCATCCTTTCTGATGGAGGCATAATATTCCATTGTATATATGAACCATATCTTCTTTATCCATTCATATGTTGAAGGGAATCTTGGTTCTACCCACAGTTTGGCAATTGTGGTCATTGTTGCTATGAACATTGGGGTACCTGTGGCCCTTCTTTGTAATGCATCTGCTTCTTTGGGGTAAATACCCAGGAGTGCAATTGCAGGGTCATAGGGTAGCTCTATTTTTAATTTCTGGAGGAATCTCCACAGTTTTCCAAAGTGGCTGCACCAACTTGCATTCCCACCAACAGTGTAAGCATTTGCAAATCAATCAATGTGAGAACAAATCAATAAGAGAAGAGAGAAGAACCGCATGGTCCTCTCAATTGATGCAGAAAAAGCGTTTGACAAAATTCAACATCCGTTCCTGATTAAAACTCTTCAAAGTATAGGGATAGAAGGAACATTCCTCAACATCATAAAATCTATGAAAAACACACAACAAATATCACTCTCAATGGGGAAAAGCTGACAGCCTTCCCTCTGAGATCAGGAACACGACAAGGATGCCCACTCTCACTACTCTTGTTCAACATAGTACTAGAAGTCCTAGCGACAGCAATCAGACAACAAAAAGAAATAAGAGGTATTCATATTGGAAATTAAGAAGTCTAACTCTCTCTCTTCGCAGATGACATGATACTCTATATGGAAAACCCAAAAGACTCCACCTCCAAACTACGAGAACTCAGAAAGCAATTCAGTAATGTGGCAGGATACAAAATCAATGCACAGAAACCAGTTGCTTCACTATACACCAACAATGAAAATATGGAAAGGGAAATTAAAGAATCAATTCCATTTACTGTAGCACCAAGAACCTACATAAGCACAGAAGATACCTGTGAATAAACCTAACCAAAGAGGTAAAGGATCTGCACTCGAGGAACTACAGAACACTCATGAACATAAAAAAAAAAATGGGCAGAAGACATGAACAGACACTTCTCCAAAGAAGACATACAAATGGCTAACAGACACATGAAAAAATGTTCATCATCTTTAGCCATCAGAGAAATTCAAATCAAAACCACACTGAGATATCACCGTACACCAGCTGGAATGGCCAAAATCAACAGGACAGTAAACAACAAATGTTGGAGAGGGTGAGGAGAAAGGGGAACCCTCTTACACTGTTGGTGGGATTGCAAGCTGGTGCAGCCACTTTGGAAAACAGTGTGGAGATTCCTCCCGAAATTAAAAATAGAGCTACCCTATGACCCTGCAATTGCACTACTGGGTATTTACCCCAAAGAAGCAGATGCATTACAAAGAAGGGCCACATGTACCCCAATGTTCATAGCAGCAATGACCACAATTGCCAAACTGTGGAAAGAACCAAAA
>CM053612.1:60274698-60294404 GCA_028646535.1 Procyon lotor | reverse complement strand
TTGGAGGGGAGTGGGTGGGGGTTAGGTGAGCCTTGTGGTGGCTATTGAGGAGGGCACATATTGCATGGAGCACTGGGTGTGGTGCATGAACAATTAATCTTGTAACACTGAAAAAATAAAATAAACATATTTGGGGAAAAAAAAAAGAAAAGAAAAGAAAAAGAAAATGAAGAAGACACAAAAAGGTGGAAAAGCATTCCGTGCTCATGGATCAGAAGAATAAACATTGTTAAAATGTCTATACTGGCCAGAGCAATCTATACTTTCAATGCCATCCCAATCAAAATTCCACCAGTTTTTTTCAAAGGGCTGGAACAAACAACCCTAAAATTTGTATGGAACCAGAAAAGACCTCGAATTGCTAAGGAAATATTGAAAAAGAGAAACAAAGCTGGGGACATCACATTGCCTGATTTCAAGCTTTACTACAAAGCTGTGAACACCAAGAACGCCAGTATGGTACTGGCACAGAAACAGACACATAGACCAGTGGAACAGAATAGAGAGCCCAGATATGGACCCGCAACTCTATGGTCAAATAATCTTTGACAAAGCAGGAAAAAATATCCAGTGGAAAAAAGACAGTCTCTTCGATCAATGGTCCTGGGAAAATTGGACAGCTACATGTAGAGGAATGAAACTTGACCATTCTCTTACAGTATACACACAGATAAACTTGAAATGGATAACAGACTTCAATGTGAGGCAGAGTTCTATCAAAACCCTAGAGAAGAACATAGGCAGTAACCTCTTTGACATCAGCCACAGCAGCTTCTTTCAGGACATGTTTCGAAAGGCAAAGGAAACAAATGCAAAAATGAACTTTTGGTACTTCATCAAGATAAAAAGCTTCTGCACAGAGGAGGAAACAGTCAACAAGTCACTTTCTTTCTAGTTTTTGAGGGTCTCAGACTTGACAAATGCTGTGAGCCTACACTGTCTGCCTGGGGCTGATGGGGAAGACAATGGCTTTCCCTGAAAATAAAGCCCATTGAGACCTGCAGTGAGTTAGAGCAAAAGCCACAGTCATCCTGGCTTCCCAGTCAGACCCTTGGAGAAATCTCTTTCCCTTGCCTGGCCTCACTGCCCCAGCAGCCCCTCCCTTCTTGCACAATATCTGACCTGTGAGACCTGCAGAGCTTCCATAACTCACCATCTGGATCAGAGTTTAAATTAGTTCTAAGGGTCCTAGATCAATCCTCTGCTTTAAGAGACCTCCCAATGTCTCTTAAATTTTTCATGATTAGTGCTTTGTCCTTTGAATCTTGAATACTTTCCAAAATCCCTTTGCAAAAATGCGAATAATTCTAAGAAGGGGATCACCTTAATCTGCCAGGAAAGGGGAGGGGTAAGAAGGGCTTCTGCATTCTGCAGAATGCCTCTTCTGAGTGTCTAGAGGAAATTTTGTATGTTGGAAGACTATGCAAGGCAGAATAGGGGAGGAGGCCTTCGGGGGAGGAATTTTTCAGTGCAGGGACCCAACCTAACCTGTGGTTAAATCTTATAACAGCTAGACTCGGTAGTTCCTAGGCCTGGCTACACATTAGAATCACCCAGAGAGCTTTTGAAAATACTAGTGAACAGACTTTACTCAAGTCAGAAGATTTGATTTAAGGGCACCTGGGTGGCTCAGTCGTTAAGCGGCTGCCTTCGGCTCAGGTCATGATCCCAGAGTCCTGGGATCAAGCCCCACATTGGGCTCCTTGCTCGGCAGGAAGCCTGCTTCTCCCGCTACCATTCCCTCTGCTTGTGTTCCCTCTCTCACTGTGTTTCTCTCTGTCAAATAAATAAAATCTTTGAAAAAAAAAAAAGAAGATTTGATTTAATTAGTCTGGTATGAGGTCCAGGCATTGTGATTGTTGTAAACCCCCCCAAGGGATTCTAATGTGCAGCCAGAGCTGTGAACCACTCAGCCAAGAGAAGCCCAGTCAGATGTAATCCAGACTGAGGGAGAACAAACAGGGATAGATTAGCTTCCTGGTCCTCAGTAGGACAGGACCATTGGAGAGGAATTGTACTAGTCTACTGCTCCCCGGCTACATCTGCTTGCCTCCAGGCTGATCAGGAGCAAGAGGGCTGGCTACTTATATAGATGACCAAATTTTCTGGCTTGCTTGGGAGTTTTCTGGTTTTAAAACTAAACGTCCTTCATCCCTAGTAACGTTGAAAGGTTGGTGACCCTACACAGGGTGACTGCAAGTACTTAAACCTTAAGTCATTTGAGCACTTGTTGGGACAACCACTTCTTTTTCTCCCTAAATTTTCTCTGAAGAACACCAACAGCCTTTAAAGTCTTGTTCTGCCTCTCTCACTGGCTGCTATAAATATAATGCAAGTGAAAGGCCTCAGTGATCTGTAAAGCGATGCATGCAGTAGTGGATAGAATGTTAAAAATAATAAGCAGTACCTGTCAGACTGAAGGTCACAGGATTCTTGCCAGTTAAATCTGTAATGTCTGTTGTAGTCGTCAGATGGCTCTCATTTATCCTTTTCTTTTCTCCCACAGGTTCATTTATCTCTTCTTCCACTTTTAAAAAATCCTCGGATATCAGAGCTGGGATTGACCCACTGATACCTTTCAGTCCTATTCCTTCATCGAATGGAGAGATGGAGGCCTAGAGAGGTAAAATAAGTGATAATACAGATAATAAAATAATGCAGCTCATTAGTAGTAGAGCTGGGACTCAAACTCAGCATACCTTGATGCCCAGCCCCATCATTTCAGAGTCATAAAACATTTTTCAAACCATCTCCTTGATTCCCATAAGCCTATATGCTTTTTTCAAGGGCATTGTATTTAATTTCTCCTACAAACACTGTCTGAGTTCAAAGAGAAAATGAAGCTCAAGGAACTGTGGGAGTTCAAAGCAGGGTAACAAAATTCAGTTTGGGAAAATGGCTATGGTCAGGGAGGACCTCTTAAATAAGGTGAGCTGAGACTAAAAGAAAATCACTAGGTTTTCAGGTAAAGGAGGCAGAGGTGGGAGGGGAAAGCCAGCGGGGGGAAGGCAGTTTAGGTAATGGGAATGACATGTCCAGTGGCCCAAAGGAATCAGAAAATATGGTTTTTCAATCCACTCCCATTGTTGTATGATGGGAGAGTAAGATGATGGTTAGCTAGACAGATCAGGTTAGTAACACGTGCCTTACTAAGGAGTTTGGACTTTAGTTTATAGACGTCAATACCACAGAAGGTTTTTACACTTGGGTCAGATATTTAACTCTCTTGAACCACTGGAAACTCTAGGACAAATAGAGAAGGATTAACAAAAACAGTGTGAAAGTTAGTTGTCTTGAATTTCAGAACAAGACTAACACTTTTCTTGCCCAAGCTGCCAGTAATGGAACTGAGGCTTAGACATGACTGACTCATTTCTGTGATACTGGGCTAGGAGGAGACTCAGCTCCTGTGTGGAGGTTCAGTCCTGAACCAGGAAGAATCTGGGCCTAGGCTGTCCAACCTTCAAGTTATCTCTCCCAGAGTATGTTTCCCAGTTTGCTCTAGGATCAGGGGCCTAGAGCTTCTGGTCCCTCTACCCTTGGCAACTATGGCCCCCTCAGAATGTGTCCCCCAAGATCTTTGCTCTGGTCTTTATTCTCATCTGCATTAGAAGAGTTTTCCCCATCTGTTTTCTGGAATTAGTGTAATGACCCTTCCTACTCTCAGGTCACCATAGCATGGGGTTCTTTCTTTTTCCTCTACAGATTTTATCTAAAACATGTTCCTTTAGCTGAGAGTCTAATGCGGGAGACAGAGAACAATAATTAGAGGACAGTGGGAGAGTTTGGTATTCGAAACATAGTGGGAGCACAGAGAAGGAAGGGAGTTTCTGTGGGTGGTGGAGCAGCTTCCCAGAGAAAATGACATTTAGCTTGGGTTATCAAGGGTGAGTAGGAGTTGGTCAAGTGGAGAAGGATTATAAAACTGAGGGAACAGTAGGCTCAAAGGAACAGAGCTTTGAAACTACCTGATGATGATTAGGTGTGGTTCTAACAGAGAGGGAATGCATGGCAGAATGAGGGAGAGTGGGGAAGGGGAGAGGAAGTGCTGAGATGAGACAGCTCAACTACTCCTTGGCATCTCTACCTGGATGGTTTATGAGTAGCTTAAACTCACCATGCCCCAAAACTCCTGTTCCTCGCCCCACAAACTGGCCCTTTTGTAGGACTTGCAATCACTGAGTATTAGCAATTCTACCGCTTTAATCTCTCTCTAATTTATCCTCTTCTCCAATTCCTAATACTACCACCTTCATCAGAACTGAAGAGTACTGACTTTACTTTTACTATAATGAAAACTATGTAACTCATCATATCTCCATCTCCATATAGATTCAAGGATGCTCAGAGCCAAATTCACAACTCAGCTGTGTAAGTCACAGATACTTCCATAACAGTGCTTTATTCTTATTGATTTCTCCTTTTCTCTCACCATCACAAACAGGATTCCTCAATTGTGACTTCCTGATTCTGACATCTGTCAAGGTTATTCAAAAGTTCTATTTACTTATTTTTATAATTTTTTCTCCAAATATTTTATTTTATTTTTTCTATGGTACAAGATTCATTGTTCATGTACCACACCCAGTGCTCCATGCAAAACGCACCCTCCTCAATACCCACCACCAGGATCACACAAGGCCCCACACCAAAACCCTCATTCTGTTACTCAGAGTCCACAGTCTCTCATGGTTCATTGCTCCCCTGATTTCCTCCAATTCACGCCTCCCTTCCTACTCACAATATCCTTCATATTTTTCCTTATGCTCCACACAAGTGAGACCATATGATAACTGATTCTCTCCACTTGACTTATTTCATTCAGCATAATCACTTCCAGTCCCATCCATGTTGATATGAAAGTTGGATATTCATCCTTTATGATTAAGGCATAATATTACATTGTATCATATCTTCTTTATCCATTAATCTATTGAAGGGCATTTTGGATCTTTCCACAGTTTGGCGACTGTGGCCATTGCTGCTATGAACATTGTGGTACATGTGGCCCTTCTTTGTAATGCATCTACATCCTTGGGGTAAATACCCAGTAGTGCAATTGCAGGGTCATTTGCAGGGTCATTTTTAATTTCTTGATGAATCTCCACAGTGTTTTCCAAAGTGGCTGCACCAATTTGCATTCTCAACAGCAGTGGAAGAGGGCTCCCCTTTCATCACAACCTCTCCAACACTTGCTGTTTACTGTCTTGTTGATTTTGGCCATTCTAACTGGTATAAGGTGGTATCTCAGTGTGGTTTTGATTTGAATCTCCCTGATGGCTAAAGATAATGAACATTTTTTCATGTGTCTGTTAGCCATTTGTATGTCTCCTTGGACAAGTGTCTGTTCATGTGTTCTGCCCATTTTTTTGATTTGATTATCTGTTTTGTGAGTGTTGAGTTTGAGAAGTTGAGAAGATCTTAGATATCAGACCTTTGTCTTTAGTGCCATTTGTGAATATCTTTTCCCATTCTGTGGGTTGCCTGTTTGTTTTGTTGACTGTTTCCTTTGCTGTGCAGAAAATTTTTATCTTGATGAAGTCCCAAAAGTTCATTTTTGCTTTTGTTTCCTTTGCCTTTGGAGACATGTCTTGAAATAAGTGGCTGTGACTGATGTTGAAGAAGTTACTGCCTACGTTTTTCTCTAGTGTTTTGATAGATTGCAGCCTCATGGTGAGGTATTTTATCCATTCAAGTTTATCTTCATGTATGGTGTAAGAGAATGGTCAAGTTTCATTCTTCTACATATAGCTGTCCAATTTTCCCAGCACCATTTATTGAAGAGACTGTCTTTTTTTTTCCACTGGATATTTTTTCTGCTTTGTCAAAGATTATTTGGCCATAGAGTTGTGGGTCTATATCTGGGCTCTCTATTCTGTTCCACTGGTCTATGTGTCTGTTTTTGTGATAGTATCATGCTGTTTTGGTGGTCACAGCTTTGTAGTAAAGCTTGAAATCAGGCAATGTGATGCCCCTAGCTTGGTTTTTCTCTTTCAACATTTCCTTAGCAATTCAGGGTCTTTACTGGTTTCATAAAAAAAATTAGCATTGTTTGTTTCAGAACTTTGAAAAAGATTAATGCAATTTTGATTGGGTTGGCATTGAAAGTATAGTTGCTATGGGCAGTATAAACATTTTGACAACGTTTATTCTTCTGATCCATGAGCATGGAACGATTTTCCACCTTTTTGTGTCTTCTTCAACTTCTTTCATGAGTGTTCTGTAGCTCCTCGAATACAGATCCTTTACCTCTTTGGTTAGGTTTATTTCCAGGTATCATTTGTTTCTTGATGCTTTCTAAGTGGAATCGTTTCTCTAATTTCCCTATCCATATTTTCATTCTTGGTGTATAAGAAAGCAACTGATTTCTGTGCATTGATTTTGTAATCTGCCACATTACTGAATTGCTGTGTGAGTTCTTGTAGTTTAGGGGTGGAGTCTTTTGGATTTTCCATATAAAGTATCCTGTCATCTGTGAAGAGAGTTTGACTTCTTCATTTCCAATTTGAATACCTCTTATTTCTTTTTGTTGTCTGATTGCTGTCACTAGGACTTATAGTACTATGTTGAACAAGAGTGGCAAGAGTGAGCATAGTTGTCATGTGCCTGATCTCAAAGGGAAGGCTGTCAGGTTTTCCCTGTTGAGAATGATACTCCTGTGGGTTCTCATAGATGGATTTTATGAAGTTGAGGAATGTTCCTTCTATCCCTATACTTTCAAGGGTTTTAATCAGGCACGGATGCTGTATTTTGCAAATGCTTTTTCTGCATCAATTGAGAGGTCCACGTGGTTCTTCTCTCTTCTCTTATTGATTTGTTCTATCACATTGATTGATGTTGAACCACCCTTGCATCCCAGAGATAAGTCCTACCTGGTCCTGATGAATAATCTATTTAATATGCTGCTGTATCCTAGTAGCTAGGATCTTACTGAGAATCTTGGCATCCATATTCATAAGGGATATTGGTTTAAAATTATCCTTTTTGTTGGGGTCTACACCTGGTTTAGGGATCAAGGTAATGCTGGCTTCATAGAAAGAGTCTGGAAGTGTAACTGCCCCTCAGAACAATGTACTGCTTAAAATATAACCTGTGAGAAATTATATTAGTTACCTAGCATGCTTAGATATAGACTTAAGAAAAACATGTACTGGCAATGAGCCTCTGGGGGAGAGGACGATATATGTCCTTGAAGCAGAGCAGCTGGGGATGCCTGGCTCACTCAGGGCGGAATGCCACCTGCTTCATGGAAGCCAAGCAGCTGGGAATGCCTGGCATACTCAGGGCGGAACACCGCCTGCTTCATTTTTTGTTATCTCCCTTTCCCAGGAGAGTTAGTTAGATGACCCTCTTATTTGGGTTTGCTCGTTATAGGTCATGTGCTACGTGACCAGACATATTTTGCCTTTCTTCTTACTTATTTACAAGACTCAAGGTCAATGTATGACCTAACCTGGCTTCTTTGTTGGTTGTTAGCTACTTTCTAATAAATATGAGATGGAGGAGTCATTCGGGGTGACAGTCTTTTCTACTGTCGTCCCCTGCTCCCTTTCTCTTGCAGCTGACTTGTTTGTGCCTCATTCTTCTCCCTTGAGCCATCAGGAGGTGGCAAGTGGTGCCCGAACAGGGACAACGAGGAGAAACAAAACAGGAGAAGAAGCCCCAATGTGTTTGTGTGCATGGCCGTGCCTTTTTCCTGCTGGTGAGTTGTGGGTTCTTATCACAGGGTATGGGAAATCTAAAGAGCACAAACGTATATCGCCCTTACTTATGTTTATTGAGATGGCTCCTAAAGGCGGGAGGAGCAAAAGTCAGCGAGAGCCAACTTTTGGAGCTTTTTAAGGTAATTAAAGAACATTGCTCCTGGTTCCCTACATTAGGGACTTTAGATTTACAGACATGGGAAAAAGTAGGTCATGAGCTAAAACATTTGCATCTTAAAGGAAAATCAATTCCAATTACTATATGGCCTATTTGGACCCTTATTCGCTCCGTTTTGGAGCCTTTACAAACCCCTGATTCGGATAGCGATAATGAATGTTCAGGAGAAACTAAAGAGGAGGAGCCTGAATATGCTATTCCAGAGGGAAAAGGAATTCCTGAAGTCATAGTACAGGAATATATAAAGGAGGAATTTCCTCCCCCTCCTCCAATAATAAAACAAAAGGAAAGAACTATTGTTGCCGCGCCACCACCATTGGATCCACCATTCTGTGAAAAGGCGCTGTTCAGTAAAAAGAATGAAAAATCCATGCTTTCAGCCATTCAGAAAGGCCTCGTGGAAGCAAAGAGAGCAGGGGACATAGATGCCTTGCATTTTCTTTTCCCAGTCACTATTAGAGAACATGTCGCTCCAGGACATGATCCTAACAATCCTAATGGTGTCTATGAGGCCATACATGAACCATTTCCCTTCAAATTACTGAAAGAGTTCAAACAGGCAGTGCAAAACTATGGAGTTAATTCTCCATTTACAACGGGAATCATTCAAGGTGTCGCAGAGGGCAACCGACTTATTCCAATTGATTGGTCATTATTAGCAAAAACAGTTCTGTCTTCGAGTGAATTCTTACAATTTAAAACATGGTGGCAGAAACAGCAGCTGCCCACAACAAGGCTAATAATATTCCTATTTCCATGGAACAGCTCATGGGCATTGGGCCATAGGCCCGGGTACAAGATCAGGTACAAATAAATGATCAAGCTATTGAACAGCTCAGACGTTGTTGTTTGAGAGCCTGGGAGAAAATAGAATCCCAGGGAGAAAACTACTCTTCTTTCCAAAAGGTGGTACAGGGTCCAAAGGAACCCTATACAGATTTTATTGCAAGATTACAAGAAGCTATTAAAAAACAGGTAAATAATGTTGAGGCTGCTAACACTATTCTTCAACTGTTAGTATATGAAAATGCCAATGCTGACTATAAAAAGTTGATAGCGCCCTTTAAAGGCAGGGGAACGCTGACAGATTATATTAAGCTATGCCAAGGAGTGGGAACAGAGACTTACAAAGCCGATTTGTTAGCCCAAGCGATGGCTGCTCTGACCACAGGAAAATTTAAAGGACAATGTTTTAACTATGGACAGACAGGACATATCAAGCTCAATGCAGACAAAAAGGAAAATTCCCTACACAAAAGGCAAAAAATAATCCACCAGGTCTCTGTCCTAAATGTAAAAAAGGTAACCATTGGGCAAGTCAGTGTCATTCCAAATTTTACAAGGATGGATCTCCCATTCAGGGAAACTTATTTCGGGGCAAGCCCTCAGCCCCGAAAAACAAGGGGGCCAATTCTCCCTTAACACCCAACTTTCAGATAGATGTACCATTTTAAATTTATTACACGCAACTCCTGGCAGTGCTGGATTAGATATCCCTATTCCCAAAGATCATCTCTTAATGCCTGCCAAGCTTCCCACTAAAATTCCAACTAACATTTTTGGCCCTTTACCAAAGGGAACCACTGGGTTACTCTTGGGAAGATCTGGCCTTACTTCAAAAGGAGTACTAGTTCACACCGGCGTTATTGATTCTGATTATACCCATGAAATTTCAGTGATGATAACTACTGCGGCTCCATACCACTTTCAAAAAGGAGACTGCATTGGCCAGTTGCTACTTTTACCCTACTTTCAGGGTCAATTTAAAAACAAACAAAGAAATTCTAACGGGTTTGGGAGCACTGGAAAAACTGGTACATATTTAACTGATATGTATCAGTTAAATCTATCAAGATAAACCAATTTGTCATATTAAAATACAAGGAAAGGAATTTTTAGATCTAATTGATACTGGAGCTGATATCTCTATCATAACCTCATTACATTGGCCTAAAAAATGGCCACATAATTTGTCCTCCACTACTATTATAGGATTAGGACAGGCTAGCAATGTACGTCGGAGCTCCAATATTCTTTTTTGTGAAGGACCCAAGGGTCAAAAGGGTTATCTACAACTATATATTGTAGACTTGCCCGTTAACCTTTGGGGATGAGATTTACTAAGTCAATGGGGAGCCTCTTTGATTATACCTTCCCCTAAGGAGGATTCTCAGATTTTTCACTGAGGGCCACTGCTCCGAAACCCATTAAGTTAAATTGGAAGAGTGACAAACCTATTTGGGTGGAGCAGTGGCCCTTAACACAGGAAAAGCTACTTATTCTACAAACCTTGGTTGAAAAGCAGATAGAAAAAGGACATATTGAGGAATCTCACAGTCCTTGGAATTCACCTGTTTTTGCTATTAAGAAAAAAATCAGGAAAATGGAGACTTTTAACAGACCTGCGTATGGTTAATTCTGTTATTCTACCTATGGGGCCCCTGCAACCCGGATTGCCTTCGCCTAATCTAGTTCCACGCGAATGGCCAATAATTATCATAGATTTACAGGATTGCTTTTATACTATACCACTAGCCAAGGAAGACTGTTTTGCTTTCACAATTCCTAGTTTGAATCTAAAAGAACCAGCCAAACGATATCAATGGAGAGTTTTACCATAGGGAATGTTAAATAGCCCTACTATCTGTCAGGAATATGTGGCCAAAGTTATACAACCAGTCAGAGATCAGTTTCCACAAGTTTATCTTATCCATTATATGGATGATATATTATGCGCAGCCCCTGATAATATACAATTGCAGGATGCATTTAAGGTGCTTCAGTTACAATTTGATAAATATAAACTAATTATAGCCCCAGAAAAAATACAAACCACCTCTCCTTTCTCATATTTAGGGTTCATTATGGACAGAACTTCGATCAAACCACAGAAAGTTCAAATTCGTAGAGATAAAATTACAACCTTAATGATCTGCAAAATTATTGGGAGATATTAATTGGATAAGACCTAAAATTGGAATTCCTACTTATGCCTTACAGCATTTATTTGCCTCTTTGAAAGGAGATCCTAATTTAAATAGCCCTATAACCCTATCAAAGGAGGCTTTAAAAGAATTACAATTTGTTGAAGCTCAAATTCAATCAATGCAAACGGATAGAGTTTTACCTGAGAATGGTTTTATTTTTTGTTGACTGCTTCCTTTGCTGTGCAGAAGCATTTTATCCTGATGAAGTCCCAAAAGTTCATTTTCGCTTTTGTTTCCTTTGCCTTTGGAGACATGTCCTGAAAAAAGTGGCTATGGCTGTCAAAGGGGTTACTGCTTATGTTCTTCTCTAGGGTTTTGATAGACTCCTGCCTCACGTTGAGGTCTTTTATCAATTTCGAGTTTATCTCCATGTCTGGTGAAAGAGAATGGTCAAGTTTCATTCTTCTACATACAGCTGTCCAATTTTCCCAGCACCATTTATTGAAGAGACTGTCTTTTTTCCACTGGATATTTTTTCTTGTTTTGTCAAAGATTACTTGACCAAAGAGTTGCGGGTCCATTTCTGGGCTCTCTATTCTGTTCCACTGCTCTATGTGTCTGTTTGTGTTCCAGTACCGTGCTGTCTTCATGATCACTGCTTTGTAGTAAAGCTTGAATCAGGCAATGTAATGCCCCAGCTTTGTTTTTCTTTTTCAACATTTCCTTAGCAATTCGGGGTCTCTTTTGGTTCCATCCAAATTGTAGGGTTATTTGTTCCAGCTCTTTGAAAAAAAAATCTGGTTGAATTTTGATAGATAAGTTTCTATTGACATCATGTTGCCTGTGAAGTCCTTGTTTCTATAGATTGTAAGTTCCTGTTATGTGTCACTCATGAGTTCTTTCTACTTTTATAGAACCCCCTTTATTATTTTTTGTAGTGCCACCTTGGTGGTCACATACTTTTTTAATCCTTACCGTTCTTGCAAGCCCTTTATTTCTCCATCCATTTTGAATGATAGCCTTGCTGGATAAAGTTTTCTTGGCTGCATGTTTTTCTCATTTAGTGCCCTGAATATGTCTTGACATCCCTATCTGACTTTCCCGGTTTCTCTGGACAAGTCTGATGCTATTCCAATGGGTCTTCCTCTGTATGTAGGGGATCTCTTCCTCCTAGCTGCCCTGAGGACCTCTTGTCTAAGTTGTAATTTGCAAATTTCACAATGATCTGTCTAGCTGATTTTCTAGACTCAATGATCTTGTCAGGTGTCTTTTCTGCCTCTAGGACAGGAACACTTGTTCTATTCTCCAGTTTGGGGAAATTTTCATTCAGAATTTGGTCAGCTATATCTTCTTGTCTTCTGTCTTTCTCTACCCCCTTAGGGATTCCAATAATTCTGACATTGGAACTTTTCATGGCATCATTTATTTCCCAGTTCCTATCGTTTATTTCCCTTTGTTCTCATGGTTCCTAAGCAGTTTGTTCCAGCCATCCTCCTGACCTTTCTTCTCAACCATTTTGTCCTCTAGATCACTAATTCTATCCTCTGTCTCCGTAACTCTAGCTGTTAGACTATTTAGATTAGATTGGATCTCACTGATAGCCTTTTTCACATCTGCTATATTGGTTCTCAATTCTGCTCTTAGAGATTCTATGTTGTCATTAATGTTTCTCCAACCTAGTCATTGTCTGGATAATTGTCAACCTGAATTCCCTTTCTGACATACTGTTGATGTCCATGTCTAAGAGTTCTGAGGGAGAGGATTCAGTCTCTGGGTTTTTCCTCTGTTGGGTGTTCTTCCTCCTAGGCATTTTGATGAGAAGTAAATGAGAGGATATACAGCTATATATTTCACCCACAATCTAGGCAGGGTGCACTCTGGAAGGTTTAGGAGCAATTGAGATTCACCACCAAAAAGAAAGAATAAGGATAAAGAAAGATAGAGAAAGAGAAAGAGAAGAAATCCCCGCTAGAATGGGCCCCAAACGTAAGATTTATAAGGTATGTAAACAAACACGAACAAACATAAAGACCGACAAAAGTAAATGACAAGAAATAAAAGAATCTAGTCAGAATGAACCCCAAGAATAAGATCTATATAATACCAGAACAAGAGCAAATATGTAGAAACACTGGCAGAAGGGTAAGTTGGGAGGGTTGTTATAACTCCTCGATGTGGGCTAGGAAGTCTATTTCAGGTCTTCCAGAATTTATAGTGGTGTTAACCTCTAGCTTTAATGTTAAGTAGTTTAAAAAAATTAAAAAAAAAAACAGGAAACGTGAGAACGAGTGTATAAGAGAAAGAAAGAAAGAAAGAAAGAAAGAAAGAAAGAAAGAAAGAAAGAAAGAAGGAAGGAAGGAAGGAAGGAAGGAAGGAAGGAAGGAAGGAAGGAAGGAAGGAAGGAAGGAAAGAAAGAAGAAAGAAAGAAAGAAAGAAAGAAAGAAAGAAAGAAAGAAAGAAAGAAAGAAAGAAAGAAAGAAAGAAAGAAAGAAAGAAAGAAACGTGTCTATGAAATATACAGATTTTAGGGTATTATCAGGAGCTTAATATATTGATTTCCCCTGATGTTGGGGATTTAAATTTTTATGGGGACCCTGTGGTTATTGTCCTCTTTTTTGGGGGGTTGTCTTCTGGGAGAGCAGCCTCCCGTGTTGTTTTCCAGTCAATCTTGCTTGGGTTGAGTCATCCTTCCCCCAGTTAAGGGGCTGGACTCTGTGGAAACTGGTTTCTCAGACTTTTGCTCTCTGGATGTTTTTGCTTTTTTGTTGCCTTTTTGCCTTTTTGGAGAGTCCAAACAGGGAATCTGCACGAACTGAGACCTCTGCATCACAGAAAAGCCTCAGTCTGCTCCCCTCTGTGTCATCCAGAACACAGACTCCTCTTGCAATTTCCACCACACTGCAGCCTGCTATAGGCAGTGTGCACCCCCAGCCACCATCCTTGCTAGCCTCTGCTTCCTTGTAGCACCAAAGGTGGGATTAATATTGGCTTAGGAAATTCACTTCTGGTGGCTGACATTGCTGGGACTACTCTCAGGGCTCCAGGCCTGTGAAGGGTGTGTTCAGATTCCTGCCTAAGATCAGGTCGCCTTCTCTCCAGCACTGGCTGGGAACATCCAGATCTTGTGGCAAGCAACGGGGTCCTGCAGTCCTAGGGACTGCTGGCCAGGGCTCCGACCCAGTCTCTTAGGAGCTTGCGGGAGTGCACCCAGTCCATGGCATGCGGCACATAGAGAAAAGCTGCAGGCTTGTGGACCACACCAGGCTCTCTAAGGCGCTTGCAGGAATGTGCCCTGCCCATGAAATGGTGCAAGGAGCAGAAAGCTGCAGGTTCATGAACAGCGGACTGGACCCCTGCCAGTCTCTCTTTGATGTGGGTGGTGTCCTTCCTGGAAACGTGGGCTTAGGCCCATGCCCATGACCACCCACTTCCACTAGTTGCTCCTCAAGATCCTTTGCTCTTTTTAAGTGTTTTTTTTTTTTTTAAGATTTTATTTATTTATTTGACACAGAGAGAGCGATCACAAGTAGGCAGAGAGGCAGGCAGAGAGAGGGAGAAGCAGGCTCCCTGCTGAGCAGAAAGCCCGATGCAGGGCTCGATCCCAGGACCCTGAGATCATGACCTGAGCTGAAGGCAGAGGCTTTAACCCACTGAGCCACCCTGGCGCCCGTCTTTTTAAGTGTTTTTAACTGGATTCTAAGTTAATGCTGGTCCCCAACCACAGGGCACTTTCTTTTGGGGTATTACTGTCCTTGGGTCGATTCTGGTGGCTCCCTACCCCTTCTGTTTATCCTCTGATATAGGTTCAAGTGTTCCCAGTCTGCTTTACCTCTCCACTGCTGTCTTCTCTCCTGTAGAGATCCAGAAGTGAAAAATCTTACTTCTCAGGCTGATTTCATGGGTGTTCAGCGTGTTCTAGTAGATATCCAGTTCACTTTAGGGGACCAGTTGTAACAGGTTCTCCTACTTCTCTGCCATCTTGCCCTCCCTGTCTATTTTTATAATTTTATTGCTTTTCTATTGTAATTTGCCTCAGCTCATCTGTAGAATGTGTTCAGAGATGGATAAATTGAGATATATTTGGCCCACAAAAGATAAAATAGTTCAGATACTGATTATTTTTGCCTAAATTCTTACAATGTCTTCCAAACTGAGTGCTATATCCCATACTTTATCTCATCCCCTCTAATAGGTCTCCCTCTGCTCAGCAGTGTTATCCTTTCTAAACGCAAAACCTGGTCAAGTCTCTTCCCTGTTTTGAAAACATTATCAGTTTCTCATTGTCTTGAGAATGACATTAAAGTCCCTTAGTATGAGGTTCAAGGCCTTTTGCAAACTTACCACCACTCATTTATTTATACTTAATGAGTACCAACTATACTATATGTCAAACACTGTGTGAGACACTGGCATCTGATAGTGATCAAAAATAGACAGTTTCTGCTCTCATAAAACTTTACTTGGGGAGATTGTTATTACTCAACTCAAAACTTAAATAAATGTATACTTACAAATTATGGTTAAATTATCTGGAGATTAAGATATGGTTAAGTTATACTGGCTCTGAGGACATATGGCAGGGAGCCTTATTAAGTTTTAGAAAGTTTCACAAAAAGTAACATTTTATTTAAAGGAAAGATTGGGTTGGTGCTAACTAGGTAAATTGTGGGATTGGAAAAGCATGTATATCCAGCGGAATAAATAGCAGGAAAAGATCTTTATAGGGTGGATTAGAGGAAGAATGATACATTTTAGAAACAGAAAGAAGGCCAGTGTGACTGGTATCCAAATAGCAACAGGGAGTGTTGGCTAATAGGTTAAAGAGGTACGCAGGAGCCAGACCACAAAAAGCTTTTAAAGACCATGACAAAAATTCTGTTCTTCATCATTCTATTCTCCATCATAAAAACAAAAAGAAGAATCCATTGAAGGCCTTTAA
The DNA here is from genome assembly GCA_028646535.1 of Procyon lotor. Classification (NCBI taxonomy): domain Eukaryota; kingdom Metazoa; phylum Chordata; class Mammalia; order Carnivora; family Procyonidae; genus Procyon; species Procyon lotor. The sequence goes on along the minus strand of CM053612.1, from coordinate 60,278,657 downwards.
GCTGGAGAGTGACATGATCAGATTTTCATATTGAAGAGATTCTTCTGAATGCTTTGTGGAGAATAGATGGGAGGAGAACCAAAAAGGATGTGGAGAGATCAATTAGGAACCTGCTGCAGCTATTCATTCAGCTTGGTTGAGACAAGGGAAGCATCAGCCAAGATGGAGAGAAGAAGGCAATTTTAAAAACTAGTTAGGAGGTCCATTGATAGGACTTGGTAATGGACTAAAATGGCGGAGGATAAGGAAGAAGGAGATGTTAAGGATGGCTCTTAGGTTTTTTTCTTTTCTTTTTTTTAAATTTAATTTGTTCAGTGCTCTAAGATTCATTGTTTATGCACTGCACCCAGTGCTCCATGCAATGCGTGCCCTCCCAATATCCACCACCAGACACCCATTCCCCTACCCCCTCCCTTCCAAAACCCTCAGTTTGTTTCTCAGAGTCCACAGTCTCTCATGCTTCATCTCCCCTCTGATTTCCCCCGTTCACTTTTCGTTTCTTTCTACTAATGTCTTCCATGTTATTCGTTATGCTCCACAAGTAAGTGAAAGCATATGATAATTTACTTTCTCTGCTCAACTTATTTCACTCAGCATAATCTCTTCCAGTCTCATCCATGTTGATACAAAAGTTGGGTATTCATCCTTTCTGATGGAGGTGTAATATTCCATTGTATATATGGGTCATATCTTCTTTATCCATTAGTCTGTTGAAGGGCATCCTGGCTCTTTCCACAGTTTAGCGATTGTGGCCATTGCTGCTATGAACATTGGGGTACATGTGGACCTTCTTTTCATTACATCTGTATCTTTGGTGTAAATACCAGGTAGTGCAATTGCAGGGTCATAGGGTAACTTTGTTTTTAATTTCTTAAGGAATCTCCACACTGTTTTCCAAACTGGCTGCACTAACTCGCATTCTCACCAAAAGTGTAAGAGGGTTCCCCTTTCTCCACATCCTTTCCAACACTTGTTGCTTCTTGTCTTGTTAATTTTGGCCATTCTAACTGGTGTAAGGTGGTATCTCAATGTGGTTTTGATTTGAATTTCTCTGATGGCTAATGATGTTGAACATTTTTTCATGTGTCTGTTAGCCATTTGTATGCCTTCTTTGGAGAAGTTTCTGTTCATGTCTTCCGTTCATTTTTTGACACGATTATCTGTTTCTTGGGTATTGAGTATGAGGAGTTCTTTATAGACACTTAGGTTTCTGAAGGAGAACAGCTTCAATAAGGAAGACTGGAAGGGGTTTTAAAAATGTTAATTTGAAGGCATCAGTGAGGTGGAACTTCTTTGAAATATGACCTAGTGCTTTGGCCTCACCCAGCTCCAACTTGCACTGGGCAAAGGATATGAGCATCTTGGCTCATATCCTGTCATCTTCAGGTACCAACAATTTTGAGCAACTTACTTAATCTCACTCAGCTTCAGCTTCCTCATCTATAACATGGAAGTAGCAAAAACCATTATTAGAGGCTGTGAGGATTAAATGAGATAATAATTCATATCTAGTACTTAGGTGTTGACATATAATAAGTGCTCCATAAATATTGACTGTAATTATTGTGTAGAGTGTTTGTGGGGGTAGAGTGGGGAACAGATGTGAACAATAAAGACACCACCCTGATTAGAAATATCCAGGTGCCCCAATGTTCATAGCAGCACCCCAATGTTCATAGCAGCAATGGCCACAATTGCCAAACTGTGGAAAGGACCAAGATGCCTCTATTAGAAAGAACGAATATCCAACTTTTTTATCAACATGGATGGGACTGGAAGAGATTATGCGGAGTGGAATAAGTCAAGCAGAGAGAACCAATTACCTTATGGTTTCATTTATGCGCTGAGTGTAAAAAAAAAAACATGGAGGGCATTGTGAGAAGGAAGGGAAAGGAAAATGGGGGGAAACCAGAGAGGGAGATGAACCATGAGAGACTATGGACTATGAGCAACAAACTGACAGTTTTGGAGGGGAGAGAGGTGAGGGTTGGCGCCAGCCTGGTGGTGGGTATTGAGGAGGGCATGTATTGCATGTAGCACTGGGTGTGGCACATGAAAAATAAACTTTTTAACACTGAAAAATAAAATAAACATTTGGGGGAAAAAAAGAAATATCCAGTTGCATTTAAAAAGAGAGATGAGGGGCGCCTGGGTGGCTCAGTCGTTAAGCGTCTGCCTTCGGCTCAGGTCATGATCCCAGGGTCCTGATATCGAGCCCCGCATAGGGCTCCCTGCTTGGCAGGAAGCCTGCTTCTCCCGCTACCATTCCCTCTGCTTGTGTTCCCTCTCTCACTGTGTTTCTCTCTGTCAAATAAATAAAATCTTTAAAAAAAAAATAAAAAAAAATAAAAATAAAAAGAGAGATGAAGCTGGAAATGAAATATAGGGCTTGGATGTGGATGGGAGAAAGTGACAAAGATCATTGTCCATAAGTCATCAAGTGAGCACTCAGACCTATGCTGGGATGCCAAATCATGTGACGTTTCTACTCAGATAAGTGCTAAATTTCACCAGGAGAAAAATGGAGAAAAAATAGTTGCTAAAATGTAAGGTGTATAACTTCAGCAAGGAGAAAAGGGAATGCTCAATATGTAGACTAAAGGAAGAGATAAGATAGGTTCAGTGTATGAGAGATTATGTGTAAGGGGGTGGTGATTCTAATTCTAGCTCTTTTATTTTTAAATTTTATTGATTTATTTTTTTCAGTGTTACAAGATTTATTGTTTTGCACCGCACCCAGTGCTCCATGCAATACGTGCCCTCCTCAATACCCACCACCAGGCTCGCCCAACACCCACCCTCCTCCTCTCCAAAACCGTCAGTTTGTTGCTCATAGACCACAGTCTTTCATGGTTCACCTCCCCCTCTGGTTTCCCCCCATTCACCCCTCCCTTCCTTCTCATAAGGCCCTCCAAGTTTTTCTTTACCCTCAGCATGTAAGTGAGACCATAAGGTAATTGGTTTTCTCTGCTTGACTTATTTCACTCCGCAAAATCTCTTCCGGTTCCATCCATGTTGATACAAAAGTTGGATATTCGTGCTTTCTAATGGAGGCATAATATTCCATTGTATATATGTACAATATCTCCTTTACCCATTCATCTGTTGAAGGGCATCTTGGTTCTTTCCACAGTTTGGCAATTGTGGCCATTGCTGCTATGAACATTGAAGTACATATGGCCCTTCCTTGTAATGCATCTGCTTCCTTGGGGTAAATACCCAGTAGTGCGATAGCAGGATCAAAGGGTAGCTCTATTTTTAATTTCTTGAGGAATCTCCACAATGTTTTCAAAAGTGGCTGCACCAGCTTGCAATCCCAGCAAAAGTGTAAGAGGGTGCCCCTTTCTCCACACCCTCTCCAACATTTCTTGTTTACTGTCCTGTTGATTTTGGCCATTCTAAATGGCATAAGGTGGTATCTCAGGGTGGTTTTGATTGGAATCTCCCTGATGGCTAAAGATGATGAACATTTTTTCATGTGTCTGTTAGCCATTTGTACGTCTTCTTTGGAGAAGTGTCTGATCATGTCTTCTGCCCATCTTTTGATGTAATTATCGGTTATATGAGTGTTGAGTTTGAGGAGTTCTTTATAGATCTTGGATATCAGACCTTTGTCTGTAGTGTCATTTGCGAATATCTTCTCCCATTCTGTGGGTTGCCTGTTTGTTTTGTTGACTGTTTCCTTCGCTGTGCAGAAACTTTTTATCCTGATGAGGTCCCAAAAGTTCAATTTCGCTTTTGCTTCCTTTGCCTTTGGAGACATGTCCTGAAAGAAGTTGCTGTGGCTGATGTCGAAGAGGTTACTGCCTATGTTCTCCTCGAGGATTTTGAGAGATTCCTGCCTCACGTTGAGGTCTTTTATCCATTTCGAGTTTATCTTTGTGTATGGTGTAAGAGAATTTTCCCAGCACCATTTATTGAAGAGACTGTCTTTTTTCCACTGGATATTTTTTCCTGTT
>CM053612.1:60243542-60274198 GCA_028646535.1 Procyon lotor | reverse complement strand
TCAGGAGAATAGGTATTATATCTTCCTTGAAGGTTTGGTAGAATTCCCAGGGAATCCGTCTGGTCCTGGACTCTTGTTTTTTGGGAGGTTTTTGATCAGTGCTTCCATCTCATAATGAGATATTGGGCTATCAGGTTGTCAATTTCTTCCTGTTTCAGTCTTGGAAGATTATGGGTTTCCAGGAATGCATCCATTTCTTCTAGGTTGTTGAACTTATTGGCATATAGTTGTTGATAATAATTTCTGATGATTGTTTCTATTTCCTTTGGATTAGTCGTGATCTCTCCCCTTTCATTCATAATTTTGTTAATTTGGGCTCTTTCCCTTTTCTTTTCGATGAGTTTGGCCAGTGGCTTATCAATCTTATCGATTCTTTCCAAGAACCAACTTCTGGATTCGTTGATGCGTTCTATTGTTTCTCTAGTTTCTAACTCGTTGATCTCTGCTCTGATCTTGATTATTTCCGTTCTTTGCGTGGGGTTGGCTTCCTTTGTTGTTGGTTTTCCAGTTCTTTGAGGTGTAAGGAGAGCTGATGTATTCGAGATTTTTCCATTTTTTTGAGTGAGCCTTGGATGGCTATGTATTTCCCCCTTAGGACTGCCTTTACCGTGTCTCATAGGTTTTGCATCGATGTGTCTTCATTCTTATTGGTCTCCATGAATTGTTTAAGCTCATCTTTGATTTACTGGTTGATCTCAGTATTCTTGAGCAGGTTGGTTTTTAGCCTCCAAGTGTTTAAATTCCTTCCAAACTTCTTCTTGTGGTTGAGTTCCAGTTTCAGAGTATTGTTATCTGAGAAAATACACGGAATCATCTCAATCTTTTGTTATTGGTTGAGTCCTGATTTGTGGCCCAGTATGTGGTCTATTCTGGAGAAAGTTCCATGTGCACTCGAAAAAAATGAGTATTCTGTTTTTTTTAGGGTGGAATGTTCTGTATATATCTATGAGGTCCATCTGGTCCAATGTGTCATTCAAAGTTCTTGTTTCTTTATTGATTTTCTGTTTAGATGATCTGTCTGTTACTGACAGTGGTGTATTAAGGTCTCCTACTACGATTGTATTCCTACCAATGTGACTCTTTATTTTGATTAAGAGTTGGTTTATGTAGTTGACTGCTCTTATATTGGGGGCATAAATGTTTACAATGGTTAGATCTTCTTGGAGCATAGACCCTTTCCGAATGATGTAATGTCCTTCTGTATCTCTGACTACAGACTTTAGCTGAAAATCTATTTTATCTGAGAGGAAAATTGCTACCCCAGTTTTCTTTTGAGGCCCATTGGCATGAAAGATGGTTCTCCATCCTTTCACTTTCAGTCTGGATGTATCTTTTGGTTCCACATGAGTCTCTTGTAGACAGCATAAGGACGGGTCCTGCTGCTTTATCCATTCTGCAACCCTGTGCCATTTTATGGGAGCGTTTAAGCCATTCACGTTGAGAGTGATTATTGAAAGATAAGTGTTTATTGACATCATGTTGCCTGTGTAATCCTTGTTTCTATTGATTGTAAATTTCTGTTCTAAGTCACTCCTGGGTTCGCTCTACTTTTATAGAACCCCCTTTAATATTTCCTGAAGGGCCGGTTTCTTGGTCACATACTCTTTTAATCCTTGCTGATCTTGGATACTCTTTATCTCTCTAACCATTTTGACTGTCAGTCTTGCTGGATAAAATGTTCTTCTCATTTAGTGCCCTGAATATGTCTTGCCAGCCTTTTCTGGCTTGCCAGGTGTCTGTGGACAGGTCTGATGTTATTCTAATGGGTCTTCCTCCATATGTAAGGGATCTCTTCCCCCTGGCTGCTCTCAGGACCTCTTGTCTAAAATTATAATTTGCAAATTTTACTATTATGTGTCTCGCTGTATTTCTAGACTCATTGATCTCGGAAGGTGTCCTTTCTGCCTCTAGGACATGTACCCTTGTTCCATTCCCCAGACTGGGGAAATTTTCATTCAGAATTTGGTCAGCTATATCTTCTCGTCTTCTGTTTTTCTCTACCTGCCCTGGGATTCCAATAATTCTGACGTTGGAACGTTTCATGGTGTCATTTATTTCCCTAAGTCTCTTCTCCTGACTCCTGAGTAGTTTGCTCCAACTGTCTTCCTGACCTTTCTTCTCTATCATTTTATCCTCTAGATCACTAATTCTACATTCTGTCTCCGTAACTCTAGCTGTTAAACTATTTATATTGGATTGGATCTCACTGATAGCACTTCTTACATTAGCTATACTGGTTTTAATTTCTGCCCTTAGAGATTCTATATTGTCATTGATCCTAACCTTACCTGGATAATTGTCAGCCTGAATTCCCTTTCTGACATGCTGTTAATGTCCATGTCTAATAGTTCTGAGGGAGAGGGCGCGGTCTCTGGGTTAAACCTCTGTTGGGTGTTCCTCCTCCTAGTCATTTTGTTGGGAGGTGGATGAGAGGATATATCGTTGGATATTTCGCCCACGATCCAGGCAGTGTGCACTCTGGAAGGTTTAGGAGCAATTGGGATTCCCCACCAGAAAGAGAGAATAAGGATAAAAAAGATAGAGAGAATCAGAAAAAGAGGGGGTTTCAGCCAGTATGGGTCCCAAAAATAAGATTTATGAAATATGTAGACCAATAAGAACAAGCATATAGACTGATGAGAGTAGATGACAAGAAATAAAAGAACCTAGTCAGAAAGAACCCCAGGAATAAGTTTTTCTATAATACCAGAACAAAAGCAAATAGGCAGAAACTCTGACAGAAAGGTAAGATGGGAGGTTGGTTATAGCTCCTTGTGTGCGAGGACGGTTATTTATCATTGTGTTAAGCCTCTAGATATAATACTAAGTAGTTTAAAAAATAAAAACAAAATCAAACCACGAAATGTGAAAACAAGTGAATAAAAATTAAAAAGAAAGTGAATAGAAAAAAAAGCTTGTATCTATCAAATATACAGGTTTTTTTTTTTTAAAGATTTTTATTTATTTGACAGAGAGAAACACAGCGAGAGAGGGAACACAAGCAGAGAGGGAATGGTAGCGAGAGAAGCAGGCTTCCTGCTGAGCAGGGAGCCCGATGCGGGGCTCGATCCCAGGACCCTGGGATCATGACCCGGGCCGAAGGCAGATGCTTAACGACTGAGCCACCCAGGCGCCCCAAATATACAGGTTTGAAAGTATTATCAAGCACTTAATATATTGATTTCCCCTGATGTTGGGGGTTTAAAAGTCTTATGGTAACTCTGTAGTTACAGTGTGGTTTTTTTTGTTTTTTTTGTTTTGTTTTGTTTTTTTAACTTGTCTTCTGGAGGAGGGACTTGGCCGGTTGTTTTCCAGTCAATCTTGCTTGGGTTGAGTCACCCTGTCCCCCAATCAAGGGGCAGAGCTCTGTGGAACCCGGTTTCTCAGTCTCTAGCTCTCTGAAGGCTTTTGGCCTTTTGTAGCTTTTTCTCCTTTTCAGAGAGTCTGAGCGAGGGATCTGTCTGTCTGTACCCAGACCTCCCTGTCACAGAGAAGCCACAGTCTCGTCCCCTCTGGCTGGACCAGAAGGAACACTCCCCTCCACAAATCTCCCAGTGCAGTTGCCTTTTCCAGGCAGGGGCACACTCAGCAGTTTGGTGGCTCCGCTGGACTAAGCATGCTCCCCTGCACTAGGGGCTCCTGGCTCTGGTGGGGTGTGGCCAGATTCTTGCCAATATTACTGCACCCACAGGCAGCGCAGTTCTTGCCTTTGGTGGTGCACCATCTAGAGAGTGCTGTACACAGAGAAAAGCTGTGGGCTCAGGGACCACAGCAGGCTCTCTAAGGTGCTTTCAGGAGCGTGCACCCGGCTCACAAAATGGTGTGGGGAGCAGGTCCCTGCCCCCCACTGTTCTCTGTTTGAAGCGAGTGGTGTCCTTCCTGGGGGCGTGGGTCCAGGCTTGTGCTTATGCCCACCCCCTTCCACTCGCTGCTCCTCAGAACCTTATGCTCTTTTTAAGTGTTTTTAACTGGGGTCTAGTTTATTACCGCTCTGCAACCACCTGGTGCTTTCCTTTGGGGTATTACTGTCTTTGCGCTGCTTCTGGTGGCTCCCTCCCCCTTTTGTTTATCCTCCATTACCGTTTTGAGTGTTCCCGCTTTTCTTTAGCTCTCTTCTGCTGTCTTCTGGTCCCATAGAGATCCAGAAGTGAACAATCTTGCTCCTCCGGCTGATTTCATGGGTGTTCAACGTGGTCTGGCAGATATCCAGCTCACTTTTGGGGAAAGGTTGCAACAGGGTGTCCTACCACTCTGCCATCTTGCCCCTCCTCTTAATTCTAGCTCTTATATGCTTGTGTGGCCTTGGCGGGGGGGAGGTCGTACCTTCTCTGAGCCTTTTCATAGTAGGCCTAGGAATCTCTACCTTTCAAAATCAAGGAGTAAATGAGAAGAAAGATACATTGTATGAAAAAACATACTATCACCACCACTGCAGATAACCTATGAGTTCCTATCATTGCACATGGCACATAGAAGGTGCCCCAGAAAAAGTTCTTGGTTGAAAATCAACATCTGTACATAAGAAAGTATGAAAAAGAACGTCTGTCATTGTAGCCTAATTGTGAGTGTAATAGTTTTCTATGACTACTGTAATAAATCACTACAAATTTAATGGCTTAAAGCAACACTAATTTATTTTCTTACAGTTCTGGAGGTCAAAAGTCTAAAATGGGTTAGCAGGACTGCATTCCTTCTGGAGACCAGGGGAAAATCCATGTCCTTGCCTTTTCCAGTTTCTTGAGATTCCTTGCATTCCTTGGATGTGGATAATCTCCATCTCAAGGTCAGCTGATTAGCAACCTTAATTCCATCTGCAGTCTTATTTCCTCTCTGTTATATAATATAACATATCTATAGGTCTGGGGATTAGGACGTGGATATCTCTGGTGGGCCCATTACTCTGTTGTTCTGTCTACTGTAAGAAGGTAGATATTAAACAAGTAAATACAGAGATAAAAATATATTATTGCAAACTATAGTTATTGCTGTGAAGAAGACGAATCTTTGAGATTGAAAATAAAGTTTTTTTGTTTTGTTTTTGTTTTTGTTTTTTTTCTGGAAGGAGGGTAGAGAGCATTCTGTTTTAAAAAGAATGGTTAAGAAAAGGAACTATATTAAAAAAAAAGAAAAGAAAAGGAACTATATTTAAACTGAGACCTAAAAGAAGAGGAGCCAGTCATGCAAATAGCCAGAGGAAGAGTTTCCCAGGAAGAGTGTACCATTCAGAAGGAACAACATCTCCAGAGACCCTAAAGTAAGAAAAGTATGACACTGAACAGGAAGTAGATGTATCCCACATCCAGCCTTGCATAGGGAGTGGGAGAACTCAGGTAGGAGCAGAACACCTTGCAGAAGTAAAGAAATGATAAATGAGTAAATGTAATGAGGTAAAGTGATTTTATTACCCCCATCTCCATTTTCAATATAATCTATGAGGCCAGAGCCTTTAGGGGTGAGAAGCAGCCCCCTTAGACCAGCAGGCAACCTTTTGACCACTGGGGTATACTGTGCTGATCCAGCTTTCTAAAAAATTGAAATGACCAGAGTGTGGAGCACCAGAAGGTCAGTACACCTGCTGCTCTGATACACAGACAGTCAACGGGTGGATCCAGACAGAGGCCTTTGCCCAGGAAACCAGCAAACCATCTCTATGATAAACACCATCAATCAGGAAAGCTTGGAGCTGTGCAAGTTTCTGGGAGATGAGAAGAAAATGCAAGCCATAACCTTTGACATTAGGGGCTTTTGTTGCAGATCTGGAACTCATGTTGCAAGAGGAACAAGACCTCCCCACTTTTCAGATCAGTTGCTGGACAAAAGAAGCCCACATTTTCCCTGGGTCTCAGATCCTGCCCTGAGTCATGGTAGATACCCTGTCCAGGTTTGCTCTTAGCTGAGAGACCCAACAACCAGCCTCTATATTTCTTTTTCCTCCTTGAGAGTCATTCAGCTTCTGTTTTTAGGAGATGTTTCCAAAGCAATAGAACTACAGGACCTTTTGTTTTTTAACTAACTTGCTTGATCCTTATTTTTCTTGAGTCTGGAGACCCAGCAGAGGAACACTAGCCTGAGAACCGTGAGCACCTGAGAATTGTGAGAGCTAGGTTTTTCCCTGAGCAAGTTAATTTGCTCCTCTTGGCCTTAGTTTACTTACACATAAATTGTGACATGTAGCTTAGATGATGGATAAAGTTGTGAAATTCTAGGATTCTGATTTCTGTTTTCATCCTTTCACAAGACTGGGGAAAGACTAGGCTAGCTCTAAGATTCAGTGTTTCTATGAGTTAAACACAGGGCTCTCTCTCTGCGCTCTCTTTCTTCTCCTAAACATTCTGGCACAGAAAAATTAGCTGGATATCTTTGAGCCCAGTCATCTGGAAGCACATTTGAGGTTTTGTTGATCTGAGGAAAGTAGAGTCAGATCTTTCAGCCTCTAATCCCAAAGCCTTGGAGAAGAGGAGGTTCTGAGGGGGTTGTGTAGTGATATGTGTGTGTGAGAGAAAGGGAAGAAGAGCTCCTCCTCTTCCCCTGAGGCATTACACCTGCCAGCAACATATCCTCTGGAGCCACTGGGGAGGTCCAGGAACACATGATGTAGTTGGTTCTGAGGGGCATGTCAAACTTGGTGGAGGGCCCTGCATTTTCATCAGTGAGACATATCTGCATATGAGCTTTCATCTGTGTGCACACACATGGCTGGGTTGAACATGGGAAGAAGGGGAAGGGCTCTTGAAACATGTTTTGAGACCTGTATTTCTTAGATAAAAGAATGTTGGAATGTTTTCTGATCTGAGACTGGGGTTAAGGAATGAGAAAAGGTGTTTCTGAGGTGAATCTACTTATCAGCAACCTGAAAACAAAAATTAGGCCCATCAACACACATTCACTCAAAAGAACACATAAACAGATAAGTATGGGAGTGTATAGACAATACACATATGACCAAACAGGCACATCTAAAACCAGGAGCATCCTGGAACCTACATTTCCACTCATATAGTTATGATCATCCTTTTTCTTAGTTTGCACTTTATGGTTCAACCTCATATATCCTTTTGAACAACAATCCTGGGAGGTATCAATTATTATTACCTCAGTTTTTACAGATGAGGAAACTGAGGCTTGGGGTTAGTCAATTGATTTGCATAAATTTTCTTGACCAGTAAATGACAAAAAAGAGGCTAAAAACAGGTCTTCTGGTTCAAAATTCAGAGTTCTTATATTATTTTATGCTGCATTCTAAGTGATATTTTCTTACTCTCTTTCATGCATGCACAAAAAAAATAATGATGCAGATATCTGGCTGCATATATATATATATATATATATATATATATATAGCACATAGAATTCTAGCCATTAGTAGAAGGTATTGTGTAGTGCTCTTTTGGAGTCCTCAGTAATTGGTGAAGAGTCTGCTAAATTGGGGAGGAGACCTTTGAGGCATCCTCATTAGGTTCTTTGTCCTTTTACCTCTGATTTTCAGAACATTGGAATAGTTTCAATTGCCTTTGCTAAGATTAAGCCTTTAATTTTCATACCTCAACACTTAGGCTGTAGGATGTGAGGAATGGTAGAAAGAACACATTATTTCCATATTGTAGCTTTCTTTAAAAAAAGCTTTGTTTGTTTTTATTTTATCCCCAAATATGATTTTTATTTTTCAGTGTTAAAAGATTAATTATTCATGCACCACACCCAGTGCTCCATGCAATACGTGCCCCTCTCAATAGCCACCACCAGGCTCACACAACCCCACACCTCCTCCTCTCCAAAACCCTCGGTTTGTTTCTCAGAGTCCATAGTCTTTCATGGTTCATCTCCCCCTCTGATTTCCTCCCATTTCCCCTTCCCTTCCTTCTCACAATTCCCTCCATGTTTTTCCTTATGTTCCACACGTGAGTGAGACCATAAGATAATTGGCTATCTCTGTCTGACTTATTTCACTCTGCATAATCTCTTCCAGTCCCATCCATGTTGATACAAAAGTTGGATATTCGTTCTTTCTAATGGAGGCATAATATTCCATTGTATATAAGTACCATATCTTCTTTATCCATCGATCTGGTGAAGGGCATTTTGGTTCTTTCCACAGTTTGGTGATTGTGGCCATTGCTGCTATGAACATTGGGGTACATGTGGCCCTTCTTTATACTGCATCTGATTCTTTGGGGTAAATCCCAGTAGTGCGATGGCAGAGGCATAGGGAAGCTCTATTTTTAATTTCTGGAGGAATCTCCACACTGTTTTCCAAAATGGCTGCACCAGCTTGCAATCCCACCAACAGTGGAAGAGGGTTCCCCTTTCCCCACACCCAAACCAACACTTGTTCCTTAGTGTCCTGTTGGTTTTGGCCATTCTAACTGGTGTAAGGTGGTATCTCAGTATTGCTTTGGTTTGAATCTCCCTGATGGCTAAAGATGATGAACATTTTTTTCATGTGTCTGTTAGCCATTTGTATGTCTTCTTTGGAGAAGTATCTGTTCATATCTTCTGGCCATTTTTTGATATGATTATCAGTTTTGTGAGTGTGGAGTTGAGGAGTTCTTTATACATCTTAGATATCAGACCTTTGTCTGTAGTGTCATTTGCGAATATCTTCTCCCATTCTGTGGGTTGCCTGTTTGTTTTGTTGACTGTTTCCTTCGCTGTGCAGAAGCATTTTATCTTTTTTTTTCCCCAAAAAATGTTTATTTTATTTTTTCAGTGTTACAAGATTTATTGTTCATGCACCACACCCAGTGCTCCATGCAATATGTGCCCTCCTCAATACCCACCACCAAGAAACATTTTATCTTGATGAAGTCCCAAAAGTTTATTTTCTCTTTTATTTCCTTTGCCTTTGGAGACATGTCCTGAAAGAAGTTGCTGTGGCTAATGTCAAAGAGGTTACTGCCTATGTTCTTCTCTAGGGTTTTGATAGACTCCTGCCTCACGTTGAGGTCCTTTATCCATTTCAAGTTTATCTTTGTGTCTGGTGAAAGAGAATGGTCAAGTTTCATTCTTCTACATACGGCTGTCCAATTTTCCCAGCACCATTTATTGAAGAGACTGTCTTTTTTCCACTGGATATTTTTTCTTGCTTTGTCAAAGATTATTTGACCATAGATTTGCGAGTCCATTTCTGGACTCTCTATTCTGTTCCACTGGTCTATGTGTCTGTTTTTGTGCCAGTACCATGCTGTCTTGGTGATCACTGCTATGTAGTAAAGCTTGAAATCAGGCAATGTGATGCCCCAGCTTTGTTTTTCTTTTTCAGTATTTCCCTAGCAATTCGGGGTCTTTTCTGGTTCCATACAAATTTTAGAATTGTTTGTTCCGGCCCTTTGAAGAAAACCGATGGAAAAAATTTTTTTTTCAGACTGGTAAGAACAGTTTTTGTTTTATTTTATTTTTTATTTTATTTTATTTTATTTTTTGTTTTTAATGTGTTTTAATACATTTAAATTATATATATTAATATCTAACTTTTGTATATTCTTTTTTTTGGGTACTTTTTCATGAAGTACTGGGTGTGATGCATGAACAATTAATCTTGTAACACTAAAAAAAAAACATATTTGGGTAAAAAAAAACTGGTGGAATTTTGATCAGGATGGCATTGAAAATATAGATTGCTCTGGGCAGTATAGACATTTTTACAACATTTATTCTTCCCATCCATGAGCATGGAATTCTTTAACACCTTTATGTCTTCTTCAATTACTTTCATGAGTGTTCTGTAGTTCCTCAAGTACACATCATTCACCGCTTTAATTAGGTTTATTCCCAGGTATCTTATGGTTCTTGGTGCTACAGTAAATGGAATCGATTCTCTAATTTCCCTATCCATATTTTCATTGTTAGTGTATAGGAAAGCACCTGATTTCTGTGCATTGATTGTGTATCCTGACACATTAGTGAATCTTGTACGAGTTCTAGTAGTTTGGGGGTGGAGTCTTTTGGGTTTTCCATATAGAGTATCATGTCATCTGCGAAGAAAGAGTTTGACTTTTTCATTGCCAATTTGAATACTTTTTATTTCTTTTTGTTGTCTAATTGCTGTCGCTAGGACTTCTAGCACTATGTTGAACAAGAGTGGTGAGAGTGGGCATCCTTGTCGTGTTCCTGATCTCAAAGGGAAAGCTGTCAGCTTTTCCTCATTGAGAATGATATTTGCTGTGGGCTTTACATAGATAGATATTCAGGAATGTTTATGATGTTGAGGAATGTTCCTTCTATCCCTATACTTTGAAGAGTTTTAATCAGGATTGGATGCTGAATTTGTCAAATGTTTTTTTCTGTATCAATTGAGAGGACCATGTGGTTCTTCTCTCTTCTCTTATTGATTTGTTCTACCACATTGATTGATGTGCAAATGTTGAACCACACTTACATGCCAGGGATAAATCCCACTTGTTAATGAGGAATAATCTTTTTAACGTGCTGTTGGTTCCTATTAGCTAGGATCTTGTTGAGAATCTTGGCATCCATATTCATTAGGGTTATTGGTTTGAAATTCTCCTTTTGGATGGGGTCTTGGCCTGGTTTGTGGATCAGGGTAATTCTGGATTCATATGAAGAGTCTGGAAGTTTGCTTTCTGTTTCTTTTTTGAAAGAGTTTCAGGAGAATAGGTATTATTTCTTCCTTGAGTGTTTGCTAGTATTCCCCAGGGAATCCGTCTGGTCCTGGACTCTTGTTTTTTGGGTGGTTTTTGGCCACTGCTTCAGTCTCATTACTAGATATTGTTCTATTTAAGTTATCAGTTTCTTCTTGTTTCAGTCTTGGAAGAGTATGGGTTTCCAGGAATGGATCCATTTCTTCTAGGTTATTTAATTTATTGGTATATAACTGTTGATAATTATTTCTGATGATTGTTTCTATATCCTTGGGGTTAGTCGTGATCTCTCCCCTTTCATTAAAAATTTTGTTAATTAGGGTCCTCTCTTTTTTCTTTTGTGTTACTTTGGCCAGTGGCTTATCAAAGTTATTGATTCTTTTTTTTTTTTTGGTGTTTTTTTCCCCCAAATAATTTTTATTTTATCTTTTCAGTGTTACAAGATTTATTGTTCATGCACCACACCCAGCGCTCCATACAATATGTGTCCTCCTCAATACCCACCACCAGATTCTTTCAAAAAACCAACTTCTGGATTCATTGATGCATTCTACTGTTTCTCTAGTTTCTAACTCATTGATCTCTGCTATGATCTTGATTATTTCCCTTCTTGTGCGTGGGGTTGGCCTAATTTGTTGATTTTCCCCATTCTTTAAGGTATAAAAAGAGCTGGTGTATTCGAGATTTTTCCATTTTTTAGAGTGAGACTTGGATGGCTGTGTATTTCCCCCTTAGGACTGCCTTTGCCTTTTAATAAAGGTTTTGCATTGATGTGTCTTCATTCTTATTGGTCTCCATGAATTGTTTAACTTCATCTTTGATTTTCTGGTTGATCTCAGTATTCTTGAGCAGGTTGGTCTTTAGCCTCCAAGTGTTTGAATTCCCTCCAAACATTTTACTGTTGTTGAGTTGCAGTTTCATAGCATTGTGGTCTGAGAAAATGCAGGGAATCATCTCAATCTTTTGGTATTGGTTGAGTCCTGATTTGTGACTCAATATATGGTCTATTCTGGAGAAAGTTCCATGTGCTCTTGAGAAGAATGAGTATTCTGTTGTTTTAGGGTGAAATGTTCTGTATATTTCTATGAGGGCCATCTGGTCCAATGTGTCATTCAAAGCTCTTGTTTCTTTATTGATTTTCTGTTTAGATGATCTGGCTGTTACTGAGAGTGGCGTTTTAAGATCTAATATTATTGTATTCAAATCAATATGAATATTTTGATTAACAGCTGTCTTATATATTTGGCTGGTCCTATTGTGGGGGCATAAATGTTTACAATTCTTAGGTCTTCTTGGAGGATAAACTCTTTCAAAATGATGTAGTGTCCTTCTGTATCTCTGACTACAGTCTTTAGCTGAAAATCTAACTTATCTGATAGGAGAGTTGCTACCCCAGCTTTCTTTTGAGGTCCATTGGCATGAAAGATGGTTCTCCATCCTTTCACTTTCAGTCTGGATGTATCTTTACATTCCAAATGTGTCTCTTGTAGACAGCATATGGACGGATCTTGCCGTTTTATCCATTCTGCAACCCTCTGCTGTTTTATGGGAGCGTTTAGGCCATTCACGTTAAGAGTGATTATTGAAAGATAAGTGTTAATTGACATCATGTTGCCTGTGTAGCCCTTGTTTCTGTTCTAAGTCACTCCTGAGTTCTTTCTACTTTTATACAACCCCCTTTAATATTTCCTGGGATGCCAGCTTGGTGTTCACATACTCTTTTAATCCTTGGCAGTCTTGGAGGCTCTTTATCTCTCCATCCATTTTGAATGTCAGCCTTGCTGGATAAAGTATTCTTGGCTGCATGTTCTTCTCATTTAGTGCCCTGAATACATCATGCCAGCCCTTTTGGCTTGCCACATTTCTGTGGACAGTTCTTACGTTTTTCTAATAGGTCTTCCTCCATCTGTAAGGAATCTCTTCCCCCTAGCTGCCTTCAGGACCTCTTGTCTAAAACTATAATTTGCAAATTTCACAATGATGTGTCTCCCTGATTTTCTAGACTCATTGATCTTGGCAGGTGTCCTTTCTGCTTCTAGGACTCAAACACTTGTTCCTTTCCCCAGATTGGGGAAATTTTCATTCAGAATTTGGTCAGCTATATCTTCTAGTCTTCTGTCTTTCTCTACCCGCTCTGGGATTCCAATAATTCTGACATTGGAACATTTCATTGTGTCATTTATTTCCCTAAGTCTCTTCTCATTATTCCTGAGAAGTTGCTCCAGCTCTCCTCCGGACCCTTCTTCTCTACCATTTTATCCTCTAGATCACTAATTCTACCCTCTGTCTCTGTAACTCTAGCTGTTAGACTATTTAGATTGGATTGGATCTCACTGATAGTGCTTCTTTCATCAGCTATACTGGTTCTCATTTCTGCCCTTAGAGATTCTATGTTGTCTGTAATGTTTTTCTCTATCCTAGCCATTGCCTGGATAATTGTCAGCCTGAATTCCCTTTCTAACATACTGTTTATATCCATGACTATTTGTTCTGATGGAGAGGCCACATCTCTTGGTTTTTCCTCTGTTGGGTGTTACTCCTCTTAGTCATTTTGATGAGAAGTGGATGAGAGGATGTATAGCTGGATATTTCACCCACGACCCAGGCTGGGTTCACTCTGGAAAGTTTAGGAGCAATTGGGATTCACCACCAAAAAGAAAGAATAAGGATTAAGAAAGATAGAGAAAGAGAAAAAGAAGAAATCCCCGCCAGAATGGGCCCCAAACATAAGATTTATAAGGTATGTAGACCAACATGAACAAACATATAGACCAACAAAAGTAAATGACAAGAAATAAAAGAACCTAGTCAGAATGAACCCCAGGAATGAGATTTATATAATACCAGAACAAAAGCAAACATGTAGAAATACTGACAGAAGGATAAGTTGGGAGGGTGGTTATACCTTCTCATGGGCGAGGAAGGTTATTTCAGGTCTTCCTGGGTTTATTGTTGTATTAAGCCTCTAGGTGTAATGTTAAGTAGTTAAAACAAAACAACAACAACAACAAAAAACAACAAGAAATGTGAAAACGAGTAAAGAATAAAAAAGATAGAAAGAGGATAAGAAAGAAAAAAAACTTGTATCTATGAAATATACACGTTTGAGGGTATTATCAGGCACTTAATATATTGATTTCCCCTGATGTTGGGGATTTAAAATTTTATGGGTTGTAGTCCTTTTGTTGATTTGACTTGTCTTCTGGTGGAGGGGCTTGCCACATTGTTTTCCGGTCAGTTTTGCTCAGGTTGAATCACCCTGCCCCCCAATGAAGGGGCTGAGCTTTGTGGAAACTGGTTTCTCAGTTTTTTGCTCTCTGAAGGCTTTTGGCCTTTTGTGGCATTTTGTAGCCTTTTCACTTTTTCGGAGATTCCAAGCAAGGAATCTGCCTGAAAGTACCCAGACCTCCGCATCACAGAGAAGCCTCCGTCTGTTCCCCTCTGCGTTGCCCAGAAGACAGTCCCCTCTGCAGAATTCTGCTCACAGCACAACCTGTCACAGGTGGGGAACACTCAGCAGTTAGGCAACTCAGAGAAAGCTCTCCTGCTCTCAGGGGTGCAGGCCTGCTCAGGGTGTGCTCAGATTCCTGCTGGAAATTAGGCCACCTCTGTTCTCTCCAGGGCCGGCTTGGAGCACCCAGACCCTGCCACAGCCCCCAAATGTCTTGTGGTGGGTGTGCACAGTCCAGAGAGCACTGTACACATAGAAAAGCTGCAGGCTCCTTGACTACACCAGACTCTCTAAGGTGCTTGCAGTAGTGAACCTGCATTTTGTGGCCCCAACTACAAAATGGTGCAAGATGCTGAAAGCTGCAGGTTCCGGAGCCATGGCCTGGACGCCCCCCACAAGTCTCTCTTTGAGGCTAGTGGTGTCCTTCCAGGGAGCGTGGGCCCAGGCCCATGTCCACGACCACCCCTTTCCACTAGTTGCTCCTCAGAACCTTTGGCTCTTTTTAAGTGTTTTTAACTAGACTCTAAGTTATTGCTGCTCCCCAACCACCAGGCACTTTCCTTTGGAGTGTTACTGTCCTTGAACTGCTTCGTGGCTCCCTCTCCCTTTTGTTTATCCTCTAATATCAGTTCCAGTGTTCCTGCTTTGCTTTACATCTCCACTGCTGTCTTCTGCTCCAGGAGAGATCCAGAAGTGAAAAATCTTGCTCCTCAGGCTGATTTCATGGGTATTCAGCGTGCTCTGGTAGATATCCATCTCACTTTTGGGGACAGGTTACAACAGGATCTCCTACTTCTCCACCATCTTGCCCCATACCTCCTCCCCAAATACTTTTCTCTTTTTCAGTGTTATAAGATTCATTATTCGTGTACTGCACCCAGTGCTCCATGCAATATGTGCCTTCCTCAATACCCACCACCAGGTTCACCCAACCCCCCACACTTTCCCCTCCCAAACCCTCAATTTATTTCTCAGAGTTCACAGTTTCTCATGGTTCATTGCCCCTCTAGTTTCCTCCAATTCACCCCTCCCTTCCCTCTCACAATGTCCTCCATGTTTTTCCTTATACTACACAGGTAACTGAGACCATATGACAATTGACTCTTTCCACTTGACTTATGTCACTCAGCATAATCTCTTGCAGTACCATCCATGTTGATACAAAAGTTGGGTATTCATCGTTTTGGATGGAGTCATAATATTCCATTGTATATATGGACCATATCTTCTTTTAGGACATGTCTCCAAAGGCAAAGGAAACAAAAGTGAAAATGAACTTTTGGGACTTCATCAAGACAAAAAGCTTCTGCACAGTGAAGGAAATAGTCAACAAATCAAGCAGGTAACCCACAGAATGGGAGAAGGTATTCTCAAATGACACTACGGACAAAGGTCTGATATCTAAGATCTATAAAGATCTCTTCAAACTCAACACTCACAAAACAGATAATCATGTCAAAAAATGGGCAGAAGACATGAACAGACACTTCTCCAAAGAAGACATACAAATGGCTAACAGGAACATGAAAAAATGTTCATCATCATTAGCAATCAGAAGGATTCAAATCAAAACCACACCGAGATACCACTTTACAGCAGTTAGAATGGGCAAAATAATGTTGGAGGGGAAGTAGAGAAAGGGGAACCCTCTTCCACTGTTGGTGGGAATGCAAGTTGGTGCAGTCACTTTGGAAAATAGTGTGGAGATTACTGAAGAAATTAAAAATAGAGCTACCCTATGACCCTGCAATTGCACTACTGACTATTTACCCCAAACATGTAAATGTCGTACAACGAAGGGCCACTTGTACCCCAATGTTCATAGCAGCAATGACCACAATCGCCAAACTGTGGAAAGAGCCAAGATGCCCTTCAACAGATGAATGGATAAAGAAGATATGGTCCATAATGTTTCTTGTCTGTCTCTTGCAGGAGGCTAGGAGCTCTGTGAGAATTGTGACTTCTGAATGTCTATATCCCTGGAGCCTAGTGCAATGCATTGTGTATAGTAAGCGCATACACACACACACACACACACACACACACACACACACACACACACACACTTTATAAATGAATACAATGAATGACTGGATGAATAATAAAGTCAAAAGGCTTAATTTCAGGCTCTTACTGTAGTGTGATCGTGGCCAAGTGACCTCACTTTTTTGAGCCTCAGTTATCTTATCTGTCAAATAAGGTTTGATACCTATTCTGTCTAAGATGTTCTCAGGAGTGAATGAAATAATGATTTGAAAGTGGCTTTGTTTTCACCTGAGGGTTTTTAACATACTGATTTCATATATTCTTATTGTATTGGAATCTCTTCTTCAATCTCCCAGAATGTGTGCTCCTCCAATCTTTGCTCACACATCTCCAATGTTGACTTCAATACTTTTTTTGAGGGAGAGGTGGAGAGCAGATGGAGAGGGAGAGGGAAAAAGAGGATCTTAAGCATGCTCTACATCCAGCACAGAGCCCTATGTGGGGCTTGATCTCATAACTCTGAGACCATGACTTGAGCCAAAATCAAGAGTCAGATACAACTGACTGAGCCACCCAGGTGCCCCATGACTTCAGAATGTATCCAGTGAATCTCCAGTTTTAAACAGATATGATAAGAGCCTTCTTCCTTGCATCTCATTATAAGTTTCTTTTAGCTCTGTCCTTTGGGGCTGTATAGAGTCTATCTGTTAACTTTTCTTAAGGTGACCATTCTGAAGTCCAAACTCATAGACAATATCCCCCTGAATCTTTTCAAAATCAAACCATCTCAGATACTCCAACTGTTTCTCATGCATCCTGGGTCCCAAGCCTTCCCCAATTAGCTCACTCTCCTATGGATATATCCCAGTGTGTGTCTCTCCCCTTAAAGTGGGGAGACCACAGTATCATACAGCTCTTCAAATGGGGTCTGATTAGGGAAGAAGAGGACAGAATTGTCTTTTCTTTCTGGACCTTAGTCTTCTAGGTCTGAATTAACTCTACTGGAAACCACAGCTCATTGCTAACATTTATGAAGTTTATTACAAGTAAACCTCAGAGGTCTTTCTTTTCAATTATTTTTTTTTTCATTTTATTTATTTATGTTTTATTTCATTTTCTTTTATTTACAGTGTTATATTAGTTTTGGGTGTATATTATAGTGATTCAACAATTCCATACACCACTTCAGAGGTCTTTTTACCCATGCTGCATTTAAGCCACATCTTCCCCATGTTTTCTTCATGATGTTGACATTTTGGACTCCAGCACAAACATTACATTTGTTCTCCTTTTAAGTTTTACCATTATTTGGGCCTGTCACAAACTTTTTGGATTCTAACTCTATTGCCCAACCTATATACATACTCTCTTAGATTCTTTTTATTCTCCTTTGTTTTCTTCTTCCCCCTTCTCTTCCTCTTCTTCCTCCTCCTATTCATGTTTCTTTTCTCTTTTGCCATTTTATATAATTACAAAAGTAATTCAGGCCCACTAAAAATTAAATAATAAACATTAAGAAGTAAGAATTCTCTCTTTACTCTCCTTTCTAATCCCAGTTCCCTTTCTTAAGACAACAACTGGTATGATTTGCTGTGCATATTTCTCCTTTTCTGGGAACTTACATATATATAAGCACATGGATATTTTAATTCATAAATAGTATCATACTATTCATATTGTTCAGTAACGTAACGTCACTGTCATAGTTCTTTTCGTGGTGGTTCATGGTTTTAAAAGGATAAACAGCGTCCTGTTGAATGGATATATAATGTATACTGTATATAATTAGTCCTCTAGTCATGGATATTTAGTTTGTTTCCCTTAATTATTATAGTATCAACATAAATGTCCTTCTAAATTCCTCTTTGTGAAGTAGAGTGTTTTCCTAAGGTAGACTGGTACTTTAGGTACCAGTCTGGTACCAGACTGGTAGCAGAGCTGGCACGTGCGCACACACACACATACCACAAAAGGGAGGAGAGAGAGGGTTGTAAGTGGAAGCAGGAGTAATGAGACAGGAATAGGAGGATCCATTCTATTAGTTTTGTCTCCTAACAGGAGAACTTAAGTCAGTGTAAAGGGAAATTTGGGTGATTATAGAATTTGGATGTAATACAACTTGATAGGCCTGCAGGGTTAGATGTGAGAATGGTGGATCCCTCTCTTTCCCTGGCCTAGCTGAGCAATTTGTCCTGAGCTCCAAAGATACACCTGAAAGTGTGTTGGACTCCTTCTGCCTGGAACACAAAATGTGATCTCTTTCCAGGAGCAATTACATCGCAGCTTGAAATGGAAGGGGAGGAAAAAGCAGTTGACAAAACAAAGCAAGGTGTGGGAGGGAAGCCAGATGAGCATTGCGGACTTTGGGCATGGCAGGAAGTGGGGAGAGGCAGAGAGTACAAGGAGGGCAGGAGGGAACAAGGGAGGGCTTTGTGCAGAGACAAGAGTGAGCACAGTATACTGTGTACATGTGGTGGCAGTAGCCTGGCTCCAGGTGAAGGGCTATGCTGGGGAGCTGTGGGAGGAAGAGAGGAAGAGAAGTCTGCAAAGGTTAAGTGTGTGTGCTGGAGAGAGGGGGTCACCTCCAAGCACAGGTGATGATTGCATTTCTGAAGATCACCAGGGTGCTCACGTGGAGGATGGCCACATGGAGGATGTAGAAGATGGCCTGGATGGGGCAGCCTGGAGGTAGGGAGACCAGGGAGCCGGTGAGGGTTGACCCAGGGCACTGACCATGGAGACGAGGGGGTGAGAAGCTGTGAAAGACACAGAGAGCAGGGCTCGGTGACCGGATGGTAGAGGTCAGGCAGAGCGGAGTTAAAGATAATGACAGTGTGCACACAAAGGATGGCGCTAATAGCAAAACTAGCAACACATAGCCTATAGGAAGGAGAGCTCCTAGGGAAGAAGAGGGTGAACACCCCTTGCAGAGCCTCATATAAAACCAGGCATCCGGTCACTGCTGGAGGTGTGGGTGGAGTGGACAAATAGTTTCCTTCTAGGTGTATTGAGTTGTGAACTGAACTGTGAGTCATTCATGGAGGTTGCCATATGCTCAGCAGGCTCTCTGGCCACATACGGTCTCTGGTCACTGGGGCTGGGGCTGGGCGCTAATGACTCTACTGGAAGACACTTTCTGCAGGGCTAATTTCATATTCCAAGAGGACACTGGTTCAAACTGAATTGATATTGGCTGCCTTGGGGAAGCTCTTGAAAAGTTTCCAGGCTTTTTGGAGGAAAAGCCAGAAAGAAGCTCTTCCTTCTCACTGTGGTCCATTAGTATGATTAATAATAAATATTCCCAGACACTTGATATTGGCAAGATACTGTTACCATCACTGTTTATTATTACCCACCCGCTATCTCAAGCTGTCTAGTGTGACCACTGAGGTGTAGAGGTGACATGAATTTTAAAATGCATCTCTCTCTTCAGGTTTGTCTGGTCACAGGTCAGGTCATGGAAGAATGTGGATGTTGGACTCACATAACCTGGGCCCAAATCCTTGTTCCACCATCAACAAACTTTGTAATTTTTGGATAAATCACTTCACTCCTCAAAGCTTCAAAGTCCTAATTTCTACCTCTAAAGTTCCTTGCTAGATATTGAAATGTCCTTCTCACTCTTCAGCACACAAAAGGTGCCTCTTTAAAGTTATCTTCTCCCCTTTTACCCAAACCCTAGCTTTTACTTCCAAGAAGTGGGTAGAAGACTGAGGGTGCCTAAAAGCCATATTTCTCTACTGCTCAAGTATACTGTACTCACAACCATATTGTACCAGGAGGACCTATTTTCTTTGGGGTAGATAGCAGTATATTCTCGTTTTTATTCTCTTGTTTGTGTAAAGGGTACAGATACCCTAGTGCCTGGGCTACTGACCCAAAAGAAGGAAGAGAAAGGCCTTAGAGTGTGTGACCTCAAGCTAATGTTTGCTCTCATCTCTGCCAAACTTCTCTTTTATGAACAGGGGAGGGGTGGTTGGGTAGCTCAGTTGGTTAAGCTTGGGACTCTTGATCTCAGCTTAGGTCTTGATCTCAGGATGGTGAGTTCAAGCACCACGTTGAGTTCCATTCTGGGTGTGGATCTTACTAGAAAGAAAGCGAAAGAAAGAAAGAAAGAAAGAAAGAAAGAAAGAAAGAAAGAAAGAAAGAAAGAAAAAAGGAAGGAAGGAAGGAAGGAAGGAAGGAAGGAAGGAAGGAAGGAAGGAAGGAAGGAAGGAGAGAGAAAGAGAGAGAGAGAGAAGGGAAAAAGGGGATAGGGAGAAGAGCAAATTCAAGGCTTAGTTAATTCCTTCCCTAAGCGTCAGCCAAGAGCAATTGTGCTGAGTGAAGCAGAAAAGATCTAACTTAGATGTAAAGAAGAACTTCCCAACAGTGATGAAAATGAAAAGCAGCCTTCAGAAAGTTCTAAGTGATGGGATCTTTCAACTGTTACCATCCGATAAATGGGAAGGCAAGGTGCTTCTTTATCCAAAGTATCTCTGGGATTCAGTACTTCTCCCTATCCAGTTCCTTCTGATATTGTCTCTCCTGCACTATTGTGTCCCCTGAAGGAGAAATACCATTTAGAATATAGAAGCTTCCTTATTGCAGTGACTTTAGATCCAAGGGGTAGGAGATGATTACAACTCTAATCTCATTTCTCTCTTGAGTTTAGTGGAGGCTTTCACATACATCTGCATCATGCAGTTCCTGCTTTCAATTTCCTTGACTTTGATATCCAGACTTGCTGCTGCTCCAGAATAGCCCCAGTCCCCCAGGAATCCTGAGCCTTTCCACCTGGACCCCATGTCTGGCCCTAAAGCCCAGATCTTATGCATCTCTTACTGCTGATTCAGATGCCCCCAGCTTCCTTGGACTCCAGGTCTAGAATTTTTCTGTACCACCCTCTTCTCATAACTGGCCCTCACCTACATTTACTGCTTGAAAAATATTTGCCTATTTCTCCCTGAAATAGGATCTCCCTGAAATAGAAAATTCAGATCTTCTGAAAAATCTATCTTTATACCCTTTACTTCCCTCGTCCAGGGTACCAATATATGTTAGCCCTTACTCACATGTCTTCTCTCTACAAACAGTGGCATAAACATCATCATATCTAAACTTAAGTGTGAGGATTACTCTGGCCACAGGAAGATTGAGCTAACTCTCATTTCACATGGGATCATGGTAGGAAGTGGGGTGGGGGGAGATATGACTCTCTGGTCATATAGGTATAATGAGATATGACTCTCTGGTCATATAGGTATAAAGGGTCTTACAAAGAAGTAAGAAACAAAAGTGTGTTTCTCTGGCCATCTTGAAGAAAAAGAGAGTCCCTCAGCTGCTTCCACTTTGCTCTGGAAATGGGGAGAATGACTGAGATGTGTCCCTCCTAGCTAGAGGGTTTTAAATGTAACCTTCAAGCAATATCCAGCTGCTTGACCATAATCACCATAACCAGCTTCTCTCTGGTGAAGTTGGAGGGGGGACTACCTCCCTTGTTCTAGCTTTCAAAATTTCTTGCTTGTATTATCACAACAACTTAACAGAACTGTCTTCTATACTATCCCTGAATCCATTCTTTCAACTTATTGTCTGATATTGGGTAAGTTCTTTCCTCTTTCTGATCCTCAGATTCCTCAACCTGAATGGAGGCTGGACTAAATAGTTTCTGACAGTCTATGCTTTCCTCCTTTTTGCCAACCTTCTGTCCAAAGAGCAAACCCTATCCTTCTCTCTTGGCCCCTCTTTCCATCAAGTCACTTAGCTTCCCCACTTTCTGATCTCTCTTTCCCTATTTTACTTTGCTTGCTTTCCCTTTTAATAGTGTGTTAAGCTGCTTGACACTCTCTAACCAGCTCTCTTGTGTGTTATAGGGGGTGCTGACATGAGACATGGGGAATGACACATGGGGGTTTCCACTTTCCAGAATGGGTAATGAAAATTGGAGTCTTCAAACAACTTCCCTTCCCCCTTTAATCACTTAGCCTAGTCTGAGGCTCTTGCAGGCTTTAGTAAATGAGGGAATCAGTGAGTTGTGGGAGTTAAAAGCCATGATAATGTCAAGGAATATAATTTGCTGCTCTTGCTATCCCTGATGCTGAGGCTTTCTGGGGAGTGCTGCTCTTCCTTAAAGGGTCAACTGCTCAACTTAAGAAAATAGTTTGGAGGGGCACCTGAGTGGCTCAGTGGGTTCAAGCCTCTGCCTTCGGCTCAGGTCATGATCTCAGGGTCCTGGGATCAAGCCCTTCACCAGGCTTTCTGCTCAGCAGGGAGCCTGCTCCCCCCTCTCTCTCTGTCTGCCTCTCTGCCTACTTGTGATCTCTCTCTCTCTCTGTCAAATAAATAAATAAAATCTTAAAAAAATAGTTTGGGCAGGGAAATTTTTTTTCAATTCTGTAATACATCTAAAGTATCTAAATTTCATTTTTTGATTTTACTTTAAATTCCAGGATAGTTAAAATACAGTGTTATATTACTTTCAGGTCTACAATATAGCGATTCAAAAGTTCCATACATCACCCAGGGCTCATCACAAACAAGTGTACTCCTTAATCCCCATCACCTATTTCACCCATCCTCCCCTCTGGTAACCATCAGTTTGTTCGCTATAGCTAAGAGTCTGTTTCTTGGTTTATCTCTTTCTCTCTCTCTACTTCTTTTTACTTTGCTTGCTTTCTTTTTTTGTTTGTTTCTTGAATTCCACATATGAGTGAAATCACA
Organism: Procyon lotor; assembly: GCA_028646535.1. Taxonomy (NCBI): domain Eukaryota; kingdom Metazoa; phylum Chordata; class Mammalia; order Carnivora; family Procyonidae; genus Procyon; species Procyon lotor. Next base: position 60,251,461 of record CM053612.1, on the reverse strand, counting down.
TATTTATCTTTCTCTGACTGATTTGTTTCACTTAGCATTACACTCTCTAGCTCTATGCATGTCATTGCAAATGGTGAGATTTAATTCCTTTTTTATGGCTGAATAAAATTCTACTGTGTATATATACCACATCTTCTTTAACCATTCATATGTCAATGGACACTTGGTCTGCTTCCACAATATGGCTACTGTAAATAATGTTCTTATAAACATAGAGGTGCATTATCCCTTTGAATTAGTGTTTTTGTATTTTTTTGGTAAAAATACACAGAAGTGTGATTACTGAATGAAAGGGTAGTTCTATTTTGAACTTTTTGAGGAACTTCCATATATTTTAAAGTAGTGGCTGCACGTTTGCATTCCTACCAACAGTGCAAGAAATTTCCTTTTTCTCCATATCCTTGCCAACACTTGTTTCTTATGTTGTTGATTTTAGTCATTCTGCAGGTGTGAGGTGATATCTCCTTGTAGTTTTGATTTGCATTGCCTTGATGATGAGTTGAGAAGGGAACTTTGTTTACCCTAGCACACATCAATGAATCTTGAGAGCATTGAAAGAAACTGAGGCACACTGATTCATGCACATTGTTGAGTTGGGAAAACAGAAGAGCAGGGAATAAGACTGCTGATTCCTGAGGGCACATGCAAGGTCAGTCCTTATGCAACCCTACTAGACTCATCTATTTTTCTAGGGATTCTACTTCCCTTCTCAACCTTTTATAATGTCAGGGTGGAAAAGGACTTTGGAAGCCCAGAAATCCAGTCCTTTATTGTTACAAAAGGGGAAACTCAAGTCCAGAGAGGGGACCCTTTCCCAAGGCCACACTGTGGTCACAAAGTGAGTTAATGGCAAAGCTACACCTAGAAGCCAGGCGTCTTGACCACCCGTCTCAAGTATCTATTCCACTTAACCAAGTTGGCTCATCATCCTTGAGGTTTGTGGTGCTCTACATTGTAAAGGATACTCAGACCATGCCTGCACACCATTACCTATGGATAGGAGGAAAAAGAACCATGATCAGTCACTTTCAAAGTAAAACTCAAACTTATGCAGATAACTGCTACAGTCTTGAATTCTATTGCTTGGGATTCTGCGACCTTGAAAGAAGTAGAATAATTGCTGGCAAACACATCTCAAAGGTGTGGACTGAGGGTGCATCCCACCTGGGAAATTATAGCCTTATCAGAAAGTAAACACATAAATCATGAATGTGTTGGGGGGAGGGAATAAAGCATCAAGGCATTGATTTGAAGAAGATGAAGACTGAAATTTGAAGGAAGGAAAATGAATAGAGGACAGATACAGAAAATAAGTTAAATTCTGTTGAAAATAAGAATTGAGTAAGAATGGGAGGAAATATGTTGGGAAAAGGGATATACAGACTTAACGGAAGAGAAGGAGTGAAGTGTTGGAGGAGCTGAGGCCATGTAGCCAAGAGAAGTGAAGTTTCAGGGGGACCTGGGATTTTCAGAGCTCTAAGGAATTACTAGGGAGAGTAGGGGATCTGTGTGCACAGAGAGCAGAGCTGAGATCCGTAGAAGTCACAGAGAAAAAGAGTTCAGCTACATGCAAGGACTTTCTGAGTCAGCGCTGTCTGAGAGGGAACAGACAGTTTTGATAGGTAGTGAGCTCCTCATTTATGGAAACTTGCAGTCTGGGGCTGTAAGCCTCTGCCAGGGTGCCGCCCAGGGTTGGTCCCTGCTTGGGGGTGGGGCCGGATGGCCTGGATTTGAAGGGGTAGGGGCTGTGAAAGGGGTGGGAGAAAGAGTAGGCCTGTGTCGGGGGGGGGGGTGGAGTCCCCCAAGGAGCTCTGACCCCCACGTGGTTGGTGTGGCAGGGCTGGGCTGGGCGGGGCGAGGCCAGCGGTCGGCAAGAAGGCGGGCGCAAGGGCGGGGAGCAGCGCGGAAGCCCAGCCACATAAAGAAGCGAGCGACGCGACAGGGGCGGCTCTTTCCTGGGTGGGGTTTGTGAAGTCGTGGCCCGTTAGCAGGAAGCGGAGCAGTTGCCCCAGCGCTAGAGAGGGACCCAATCCGAGCCTCCAGCCCTCAGAGTCCGTGCTGTGTATACTGTGTGCTCAGCGCTACCAGACAGCTCCTAGCCGAACTTTATCAACTCTGCCACTTTTGCAGCCACTATGCCTAAAACGGTGAGTACAGAGGACGTGCGCTGTTGCCCTGGGGGCTCTAGCGGATTCTAGTAGTCTCTTGCTGATGGCTAGGGGCTTGGCCAGCCATCCGCCCACTCAGAACGCCGCGCCCTCCACCAAGGCCTGGGTTGGGGAGGGGCGAGTTTGGAGTCCTGGTCTGGTGAGTCCTCCGGTATGAGTGGGTACCAGGCTAGAAGTGTGGACAGGGTGGGACCGGCCTCTTTCTCAGATTCCAGTTTCCTGCGTGTGGGATGAGACAGTAGGGAAGGTTCCTTGGGGACCCCGGAGGTCTCTCCTCTTGTTCCTGACAGTCTATGGGGGCAGGGGAGAGGAACACTTCCTCCAGTTCAGGAATAAGCGCCATTCGGGGGCAAGACTGCTTTGGTCCAGGAGAGGCCTTAGGAAGGGCATAGAGAGCTGCAGTGGGCTGATCCTGCACCCCCATTCACCTTTTTCATAGCCTCCTCTAGAGGCTCCAGATGTTTTCCACTAGTAGTGCAGGAAAGTATTGTGGAGGACAGTGTTGTGGAGGGACTCATCAGAGGCTGTTTGCTTCTACCCGGGATCACTAATACTTCACTGGCAGGAGGAGGTTTGCTGTACTTCCTAGGGTGGAAGACTAGTTTCTTCCTCTCTCTACCTACAGATCCTTGCCCTTTCCATTGCTTAATGGCTCTCCTTCGATTTGTCTCCTTCTATCCCATCCAGACTGTTCTGTTAGGTGTGGATTCTCCCTTGTAGGGCCACACGTTTCTAGAATGGTGGTAGCTTCTAGGATTTGATCTCCACCCCACTGGCTGTTATGAGAAGAGCAGAAGCCTCCTGGGAGTGGGGCCTAGGGAGGCCGGATGCCCAGAAGGGAGGGGCATGGGAGGGGTGTGCTTGAATAATGAGTCCTGCTTGCTTTTGTGCAAGTCATACCAAGACGCTACTGGGGCCCTCTTTTGTTCAGGAAGGCCTGGTGATCACCCTGGCTTGTGTCTCTAGGCCAAGAAGCTTGTGCTTCCAGACCCCTCAGTGCTGAGATAGTGTAGTAGCCTTAAGAAGGTCTGAGGGTCCCTGGAGGAGAGAAGTCGGGGGGCTGGTTCTTTGAGTGTATGCTGAATTTGGTTGCCATGTTGCTATAGTTCAGCCTTTCTGCCAATTCATTCTTGCCTTTCCAGAACCTTATTAGAAACATCAAGTTTTCAATAAGTATGTGCTTCTACATTCTCTCTTTTTTTAAATTGCTCGTGGTTTTATGACATGGGGTTTTTCCACACTTGTTTCCCTTCCCCCAACACACATAAAGTGAGAGAGAATGGTTCTGAAAAGAGAAAGAGGAAAAAAAAGCCCACTGTCTCTGCAAACACAGAGGATTATAAAGATCTTTCCAGGAGACTCTTTTTGAGTTTATTTCTCTGTGGGTGTGGGAACAGACTTTGTCCCATGATCTCTCTTCACCACTGGCATCTTTCATCCTCAATTCTAAAATATCTCACCTTTAAATGCAACTTGATTGGCCTGGAAATTGTCTCATAGTTGCCTTAACCATCCCATCTCAGTCAGAGTGGCAAAGAAAATAGTCTGTGATCCTTCTCCTGGGCTTGGAGAGAGCCTGGAGAATGAGGTATTTGAGGTCAGGCCTAGGGTACTGAAGATACCTGCATACTGAAGGTATTTTTATGCATACTGACTGAAACTTGAATCAAATTGGAAGGAGAAGGCTGAATTTTGATAGTCTGAAAGTTTTGGAGAATTTTCCATGCTGTTTAGTTCAAGAAACAACTATATCATGCTTATTAAGACCATAGACTCTTGACCTGAAAGGGACCTCTGAGACTCTCTAGTACAACTGTCTTTTTCTCTTCACCCTACTATTTCTCTCTTTTAACTAAGGATATTGGGCTTACAGAAAAGAACCTACCTAAGAGCACATGGTGACATAACCAAGATTGGGGCCCAGGCTTTTTGTTGCTTATCTCAAGGGCCCTCTATTCTGCCTCAGTGATGAGGTTCTTGAAGTTGAGTCTTCTCTCCTTCAGGACCCTGTTCTTAGGCCTTCCTGGTCCTCAGATAAAAAGAAGTAGATAATTTAGAAAAATTGACATTGGCATTTGGTGATCTGTTGAGGGTTGGGGGTTTCACAAGGTGCCCCCTGTTACTTTTCTCACTCCTTATCTTAATGCTGAGGCATCCAGGGGCATACACTAGTTCACTGCATGCCAGTTAGTAACTTTAATGGAGAAAGAAAATTCCTTATTTGCTGTTTCTTCTTCACTAGTTAGGCTATTAGGTTATTTCTGGATATGACAGATAGGGAAGGGTAGTGGAAAAATCAAATCCATTAATTCATATGAACTATATCTACAGTTTGTCCAGAGTTGGTTTCACTTTTACAGCCAATTGTCTCCCTTAGTCAGCCCAAACTCTGTTAAATCTGTTAAAACATGCTTCTCTGCACCCTCTCCCTGCCAATTCTTGGATTCTGTTTCTAGTTGCCAGTTTCCTAAGTCTGCCAGAATGAAGAAGCTTATTAACTGACATCTAGACTTTCTGCTAAGACAGTTGTTAAAAAAAGAAAAAAATAAATTAAAAAAAAAAATAAAGCTTTCCCCTTCCCTGCCCCTCTTTAAATTTTTTTTAGGTCACAAAGTCTTTGAGAGTTTTTGATTCCCTAAAAAGAGATTGTTTTGAATTTTCAAGGTTTTCTTGAGTTTTTGGTTTGTTAAAGTTGAAAAGGCTCTTCACAACTGTCAAGTCTAACCCTTCTCATTATATAGAGGGGAAAACTGAGGCTCGCAAATAAGGTGGGGCTGACCTAGAATGATATAGCATGTCAGTAGCAAAGCCAGGACTTGAATTTAAGTCTTAGTTAGAGTATCAGTCTTGGTAAGATCTTTTCATTTTGCTGGATTTTTAACCCTAACTCAAAAGGTCAGGGAGAAAGTGATTAAATGATTGTTGATGGGGCCATCCATGTGAGCAGATGAAGAGTTGACCTCCTTAAAGTACTTGAAGGCTTCTGGATCTACATTCAGCTAAACTTTAACAAGGACTGTGTGGACTGTTTATTCTCCTGCCATTCCTAGCATTGCTTGAGCCACTGGAGTGGCACTAAAATGGTACTTTGTGAATAGAAGGCAGAATCTTAGTCTTTTAACTCTTGAACCAACCCTCCCTGCAGACTTCAGGGCAGGGCAAGGGATTAGGAATGGAGGTTATATGTGAGAAAGAGTGACTCTGGATCCTGCATTTCTCCCCCTATTTATTTCTCCAGTTCATTTTGCCCTTTGTGGAAGCATAGATTATAGAGGAGGAATCATCTTGGAGATTTCCTTTAGGCTGCTCCTTGAATAGCCCTTTGGGCAGAGATGGTCTGGTGGGGCAGGAGGACACTTGAAGGTACCAACTAATCTATACTTAGTCTTGTAGAGGGGAAAGTTGCTCTGTGAGTGGGTGACAGAGACAGTGCTGACCACTACTCTGCTAACTCTCCATTATTCTCTAGCTACCTGTAACAATAGCTTTGTTTTAATGATGTTATTTTTACTCTTTTCTCTTCCTCCTCTGAGGAGAGTGCTTTCCTGGATGGTGAAGTGGTATTTAGAGGTCATCCATCTGGTCTGTCTTGCTGACTCTAAATCCAATTCTGTAGATGACAGTTACATTTATTCTGAACTCTGTTCTGCTAGTGTTGCTTGGCATCAGTCTATCTAGGTTCCTTTGTATCTTCTTGGGAGTCCCCTTCACTGGAATTTCCAGACTCAAGTTCCCCAGATAGGAGAATATCTGGCTACCCACACGACCAGGGTTGGGCCTTTAATGGCTAGAGTTGATAAAAATTGCCATTGTTACAGGTTGGGAACAGTGTGTTTCTGATTTTTCAAAGATAAAATTGAGTTTATCATGTACATCTTTCCCAACTCACAGTATTCTCCCAGCTACCACACCCCACTCTTCTGCCCCAAAAGAAAAACAAAGCAAAACAAAGCAAAACAACAGAGCACAAAGGTGGTCTCCTTTGGGCCAGTCTAGTGGTCAAGTGGAGAGGTGGTTTTGTCATGATCGTCTGGCTTTGCTGTTCATTCCTCCCATTTTATGCTTGATAGAGCTGAGAAACTTTTCAATTCCAGGTTCTGATTTGCGCTATAGGAGCAGTCACTTGAAGGGTAACTCAGGACTCCATTGATTTGGAAATTGGCAAGTAACATTGACCTGAGAATTTTTTTTTCTTCTCTTTCCATGTAAGGAGAACATCTTCCCTGTCCTCAATAAAGTGATTCAAGTGAAGTAAATATTTAGACAAGTCCTTTCTTTAGGCTCTCAGTCTCTCCAATTTGTCCTGAGGATACTGTAAAAGTAATAAGTACACTCTAGGGACTTTTCCAGTACTGATATCCTTGAGAGCTTTGATGATACAATTTCAACCTCCCATTTCTATGTTTTTTCCTTCGGAAATTTTTTTCCTCAAAATTTGAGTGCCTTCTATACCAGGCAGTGTGCTGGGCCTTGCTGGGAATACACAGTTCATCAGCACTTGCTAGACTGTACCTTCTTTGTCCCCCTACACCTCTGGAGCACTGTTTTTTCCTGGGTGTTGAGTTCAGAATGGAGTTTCTAGCTTGGAAATTGGTTTGTTTCATTAGTAGCTCTAACAGAAACACTGGTATAAGTGTTCTTGGCTGTTTCTTCTTAAGTCAAGAGTGGATAAAGGGCTATGTCTTTCCTCACTGAGATATAAAAAAGAAACCAATGACACTATATTGTGAAGGTTGACTGAAGAGCCTCAGACAAACACTGAAAACTGAATGGGTTTCCCTCCCTTTCTTTTCACTGGCTGCCAGTAACGCATACCCCTGTAGTTTTACTGAAATGCTAGGAAGCTGCTAGTTATGTTTCAAATGTACTTTTAATCTTGTGAGTGTGGTAGTAAGATATTGGTAGACTTTGAGGAGCTGGTGGGAATAAACCAACTTCCCAAGATATCTGCCACCAATGAACTGAGTTACAACATTTCAAATGCATCTCTACTTAAGATGACCTCAGCCTTAGGTTTCAATTCAGCTGATTGTTCTTGATGGTCTGAGTTTCTCCCATGGGTGTTTTGAACCACAGAGCAAATGACCTGGCCTTAACTTTTTAGTTCTACCTTTATGTTTTAGATGGGGACAGCAAAGGCCAGAAAAGGGAAGTGATATGAGTGAATGGTAATAAGGTTAGGACTAAAACCCAAATTAGCTGGCCCCTGGTGTAGGGGAGGAACTTTTTTAAAATTTTTATTTATTTATTTGTTTGTTTGTTTATTTCAGCTATTACACTGTAATCTTTATTAATTATATAATTTTAATTAAATTTGACAGTATCTTTTTCCCCCAAGTATGTTTATTTTATCTTTTCAGTGTTACAAGATTTATTGTTCATGCACCATGCCCAGTGCTCCATTCAATACTGCCCTCCCCAGTACCCACCACCAGTCTCACCCAACCCCTCACCCCACCCCTCCTAAAACCTCAGTTTGTTGCTCAGAGTCCACAGTCTCTCATGGTTCATCTCCCCCTCTGATTTTTATTTTTTTTTAAGATTTTATTTATTTGACAGAGAGAGAGATTGCAAGTAGGCAGAGAGGCAGACAGAGAGAGAGGGGGAAGCAAGCTCCCTGCTGAGCAGAGAGCCTGATGCGGGGCTGGATCCCAGGGCGCTGAGATCATGACCTGAGCTGAAGGCAGAGGCTTTAACCCAATGAGCCACCCAGGCACCCCTAGGAACTTTTTTTTTTTTTAAAGACTTATT
>CM053612.1:60194863-60243042 GCA_028646535.1 Procyon lotor | reverse complement strand
TTCTTTTTTTTTTTTTTTTTTTTTTTTTTTTTAATCTCTGCCGGCTCTCTTGATCCAGTCTGGTCACCCCTGTGTAGCTTCGTACTTAGATCTCTGACAGCCCAGGGGTATTCTTGCTTAACCTAAAAAAGCTCAGAGTGAGGGGATAGGGTGGGGTCATCCTGGGCCTCTCAGCAACTTAAACTATTCCTTTGGAGTAGGTAAAGCCTTCCAGTTAGAAAATTCTTTGTGCATGCACTTTGCTTGCCTAAGCTTCTCACTTGGCTCTCCTGAGTGGAATGGGTCCGATGTCCCTCTGTCTCCCATCTTCAGTTCTGAGCTGTCTAGCCCCTAGGTTAAAAGAGCTGAGTTTTTTGACATTTATAGCTTGATGTACTTGTCTGGATTTTTTTTTTCCTTAATGCTTTTTAATAGAAATGGTGCAATGAAAAAAAATAGTGTACTTAATCAGGACATTTGCTTCTTAGTCTCTGCCTGTGTGACCTTGAGTAAGTCATTTCTATGGGCTATAGTCTTAATATCTGTATAAAGACAACATTGGCTTTTCTTGAAATTCTTATTATTTGTGCTCAGTCTTTAAGAAGATAGCAACGCTTCTTGAAAAGAGTATAACAAAACAGAGAGCAGCGACTATTTGGAGAAGTTGCCCTCTCTTTATAATGACAATGGGAACATTATTTTTCCCCCCAGCTATCCATGTGTAAGTAACCCTTTTTATTATAGTGAGCTCTGCTTAGACTAGGTTTTGGATCCACCTACCCGAGAGCTCACTGTGGGCATCCTGGCTTGGAGAGACAACTGTTGACTAAGTGCCTTGGGTGGGGCCTTGGAGTCCAGCCTGCAAACCACAATTGCTGGCTATTTTAGGTCATTGGTGACTCCAGGAAGAATAGAAGACCCTGGAATTGGTCATTGTTCCAGCAAGGAAGGGGGAGACTAAGAAACAAACCAAAACTGAATGCAAATGAGATTTGACTTCCTTTACTCCCTTCCTCCACAACATCCTTCTTTTTAGGGCTATGAAGTTGCTTTTGGCCAAGTCTTAAATTGCTACGATCCCCTTCCTTTTCCTCTCTCTGAGTCACTGATATCTATGTTGCCCTTGCATGGGGAGAGCTAAGTGATATGGACTTGAGAGGAATTTCTTTTTTATAGTGATTTTTTAAAAAAGATTTTATTTATTTATTTGATGGAGAGAGCGATCACAAGTAGGCAGAGAGGCAGGCAGAGAGAGAGGGAGAAGCAGGCTTCCTGCCGAGCAGAGAGCCTGATGCGGGGCTCGATCCCAGGACCCCAAGATCATGACCTGGGCCGAAGGCAGAGGCTTTAACCCACTGAGCCACTCAGTTGCCCCATTGAGATGAATTTCTATGGGAGATTGCCACATGCCTGGTGTTGAGCTTTCAACTGATCCTGTATTTCGTGAATATGGCTTTCTTTGGTGTTAGACCTGTAGATCAAAGGAGAGTGATTTCTGAATTTCCTGTCAAGGTCTAATGGGCTGATGGGGCATAAGCAAATTCCTAGAAATGATATGCTCTTGGCTGGATTTGTTTTCACCCATCTTCTTCTTCCTCTTTACTGACATTTGGTATAGTTATTATTTGTGAATCAAGGATCTCAAGGATCTAGTTCAGCCACCCAGGATTTGGTCATGAATTTGATCTTTACTTACCCTGAGCTCCCTGGAGGGAGGGCATGATAGAAGTATTCTTGAAATTTGTCTTCTTTTGTTTGGGAACAAGTTCCTAGACAGTTTAACCAAAGAAGGCTTAGTTGGGTAGAGCTGGGCCATGCTTTTGGGTGGAAGATTCTTCCTCGACATTGGGCTGAAATACCCTCTAGGGTGTGTAGGAACTTGGTGGTGGGTACAACCACCTTGCTGTCAGCCTTTCCTTTCTAGAGACCTCTCAGGTGGTAGAGTAGAATGACTGTTTATGAAGGAGAGTAAGCAAGCAGGTGGATGAGTGAGAAGGGGAGAAGGAAAGAGGAGTCAAATGGAAGAAGAGTAGTTATTTTTATATTTCCCCTTTTTATAAAGCCCAACATGACATATGATAGAGTTTAGTAAGTGGATAAATCTTCCATAAACCCACCATTTTAACATAGTAATTATTACTTATTTATATTTCTTGTTATAGCTCGTATATATTACAATTTTCCATGGTGCAGTCATAATATATATAAAAAAGTCCTACTACTTTATCCTTACCTAATATATCACTAAAAACTTAGATAAATGCTGCTTAGTTTTTTAAAAATGAACACTAATTGTTTTATAAAATTCCATCCAATGGCTATGCCATGATTGACAATTATTCTTTTAGGAGTCATTTAGATTACTCCCAGCATTTGCCAGTATTTATAACACTGCAGTGAATGTGAGGAAGAAAAAAATCTAAACCTCTTAGCATGGTATATATAGAGAGCTATTTGATGCCTGGATCCATCTTAGGTTACTTTCTGGACTTATCTCCCCACATGTTTGCTTACTATGGCTTCGTGAGATCAAGGTTTTCCAAATAAGCTATACCTTTTATATCTTTCAGCTTTAACATATGTCTTTTCTTTCAGTTTTAAATGTCAAGTGTGTCTTCTTCACCTCCCTCCACTCCATGCCACTTCCACTGGAAGCTTTCTTTAATACTCCTAGGTAGTATTCATTGCACCATCCTCTGTGTGTGGACTATACTTCCTTTATAAGAACTTCCGCTATGATACTTACCATGTGGTGTTGCAACCACCTAGTTGACTTTCTCCTTAGTAAACTCATGGACTTGAAAGTTTCTAACTACCCTGCCTCAGGAAGGGGCTTTTTTTTTAAAAGTCAGTGACAGACATAGAGAGAGAAGCAGCAATAATGTATGCAAGGGATCCAAGACTGTTGAATTAGAACCTGGTAGGACACTAGTAATAGAAAGAAAAAAAAAAGCCTTGGAAGAGGGAAAGATAATTAGCACCTATAGGGCAGAGAGGCACCTGAGAGAGTCTTGTTGGCCTTGACCCACCAGTGCAAACTTCTTAAACACTCCAGATATCAGTTTCCTATCTGCAATATGGAAAGAGTAATAACACCTTACTTCTTAGGGTTATGGCAAAGATTCAGGCGCTAATGCATCTGAAATTGCTCTGAGGTGTGGGGTACAAAGGAGGAAAGGTAGGCTGAGGATATACCAGAATTTGTCTAGTTGTCTTCTTAAAGTTCTTTCCTATGTGTGTTTCTTATTAAGCTTCTGAGCCCAGAAAGCCAGATGCTATGGTTTCCCTGAACAAGCCCTACAGCTTGGTGCTTTAGTAGAAGGTATGCAGAGAAGTCCCATTTCCCCCACTCACCTAAGCAGTTTGGCTCCAGCTGGCCCTAGTGCAGCCTTACTCAAGAATAGCCCCAAGTGGCTGGGAAGGGAGGTGCCACCTTCTCTCTAGCTCTTTAGCATCAAACGTATGGTACTACAGTAGACGTTTTCTTATTCCTTCAGCTGGAGGTAGAAGTATTTATAGAAGCTGCAGTGAAGTTGGGTACCTTTCCCAGGCCTCCTGGCCCCAAACCTGCTATGGATAGAAAGAAGGGTATCTGGGTCTGTCACTGACTATATGTTATTCAAAGACTTGCCCATCCCACCTGTCTTAGAAAAATAGCTCATGGGCAACCATCCAAGCCAGATTCAAGGTCTTTGGATGCATTTTGTTTTCTCCACATACTACCATGGCTTCTTGTTGCTGTTGTGGCCATTTGAAAACCCCTAAGTTACCCCCAGGATTTTGTTTTATAAAGGAAGCAAATTATATGAACCTATGGAAGACCCATTAATTATAAAATACAACAAGGGGAAGAGACTTGCTCAAGGTTCATTGTCAGGGACAGAATCAGGTCTTAAAGCCAGGACTCTCAGGAATGTGTTCTTTCCATTCTATCAGCCTATGCCACTAAGAATGTAAACTTCATGAGAACAGGGAGAGTTTCCCATTACTCATTGTATTCCTAGTACCTAGTACAGTGCCTGGCATAGAGGAGGTACTCAGCAAATAAATATATGTTGAATAGATACATTAATAGCTACTATTGTCAAGTTGGATTGTCTTTCACAGACTTCTTTGGCTAAGTCTACTACAAAGCCAAACAACGATTTAAGTGGCCCACTTGAAATTAGCTAATGTAGACCCAGCTGGGCCCTGGCAGAATGGAACTGAGTAGTGCCAAGGAATGGGAGTGAGTGGTCCCTCTTTTTTGGAAGAACCTGTTTACCTGTGAGTGGTTTGCTAGTTCACAGACAATTCCCATCACCTTTTTATATCTTCACAAAATATTATTAGCATTCATGAGAATATTTGAATCAACGTTTTTAGTGGATTCTAACAGGCAGCCATGCAAGCATTTCTATATGCCTTTGTGAAGCAACCCACACTTTGGCTGTAGAGTACGTATTTGAAACGTTACCCAATTTTTAAAGATTTTTTTAATTTATTTAGTTGAGAGAGATACAGAGACAGGGAGAGCACAGGCAAGGGGAAAGGCAGAGGGAGAGGGAGAAGCAGACTCCCCACTGAGCCGGGAGCCTGACATGGGGCTCAATCCTAGGACTTGGAGATAATGACTTGAGCCAAAGGCAGATGCTTAACCATCTGAGCCACCCAGGCACCCCTACTCAATTTTTTAAGCAGTTGTTCACATCTTTATTTAATAACAAGTTCAACATAATGTATAATTTTAAATAATATTTTGGCCTACACATAAGCATCATATAAATACAATTGCAACAATGGTTGTAGTGAAACATGAGCATGTTTATGGCACATTATGCAAATTATTGACTTATCATTAATAGATTAATATACTTTTAATTTATTTTTTCCAATTAATTTAATTTTATTTTTTCAGTGTTTCAAGATTCATTGTTCATGTGCTCCATGCAATTTGTGCCCTCCTCAATACCCACCACCAGCCTCACCCAACCCGCCACCCCCTTCCCTCCAAAACCCTCAGTTTGTTGCTCAGAGTCCATAGCATCCATGGCCACAATTGCCAAACTGTGGAAAGAGCCAAGATGCCCTTCAACAAATGAATGGATAAAGAAGATATGGTCCATATATACAATGGAATGTTATGACTCCATCAGAAAGGATGAATACCCAACTTTTGTATCAACGTGGACGGGACTGGAAGAGATTATGCTGACTGAAATAAGTCAAGCAGAGAAAGTCAATTATCATATGGTTTCGCTTACGTGTGGAGCAAAAGGAAAAACATGGAGGATATTGTGAGAAGGAAAGGAAAGTGAATTGGGGGAAATTGGAGGGGGGATGAACCATGAGAGACTGTGGACTCTGACCAACCCCTACCCAATTTTTAAATTTAATTTTTTTGTGTGTGTGATGCTCCCTGTGCCATAGCCATCAGGGCTAATCCTGAGAGATATGTGCTCCTGAGGTTTAGGAATTGAGTTGACGCCTATGCTCAGGGATGGGCAGGGCCAGGCACAGATCAAAGAGGATAGCAGGGAAGTTCTATAGATTGTCATTTTGAGGCACTTAGCATCTGTGTTCTGCTGTTGCCACTATTGCCACCACCACTGCCACCACCATTACCCAGGCTGCCTTATGGCCCAGAGCTGAATATCTTTGCAGATTTGGGCATATTTTAATCAAGGTAGGCTATTTGGGGGAGCAATAGAAGTACTCTTTTTCCTACCCATTCCTGAGAGTAAAGTGTGGCTGGCATTTGGAAGGTTTAGGTTGAAGGCTACTAGATAAAGTTGGGTGCTTCAAAATAGGTAAGTGCCTCTGAAGGTCATCTTGTCTTTAAATAACTTCTCCATGTGTTCTTAAAGTGCTGAGCTAGACACCATATGGCGTATATTAACAGTCTGTGCTGCTTGGTAGGACATACTTACAGAGACAATTTATGATTTGTTTTTTTTTTTCATTATGAAACTAAGACATATTTACTGTAAGAAGTGAAATAGTATTGGAAAATATAAAATTCCTTGTCTTCTGCCCCTGACTATTCTTCAGAGATAATGACCATTTATCAGTTACATGAACTTGGAATACTTTGTAAATGCATTTATACACATATGATTTTAAATACATGCATAACACAAATCCATACTGTTCTGCATTTTTTTTTACTTATTTTGTGGTGACCATCTTCTCATGTCAAATCATATTTTAATATCTATATGGGCTCATTAATAAGCAAATAATCAAATGGGTGGAACACATAAAATCTACACAAATGAAAAGGACCCATATTCTTTGTTTAGTGGAAAATGAAGAGGACGTTGTGTTTACCTGCTAGAGAGAAAAAGGCTTCTTGGAGAACGTGGGAGTTGTGGACCATTCTGTTACCATGAAGGATAGGATGAGGAAAGTTATTTCTCTTTCCAAGTCCCTCATCTAAAGATTGCTGTGCTTTCATCTGTGACTAAATGACCTTAGTGGAATGCCTAGAAGTAGGTAAACCACTTTCCTCTGCTTTACATGGATCCTTTTTTCTCTTGCGTTTTTGCCAGTTTAGGATAGCTTGAGTCCAAACAGTACCTCACTGAGAGGCCTGTTTCCTAGAAGACCTCTAGCTGCCATAGTTGTTTGAGGTTAAGGAAAGACACTGTGTGTGTGTGTGTGTGTGTGTGTGTGTGTGTGTGTGTGTGTAGTGGGCAGGGTAGTGGTGGGGTCACATGCCTTTCAAGTTTTCCCCAGAGAAGAGCACAGAAGCTGGGTTAGAATCCTCCCCACCACTCATAGGTATGAGGGATCTTGTTCAGGTAGCAGAAAAGTGGAATTTTGTGGAATAATCAGTTATAATTAAGCCATCTGGTTGAAGAGCTGAGCAAGATGGTGATTTGTGAACTACAAAAAATATATACACTGTATTTTGAAAACAAATTTAGCCTAGCAGCTGCCCCTGGTCTTAGAAACTTGCTAGTGTAGATATTGATCATGTTGAAAGGAGCCAAACCCAGTGAGGACAAGCAGAACTACTGGATATGCAGGATCTCTTCTGCCCACTCATGACATGCCCCTCCCTTCTCTTGTCTCTTGGTTCCCAGGCTTTCTCAGTGGATGGAACAGAATTTCTGCTTGTCCAGTCTTTAATCCTGGAGCCTCTGACACCAGAGGTTGACCTTGATTGGGCCAGACCTACAGGCCACAGCAGGCGTCATTGCCTTCTTCTTTAGATAAACAGGAAGCTCGGAACTTTCTGAATCTTATGGGGCAAGGAGAGCAAGGCTCTGAGATCAAACTCCAAAAAGAGAGAGAGGATGACACTTGGAATACTTTCGTCCCTTTGGGCTACTTGGATTGAAAATATCTCCAGGCACTTAATGTAGGCCAAGCTTGCAGGAGGTATTGTGTTTTAGCATATTGGCTGTGTGACCTCAGGGAAGTCCCTTAACCTCCCTGAGCCTCCCATTCTTCATTGGTAAAGTGGACATGATAATGCTAGCCTCAGAGGTGGTGAGAAACTTGGATAAGATAACACTGGAAAACTCTCAAATGTTAGTTCTGTACAAAGTCAACATACAGGATTCAGGTCCTCAGAGATGCTTAAGTCATGTTTTAACAGCCTCTGTTGACAAAGGCAATAGAGTGTGCCAGTGGATGAAAGACTTTCACCTCATCATTAAGAATGGTTGTCCTTAAAAGGGTAAGCCTTAGTTACTAAGAAGAGTTCATTTCTGTGAAACAACTAATTTATAAACCGTCTGGGACCAGTGATGCATTGCCATATAATCAGCTCTCAACTATCCATAACAACACTTTCTTCTTCCAGTTACCTATACTGATTTTCCTAAGCCATGCAAGCTCAGGGAATGCAAACTTTCTTGGCTCGTCTGACAGTCCAAACAAGAATCATTAGTTAGGGAAATATTTTCCAAACAATTTCCTAGACCTAAAGTGGTTAGAGTGCTACTGCTGAGTTATCCATAGGGTTATTACTCCTATGCTGATGTGGATAACTGACCTTAACCATAGGGAAAACAGTGAACTTTGGCTTCTGGAACAAGGAAAGAAACAGGCTTCTACTTTCCTGGCCATTTGTGCCCTCAGTACCATCCTTCTAGGCTATGAACTCAGATAGGCGTGACAAATTTATGAGACTGGGATTGAGAGGAAGGTAACCCTTCAAAGAGTGTAGATAGAAAAGACCATGTATTGGGGCCCCTGGGTGGCTCAGTGGGTTAAAGCCTCTGCCTTCAGCTCCTATCATGATCTCAGGGTCCTGGGATCGAGCCCCGCATTGGGCTCTCTGCTCAGCGGGGAGCCTACTTCCCCCTCTCTCTCTGCCTGCCTCTCTGCCTACTTGTGATCTCTCTCTCTGTGTGCCAAATAAATAAATAAAATCTTAAAGAAGAAAAAAAAAAGAAAAGACCATGTATGAGATTGTCCTACATAGACATTATTCCAGGGGAGTTTGAACAGTTCTCCTTTCCACACTCTATTAGGATTCAGCCTTTGCCAGGTGAGCCAAGACTGAAGAAATCTTGAAAAAGCTTTTAGAGACCCCTCTAGGTGAGTTCCTCTGGAATCTCGAGCTGTTGAGCAGCCCAGAAAAAGGAATGGTCTGGTTAGGAAGCTGGAAGGGAGTTATAAATTAAAAGGATAGCTATCTGCTCTCCACATAGTTCCCTATTTAAAACAACCTTGACATGGGCACCTGGGTGGTTCAGTGGGTTAAGGCCTCTGACTTCAGCTCGGGTCATGATCTCAGGGTTCTGGGATCGAGCCCCCCATCGGGCTCTCTGCTCAGCGGGGGGCCTGCTTCCCCCTTTCTCTCTCCGCTTACCTCTCTGCTTACTTGTGATCTCTCTCTCTCTGTCAAATAAATAAACAAAATCTTTAAAAAAAATAAAATAACCTTGACAGATGTGAATTAAAGGAATCCCTTTACAGGTTGGCTAGCATTGCCCTGCAATTATTTTCCAGTGTTCCTAATTTTCCTTGCCCCTTGCCTGGATAAAAAAACAAGCAAAAAGGTCTCCAACCCAAATACTGACGATTCTCTATGTTTGTGATATCCATCATAGCTGTCAAAGCCTTTTTTTTTTTTACCAGTATTATTGTGTTATTTGATATTTATTAGCTCTTTCCAGTTGGCAGGTTAGGAATTATTATCCCCATATTTTCATATGGGAACAGGGACTCTGAAAAAATTACTCAGTTGATGAATAAGGGAGACAGGACTTGAATATGAAACAGAAGACTTTAGCTTTAGACTCTCTATAAGGTGGAGTTAGGAAGGGGAGATAAATGTTTCACAAAGGCCTGGACTTAAGCTCTAATCATAGTTAGGCCAGAGTTCTAAGGCTAGAAAGGAAGTTTCAAGTTTAAACATGAGGTCCTTCCCCTATACCAATAGTTGTTCAACCTCCCTTTAGTTCCTCCTTCTAATATATTGTGAATCAAGAATAAAGTTTAGAGCGGCACCTGGGTGGCTCAGTGGGTTAAGCCTCTGTCTTCGGCTCAGGTCATGATCTCAGGGTCCTGGGATTGAGCTCCATATTGGGCTCTCTGCTCAGCAGGGAGCCTGCTTCCCCCTCTCTCTCTGTCTGTCTCTCTGCCTCCTCGTGATCTCTCTCTGTCAAATAAATAAATAAAATCTTTTTTTAAAAAAAGTTTGTCTTTCAATAAATGGCACTGGGAAAACTGGATAACCACAGGCAGAAAGATAAAATTGAATTCCTATCTTATACCACCCAGAAAAATTAACTCAAAATGGATTAAAAGCATAAACATGAGACCTGATTCTGTAAAACTCCTGGGGAAAAACAAAGAAGAAACTTTATAAAATAGGGCTGAGTAATGATTTTTTGGATATGACACCAAAAGCACAAGCAATAAAAGTAAAAATTAACAATTAAAGCATCAGACTAAAAATCATCTGCACAACATAAAATACAATTGAAAAAATGAAAAGGTGCCTATGAAATGGGAGAAAATAACGTGCAAAGCATATACTTAATAAGAGGTTACTATCCAAAATATATAAAGAACTCATACAACTAAAAACAACATGATTTTAAAAATGAGCAGGGGAACTAAATACTACTACTGAGGGGGATCCATGTGAACCAGGGCCTTGTGTAAACAGCATTCATCAGAGCTGCTCTTCTTTTCCCCATTCCCTAATGTCCTCAGTACCCTGCACCTCTATCCAACACATAGAAGACTTATGGAATATGCAAATATGTTTTTGTCCTTAATGACTGAAGCATATTTGTGAATAGTCAGTGAGTAAAGTTAGCCTGAATGGTTTTAATATGACAATTAATGGTGAGCATTCCAAGTACAGTTGCCTCAGGTTTTCCCATGACTTTTTTGGGTGGGGGTATGGTCAACATTGTTCAAGGTGACTTGAGAGAAAGGACAGGTGGTAGCCACAAGATGAATTAAGTAGGTCAGTTATATAGGATCATTTTCAACTACTATTTATAGGTGTATGAGCTTGGGTTAGGCGTTGGACCTTTCTTAACCTGAGTTTTTCATTTTAAAAATGTGGGTAATAATGATACCCACTTCCTAGGGATTTATGAGAGAGAAAATAGCTTGCAAGTGTGGAAGTACATCTAGAAGGGTGCCTGGCATATAGAAAGTGCTTGATAAATACCTCATTTCTCTTAATTACTTTCATGTATTTTGCCCTCTGTAAGTATTTGAGATCAAAACAATTCAGGACCCTAGTTAGGCTTTGCTTCTAATTTGTAAGTGTGCTCCCTGTGTGCAGTAGCACTATCTCTGTATGAATTTTTTAATAGATGAGGAAACTGATATTTGAAGCAATGATGCCAATTACTGGCCTAGTTTGTGGTGAAGCCCACTGTACCATCCACTGCATCCTGTTGAGGGGGACTGAGAATCTATGTGGGCATGTCTCGCTTTGTGAAGAGGAACCCCAGCTCTGGGGAGCCTTGCAAATCTCAGGATGAGGGAGTGGGGGAAAAAAAGAGCTATACTGAGACTCATGCTAGACTTGATGGTTATGGGGTGGGAAAAAGAGAGGATGTGCAGAGGAGAAAATGATTAGAGGAACCCTTACTCAAGAAGGCAAAGTAGTTTGTGAAATTAGAGTGCCCCGCCTCTTTGCAGAAGCCAGGCAGCTGTGGCTGAGGCCCATCCCAAGCTCTTGCTGTGTTGGTAGCTTTCACTTCCTCTTCGTATATGTATGGTGGGGTGTGGGTGTAGAGGAAATCTTAGTCTAGTTGCCTTTCCAGGTCTACCTGTAGGTAGACAGGTTTTCCATATGGACTGAATGTGTTGTAGTAGGCTTCCTGAGGTCTGGAGAGTGGTTCCTCCTAGGTTTGTGGGAGCTAGAGTAGGGAGTACTCATTAAGCTAAGCTGGTACCTCAGTGGGGCTATGCAAACAGAGCCAGCTTCCTATCTATATCTTGTATATTAGGCCCCCTTGTCTGGCTTTGTCTTCAGGAATTTTTCTCTCTGCCTATGGAACAATTCTTCCCCAAATCTGATGATCTTGTGCCTAGTATTGTGGTAGTGAAGTGGTCTGTAATTTACTCTCTTTAGGTAAATTCCGGGGAGAGAGTCTGGGAGCTGGGAAAGGAGACCTGGATCCTTTGTACCTTAGGAATGGTTTTCACATGTTGTATATTTCCCTGTCATTTGGAGGCATGCATTGTGTTTCTTGCCTCTGTGTCCTTATACATGCTATTTCTCTAACCGGAACACCATAAGCTTCCCTTTCCGTTTAACATCTTTTTCCTGTGACAGTCTTATTTATCTCAGGACAGGTCAGCTCTTCCTCTAAAAACCTTCTGCCCTTCTCCTTTCTACATTATGGCCTGAGTGCCCCTTTATGTTTCCACAGTTCCCTCTCATTATCTCTATTACTGCTCTTGCTGTACAGAATGGTGATTACCCATTCACTTGTCTGCATGCCACTGCCTCCTTGTCCCCCCCCAAAAAATCTGTTACATGCTCATTCACTCACTTTCACACACACATGTGCAAGCATTAAAATCATTTCAAAGGGGGCACCTGGGTGGCTCAGTGGGTTAAGCCTCTGCCTTCAGCTCAGGTCATGATCTCAGGGTCCTGGGATCAAGCACCGCATGGGGGTTCTCTGCTCAGCAGGGAGCCTGCTTCCTCCTCTCTCTGCCTGCGTACTTGTGATCTCTCTCTCTCTCTTTCTCTGTCAAATAAATAAATCAAATCTTAAAAAAATCATCTCAAGGCCTGATCCATATTGGGTATCTGATAAGTTGATGTATGAAACCAGCATGTGTGCATACACAACTGTATCAGAGGAGTAGATACTTTCTAAAACACCTGGGGTAGGTAAGAGGCAGCCCTATTTGCTTTTCTAGATCTTACTAGAATTGTAGGTATAATTTTAGGGTTTACTTTGGAACAATGTCTTACCTGGGCCATTTGGGGGGGGGCTTGTGGGTAATTACTATAGAGATTCTGGTAGGCCTCTTTCCTGCTACTGTCTGAAGAAACTAGACCAAAATTAAGGTAGTGGGGAAAGGGGCTTCTGAGTCTACCCAAAGAACTCATGCACGTGTGTGTGTGTGTGTGCGCGCGCGCGCGCGCGCGTGCACATACGGTAGTTTCATGCATACCCACCTTGGAATTAGGGGGTGCAACGACTATGTTTCTGGTGGTAGGGGATGCTAAAAACCCTGGTATTGTTGGCTAAATAGGTTAAAAGGTTTTACCAGTCTCAGTAATTTGGTAGCTGAGCTTGTAGTTTGGAGGGCAAGATGTGGCTCTATCAACTGAAAAAAAAATACAAAGCCATCTTTTAAAGAAGTTATATCAGTCTATATAGGGACCCAAACTAATAAGCTGGGTGTTATGTCCTAGTTTTCTTACCAACCACTCCCGCTCTGCAACTTTTCCAAAATAATCATAGACCCATAGAGCCCAAGGGCATTATTTAGGCTCTCTTTACCTCTGCTTCCAGGAAGATGACCATGACAAAAATGAAGACTGTAAGCTATGACCACTAACAGAGATACCTAGGGCAAGTATGAGAGTACTCTTCAGCCTTCAACATACCTACTGGAGGCAGGTGCTGAGAAGTTGGTATTTTCTTAAGGCCTATGTGATAAACCTTATCCTTGATGCGGGCAAGAGTTAGATTGCATTGTAAGATTAGGTGTGGGGAAGTAGTAGGCTGGGTGGGACTGAGGACATCCTGCTTAGGGGTGGTCGGCCTAGGTCCCCCATACAAGCTTAGCCGAGAATCATGGTGCTCTGGACATTTGCACTTAGTGAGACAGTGCTGTGCAATGGCATCTTCCTCTTTGCTTCACTCTGGATGAATGAGGAGGTTCTCCTTGAACATTCAGATGGAATGTTCAGCCACATTCTTTGCTACTTACAGTTTAGGAGGTGAAGACAAGGGAGAGCCAGGAGTCAGCTGGTCAGAGAGAAAAGGGAAATTGAACAATGAGTACTCTCTTGCCATCACTTACTCTGTGTTGGAGGAGCTGTTTCTTATGGGTCTAAAGCCATTTTCTTTTCTTTTTTTTTGTAAAGATTTTATTTATTTATTTGATACATATATAGAGAAAGATCACAAGTAGGCAGAGAGGCAGGCAGAGAGAGAAGGGGAAGCAGGCTCCCTGCTGAGCAGAGAGCCCGATGTGGGGCTCAATCCCAGGACCCTGAGATCATGACCCGAGCTGAAGGCAGAGAGAGGCTTTAACCCACTGAGCCACCCAGGTGCCTCCATTTTCTTTTTTATAGTGGCCAAAGCCAGCCTAGTCCCATTAAAACTGCCTGCAGTTCTTGCTGCTTTAGCAAAAATGCTGTTAACTGGCATCTAAAAACCATTACGTAGTAACTTGAGTAAAGTTTGGGAGACTTTTTGAAAAATAAGTTTACTGCATTTTTGTGTCTCCTGGTTAATTTAATCAAAAAGAGCATTAGCATGTTGTCTCCCAGTTTCCAAATGTAGAAGTTGCCAATTTGTGTTTTTCCAGAAAATTCGTTTTTTTCGGAAGTACTTTGGATCATCACCATTTGTCTCTAGGCATGGATTCTGTAATGTCGAAGGTGCTCTTAGTGTTAACTTGTTACCCTTCCTGTCCCTGTCTGTGAAACTGGGAGATTTATTGCAGATTATTCAGCTTGATCAGGCACAAAACTACAGCTCCCTCCCTCCCCAGTCAACCAAAGCCTCCTCCAAGGAGGGGAAGTGTGGTAATGACATTATCTTTCCCCAGGCAGCCACGTGTTCTCTGAGAACAGGATGTGGGGAGGGCTGGGCCCCAGTCACAGGGCTTGGGGAGGGCAAGGAAAGTGGGCTAGTGGTGTGAGCATGAGGGTTGGTACCTGCCTTCTTGGCTTTGAAAGGCATGAAAAGCCCCTGTATTTTTAAGGGTTCACTTATGTGTACATTTATTTGTACATGTCTGTGCTCTTACCCTAATAAAGAACTATAAACACTTGTGAATGAAGCCCAACTTTTCAGGCTGTAGAAACTCAGTGGTAAGGAGTGGGTGGCCCTCTGCTTCCAACTACCAGCTCATGCCTTATGACTCTGCAGCCATAGGCCATTTGGCAAGATTTTGTTGGGGGGACCTGGACACTAGTAAAGAATGGGGCTGCTCTGTTTCTCTTTCTCAGGGCCCTAGTCATTCCCCTCACCTCAGATGGCTTCCTAGCATACTGTGGTGATTTGCATATTCAGTTTCTTTTCAGGCCTCATCCTCTTCTTCTCCCTGCCCCCACTACTTCTGTTGGGGACCTTTGGAGATGTGCTGCCTGGGGTGGGGAAAAGAGGATGTAGCTAGCTTCCTGTACAAGGGAGGGTGGGGTGCCTGCCTTCCTGCCTGTCTGCCCACCCGCCCAGTTACCATTTACCCAGTGCTTAAGGAACTGACTGAAGAGTTCAGAGTCACCAGAGGCTGAGGGGCTTTCCAAGGGCAAAGGGATGAGGCTTTGCTTTTAATGGCCTCTCTTCACAGTTCTCTCCCCACACCATGGGGATTGCTGGGCTTCCTTTTCCTGGAATCCCAATGCTAAAACAGGCTTTAGAGGCCAATTGGTCCAACTACCTTAGATGGGGAAACTGAGGCCAAGAGAGTCCTTTAAGTCCTGTAAAGAATCAGTGGCCAAGTTAAGATGAGTAAAATTCTAGAAAGTTATACCTGGAGCTCTTTTTTTTTTTCTTTTAAGATTTTTAATTTATTTATTTCACAGAGAGAGGCAGATCACAAGTAGGCAGAGAGGCAGGCTGAGAGAGAGGAGGAAGCAGGCTCCCTGCTGAGCAGAGAGCCCAATGCGGGGCTCAATCCCAGGACCCTGAGATCATGACCTGAGCCGAAGGCAGAGGCTTTAATCCACTGAGCCACCCAGGCACCCCTAAAGTTATACCTGGAGCTCTTTCCCTTTCCCTAAGCTGGTAGTCCAGTGGTTTGCAAACTGTATTTGGCTGAGCTGTCGGGGCAGCTGCAGTCCTCCTTTAACTAGAACAGTTCTACTTTTATGTACTTCATATTTTGAAGTTTTATATGGTTTTCTATATGAAGAGTAAAGAGGCAAGAAGTTGCTAAAAAATATAATAAAATTGAAAAGCACTGAGCAAGACCTGCCCAGTACAGTTGGGGACACTCTACCTAGAAGGGGGAAAAGATTATCCTAAGGTTACTGGGACAAGACCCAGGTCCAATTTCTGGCCCACTGTTCTTGTCTGGTTGCTCCTAGATAATCGTGTAGCTCCCTCTACCATAAGAAGACTGTTCCTACCCCATTGCTGCATTGATCTTCTCCCATTCCAAGGATAGTTCCTTTTGTAGCACCTGAGACAGAGCTAGAGGCCACTTGATTTCTTGGATGAAATAAATGACAATAAGTAAGCCATTGGACTTTCTTTTAACCTTTTTTTCCCTTTTAATCTTAAATAAGAGAAAGTTAGAAGGGTAAAAAACAGTGTACTAGTAGTTGGGGAGATCTGGGTTCTAGTCCTATCTCTTTCACACTTGCGCAAATTGCTATTTACCTCATTGAGGCTCCATTTCTCCCTTCTGTAAAACAGGGCTTGTCTATGCCCTGCTTTTCATATAGAATTGAATTAGGTGAGAGAATACATGTGAACTAGTGTCCTTTAAGCTGTAAAGCACTGTGTACATGGGGCTAGGGTTATTACTGTATAAGGGTAAACCAGGCACCCTGGAAGAACCTGGATTAGATAGGTTGCAGGAGAAAAAGAACCAAAATTTATCAAACATCTAATACACACTAAGTGCCAAGCCAGGTTCGTTTTTTTCCCTCTTCTTTACTTTTCTTTTTTCTTATCTTATGTTAGTCACCATACAATACATTAGTTTTTGATGTAGTGTTCCATGATTCATTGTTTACTTATAACACCCAGTGCTCCATGCAATATGTGCCCTCCTTAATACCCATCACCAGGCTCACCCATACCCCCACACCCCTCTCCTCTGAAACCCTCAGTTTTTTTCCTGTAGTCCATAGTCTCTCATGGTTCATCTCCCTCTCTGGTTTCCACCCCTCTTTCATTTTTCCCTTCCTTCCCCTAATGTCCTCCATGCTATTCCTTATGTTCCACATATAAGCGAAACCATATGATAATTAGTTTTCTCTGCTTGACTTATTTCACTTAGCACAATCTCCTCCAGTTCTATCCATGTTGATGCAAAAGTTGGGTATTCATCCTTCCTGATGGTGAGTAATATTCCATTGTACTTTATCCATTCATCTGTCGAAGGGCATCTCAGCTCCTTCCACAGTTTGGCTATTGTGGACCTTGCTGATATGAACACTGGGGTGCAGGGTCCCCTTCTTTTTACTACATCTGCATCTTTGGGGTAAATACCCAGTAGTGCAATTGCTGGGTCATAGGATAGCTCTATTTTTAACAACTTGAGGAACCTCCATACTGTTTTCCGGAGTGACTATACCAGCTTGCATTCCCACCAACATTGTAAGAGGGTTTCCCTTTCTCCACATCCTTGCCACCATTTGTTACCTGACTTGTTAATTTTGGCTATTCTAACTGGTGTAAGGTGGTATCTCTCAATGTGGTTTGGATTTGGATTTCCCTGGTGGATAATGGTATTGAACATTTTTTCATGTGTCTGTTGTCTTATTTGGAGAAGTGTCTGTTCATACCTTCTGCCCATTTTTTGACTTGATTACTTGTTTATTGGGTGTTGGGTTTGAAAAGTTCTTTATAGATCTTGGATACCAGCCCTTTATTTATATATGTAGTGTCATTTGCAAATATTATTTTTTATTTTTCTAATTTTTTTTCTCCCAAATATGTTTATTTTATTTTTTCAGTGTTATAAGATTAATTGTTCATGCACCACACCCAGTGCTCCATGCAATATGTGCCCTCCTCAATACCTACCACCAGGCTCGCCCAACCCCCCCACCCCAACCCCTCCAAAACCCTCAGTTTGTTGCTCAGAGTCCACAGTCTCTCATGGTTCATCACCCCCTCTGTTTTCCCCCCTTTCATATTTTATTTATTTATTTGAGAGCAAGAGAAAGTGAGAGAGAGAGAGAGAGAGAGAGAGAGAGAAAGAAAGAGTGTGCACACAAGTGGGGGAGGGGCAGAAGGAGAGGGAGAAGCAGATTCCCTTTTAAATGGGCAGCCCATCGCAGGGCTGACCTGAACCGAAGTCAGAAGTTTCATCAGTTGACTACTCAAGCTCCCCAAGCCAGGTTCTTTCTTAAAAATAAAGGAGGTGATGGTTGTTTTCATAACAATCCTGTGAGGTAGGCACTATTAATCCCATTTTACTTGTAGGAAAATTGAGGCTTTAAGAGATCTATGGACTTGCAGTGTCCCAGGGCCTCCCTCCAGAGCCCACACTGTCAGATATTTGTGAAGAAACCCTAAGAATGTGCTTTGGTTTCCACTGGAGCTTTCTAACCCATTCCCTGCCTCACTACAGCCTCTGTCTTGAGGTAGTGATGGGACTGTTTCTTTTGCTTTCACATCTCAGTCCTCAGTTCTTTACCTCCAGCTTTCCTTGGCACCAGGCACATTTAGGTGCCCTTGTTTGACCTTTAGCTGATGGAGAAGCCCTCAGGGTCAGCCACCTTTTTATTGACAAGAGGAGCTTCCTATTCCTTTGGGGGTGCTGGTAAGGAGAGTCAGGCATTTGTTGCTAGTCAGACAGACCTGGATTTTGGCCAAGATCATGAAGCTAGAAGATGGCAGTTGTCCCTTCACTGAGGCTCAGTTTCCTCATTTGTAAAATGGGGCTAAAGATGCTTACCTGCATGTGTATCATATGCTGGTAAATATTTAAAGACAAATTTTCTGGTGAAGTCAAAATTTATACTGTTTACTGATCCCTGTGGTGTAAATACTCTCATCATGGCCGATTCCAAGGTACCAAAGTGAAGTCATTGAGGGAGGAAGTGTAAAGAGATGCACATGATCAAGGCTAGTGTGAGCTAGTTCCAGTGCACCATTGTTAATCACACCTGTCTCAGACTTCCACCCTCATCCTTCCCACATGCTTATATCTCAATGCAAATATAGGACCACCCTCACCATGTCTCTTCTATTCTCTCAAGTTCCCAGAGCATCCAGGAAAAGGAAAGTATCATTTAAGGTGCTCCTTGCCTGAAAACTCCCAGGAAATAGTGAATATAGAGTGTTTAAGGGACACAGAACTCAAGAAAGCTCTGATTAGGCCCGTAATTAGAACATTTTGATCAATGTGTTTTGGCTGGTGAGGTATCTGCATCAGCTGTTTTCTCCCATTGTCTGATTCTTAACTAGATGTGAGGATGGTGGAAGGCTCTGGACAATGACCTGAGCATTTGATCATTCCAGAAAGCATTTAGATTTTTGTTTGGAATTCCAAAGTCTCCCTCTCCTGCCTGCAGAGCCTGTTCTGCTGGGCCCTAACCTCAAAGTCCCTGTCATGAGGGTATCTGGACCAGAGAATAGTTTAGAAGACCAGACCTCTGATCCAACCCCTCATCTCCTCTCAACAGTGTTTGTGCCAGGTGATGTTTCTTTAAATTTCCTAAGGGATAAGAATCACCTGGGGCAAAACTACTAATTCCCAAGATCCTCTTCTGGAGAGTCTGTTTTAGTAAGTTTGGAATGGGGACCAGGATTCTGAGTTTTTAAATGAGTACCCCTAATGATTCTTATGATCAGTTAAGTTTGGGAAACAGCACATTAGGACTGCACAACACTGCCAGGTTGGCATCATTATGCCCATTTTGTAGGTGAGAAGTTGGAGAGCTCATGGCGTATTGATAAAGTTGGAGCTTGCATATAGTTTCAGAATAAAAAGCTACCTTCTACTTACAACAGAGACATTGCTTTAGGGCACAGTAGTGTCTCCGGTGGTGGGGAGTGATGATACCAGGTAGCAAGGGACAAGGATAATCCCTGCGCTATTTTACAAATAGGGAGACCAGGTTGCAGCAGGGCTTGGCAGCAGTAGCAGGACTGTTTGCATTGCTGATCTTTTGTGGAGGTGGGCTGCATTCAATTCTGGAGAGCTGTTCACCAGGCCAAGCAGCCTAAATGTCTCCACAGTTGTTCTCTACTTGTGTTTCTCTTCCTTCAAGCATCCCTCTAGCCCATGAGAGGCTGGTTAGTTCAGGGAACTGTATTCCATGCCAGAGTTTCCCAAATCTGGCTGAGCCTTAGAATTATCTGAAGTTCTTAACTTCTGATGTCCACACTCTGCTTCTTATATAATAAATCAGAATTTCTATGGGTGAGTTCAGGGTATCTGTATTTCAAAAATTTCCTTATGTCATTCTGATAAGCCAGTTTGCAGACCCAGCTTGTGATTTCTCTGGATACCACCTGAAGAAAGTTTGGAGGTCCTGGTGGGTTGTGTTGAGGAGTAGGGAGTTGTGTATTTTGTGGAAAAACATGATTGGAGAAAACGGCAAGGCACAGCCCAGCTTAAGGAAGATCAGGCAGCCTCTATGAAGGACAAGGTAGCATAGGTGCTCTGTTGTGTTCTACCTCTCCCCAGGGCTCTGCTTCTTGGGGAAAATCCCCATTCCTCCCAAGAGAGAAAACATTTAAAATAATGCATGCAAGGATATGCATGTGTGTACCTGATATGCATGGCTTCACATTGTTAATCAACTAGAATTCTAATAACATTTTAGAGTTTGCCCCCAGAGTGAAAGTGTCCTTTATACTGAAAGGGCTCTCTGGAGGTCTTCTTGGGTAGCCCCTAGACCTCTGCAGTTAGATGCATTTTCATTTTAAATCATTTCTGAGAGGCAGAATATCTGTAATAATATGGCTAAAAATGTGGGGTGCCTGGGAGGCTCATTGGTTAAGCGTCTGCCTTCAGCTTAGGTTATGATCCCAGGGTGCTGGTATCGAGCCCTGAGTCTGGGATCCCTGCTCAGCAAGGAGTCTGCTTGTCCCTTTCCCTCTCCCCTCTTCCCATTTGTGCTCTCTATTCCTCTCTCTCAAATAAATATATAAATAAATAAAATATTTTAAAAATATATGGCTAAAAAAGGAGGGGTTAGTAGTCATCCTATTCTACTTATGATGTGCTATGTATTTTCATGTCTATTATTTTTTTCCTAGATACTTTTATTTTTTCAGAGATTACTTGTTCATGCACCACACCCAGTACTCCATGCAATATGTGCCCTTCTCAATAGCAATCACCAGGCTCGCCCAACCCCCTTGCCCTCCCCTCCAAAACCCTCAGTTTGTTGCTCAGAGTCCACATTCTCTCATGGTTCATTTCCCCTCCGATTCCCCCATTCACCCTTTCTTTCCTTCTCACAATGCCCTCCATGTTTTTCCTTAACTTAAATCTCCCAATAACCTTGTTGTGAAGTTGATATTGTTAGACCTATTTTATACATTAGGAAACTGAGTTTCAAAAAAAAGGGAGGTGAAAGAAGCTACAAAGCCTTTCTCTGTCATACCATGCTTCACTCCACAAAATGCTGAGACAATTATTTCTGGGACAAGGACTCTGATTTTGTGCGTTCCCCAGACACTGGGTTTAGCTCTAGGCTTACCAGTAAGGTTGGCAGAAAGTTGATCTTAGCCTACCTCTGGGGTTAAAAACTGCTTTTTGACTTGGCCTGGAAGCCTCCTCCTGCCCCTGCAGAGTTAACTGATCCTGGCTTCAGCAATTTTTAATACCCAGGAGCATAAGACAGGGCAGAAATCCCGTGAGTATTAGATAGAACTCAAGCTGATGCTTGGATCAGCCCCAGTGTGCTTCAGAGCTGTGATGCTGGAGGTTTCTGGACTGGGTTCCTGAGCAGAGAAAATAGAGCCCTCTTCTGGTGCTCTGGGCAGACCTGGCATCTCCAAGAAGCTGCAAATGGTCCATGTTTCCATCCTACAAATACTTATGAAATTTGCAGGCAGGAAGCTGGGTCAAGCAGAAACTCATGTGAAAGACTGAAATCCAACTGGATGTAGCCCCAGAGAGGGGCTTTGCCCAT
The DNA here is from genome assembly GCA_028646535.1 of Procyon lotor. Taxonomy (NCBI): domain Eukaryota; kingdom Metazoa; phylum Chordata; class Mammalia; order Carnivora; family Procyonidae; genus Procyon; species Procyon lotor. Next base: position 60,221,630 of record CM053612.1, on the reverse strand, counting down.
TTGGAAGACTTACTTTATTAATAATGGGCCCTGTCCCCTTTTGTTCCAGCAGTTTCAGAGTTTTATGAGAATTGAAGAACCTGTTGTTCTTAGCTACCTAGCTATAAATCTATTCCTGAAATTTCCTGCCTTTTTCCCTATTGCATCCCACTCTCTCCTCTTAACCTCCATCTCAGATCTTGGCTGCGTCTGCTGTCGGAGAACTTCCCAGTCAGTTGCTGTCCAAGTTTTTGCAAAAGAAGCTGTCTTAGAAACGAGGATCTTTGGGTTTTCTTCTATGGTGTTATGAAAGGTTTAGTCTCTCTAGAATGAATGTTGGTGAATGTCTCAGAGCCTGAAAGTTAGGCTTGCCCTCTCTTGAAAGCTAGACTTCTAGCCATGCCAGCTTGGAGGTTTTCATGGAAGCAAGATGGCCCAGCTTCCTCCACATAGTCTTCATAGTCTTCAGCACTGGTTCACCTGAGGTATCTACTGTTTCTAATTGCCAGACTGTTTCAATAGCTTATTAAGTGGCCACTGCATTAAGAACCAGGTTTTTAATCCCTGATCTCATGTTGCCTAGCAGCTATGTGACTCTGGGACAGTGCCTCTCCTTTCCTGGACCTTAGTTTCCCTGGCTATTATGTTGCAGAGTTTGAACCAAATGATCTCTAAGGTTCCTTTCAGGTCTGACAGTTTGGGATTCAGGACTGTTTATTCTCTTTGAGAACAGGGATGAGAGGTTCAGAAGGATGCTATTCTGGAGGAGCCAGATGAGATTCTAGAATGAGTGGATTTAAATCTTAAGGAATTGTAAAGAAGAGGAATGACTATGCTGAGGAACTGGTGGGGCAGTCTCTGTAACTAAGAAGGAGAGATGAGCTGGGGTAGGGGCTAAGGGAGTAGGTTTTGTCTGATTCTGGACTATGATTTGGCTGGGCTGATTTTGAGAGTAAGTCCTGGAGTTAGGTGCAAACGGTGAAAAGCTAGTTTACTTCCTGACCTTCATGTGTTGAGAGGGGGGACTCTACCTCAGTCTGAGCTTAATTGAAAAGCCATACAATTAAGGCTGGATTAATGGGGAAGCTGCAGTTTGCTTAGGTAGTCTCATTGTTTCTGACCTTTATAGCTTTGGCCTCTGCTCTGAACTCTCAGTCCCATAGTGACTAGGTATGTTCTCATTGTTAAAAGAGATTAGTTACTGTGGGGGTTACTCCCCCAAATATACAGTGACTAGTGGAGTAACACCCCATTTCCAATATGCCCTTATCTCCCAATGATTCTTGGAAAGCTTTTGGAGGGCAGGACTGAGTCAAAGCAAGTAAAAGTGGAATCCTTGTCCCCATGGCCTTTGCAGCACTTGAAGAAATGCTGACCCATTAAGATATGAGTGTGCATGGGGTTGGATGTGGCTCTCCTTTCTAGAAACTACTGGGAAAAGGCACAGGCACAGGAAGGGTTAACCCCAGGCAGGTCTTGATGGCTGTGTTAAGGGTCTAGAGATGGACAGGAAGAGGTCGGAACAGATAACTGCTGCAGGTACCATTTCCAAGTCAACAGTGGCTGAGTTGCTGGGAAGTGAGTCAATCAGTGGAAGAGGGGAGGGAGAGAAGGAGAATGCCTCCTAGGCTGGAGATTCAAAGCAACCCTTGTTTTCCCCCTTATGGAAAACAGCTGCTTGAGGCAGTTCTGTCATCCCAAGAGGCAAGGCAGACCAGGCCTTGCCCTGCCTTGCCCTGGCCTTGCCTCATTTCTGGCAGCAGGAAATGGCGGGTGCTAGAGCCTAAATAATGGGGATTAGGTAGTTTGAGTAACACTGTGGTGACTGATCTCTATCCAGTGGAGAGACTGAAGTTCTGAGGTTGCCCTGGTAAGGCTTGTCCTGCCTTTGTCCCCTCGCCCACTTGCCTTTGTCTTCTTCATACCAGCAGCTCCACAGAAATGCCACAGCGGGTGAGCCCTTGAGGATAATGGGGAGGTGGCAGGTGGGGGTGAGGTCATTGAGCTCAGACACAACTGGGCTGACTCACAAGCTCTGCCCCTGTGAGGGAGGGACCCTTCCCAAGGATTGCTTCCCAGATGTCCTCAGGCTTTCAAAGCCAAAGTGTTTGGGCCTTAGCCAAAAAAGTTGCCAAGGCAGTGTCTGAAGACAGTAGTGAAACCAACATGACCAGAGAGGGGGGGTGGAGTCATGGAAGAAGCTCCGGGAATGTCTAGAAGACCAGTCTTTCTCACTTGCTAGCTGAGTAAATTTGACTTCAGTGATGTAAAGTGAGACTGTGGGTGATGGGGCTTGGCACATAGTTGGTATTCAGTAAGTGTTTATTTCCATCCTTCTGTCACCTGCTTCTGTATATTTCAGTTTCATCATCCATGAAGTGGGGCTAGTAATTTTAATTCTTTCTGGTTTACATGTTCATGCTTCAGGCAAGTTACTAGTTCAACTCTCCCTACTTTCTCCTCTGCCTCACCCAAACTCCTCTCCAGGAAGAGCCATCTTGTAGTTCGGTGATACGGGACAAGTAAGGGGAAACATTGCCCTGATCTTCTCACTGTGGTCTGGCTACTGCTTACCTGGATGTTCTTGGCTCTAGGAAAAGAGACGGTTGGTCCCTTCTTTGAAGCTGGCCAGGCTCAGAGTCCAAAGAACCCCAGCTGCTACAGCATCTGGCCTGGTTATTTTTGTTTTCTAGGTCAGCCACTTGGGGACACAGGAGAGATCCCAGTTTGTTGAGGGCTTTGAATGGCAGATCACTAAAATTGGTTTGTTAGTGTCCAGTGAAGGGCATTGGTGTGGAAAGTGTGTTCAGTTGTTCAATAAATAACAGTGTATTTATTGTTCTTGGGCTAGAGGTGGGAGGGCTAGTGTATGAGAGGGTGACACTGTCCCTACCACACCCAAACTTTATGTTATTGTTCCCTAAACCCTTAGTGTTCTCCAGAGACACAGTCTTTAAACTCAGTCTGTGCCTAGATCCTCAGGAACAGGGTTTGGAAGGGATTTAATTCTCTACATATTGAAATGATACCCCACCCAGGCCAGTTCCTCCACTCCTACCAAGCTGAGGGACTGCCCAGGAAATTTCTGCTGACTTTGGAGGTTTTATTTTCAGGTTCTTGCCTCCCAAACAAGATACCCTCTTCTCATTGAAACTGCAGAGACCAGGCCTCAAAGGAAGGCAGTGGTTACCTACCAACTAGGGTGAGCGTCCAGTGGGCCCTGTATAGCAGTGGGTCTGGGCATGCAGCTCATCTTACACACTTGGGTTCCAGATTAATCTAAGGGAGAACAAGGGATCTTCTTTGAACAAGACTCCTGTTCTACCTATCACCTTCAAGCCCCAGCTGTGTTATTACCCTTATTCCCCCCTACCTCTGACACACAGAAAACAGGAGAGTACAGAACTATGACCCTGTTCTCATGACTCACATTTTCTTCTGAGTTAAGTTGTAGCAAGCAAGAATAGAAGTCCCTTTGTGTTTGTTTTTCTATTTTTTTAAAACCTAAGATTATTTGTCCTCAGTGAAATTCAGGAGATCTTAGGCTGTTCTCCTTGGAGTAGCAGCCACTGTGGAAATGACAGAAACCCTGGACAGGGATTCTGGAGATGTAGGTTCCAGTTTGGTTTCAGCTGGATATCTTTAGATTTTAGAGGAGCCTTTGTTCTGTGGTCATGTTCTATTTAGGAGGAAGGAAGCATAGACAATGCTAATGTGTATGACATTCTTATTCCTAACCCAGGCTGTGTCCTTTTTTACCAATTGATTTATTCAAGAAACATTTCTTTAACAAATATTTGACTTAAATATTTGGACTTATGAGCTAGGCCCTAAAGATGTTACATTGGCATGACCCTTGATTGATGTGATCTGTGATTGACACTGGCTTATTTACTTTGAAAATTCTTCCGAATAGTGTGAAATAAGGGGAACTCCTGGGCTATGGAATGTTTTCTTGGAATCCTACCCTTTCATCAGTTTCCTCCCTGGACACTTTCTTCCAAAAAGCATCATTCTGATTCTACCCCATTCTGCTTAGAACCTCCAGGCTGGCTGGCCACTGCCAACAGGATTAAGGCCCAGCCTTTTTTTTTTTTTTTTGGTAGGATATTTATTTATTTGTTTGTTTGTTTGTTTTTGACATTTTTTTATTAACATATAATGTATTATTTGCCCCAGGGTACATGTCTGCCCAGCTTTTTTTTTTTTTAAAGATTTTATTTATTTGACAGAGAGAAACACAGCGAGAGAGGGAACACAAGCAGAGGGAGTGGTAGCGGGAGAAGCAGGCTCTCTGCTGAGCAAGGAGCCCGATGCGGGGCTTGATCCCAGAACCCTGGGATCATGACCTGGGCCTAAGGCAGACACTTAATGACTGAGCCACCCAGGCGCCCCCTGCCCAGCTTTTTAGTATAACCTTCAAGGCCCTCCACTTACCTTTCCAGCCTCCCTGCCTACTATTCACTGTGTAGTCCTCATTCACCCTGGAGTAGACCTGCTTCTAAATGGACCATCTCCAACCCTGTCTTATTCTGGGCCATTGTACTATTGATTTCTCACCTGGGATATTTGGGTGTTCTTCCCCCCATCCTGCTTGCTTGCTTGCTTGCTTGCTTCTTCCTTCCTTCCTTCCTTCCTTCCTTCCTTCCTTCCTTCCTTCCTTCCTTCTTTCTTTCTTTCTTTCTTTTCTATCATCTATTTATTAATTTATTATTTTAATGCAGCTTATACTTGTGGACCAGCGCAAATATTACTTTAAACTGTGGTTTCTTATTCCCATAAAATGTTTCTTCTGTTCTGCTGTGGCATTGCTCAGGGTCTTCCTTGTATAGTATAGTTTTCCTATTATTCAATAAGTGCCTTGGTGTCAAGGACTGGTCCTAGAGCTCTACTCTAACCATAGTTCCTTCAGTGTAGTGTTTCATTAATATTGGGTGAATTGAAATAAGTTTATAGGAAGCTCCTTAAGCTGGAATTCTTAGGCCTCCATTGGGGTCCAGGGATATAATCTGAAGTGGGAAAGATCTATGAACCTGGACTGAGAAAAATTACATACCTGTTTTCACTAACCTCTCACTGAGATTTAGACTTCCTTCAATTATGAATATAAGCAGAATTGCACTACTAGGTATTTACCCCAAAGATACAGATGTAGTGAAAAGAAAGGCCAAATGCACCCCAATCTTCATAGCAGCAATATCCACAATAGTCAAACTGTGGAAGAAACCAAGATGCCTTTCAACAGATGAATGGATAAAGAAGATGTGGTTCATATATACAATGGAATATTACTCAGCCATCAGAAAGGATAAATACCCACCATTTCCACTGGCATGGATGGAACTGGAGGGGATTATGCTAAGTGAAATAAGTCAAGCAGAAAAAGACAATTATCATATGGTTTCACTTATATGTGGAACATAAGGAATAGCATGGAGGACATTAGGGGAAGGAAGGGAAAAATGAGGAGGGGTGGAAACCAGAGAGGGAGACGAACCAAGAGAGACTATGGACTACAGGAAAAAAACTGAGGGTTTCAGAGGGGAAGGGTATGGGGGTATGGGTGAGCCTGGTGGTGGGTATTAATGAGGGCAAGTGATGTGATGAGCACTGGGTATTTGTTATACACAACTAATGAATCTTTGAACACTACATCAAAAACTAATGATGTATTTATATGTTGGCTAATTGAACATAATAAATAAAAAGAAAGTTACAAACCCCAGAATCTACAAAGGAAAATAATAACAAATTAATTATGTAAAAAATACTATAGGAAAAACATGTTAAAAGGTGTAACACAAATAACAAACTGGGAAAAATATTTGTTCAACTTATGACCAAATATGAACTTCCTTATTATGTAATAGATACAACTAATTAATTAATAGAGCAGCCCAATAGAAAAATAGACCAAAAACAAAAAAATAAACTTCTGATAAACATAACTACTTTTTAATTTAATTTTAGTTTATCAGTGTTCCAAGATTCATTGTTTATGCACCACACCAGTGCTCCATGCAATACACACTCTCCTTAATACCCACCACCAGGCTCACCTATCCCCCCATCCACTTCTCCTCCAACACCCTCAGTTTGTTTCTCAGAGTCCAGTCTCTCATCCTTCATCTCCCCCTCCGATTTCCCCCAATTCACTTTATTTTTAATGAGCAAGCTCAACTCGTTGGTATATAAACAAAATATAATTTTAATTTTTCCAAAAAAAACCCTAATATGTTGGCTAATTGAACTTAATAAAAAATGTGAAATATAAAAAAAAAAAAACCAAAACCCTAAATGACAGAATGAGGACAGCTTCAGAGCTGATAAAAGCATGGAGGTGCTAGGAAGGTGGCCCAGCTGGAGAGGACGTGGAAGCTCTGTATCTCTCAAACCCCTGCCTACCTTGTCCTGTGCATGTTTTCCATTTGGCTGTTTCTGAGTTACATCTGTTTATAATAAAATGAAAAAAAATGAGTACAAGCAAAAAAAGAAGTGATAAGAATGGCAGTACCTGTGACTTTGTCACTAATGGAAATCTAAGAAACTTTTATATCACAACTTTTTGTTGACGTTTTATTATTTTATTTATTTAAAAATTTATTATTAAAGTGTAATTGATATACAAGGTATATTAGTTTCAAGTTTACAACATAGTGATTTGACAATTCAATACATTACTCAATTCTCTGTATTGTAGATTTCTCAAAATATTTCTATGCTCAACATGATGTTAAAATTACAGTAGTAATAACTATTAAGATACAGTGCTAGGCAATTACTTAATGTCATGAAAAGCACACATTTTTATAACTATTTCAATATAATTGGTTTCTTTGTATCACTTTATTTCATGCATTTACAAATATTCTGATAGGTCCATAGACTTCATCAGACTGCCCAAAAGGGTCCATGGCATGGATTTAATTATATTAAAAAGATAATATATAAAAAATCTTCCCACCTTTGGATCTTTAAACTATGCTAGATCTCTGTATTTCTTATATTCCCATGCTTAGAACTGCTCATTTAACTATCTTATGAGTACCTACTGAGTCTTGGGTACCGGAGAGGTAACTCAAGGTAAGACAGAAACCTTGAGGTGATAATGAAGTCTATAATGAAGAGCCCTGCTGGCTCTTTTCCACTCTTTCCTACCTCCTCAGTCATTGGTGTTTTGAGGTCTCCCTTGACTCAGCTCAAGGGTGATAGGAGGCTAGATGTTGAGGCCAAATTCCAGCCAATTGGGCTTCATTCTCACTACTTTATGAAGGCCCATTCTACAGGGGTCACTAAATTGACAGGAAGCCTAGGATAACAACACCAACTCAAGGTGGCTAATCTTGCCCATTGTCCCTCTCTGGGGTAACTTGCCTTATTTGTTCCTGCCTTCAGGGTCTTTCCTGTCCCATTGTCAATCTTGAAATAGATTTCCTCCCTGACTCCCTAGTGATATTTACAAAGTTGTTCCCCAGGCCTTGGTCCTCATCAGAATTGTTCAGCTGGCAAAATGGTATTTGGCCCCCTCTTCCCCGTTAACTGACCCTTATGCTTGGGAAAGACCCAGAGGTGTCAAAGACTGATAAGTTTTAATGTCTTACCCACTCCATGGGGATTTGCATTTTTTATTAATTCTATTTTTAGTCTCCAACCAATAGTGTAAGTAGTATATAAGCATCTTAGAAAATGTAGATTAGTTTTTTTTTTTTTAATTTAAAGAAGGGAGAACACACTCATCACCACTCTAAAACCAAGCCTGACTAATACTTGGGCATGATTCCAATAATTATCTCTCTCTCTTTTTTTTTTTTTTTTTATTTATTTGACAGAGAGAAACACAGCGAGAGAGGAAACACAAGCAGAGGGAATGGTAGCGGGAGAAGCAGGCTTCCTGCCGAGCAGAGAGCCCGATGTGGGGCTCGATCCCAGGACCCTGGGATCATGACCTGGGCCGAAGGCAGACGCTTAACGACTGAGCCACCCAGGCACCCCTAATTATCTCTCTTTACATACTTTTTATAGAATTGAGCTCATGCAATCTTGTTGCTTACCCTTCCTTGTTTAGTATCACTGAAGTATTTTCCCTGGGCATGAAATAGTCTTCAAAATATTTTATATAACCTTATATAACAAGCCATTTTGTGGTTGTACTATATAGAGTACTTATGCAAAATGTCCCACAATTTAAAGAATTGATCTTTGATTTCTTCTCATGGGTAATATTTTGCACTTTGATGTACAAAGGGTTTAGTGTACTGGTTTAAATTGAGGTTTGGACTTAGATCTGAATTCAAACCCTGTATTCCCCATTTACTAGTGATATAACTCTAGACAAATAGGTATTTCTTCATCCCCAATGTAGAGATAACATTATCTATTTCATAAGGTGATTGTTGATATTAAATGGGATGGTGCACATGCATCGCCTAGTGAGTAGCAAGTCTCCACACATGAAAGCTACTGCATATTGCTCCTACTATTACCACTACTACCAAGTTTTCAGCCAAAAGAACAAATATCTATTGATGAAATTTCAGCTATCATTGACCTGAGCTAGGGGATCTATTTGTAAAAGCAGATGGTACTTTTTCCAGTGGTTATAAAATTGTGTGTGGCTACCTGTAATTTTCACTGGTGCCTGTCCCTTTCCCTTTTCCCCTCTGCTGACTTGGTTTTTGTAGCATCTCTGTGCCACCCACCTTACCTTTGCTAAGGCCCCTTCTCTCTTTTGCGCTTAGAGAGACTGATGAAACATAAATGCAAGATATAGTAACAGTGCAAATCAGTATATAGAAGCATAGACACAAACATTAAAATGGTCATCACTTAGTGTAATTGACACCCTCACACCTGCATTACAGTTATTATACAGATGAGGTGAACTAGAGCCCAGGAAGGAGATAAGAATTATCCAAGGTTGTAGTTTGAGACAGTTGCAGTGCTAGGCTTGGAACCCGATGTTCTTTATCTTGCCCTTAACTTGTATCTACAAAGACAAGTACTGTAGATAATCCAGGCTGTGGATCAGAGGTAGGAAGAGAATGCTGTGGGCCTAGAGCTGTCTGGTGTAGATGGGGAAGGCTTTCTGGAAGAAGTACAGTCAGCACTTGAGTCCTCTTGATAGTAGGCTGATGTGCATTTATGTGTTTGTCCCTTGTAAGCATTGCTCTGTGGCTATGTTTTTTGTCTTCATAAGCTGGTTGGGAGCCAGGGCCTGGTTATTATTTGTTTATTTCAATATTCTCCCTACCTTCCCACCAATATCTAAGTTGCTCAGATTCTTAGCATCCTAGTTCCTTCTTCTGTTGAACAGATACACCTGTCCCAGGCTCTGCTAAGCGCAGAGCCAGACAACTAACTTGCCTCTTTTGATCTCATCCTAGATCAATGTGCGTGTGACCACCATGGATGCAGAGCTGGAGTTTGCCATCCAGCCCAACACCACCGGCAAACAGCTGTTTGACCAGGTAAGGGATGGCAATTTGTTTCTTAGTCTCTTCTACTCCCAGTAGTTCCCTCCACAATACCAACTTCTTGGAAATCTTTTCTTCTACATGCCCCTCCAAGTTAGGTCCAAACAAAGGTTGATCCCCGTCTTAATAACAAAGGAGGCAGAGCTTAACTTTGGCAGCCTCCTCCTCAGATGGCTCCAATTAATCCTGTCCTTGATCCTGAACATGGTAGAAAAGAGAAGCGAGCAGAGTATGACTCTGTGTTACATGTTCTAAAAATATTAGCACACGGAGCCTTCCTCTCAACTCTGAAAGATGCAAGTGATCTCTTCCTCATTTTAATGATGAGACTCAGAAATTAAATAACTTATTATATCTAGCCAGTATCTGGCGGGGATTTCAATGCTGCATTCTAGTCACTGCACCCCATGGCCTCTGTCACCTTTTTTTTTTTTTTTTTTGGCTTCCTAGTAGAAGGAAATGAACTTATTCTCCCTGAGGTATTGTGCTCTATGCACCTTTCCTTCAAAAGAATATTGGGACTTAGGACACCACTGGGAATGCTAAATGCATTATGAGGGTACTTCTTACTTTGTACTCATGCCATGGAAATAATGCTGACATGTCACTCCCATCTCCAACGCAAGGGTTGTCCCTTCATGAGGAGTCACTATTATCAGAAGGGATATGCTATATATAATCTAATAGCCCAGTGGGGGCCACAGAATCTTTCAGCAATCAAAGACTCTCCAGGGGCTAAGGGAATGTGCCATCTGTGACCATACTTCCAGGTATGAAAATGGGGTTCCCATTTCCAGAAGCTGGGATCCCTTTAGATGGGTCATTATCCCATTTCCCTACCAGTATCTGGTAAGGTGAGGGTCTGATATTGTCTAGGATATGTTACCTTGATGGATTTTCTAGCCCCTCTTTTTCCTTTGCCCTCTGAGTCCCTCTGTTAAGAACTTACCAGAGCTGCAGAGGGAAAGGAAGAAAGGCTCCTTCGGCCTCTTCTTAGATTCCTTCCCAGACCCCTCATTCTACACATTACCCTTCTCAAGCCAAATGATTCCATCCCCTGCCTTCAACACTCAGGACTTTGTTCATTTGCATTGGAGGGGGATAATTGTGGAGGGAGGGTGAGGAAGGCATCATTTAGAACCTAGGGCAGAAAAATTCTTGAATAAAGAGGCTTATTAACTTCAAAAAGCCACAAGGCATGGTAATTCTTTGTTCGTGTTGGTTTGATTTGTGTACTGTGGGTATTGTTCTGTAGGAATCCCAGATAGTAGGGAGCCCTGGACAGATGGTATGCTAGTTGTGAAAGCAACTACTTCCCAAACAAAACCTTTGAGAGACTTTGAAACTTTCATACTGGCTGGAGAAAGGAAAGAGAGAAAACCAGTAAGTTCGTGACCTCTCATCTGGAAGATCAGTGTTGTTTTGGGAAATACCATTTATTGAGCACTTACTATGGACTAGCCTTGGCTAGGTGCTTTAATCCTTGCAATGACCCTGCCTCTGAGAAGTAAAAGAACATACTCTGGGTTATGTAGTTAGTAAGTTACAATATGGAGTTTCAAATACAACGCTGACTGCAAAACTAGTTTTCCCACTGCAATATTCTACCTGTGTAAATGAGGCTGTTTGGGTCTAGAAGACTTAAGAGAAGATATGTTTTCTGTCTTGGCATTTCTGAGGGGCTGTCATAGGAAGGAGGGAGCAGTAATGTTCTGTGAGGTAAGATGGGACAGATCTGGGACTCCACGGGTAAAAGGGAAAAAGATTTGAACTCAAACAAGGAGTTGACCATCTGGCACTCTCAGGGCCAAGGCAGATCTGGATGGGAATCCGCAGAGGGCGGGTATTATATTTTCCCTCTCTCTAACTTGATGAGTGAGTCATAAGAGTCCATTCTGTCTGGCTTTTGAGATCCATTATTCAAGGAGGCCCTCTTGGTGGAATTGGGACCTAGGAGGAAGGAGCTGGACTCCTTGGAAGGAATTGACAAAAGCTCTGGGGCCACCCTGGAACCCAGAAGTTATCTGGCCAATGACTAGAGAGGAAGCTGACTAGAGAGGAAGCACCCTCTTTGGCATCAGTAATAAATAATAGGCAACAATGGACAGTCATAGTTCGAGGAAACACAAGACCTGGTGGGAAAGGAAAGTGTGGCCTATAGTTTCTCCGTTTACCTTTGTGAGTGTGCATACAACTAGGGAGTGGGGAGAAAATGTTTTGCTACAGCAGTCCTGTCACTTACCACCACTTCTAAAGCGTGAGGTTCTTCAGAAGGCTGTTGACTACCTAGTCCCACTAAGGGGTAGTGCCACCACCTTGAGTTCCATTTTTGAGAACACCCTGCTTGGCTCCATTCTAGCCAGGGGCTCTAACTCTACCTGCCTCTTCCCTTCAAGATACTGAACTCTGTAAGAAAGGTGAAATCTCAGAGCATCCATTCATTCATTTGTTCACTGACTGATTCATTGTTGACTGAAGGTCTACTGTATCTCAAGAAAAATCTCTAGACCTATTAAATACCATCTCTGTCCTTAAGGACCATGGAGTTCCTTCCCTATAGAAGCAGAGAAAAGTAAATGCAATGCAACTCTCTTCCTACATAGAATAAAATACCCTTGAAGTTCAGGTTGTGTATAGAAGTGATGTACAGTGTATAAAGTATGGGATTTAGTGTCAGCCTTGGGTTCAAATTCTGTCCTATTTATCTGTGTGACCTTGGATGGCTCATTTAGCCTCTTAGGACTTAAATTTTCTTAGTAAAATGGTAATCAAACTAATTTCAGAGATTTTGTGGTCTCATTTAACCCTCAAATAAGTAAAGCGTCTGGTGTATAGCAGACACTCAAATATTGGTTGTTCTTATTAAAGGCTAAATAAATAGTAGAAATTGCCCTGGGGGTTCAGATAAAGGAGCCATTAAATCAGGAAGCTTTTCTGGCTTGGTAAAGTCCTTATGATTTGTGGATTCTGCATTGAAGGTAACAACCTTTCCTCTTTTTCACCCATTTTTATTTTAGAAAATAACATCTATTATTATAATAGTAATAACCCCATCTTAGATGAAGGATTGAGGCTAACAGGGGGGAAATATCTGTTTAAGATTAGATAGCTAGGAAGTGGTATAGTGGATTGAATCGAGGCATATATAATTTGTGGTTTTCCCAGTGCCTTTTTTCAGCTGTGTCCTGTGACCTCCCCTCTCTTTGCCTGTTCCCATTCTGAGTGGAGGAAATTTGTCTCTAAACTTAGAATCCTAGCTGAGTTTGTTCTATGCTATAGATCAGGTGGCCACTTGAACGCAGTCAGTGCAGAGTAGCAGAAACAGTGTTAGTGGCAACCCCTACCAGAACTTTCCAGTTGTGCATCAATTTGCTTTCAGGTAGGTGATTGACGCAGCTCCTCCCAAGCCTGTAATGGGATCTCAGTGGGCCTCAGGTGTTTGGGTATTGATGGAATTTGCACGTAATTTTTCAGTTTTCCTTTTGAGGCTCCAGCCTTGCTTCCCAGTCCTGCTCTGGGCTTCTGAAGTGGCTCATTTCTTCTCTAGTTGGTTTACTCAGATGCATGGGGGATATGGAGAGGACAGCTTTGGACTCAGGAACTGACCTGATCACCCCTTCCCTCCATATAGCTCAGATATAGGCCACCTTCACATGCAGAATAGAGACAAAAGAGGGTTCTTTCTTATGTTCAGATGCTCCTAGTAATTAGTGAGGATTTTCTCAGAGGCAAATCTCTTCCCCTCACTGGACCTCAGTTTTCTATTTTATGCTGCTTGGACCCTATAATGCTTCACAGTCTGTCATGAGGGTTTGTGTTGTGTGGCTCAATAGAATTCACAGCCAGTGTCTTAAAAACTGAAGTCCTAGTTCCTGTAGGTGTATATAGCAGATTTTAGGAGGCACACAGAGCTGTGGGATGAATTTGATTTAGTATCTTTTTTTAAAATATTTTATTTATTTATTTGCCAGAGAGAGAGAGAGAGAGAGAAAGCACACAAGCAGGGGAGTGGCAGACAGAGGGAGAAGCAGGCTTCCCACTGAGCAAGGAGCCCAATGTGGGACTCGATGTCAGGACCCTGGGATCATGACCTGAACTGAAGACAGATGCTTAACCGACCGAGCCACCCAGGTGTCACTTGATTTAGTATCTTGGAGCATCAATTTTACTTAGAGATGCTATCTATTTCATTATTAAAACATTGGGGTGCCTAGGTGTCTCAGTTGGTTGAGTGTCAACTCTTGTCTGTCTCATGTGTTGTGGACTTAGCCCACCTGGGGCTCCACACTCAGCCAGGAGTCTGCTTGAGGATTCTCTCCCCATGCCCCTCCCCCAACTTATGCATGTGTGTGTACTGTCTCTCTTAAATAAATAAATAAATCCTAAAAAATAGGTATTTAAGGAGTAGAATATAAAATGTGTGCATGTAATTAAGATTAAACCGGAGGCCTCAAAGAAATTCTGGCTTTAGCCATCTACTTATATCCCCCATCCTTTGTGTCCTCCGGGGTATGCATTTATTATTTTCTGTTGCTTATGGATTCTTCCATAGAAGTTTTGAGAAATGTTAGCTCAGGCCAGATAAGTTGGCAGTCTGGGGCCAAAGGGAGCCAAGAAAGAATATATATAAAATTTATATTATTGGGGCACCTGGGTGGCTCAGTGGATTAAAGCCTCTGCCTTTGGCTCGGGTCATGATCTCAGGGTCCTGAGATCAAGCCCCACATTGGGCTCTCTGCTTAGCAGGGAGCCTTTCTCAGAGTGGAATGGGAAGGACCCTAGTCATTGCAGCCACAGATGTTGTTCCTGGAACAAGGACCTAGAGACTCTCTCCTGCTAGAAAATAAGATTTCTCTTTTCTCTGAGGTGGAAGTCTCAGCTGGAGGCAAAGCTGGAAGCAAGCAAAGCTTGGCCTTATTTACAAGTGGAGACAAGAGTTGCCTGATCAAATGATTCTCAGTACCCTGTGGACCTTAATTGGAGATTTCCTTATAGCCTGGAGTCTAGGGGTCATCTATTTTATCCTTTGTTCTTTTTCAGTCTCAATTATGACTTTAGATCATATTTCCTTCCCTCCACACCCTTATTTCCTCACTTTGGGACTTCAGCGGAGGCTGAGAAAGATTGCTCATCTCTCCAAAGCCCTGAAGCCTAAGGAAGTGGAAAATTTATATGCATCTGATTTCTCTATGTTCACAAGGGAAGAGGCAGAGCTCAGAGAGATTAAGATTTGCTACTGATCCTGATTTTTTTTTATTTCACTTTAGCTATTATTTGTCCAACTGCTCCTCAGAGATACCTCACGTCCTAGAACTATTTTGAGTCCTGTGATCTTCCTCTCATTATACCCCTACTCATCCTTTTAGTGAAACAGACAACATGGTGCAAAACGAGGCTAAGGAGCTCATTCCTGGGACTTCTAGGACTGATTATGTAGTCTGTACCTGCCTTAGTCCATTTTAATTCTGTGATCTCCAAGCCCCCACAGTTGGTACAGGCAGAGGCCAGTTGCTGCCCTACCAGTTCTATTCTGAGGCTGCCATCCCATGACCTAGGTTCCTGGCCCTAATGATCCTTCTTCAGCATCTTCAGTGTGTGTCTCTCTCACCTGGGGCTGAATTACTTCTTCCCCACCAACTGCATCTGGATACACTATTCTTCTATAATGCTGTGGAAAATCTTTAGAACTGTTAATTGGGCTCTACCTTAGATCTAGGATGAGACAAGAGGTGCTTTAAATAAATTTCTCTAATCTTTTTCTAATACCTTCACCCTCTATCCTCTGGGGAAAAAAAGCCAATATCACATTTCAACATGAGCACTTTATGTTCTCCATCTAAAACTTCTAGGCAATCCGTATTGCCTATTAACTTAGACTCAGGAACTCACCTTGCCATTGAATCCTGGAAGTCTTTTGATCTTTCCTCAACACCCCCCACACACAACTTATCTTTTCTAAACATGTTCCTAGTTACTCAAGTCAGCAAGATGTAGGTGGGAAATGGGACTGTATTTCTTTTCATTTACAAATAACCTAATTAGTGGAAGGAACTTGAAGGAACAAAGAGGCCATTTAAGTCATACCAGTTGTAGTAGATGGACAAGCTGGGTAGATAGGGAAGCTAAGGCCCAGAGAGGGAAATGTGCTGCCTTTAAATCACATAGCAAATCAGAGACAGAAGTGAGATTTTCACTCAGGTTTCCTTACACCTGATTCAAGCTATGAAAGGGAGGGTGAACATCATGCATCCCCCAGTGAGCAATGAAAGTTGAGGATTTGGGGATATGGCTTCTCTCCAAAGTGGTTGTTGACTGAGTCTAGTGAAATCCTGGAACCATCTCTATATGCAGAGATGATCAAAGTTCATTACAGGGCTGGGATATGTGGACAAAAGAGAGTCAAGGCAGTTAGTCACTTGGGAACCCCAGGGCTTCTACGCTTGCATGAATCCTTAGAATTAAAAGAGATCATGATAGAAAAGAACAGGTACAGGTTTTGGAGTCCTACACATCAGGATTCTAGTCTAGTCTCAGTGGCTTTAGGCAGTTTGCCTCTTTTTTGGGGAGGAGTGCAATTTAAAAAAATTTTTCCTTAAATTTTAGTTAGTTAACATACAGTGCAATATTGGTTTCAAGGGAAGAATTCAGGGACTCATCACTTACCAACACCCATTGCTCATTACAACTGCCCTCTTTAATACTTATCACCCATCTAATTCTTCACCCACCTACCTCCCTCTATCAACCCTCAGTTTGTTCTCTATTGTTGACAGTCAACTGTGGTTTGTTTCCCTCTCTCCTTTTCTTCCCCCTTCCCATATGTTCATCTGTTTTGTTTCTTAAATTCTACATATAGGGGCGTGTGGGTGGCTCAGTTGGTTAAGCCTTTGGCTCAGGTCATGATCCCAGAGTCCTGGGATTTAGTCCCTCATCAGGTTCCTTGCTCAGTGGGGAGCCTGCTTCTCTCTCTGCCTGCTGCTCTCCCTGCTTGTGCTTTCCTTCTCTCTCTCTGAAAAATAAAAAATCTAAAAAAATCCCACTTATACATAAAAGTTAAATCATATGGTATTTGTCTTTCTCTGATTGACTTATTTCACTTGGCATTATACTCTCTAGCTCCATCCATGTAGTTGCAAATTGAAAGATTTCATTCTTTTTGATGGTTGAGTAAAAATTGAGTAAAATCCCATTCTATGTACATGTATGCATGCACACACACACACACACCCCACATCCTCTTTATCCACTCATCAGTCAAAGGACATTTGGGCTCTTTCCATAGTTTGGCTATTGTTGATAATGCTGCTATAAACATCAGGGCACATGTACCCCTTTGAATCTGTATTTTTTTAATACTTTGGGTAAATACCTAGTAGTGCAATCGCTGGATTGTAGTGCAGTTTTATTTTTAACTTTTTGAGGAATCTCTATACTATTCTCCAGAGTGACTGCATCGGTTTCCATTGCATTCCCACCAACAGTGCAAGAGGGTTCTCCTTTTTCCACATTTTTGCCAAGACCTATTGTTTCTTGTGTTGTTAATTTTTAGCCATTCTGACCGGTGTGAGGTGGTATCTCATTGTGGTTTAGATTTATATTTCCCTGATAATAAGTGATGTTGAACATTTTTTCATGTGTCTTGTTAGCCATTTGGATGGAAAAGTGTCTATTCATGACTTCTAGGCAGGTTGCCTCTTAAGCTTTTGTTTCTTCATTTATAAAATAGAGATAATAGCTATCTCAGGGTTGTTCAGTGTTCAGTACCTGTTACATAATAGGTACTTAATTGATATGAGCTACTTTTTCCTTGGGGCCTCTAAAGCTCTAGATTGTAAGCTTTAGGAATGACTATGGGGTCTGGGTTTGGGTGCATAGTAGAAACTTTGTGGATATAGTGGAGGTGTGTGTGTGCGTGTTTGTGTGTGCATGCACATGTGTGTGTATATTTTGAGGGAAGATATGATTTATTCACAAGGAAGGGCATTAGCAATATTGGGTCCTCCTTTCCATTTCTAAAGGTAAATTCCTTCACCTCACTCCCCTACCTCCCTTGCTTACCCCCTAAGAAAAAGCAAAAAGAAAGAAAACCATCAGCACAACCTCATTAGGACATGAGTCAGCTTTATTGCCTCCATCTCCAGTGGTGGGTATGCTGGGGTTCAGCTGTCAGCCAGAACTATTAACATTGCTAATGTTAGGGACTGGAAAACAAACTCCATCTCCTGGCTGGCCTTCATTTCATACTACCCACTGCTTAGCCAAGAGGCCCAGAACTCCAGGGGCACTTTGCTACCATATTAAAGTACTCACCCTGTTTCTACCCTCTTTTCCATTCTCAACCTGTGCTAGTGGTAAGGGGAATCATGACTAGCCTCGAATTAGGGCTGGGAAGAAGCATCTCAGCACCCAGATATAGCACATCTTTGGAGTATATAGATACCACAATATCTGCTATGTCTCCCTGAAAATTCTTTCTTGGGGCATTGTAAATGGGACTCAGAACAGTGTGGACTTATTCCTAGTTGCTAAAGATAAAAGAGTAACCCAAGAGAAGGAGATAAAGGAGTTAAGCCAACACTCTCTACTTCCAGCCTTTAATTCATCCTGGGAATAGAAAAGCACATGGCATAATAGAGGGAAGAAACGGCAGTAAACACTGGATTTGAATGGGTTTGGAGTCAAACAGACCTGACTCTGCTACTCACTAACTGAACCTTCACTTCTTGGAACCTTACTTTCACTATCTATAAATTGGGCCTAATTGTAAATGTATCACAGGACTATTGTGAAAATCAAAGGGGATAATGAATATAGTTATTGGTGTGTGGTAGTGGTCCTAAGTGATAGAACTGTTCCCTACCTCAGCAAAAGTACTTTGTGTAGAGAGATGCTGACATCATTTCTTGACTACTGCCCAAGTGTATTTCCTTGCCAAACCCTGGACACCTTATGTCATTCTGAAGTCAGGGACCTTGTTAGTTTCACTTTTGTGTCCTCTGTGTCTGGCACAAAGTAGGCATTCAATCAATGTTTTGATTTTCTTTTCTAGGTGGTGAAAACTATTGGCCTTAGGGAAGTTTGGTTCTTTGGTCTGCAATACCAGGACACTAAAAATTTCTCCACTTGGCTGAAACTCAATAAGAAGGTAACTGCTTCATGAAACAAAATGGGATGGGGAAGGAGACAAACCATAAGAGACTCCTAAACTCACAAAACAAACTAAGGGTGGCTGGGAGGGGGGGGGAATAGGGATAGGGTGGCTGGGTTATGGACATTGGGGAGGGTATGTGCTATGGTAAGTGCTGTGAAATGTGTAAACCTGATGATTCACAGACATGTACCCTGGGGCAAATAATACATTATATGTTAACAAAAATAAAATAAAAATAAAAACCCTGTCTTTCAAATCCCCCCCCGCCAAAAAAAAAAAAAGAAAAAAGAAAAGAAGAAGAAAACTGCTTATCCCATTGTTGGGTTTGGAATTCATTCCTCCATCATCTTATATCCAAGTGGATGGCATGTGGTAGCTGGCAAATCTAGGGCTGTGCTTTTCACTGGGTGGTCTGTATAAAGGCAGAGGACTCAGCCAAGGTAGAGTTCCTCCTCTGTCTCCACTTTGACTTCTCACAGTGAGAATGGCCAGTGTCCAAGGACTAATAATCATTAATGGATTTTCAAGAGTGAATTGGCATCCTGTTTTTCTTTCCAAACTCAAGGGCTTTAGGAGGTTTGTTAAAAGGAGAATATCCAACTTTTGTATCAACATGGACAGAACTGGAAGAGATTATGCAGAGTGAAATAAGTCAAGCGGAGAGAGCCACTTATCTTATGGTCTCACTTACTGTGGAGCATAAGGAAAGACATGAAGGGCATTGTGAGAAGGAAGGGAAGGGTGAATGGGGGGAAATCATAGGGGGAGATGAACCATGAGAGACTATGGACTCTGAGCAACAAACTGAGAGTTTTGGAGGGGAGGGGGTGGGGGGTTGGGCGAGCCTGGTGGTGGGTATTGAGGAGGGCACGTATTGCATGGAGCACTGGGTGTGGTGCATGAACAATTAATCTTGTAACACTGAAAAAATAAAATAAACATATTTGGGGAAAAATTTTAAAAAGTAAAAAAATAAAGGAGGATAACAGACTCTTGAACTGGAAAGAATCTTTTTTTTTTTAAGATTTTATTTATTTGACAGAGAGAAACATAGCGAGAGAGTACAGCGAGAGAGGGAACAGTAGCAGGAGAAGCAGGCTTCCCGCAGAGTGGGGAGCCCGATGCGGGGCTCGATCCCAGGATTCTGGGATCATGACCTGAGCTGAAAGCAGGCACTTAACGACTGAGCCACCCAGGTGCCCCTGAACTGGAAAGAATCTTGAAGGCCTCATAATCTTATCTTGTCCCTTCTCTACCTGTCACCTGATACCTAAACTCCATACAGATGCTTCTCTCTTTCTTGATTTTTTTTTCTCCCATAGGCATCTACATCTAAGTTTATTAACACATGTATCTTTTTTTCCTTCAGTTACTTATTTAAATTCCAGCTAGTTAGCATACAGTGCAATATTATTTTCAGGTGTGGTATTTAGTGATTCATTGCTTACATACAACACCTGGTGTTCATTACAAGTGCATTCCTTAATACCCATCACCTATTTATAACCCATTCTTTCTTGATTTTCTATCTCAATTGAACTCCAGATGAGATTATTTGAGTATAAATCCATTCAAGCTCTTCACCTCCAAGCAGTGTCTCTGCAGGAACATGGCAGTCCTCCATCTCAATATCCTCAAATTTCCTAATTTTTTCCTTAGGTTTCTAGTGTCTTGTGGCTTCTGTTTCTGATTGTGTCTAGAGGATAAATACCTCACCTTCCACTGGAAGAGTCTTGTTTCCCCAAGGAGTGGAGACTTTTACTGGACAAATGTGTTGCTGTTAAGAGCCAATTTTAGGCTTTAAAGGACAGTCTGGTTTGTTCTCTTGTCTAACCAATTTCTAAGTCTCAATGATACATACTAGTTTTTACTTTGCTAATTTATGGTACTGGGATGGGGCTTAAAAGAGGAGTTTTCTTAAGCCTAACCTCAAAATTTAGGGGCAGTTGGTATATTGTCAGATGTTGGTGGCTTGAAGACTTATAACCATCAGCAGGTATAAGGTCATTTCAGGAAGGAATCCCCCCCAAAAAACCAATTATGGACATGGGGCTGGGTCCCTAGTGAAAAAAGTGTGTCTCTTTTCTGAATTAACCAGAATAGCTGCTCAGGATTACCCAAATTGATGACCTTTCAGTGTCTCTCCACACCCTACAGCCAAAGACTATTTTTTAAAGAGCTTTTAACCCCTTGCTGCTCCCAGGTGACTGCCCAGGATGTGCGGAAGGAAAGCCCCCTGCTCTTCAAGTTCCAGGCCAAGTTCTATCCTGAGGATGTATCTGAGGAATTGATCCAGGACATCACACAGCGCCTGTTCTTCCTGCAAGTGAAGGAGGGCATTCTCAATGATGATATTTACTGCCCACCTGAGACTGCCGTGCTGCTGGCCTCCTATGCTGTCCAGTCTAAGTATGGCGACTTCAATAAGGAAGTCCACAAGTCTGGCTACTTAGCTGGGGACAAGTTGCTGCCACAGAGGTGAGGTATTGCCCTTGGTCATCTGCCTTTGCATGGAGAAGGTCCGTGGCTGACCAAGCCCTGTTATACAGGGACTGCCAGATCTGTTCCATTCTACTAGGGTCTGTCTGAAGACCATGTTATGCATACTGGTTTTTACTTTGCTAATTTATGGTGTTGGGGGAGCTTTAAAAGAGGAGCTTTCTTAAGCCTAACCTCAAAATTTGGGGGCAATTGGTATAAGAGACACACATTTGCATATGGCACTATACCCTTTTGTTTCTCTGACTCTCAAAATAAAAAGCTTTTTTCCCCTCTGTTCTTTTGCCTGATTGCAGAATTGTATTGCTCTGGAAACAGGTGCTTATATAGATTACCAGAGACAGATTGACTCCTCCTACCCTAGTTCCCTTTTTTTCAATCCTTTTCACCGATTTAGACCTCTTATATGAGAGGTTCACAGGAGGGAGAGAGAAATACCCAAACCTGGGATGTGGGGGAGCTCCAACTGTATTTTAATATCAATAACTAGCGCACAGAGCTTTCTGCTTTTATAAACTTCAAAGCTGAATGCTCTCAAACACTCATTATTTTTGTTTTAGCATCACAACAATACACAAAATGAATAAGGCAGGCATTATCTTTATTTCCTGGCTAAGGAAATAGAGCAGAGTGCTCACTCTGACTTGCCAGATCTCCCACAGCTCATTTGAGGCAGAGCCAGACCTGGAATGCTCTTTTGAATTTTTAACCCTGGGTTTTTCCCTACTGCATCCAGTGGCCATTTTCATAAGCTTGTGGATGGAAGGAAGTTTTTCATTCTGGGAGCCTTATTCCTATTGGAGCTCTGGCATATGCGTAACTTACCTAAAGGTACTAAGGATAATGATTGTACTCTGGAACTCTACCTGAGTCAGTGCTTTGATGTCTAAGATGACATAAAAAACAAGTCTTGTTTATGATCTAGTAGATCTGGGAGGTTAAACCTGTTTCTTTTAAAGCCATCTGGGCTCAATTCTCTGTTCTGTAGCTACAGTCCATAATCTCATCCCTGAGCACTTTTCTCACAAATACAAACTATTTGTCCCAAAAGGATCTAGGAGAGTATCATGCCTCCTCCATGAGGCCCATCTCTACGCAGCCCCTCAAGTCAGCACAGAGTCTTGATACATTACTGCCCTACCTGGAAATCACAGCATATTATTGGATTTTCTGGTTAAAACTACGAAGGAAGATGTTTCCATTGTCTGTCTTTTCCACCCATTCTTGTACCTCTTGTACCTCTCAGGCAGTTACCTGTGTCTAATTAATACCTCCTGCTACAATTTCAGTCTACTTCCAGTATGATCTCAGTGGGGTGACTCCGTATCTTCTTTGCATCAATCCCTCAGAGAGCTAAGTGGGCTTTCCTTTACTCCTGCATTTGGGTTTTGTGCTTGAAACTACTATCTGTTGTCTTTCCAGGGTTCTAGAGCAGCATAAACTCAACAAGGACCAGTGGGAGGAGCGGATCCAGGTGTGGCATGAGGAGCACCGGGGCATGCTTAGGTAATTTTGCCCTAGCAACTATGTGTTCTACTGCTTTTGCAGGGAGAATGAGAGTAGGTTTTGGTCAAAAGAAACAAAGGACTGGGGCACTGGAGGATGTTGGAGAGAAAGGTACAGGAATGCAACTTATAGGGGAAATTAGAGATAGAAGGCAAATAAGGATCATTATAAAACTGTATTTTTTTTAATGATGGCAACTGATAGCCCAAACAGTTTTGACCATAAAGAAACTGAAGGGACCTCAGGATCCCTAGGGAGCTTCTAGAGTACCAGGGACTATTCCACAAGAAAGAAATGGGCAAGGAGATCTCTAAACATGGCAGATCATTTGGTGTTGTCTAGTTGAGGAATGAATCTTATCATTTTGCCATCACCACACCATCTGAGTTCTGCTAAGAATGTAAGAGACTTCAATGCAGCTAACATGCCAGAGGCCAGCAGGGGTCAGCCCACCTTTGTTACCTTTGGGAACCTCAGATCCTAGGCTCCTGTCAGCAGGTTTTGTTTGACAAAAGTCATGTTGTGCTCTATTTTCCATCATCTACTCACCTTCTATCCCCTTTCCCTCCCCTAATAGTAAGATTCTTGTCAGAAGTGCAGAGCAGATAGGCTATCTCCCTTGGTCTCATTCACAGGCTCCCCTCTATAATCCCCCCAAATATTATTTAGGGAGGATGCTGTTCTAGAATATCTGAAGATTGCCCAGGACCTGGAGATGTACGGTGTGAACTACTTCAGCATCAAGAACAAGAAAGGCTCAGAGTTGTGGCTGGGAGTGGATGCCCTAGGTCTCAACATCTATGAGCATAATGACAGGTATAGTTTAGAGTTTTCTCAGTTTATTTGGGCCACTCTGACAACTAGTGCTCATCATGAAGTAGGACTGTACTTCCTGGGTCCCAACCCGGTTCCACCTTTTTCTTCCTAATTTAGATCAGCCTAAATGATTGCATAACCTCCCAGGCCTCGAAATCTTGCCTTGACCAGTCTTGCACCATCCACTATGGTAGTCTCTGGCCACATGTGGCTATTAAGCTCTTGAAATATGGCTACTCTTAAATTAAGATATAAGTGTAAACTATATGCAAGACTTTGAAGACTTAGTGTGAAAAACAGAATAATGAATGTCTCATTAAATATTTTTTAAAATATTAATTTACATGTTCAAATGATAGTCTTTTAGATATGCTGGGTTAAATGAACTGTTATTATAGTTACTCCTACCTATTTCTTTTTTTAAAATTTATTAACATATAATGTATTATTTGTTTCAGGGGTACAGGTCTGTGAATCATCAGTCTTACAGAATTCACAGCACTCACCATAGCACATACCCTCCCCAATGTCCATTACCCAGCCACCCTATCCCTCTCCCCCTTCCCCTCCAGCATGTGGCTACTAGAAAATTTAAAATCCCATTATATTTACATTGGATAGCATTACCCTAGCACCAACCTTGTCAGGATTTGTAATTAATACCACTCTCATATGATGATTAAATGCTTTTTGGTCTACATTCCCTCTTTCTATAGACTTTTCTCACTTCCTTATTTTTTTCCCTTAGTCTGCTCTTGGTGAGGATGGATGTAATAAATGATTGTTCCATGTAACTTCTGAATCTTGGAGCTCATTGTTTACACTCTCCCCAACTGTTACATCCTTGGGTGGAAGAGTACCAGTAAAATAAGGCTGGAGATTCTTGTGAGAGATTTTTACAAAGTTCATGCCTCAACACAAAATACAGTAAAACAAACCTCAGAGTTTGGAATAAGAAATAATAAGTTGGTTGTGGTATCAGGAGGTCCTTTTTGCACCCTCCAAGCTGGCAACTGACTGGGTGGCATGTGATAACACTGACTGAGCTGGTAATGAATCTGCCTCCTTAAGGAAGAAGTTGGGGGTACAGAGGGCTAACCACCAACCCTCTATGTTCTTCTTGTCTTTCCCTGGTCCTAATATTCTTGCTCTCTACAGACTGACTCCCAAGATAGGCTTTCCCTGGAGTGAAATCAGAAATATTTCTTTCAATGACAAGAAATTTGTCATCAAGCCCATTGACAAAAAAGCCCCGGTAAGTTGATTCTTCCTACTGGGCAAGACATGTTACTTGCCAAGACCTGGATAATGCTAAGAGCAATCATATCATTGTATCTTTCTGTCATTTTTCTGGATTTTTTTTTTTTTTTGTGCGGGGGCTAGGAATAGGAGGCACAAAAGGAGACTGGCCCTGGAAGGGGTTATTGATGTCAAGACATGACCAGGAGACATCCTGTAGCTGGTGCCACCCTGATAACTGTGTGTTAGGAGAAGCATAGATGAGGGAGAGCCAGAGGCAGTCTAAATACTTCCTCTCTGCCACTGTCTTCTGCTGCCCTGATGCTGTGGGGTGGAAACAGAGAGTGCATCCTATTTTTTAAAGCCTCTAAGCTGCAGAAAGTGAAACTGTTGATATACTTGATTTATTTTTAATTGTGGAGAAAAGACAGAGCCAGAAGTCCAGACCCAAATATGATCTTCCAACCTTGCTCTTGGTATAACTTTGCCGCTGTCCTCTCAAGACTTATCTCCAGAGCAACCCAAGAACAAGAAAGGGCCTTGGGTCCAGGCATTCTTCTAACATGCTCACCACAGTTTTCATCTACTCAGTTGCCCGTGGTTGATAAGACTGGAAAGCTGGTGATTGAGAGTAGGATAAAAAACAGAAAAAGGTCTCACCTTTTGGTGTACCTCATGTCCAACAAAGGTCAAAGGCCATGCTGAGACAGACTCTTCTTATGAAGCCTCAACAGTTCTCCAGCTGTAAGGTCTCTGAACTTCTGCTGCTAGGCACTTTATATATTTTATCTCATTTAGCCCTCGACAACATTGCCAAGTAAGTAGTAGCATACCTGTTTTATAATTGTGGAAATCAAGGTTCAAAGAATTGGAGTGATTTGCTCAAGATTACACAGCTAAAAATGGTAAATCTGGGGTTTATATATACATTATTTGACCTCTGAAGCCTGTGCTCCTTCCACTGCACACCAAGCCATATGAAACAGTAGTAGTTTGGGTTCCATGGGAGAAGAACTGGTAGTCAGCCCATTAATTGGTAACCTTGGTCCAGTGGTATTTATAGTAACAAATAAGCAGACTAGATTTTCTTGGGTGTGTGGTTCTTCTTTTTCTTTTTCTTTTTTTTTTTTTTTTTAAATTGCTGCTGTGTTCAACTTCCATTGGAAAAAGTTAAGTAACAAAGTCAGCTAAGATCAAAGGCTTATTTTTAAAAATTGACAGCCAGGACAATCAATGTTCAAATTTATGTATTTATGTATATATTTACAACTTGCGTTATCCCAGAAATGATTTAAGGGGCTGTGTCTAGGATATGCTTTTAGGAGGTTACAGAAACAGTCCAGCCTTCTCACCATACTGTATGTACCAGCATATTATACAGGGATTATTGGGCCTCTAAGAGAGTCCCCTGAGATTTAGCAAGATCCCTAATTAGCAGATATATTCAGTTGCTATCTTTCAGTTAGATTGAGGATATTTTAGGATGTGATGTTTTCATAAGCAAAGGTTGAAAGACATTGTGGTTTGTGGAAAGAACACTGGTTTCAGAGTCCAGAGGCCTGGGTTCTAATCCTGCATTTGCCACTAGTCTGCTGTGTTACCATGGACAAGTCACTTCACCACTCTGATGATTAATCTTCCTATCTGTAACATGAGAAAATTGGGATAAATAACCCTTTCAGTGCTTTCAGAAAGCAGAAGCTCACCTTCATCTGTCCTTCCAAACTCATTTTGAGTGTTGATTTCCCATCAGGACTTTGTCTTCTATGCTCCCCGGCTGCGGATTAATAAGCGTATCTTGGCCCTATGCATGGGGAACCATGAGCTATACATGCGCCGCCGCAAGCCTGACACCATTGAAGTACAGCAGATGAAGGCACAGGCCCGGGAGGAGAAGCACCAGAAACAGATGGAACGGTAGGTTCTGTGGGACTGGAGTGGAGGCTGGGGACTAGGGCAAAGAAGCTTCCAAAAAGTGTCAAGATTGATAAAGGAAAGACATGGAACCATCCTGGGATGGGGAGAGAGAGAGCTGTACAGGGTTATCTCCTCTTCCATTAAGTGTCAGGCATCCCCTTCCCCAGGAAGCTGACATCAGAAGCCT
>CM053612.1:60162845-60194763 GCA_028646535.1 Procyon lotor | reverse complement strand
CACAGTCTCTCATGGTTCATCTCCCCTTCCAATTTCCCCCAATTCACTTTTCCTTTCCTTCCCCTAATGTCCTCCATGTTATTCCTTATGCTCCATAAGTAAGTGAAACCATATGATAATTGACTTTCTCTGCTTGACTTATTTCAGTAAGCATAATCTCCTCCAGTCCATTGCTTTTCTAGGCAGATTTTGGGTTGCTCCAGGCTATCTGACTAGTGTAGTGGCATTAGCAGAAAGCTCCATGCACATTTAAACATGGACTCTGTAGGGATTTCTGAATGGAATTGGGAAGAGCAACCAGAATTTTCCTTATGTAACCCCTTTGCTACTGAAAGTGTAGCAAGGCTCAGCAACACCAACATCAACTTTAGAACTTATTAGAAAGGCAGAATCTGACACCCTACTCCAGACCTGCTGACTCAGAATCTGCATTTTAATTAAGATACTAGGTGATCAGTTCTCTAAGGAAGGTATGCAAATGGACAGCAAATATGTGAAAACATCCCTAGTCATCAGGGAAATGCAAATCAAAACTACAGTGAGGTACCACTTGATAACTCACTAATATGGATATAATAAATAAATACAGGAAATAATAGCTATTGTCAAGAATGTAGAGAAATTGTAACTCATGTACATTGTTGGTGGAAATGTTTCAGCTACTATGGAAAATAGTTTGGTGGTTTCTCAAAAAGTTAAACATAGAATTACCATATGATCCCACAATTCTGCTCCTAGGTATATATTCACAATAACTGAAAACAGTACATGTACACAAGTGTTCATAGCAGAGCTATTTACAATAGCCAGAAGGTAGAAACAGCCCAAACTTCCAGCAGATGAATGGATAAACACATTGTATAGCCATACAATGGAATATTATTCAGTCATAAAAAGGAATGAAATACTGATACATATTACTATGTGAATGAACCTCTATAGCAGCATGCTAAGTTAAAGAAAGAGACACAAAATTTCATATACTATATGATTCTGTTTATATGAAATATCCAAAATAGATAAATGTGTAGAGGAAGAACACAAGTTGGTGGTTACTAGGGGTTATGGGGAGAAGAGATAGGAAGAAACATACTTAGTGGGTATATGTTTTTGCTTTGGAGTGATGAAAATGTTGTGGAACTAGATAGAGGTGGTGAATACACAACATTATGAATGTACTAAATGCCCTAAATTGTTTGCTTTATAGTGGTTACTATTATGTGAATTTCACCTCAATAAATTATCCCAGGTGATTCCTATGCATGTTAAGGTTTGAGAACACTGTTCTAGTAGATACTCTGTCATATAGAGTTTGGAACCTCAGGAGGCTTCTAAATGTAGTAGCCTAGAAGAGGAATCCATGTTTGAGAGGTTAGACACCAAAGTTCTTAATTATGCAGAAAAATTTTACTGAGATTGGAGAAGTTTACAGAGCTGGATCTGGCAGGAACCTGCCCTCAAGGACCTCACAGTCTGGTAGGAGAAAGAGGAAAAACAATATATACATAACTGTTCAAGGTACAAATGCCACGTCATTTTTTCATTCAATAAATATTTAACGAGCAGTGAAAAATAAAAGACAAAAATCCCTGCTATCAGGAATCGGACATTCTAGTGGAAAGAGACAGAACAAATAAGCAAATTATATAGTATGTGAGATGGTAAGAAAGTGCTGTGGAGAAAAATAATAAAGAGGAGCGATGGGGAGGATAGGCCAAGTATTCTGAGGGCCCAGAGAGAGAAAAAACACCTAGCCCAGGGTGAAAAGACAACCACCTAGAAGATGCACTAGGGTGAGAAAAAGTGAATACTTGTTTTAGACTTGCAACAAATTCTGGGGAAAAAGAGCCTAGAGCAGGGTTTCAGAGATCCTGCAGAATTAGGCCTAAGGACTGATACCCTAGCCATAGACATCAGTGGACTTGAAGCAGAGTATCCCAGCATAGAGTCAAAACTTGACTCCTTATAACTATGAAGTAGACAGGCAGGACTTATTAGGCCATTTTACAGATAGGAGTGCTGAGAACAAGAGCAAATAAGTGACATAGTTAAGTTCACCCACTGGTTACACACTGGTGAGTAGTAGAGCTGGGAGTCCAGGTTAGATCCTGACTCTAGAACAAATGACAGGGTCCTGGGTGCACTGACCCATGTGGGGCTATGTTGTAGGGACAGGATGTGGAGATAAGGGAGCATGGTCCCCAATCACAAGCTCTAAGTGTGTTGGATGGGTAGGGGCTGAGGGTGCAGGGCCAGAGATCTTTGGGGCCTTTTCATGTGACTTATTCCATCCTTTCTCTTTTCTTAGTGCTTTGCTGGAAAATGAGAAGAAGAAGCGTGAGATGGCAGAAAAGGAGAAGGAGAAGATTGAACGGGAAAAGGAGGAACTGATGGAGAGGCTGAAGCAAATTGAGGAACAGACTAAGAAGGCTCAGCACGGTGAGGTTTAGAGTCAGTCACCTTGGAGACTTGATTTTCCTAAAGCCTGACTCTATGAGCTAGAACCCTTCTGCCTGAGCTGCAGACTCTGGCTATATAATCCATATGTGGCTACAGATAGATGGAAGATGGGACAAGAGGAAGAGTGCCCAGAGCTTTCTGCCAGCTATGCCCTGGGGTGAAGCATTTCCAGGAAGGAAGCTAGGTGTTCCTTCCATGTCTGCATGTTTCACCATCTTTTTCCCTTCTGCTCTTTCCAGAACTAGAAGAACAGACCCGCAGGGCCTTGGAGCTTGAACAGGAACGGAAGCGTGCCCAGAGCGAGGCTGAAAAACTGGCCAAAGAGCGTCAAGAAGCTGAAGAGGCCAAAGAAGCCCTGTTGCAGGCCTCCCAGGATCAGAAGAAGACTCAGGAACAGCTGGTAAAGCTACAAAATGGGCTAGGATTGTAGTAACTGAATTTTCTTCCCTGTCTGCCTGCCTATTCATAGTTACCCCTGCCTGCAGGGCTGGCTCCTTCCAGCAGGGTGCCAGTCAACAGGCCCCCAGCAGATAGCTTATTCAGAAGCAAGCTGCAAAGTCACTGATGTGGCCCAGAAAGCTTTGCAGTCTTCCCTACTACCCTTACTTTTATTCTACTTTCTTAGCCCTTGGGGATCTGAGCTGATGACCTGACAAAGGAAAGGGAGGGAGGAAAGAAGCAAAGGAATTTACACTTGATTGACTACCTACTGTGTGTTACAAGCTATGCTAGCAACTTTTCCTTTCCCCTTACTTTCTTATTTCCCTTCCCAATAATCCTATGGGATTAACCCACATGGGATACTATGCCCAGATAAGGAAATTAGGACTCAGGGAGGTTTAAGAGACTTGTCAAAGATCACACACTGTGGCTGAGTAATGCTGAGAACCCATTTTTGCCTCTCTTTGAAGGGTTTGTTCCCTAAAATTGTATGTAAAACTATGTGTCTAGGCACTTTTCAGGGGAAGAGAGTGAGCATCCTTACTTTCATCTTTATTTACTTCTGTGACTCAAAAGTTAAGAATCCATTTTCTGAATTACTTGATATATGTTCTTTCCCTCTACTGTTTGGAGTGTGAATGCAGGAACTAAGACCTATTTACCTGGCGGAAGCTTCCTCTAGAAGATAGATGTGTCCAAGGTGTGAGGGTGTGCAAAAATTTTTTTCCCTTGTTCAGATTGCCTTGTGACACTATAGCATCTTTCCTATACTTGTCCTGGGAGGAGTCTTAGTGGAGTCCTGAGCATTCTAGGAAAACAGGAAAGGGTCTGGCACTTCAAGCAGTGACGCAGTGATTTCCAAAGCTTTATGAAGGCCCTAAATATGCAATGGTCAATAGTGTATGCACGAGAGAAAGGGGGGGGGGCAGAGAGAGGGAAATGGGAAGAGGGAGAGAAAGAGAGATGAGGAAGAGAGAAATTATATGTTTATGATCAGGAGGCCTATAGTCTAGGTATGGATCTCTGACTTCTAACAAAATGATTTGGACTTAATAAGAATAGTACATCTGAGAATAGGAGTGGTCCTTCAGGCATCCTGGAGGAGGTGTGGTAAAAAGAGCCTCCAGGACAGCAAGCAAGTGGAACAGCAGGTTTCCTATTGGTCCCTGGTGGAACTGGGGTTGAAGATACCTAGATCCTGAGGACCAGAAGGCTCAGTTCTCACAAGCTTCCAATTTATCCATAGGCCTTGGAAATGGCAGAGTTGACAGCTCGAATCTCTCAGCTGGAGATGGCCCGACAGAAGAAGGAAAGTGAGGCTGTGGAATGGCAGCAGAAGGTGAGACACAGCGCCCATAGTAAAAGCCTTATGAGAAAGGGTACTACATGCATAGGTTTCAGTTCCTTAGATTCCTCATATTTGGGCTCCTTACTCTCCATCCTTCCTTAACAGCAGGCATCATGGGAGAAGGAGCTCGAGGCTTTCTCAAATACTTCCCAGAATTCTCTAATACACCAAGGAATTTGCTAAATTTTTCCTATTGCACAGGTGCAGAAACTAAAGGCAGACAAAGTGACTTGGCCTACCTGGTGCCTGCTTCCTGATGGGGCCATTCTATGCATTTGTAGGATGCCACAAGTTTGCCTGATCTGACTGCTGGTTCTTCTTGCCCTCTCTTACTGGACAGGCTCAGATGGTACAAGAAGACTTGGAGAAGACCCGTGCCGAGCTGAAGACTGCCATGAGTACACCTCATGTAGCTGAGCCAGCTGAGAATGAGCAGGATGAGCAGGATGAGAATGGGGCAGAGGCCAGTGCTGACCTGAGGGCTGATGCCATGGCCAAGGATCGCAGTGAGGAGGAACGTACCACTGAGGCAGAGAAGAATGAGCGTGTGCAAAAGCACCTGAAGGTATCCTGGCAGGGCCAGAGGGTCAAAGATTCTATGTGCATTCCCTAGATCATCGTGAGGTTATGTAGAGGAACCTGTCTTAGTGAGTATGGGAGTCTGAGCCCTTCTCTAATGAGAGCTTTAAGGGTAAGCACACATCACTTATCAGTCAGACTTTGGGCCACCTCTTCCTTTTGTTTTTTGCCCCATACTCCATTTATCTCTTATATTCAGAAAATATCCTGACCCAATTTCTACCTGAATCCTTGGTCCATTGTTCTACTCTCAGAGAATACCTGCCATTGGTCCCCTAAGTTTGTGGAGATTTTTGTTTTATTCTTGCCCCACTGCATGCCCTACAGGGCTGAAAATGGCCCTCAAAAATATGTGTATGTGTTTGTGTGTAGAAAGAGAGGAGTGAAGGAGTGAAGGAGTGTGTGTGTGTGTGTGTGTGTGTGTGTGTGTGTGTGTGTGGAGAGAGAGAGAGAGAGAGAGAGAGAGAGAGAGAGGGGAGAGAGAATGAATTTGATGAAGCAGGTTAAATAAGGGAAGGTAAAGTGAGAGCAAGCCATTAATCCCCCATCCCCTTATACCCTTACAGGCCCTCACTTCAGAACTTGCCAATGCCCGTGATGAGTCCAAGAAGACTGCCAATGACATGATCCATGCTGAGAACATGCGACTTGGCCGAGACAAATACAAAACACTGCGTCAGATCCGGCAGGGCAATACCAAACAGCGTATTGATGAATTTGAGTCCATGTAATGGTCACCAAGACTCTAGGGACTCCTCCTCCCTTCTTCCTTCCCCCACACTCTTATACTCTTGCCTAACTCACATTGTGCTGAAGCCACTAACTAGAGCAGCCCTGGAGTCATGCCAAGTCTTCAGTGCCCCTATGGGACCAAACCTAGCCCCTCAGCCCTCACTCACTTGCTTGGACAAGTAAATGGCCCAGTATGGTGCCAATTGAACCCTCTTTTCCCTCCCTGTCCATATTAATCTAGATTATTAGATAAGACCACTTTTGTAGCTCCGAGGCACTTCCCACTTGATTGGGGAAATATCCCTACATTTACTGTTCTGTAGGACTTAAGCGTGGTGTAGGTTGAAAACTAACCCCCATCCCTGCCCCACAACTGCCTTCCTTTTCAGGGTCCTGTGATTTGCAGAATTGGAGCATCGCAGGGTTTACATAAGGAGGCAGGGCCCTAGGTATATGCTCTAGGATATCGACTGACCTAGGATTAGACCTTTCAATGTCCATTTCTTCTAGAGTTATTTAGGCTTCATAATGATTGGAAGTGAAAAAGATGTTAGTCATTCTTCTCTATACCTCTCAGATTGGACCTGCTACAAAATTCTTATAAATCTTGTTCCTGAGGTCAGGAATTCAGGTTTTCCCCACAGTGAGATGGGAGGAAATAGTATCTTCAAGAGACTTCACCAACATCTTAGAAGGCTATTGCCCATTCAATTCAGGCAAGGCTGTTTAGAAGATCCTCCCCCAATGCCTTATGGGAGCCTAGGCTTGTTTCAGGTGAGCGCTATGGGCAGAGGTATCCCTTACCATTATTCTGGGTTCCTCCCTTCTTGGGATCTGCCCCTCTCTATTTCAATCTCCAA
Source organism: Procyon lotor (assembly GCA_028646535.1). Taxonomy (NCBI): domain Eukaryota; kingdom Metazoa; phylum Chordata; class Mammalia; order Carnivora; family Procyonidae; genus Procyon; species Procyon lotor. The sequence goes on along the minus strand of CM053612.1, from coordinate 60,188,343 downwards.
ATTCCCTCCAGCTAGAATAGTAGGGATGGTTACCCAAAAACCTAGCCAGCCCTATCCAGGAGTCTTGCCAATAGGGGTAAATGTTCACACTAGGCTTCAGAGAGCTGTTGGGGCTCTGGCTTGGTTCCTTCTACACTCTAACCCCTTTTTCTCAACACAGGAACAACCTCCTACTCTTCTGTTTCATGTGTGCTCTTTTATTTTTTCTACCAGTATTATATATTCTAGTGGCATCTAATTCAATATTGATTCTGTTTTTCTTGCTAGTGTACCCTTAGAAGATATTAGTTTTGAGGCAGGATCATTTGGCCTCATTTCCTCACCATCCCCACACCTGGGAAGCATATGCTATATTATAAAAGAATATTTTGCCAGAAATAATATTGTAAGAAGCTTTCAGTATTAGTGATGTCATCTATCACTATAGGTCATACAGTTCATTCTTAAAGTACTTGGTATTTGATTTTATTCTTCTTTTATTTTCCCTTCTCCCCAGAGTTCAGTCCCCAAAGGGTCATACTGTTCCTCCATTCAGTGCCCCTAGCCCAGAGCCCATGGCTTTGATCCCTCCCTGACTCCATCCTGCCTAGCTTTGGGGAGTCTTATGTGCATTGCTGTGAATTATATTGACATTCTCTTGGTGATAGGCCCTATACTGGCTAAATTCAAACCTGGAATTGTGGGATAGTCTAGCTGCCTTAAGGGCAATAATGTACCCACAGGGAGGCTGGGGAAAAAGGTTAGATTGGGTATTCAGGGTTTTATTGTGGTTTTTTTTGGGGGGAGGGGGTTAAAAATTGTTTCTAAAGGGATTTATGCTCAACCCATGTTCTATTACAGTGCCAATAAATTTTAGGAAGACTTCTCTATGACTTGATTTTTTTTCTCCCATATATGTTTTATTTTTTCAGTGTTACAAGATTAATTGTTCATGCATCACACCCAGTGCTCCATGCAATGCGTGCCCTCTTCAATACCCAACACGAGGCTCGCCCAACCCCCATGCCCTCCCCCCAAAACCCTTAGTATCTTGCTCAGAGTCCACAGTCTCTCATGGTTCATCTCCCCCTCTGATTTCCCCCCATTCACCCTTCCTTTCCTTCTCACAATGCCCTCCATGTTTTTCTTTATGCTCAGCACATAAGTGAGACCATATGGTAATTGACTCTCTCCGCTTGACTTATTTCACTCTGCATAATCTCTTCCAGTCCCGTCCCTGTTGATACAAAAGTTGGATATTCGTCCTTTCTAATGGAGGCAAAATATTCTACTGTATATATGAACCATGCCTTCTTTATCCAGACATCTGTTGAAGGGCATTTTGGTTCATTCCACAGTTTGGCAATTGTGGCCATTACTGCTATGAACATTGGGGTATATGTGGCCCTTCTTTGTACTGCATCTGCTTCTTTGGGGTAAATACCCAGTAGTGCAATTGCAGGGTCATAGGGTAGCTCTATTTTTAATTTCTTGAGAAATATTCACACTGTTTTCCAAAGTGGCTGCACCAACGTGCAATGCCACCAACAGTGGAAGAGGATTTGCCTTTCTCCAAACGCTATCCAACACTTGTTCTTTAGTGTCTTGATTTTGGCCATTCAAACTGGTGTAAGGAGGTATCTCAGTGTGGTTTTGATTTGGATCTCCCTGATGGCTAAAGATGATGAACAATTTTTTCATGTGTCTGTTAGCCATTTGTATGTCTTCTTTGGAGAAGTGTCTGTTCATGTCTTCTGCCCATTTTTTGATGTGATTAACTGTTTTGTGAGTGTTGAGTTTGAGGAGTTCTTTATGGATCTTAGATATCAGACCTCTGTCTGTAGTGTCATTGGCAAATATCTTCTCCCATTCTGTGGGTTGCCTGTTTGTTTTGTTGACAGTTTCCTTTGCTGTGCAGAAGCTTTTTATCTTGATGAAGTCTCAAAAGGTCATTTTTGCTTTTGTTTCCTTTGCCTTTGGAGACATGTCCTGAAAGAAGTTGCTGTGGCTGATGTCAAAGAGGTTACTGCCTATTTTCTTCTCTAGGCTTTTGATAGAATCCTGCCTCACGTTGAGGTCATTTATATATTTCGAATTTATCTTCATGTATGGTGTAAGAGAATGGTCAAGTTTCTTTTTTTTACATATAACTGTCCAATTTTCCCAGTACCATTTATTGAAGAGACTGTCTTTTTTCCACTGGATTTTTGTTCCTGCTTTGGTCAAAGATTATTTGACCATAGAATTGTGGGTCCATATCTAGGCTTTCTACTCTGTTCCACTGGTCTACGTGTCTGTTTTTGTGCCAGTACCATACTGTCTTCGTGATCATAGCTTTGTAGTAAAGCTTGAAATCTGGCAATGTGATGCCCCCAGCTTGGTCATTCTTTTTCAACATTCACTTAGCAATTCAGGGTCTTTTCTGATTCCATACAAATTTTAGGATTGTTTGTTCCAGCCCTTTAAAGAAGACCAGTGGAATTTTGATCAGGATGGCATTGAAAGTATAGATTGATCTGGGCAGTATAGACATTTTCACAATATTTATTCTTCTGATCCATGAGCATGGAATGCTTTTCCACTTTTTTGTGTCTTCAATTTCTTTCATGAGAATTCTGTAGTTCCTCGAGTACAGATCCTTTACCTCTTTGGTTAGGTTTATTCCCAGATATTGTATGGTTCTTGGTGCTACAGTAAATGGAATAGATTCCCTAATTTCTCTTTCCACAGTTTCGTTGTTATTGTACAGGTAATCAACTGATTTCTGGGCATTGATTTTGTATCCTGCCACATTACTGAATTGCTGTATGAGTTCTAGTAGTTTGGAGGTGGAGTCTTTTGGATTTTCCATATAAAGTATGTGACCTATGAGGAGAGAGAGTTTGACTACTTCACTGCCAATTTGAATACATTTTATTTTATTTTATTTTATTTTTGTTTTCTAATTGCTGTCGTTAGGAATTCTAGTACTATGTTGAACAAGAGTGGTGAGAGTGGGCATCCTTGTCCTGTTTCTGATCTCAAAGAGAAAGCTGTCAGCTTTTCCCCATCGAGAATGATAATTTTTGTGGGCTTTTCATAGATAGACTTGATGATGTTGAGGAATGTTCCTTCAATCCCTATACATTGAAGAATTTTAAACAGGAATGGAAGTTGAATTTTATCAAATGCTTTGTCTGCATCAATTGAGAGGAAAATGTATTTGTTCTCTTATTGATTTGTTCTATCACACTGATTGATTTGCGAAGGTTGAACCATCCTTGCATCCCAGGGATAAATCCCAAGGGGTCATGATGAATAATCTTTGAAAGTGCTGTTGGATCCCATTAGCTAGGATCTTGTTGTGAATCTTGGCATCCATAACATCAGGGATATTGGTCTGAAATTCTCCTCTTTTATGGGGTCTTTGTCTGGTTTGGGGATCAGGGTATTGATGGTTTCATAGAAAGAATCTGGGAAGTTTTCCTTCTGTTTCTATTTCTTGAAACAGCTTCAGGAGAATAGGTATTATTTTTTTCTTGAATGTTTGGTAGAATTCCCCTGGGAATCCTTCAGGTCCTGGACTCTTGTTTTTTGGGAGGTTTTTGATCACTGATTCAATTCCATTGCTAGATATAGGTCTATTCAGGTTGTCAATTTCTTCCTGTTTCAGTCTTGGAAGATTATGGGTTTCTAGGAAGACATCCATTTCTTCTGGGTTGTTTAACTTATTGGCATATATCTGTTGAAAATATTTTTTTTTGTTGATAATAATTTTTGGTGATTGCTTCTATTTCCTTTGGATTAGTTGTGATTTCTCTGCTTTCATTCATAATTTTGTTAATTGATGTCCTCTCTCTTTTCTTTTGGGTTACTTTGGCCAGTGGCTTATCAATCTTATTGATTCTATCGAAACTCCAACTTCTGGAGTCATTGATGCATTCTACTATTTCACTGGTTTCTAACTGGTTGATCTCTGTTTTAATCTTGATTATTTCCATTCTTGTGCATGGGGTTCGCTTATTTGTTGTTGATTTTCCAGGTCTTTAAGGTGTAAAAAGAGCTGGTGTATTCGAGATTTTTCAATTTTTTGAGTGAGGCTTGCATGGCTTTGTATTTCCCCCTTAGCACTGCCTTTGCTGTGTCCAATAGGTTTTGCATTGATGTGTCTCCATTCTCATTGGTCTCCATGAATTGTTTCACTTCATCTTTGATTTCCTGGTCGATCCCAGCATTCTTGAGCAGGTTGATCTTTAGTCTCTAAGTGTTTGAATTCCTTCAAAACTTTTTCTTGTGGTTGAGTTCCAGTTTCAAAGCACTGTGGTCTGAGAAAATGCAGGGAATCATCTCAATCTTTTGGTATTGGTTGAGTCCTGATTTGTGGCCCAGTATGTGGTCTATTCTGGAGAAAGTTCCATGTGCGCTTGACAAGAATGAGTATTCTGCTTATTTATTGTGGAATGTTCTGTATATATATATGAGGTCCTTCTGGTCCTTTAAAGCTCTTGTTTATTGATTTTCTGTTTAGATGATCTGTCTGTTACTGAGAGTGGCGTGTTAAGATCTCCTAATATTAATGTATTCCTATCAATGTGACTATTTTGATTAACGGTTGTTGTATGTAGTTGGCTGCTCCTATATTTGGGGCATAAATGTTTACAAGTGTTAGATATTCTTGGGGGATAGACCCTTTAAGAATGATGCAGTGTCCTTCTGTATCTCTGACTATAGTCTTTTGCTGAAAATCTAATTTATCTGATAGGAGAACCGCTACCCCAGCTTTCTTTTGAGGTGCATTGGCATGAAAGATTGTTCTCCGTCTTTTCACTTCAGTCTGGATGTATCTTTACATTCCAAATGTGTCTCTTGTAGACAGCATATGGATGGGTCCTGCCTTTTTATCCATTCTGCAACCCTGTGCCATTTTATGGGAGCATTTAAGCCATTCACATTGAGCATTATTATTGAAAGATAAGTGTTAATTGACATGATGTTGCCTGTGTAGTCCTTGTTTCTATTGACTGTAAATTTCTGTTCTAAGTCACTCATGCGTTCTTTCTATGTTTTTTTATTAATATTTTAAATTTTATTTATTTATTTTTCGGTGTTACAAGATTTATTGTTTTGCACCACACCCAGTGCTCCATCCAATTCGTGCCATCCTCTACTTTTATAGCACCCCCTTTAATATTTCCTGGAGTGCTGGCTTAGTGGTCACATACTCTTTTAGTCTTTGTGGGTCTTGGAAGCTCTTTATCTCTTCATCCATTTTGAATGACAGCCTTGCAGAATAAAGTATTCCTGGCTGCATATTCTTCTCGTTTAGTGCCCTGAATACATCATGCCAGGCTTTTCTGTCTTGCCAGGTTTCTGTGGACAGGTCTGATGTTATTCTGATGGGTCTTTCTCTGTATGTAAGGAATCTCTTCCCCCTAGCTCCCCTGAGGACCTCTTTTCTAAAATTATAATCTGCAAATTTTACAATTATATCTCTGGTTGTCTTTCTAGACTCATTGTTCTGGCGGGTGTCCTTTTTGCCTCTAGGACACAAACAGTTGTTCCATTCCCCAGATTGAGGAAATTTTCATTCAGAATTTAGTCACTTATATCTTCTTGTCTTCTTTCTCTACCCCCTCTGCAATTCCAATAATTCTGACGTTGAAACATTTCATGGAGTCATTTATTTCCCTGAGTCTCTTCTCTTGATTCTTGAGCAGTTTGCTCCAGCTCTACTCCTGACCTTTCTTCTCTGCCAATTTATCCTCTAGATCACTAATTCTATCCTCTTTCTCCATACCTCTAGCTGTTAGACTATATAGATTGGATTGGATCTCACTGATAGTGCTTCTTACATCAGCTATACTGGTTCTCATTTCTGCCCTCAGAGATTCTATGTTGTCATTAATGTTTTTCTCCATCCTAGCCATTTCCTGGATAATTGTCAGCCTGAATTCCATTTCTGACATACTGTTTACGTCCATGTCTAAGAGTTCTGAAGGAGAGGGTGCAGTCTCTGGGATTTCCCTCTGTCGGATGTTCCTCCTCCTAGTCATTTTGATGAGAAGTGGGTGACAGGATGTTTAGCTGGATATTTTGCCCACAGTCCAAGCATGGAGCATTCTCGAAGTTTTAGGAAGAATTGGGATTCACCACCATAAAGAAAAAATGAGGATAAAAAAAGAGAGAAAGAGAAAAAGAAGAAATCGCAGCCAGAATGAGCCCCCAAAATAAGACTTATAAGGTATGTAGACCAACATGAACAAACATATAGACTGATAAAAGTAAATGACAAGAAATAAAAAGACCTAGTCAGAATGAACCTCAGGAATGAGATTTATATAATACCAGAACAAAAGCAAATACGTAGAAACACTCACAGAAGGATAAGATGGGAGGATGGTTATAACTTCTCATGGGCAAGGAAGGTTATTTCAGGTCTTCCTGGGTGCATCATTGTATTAAGCCTCTAGTTGTAATTTTAAGTATTTAAAAAAAGAAAAAAGACCAAGAAATGTGAAAATGAGTGAATTAAAAAAAATAGAAGAGTAAGAATAAAAAAACTTGTATCTATGAAATATGCAGGTTTGAGGGTATTATCAGGTGCTTAATATATCGATTTCTCCTGATTTTGGGGATTTAAAATTTTGTGGTTTTTGGCTACCCTGTGGTTATATTCCTTTTGTTTTTTGACTTGTCTTCTGGTGGAGGGGCCTGCTGTGTTGTTTTCCAGTCAATCTCGGTTGGGTTGAATCACCCTGCTCCCCAATCAAGGGGCTGCACTCTGTGGAAATGGTTTTTCATTCTTTCGCTCTCTGAAGGCTTTTGGTATTTTGTAGCTTTTTCACCTTTACAGAGAGTCTATGCAAAGAATCTGCCTGTATGTACCCAGACCTCCACATCACAGACAAGCGTCAGTCTGCTCCCCTCTGGGTTCTCCCAAATACACACTTCCCCTCAACAAAATTCTGCTTACAGTGCAGCCTGTCACAGGCTGAGTGTCACACACTCAGTAGTTTGGCGACTCTGGGAATGCTCCCCAGCTCTCAGGGCTCCAGGCTTTAGCAGAGTGTGGTCAGATTCTTGCCCCAGATTAGACCAGCCCCCTGAGTGCTCTCTGAGGCTGGCTGGGAGTGCCCAGACTCAACCACCGCAGGCCATGAATGTCTTGCAGTCAGGGGTGCACTGTCCAGATAGCACTGTACATAGAGAAAAGCTGCAGGATCCTGGACCACACCAGACTCTCTAAGGTGCTTGCAGGAGCACGGGCACCTTGTCCACAAAATGTTGTAAGGAACGGAAAGCTGTAGGTTTCAGAGACACAGACTGGACCCCCCTCCCTCCCACCAGTCTCTCTTTGAGGTGAGTGGTGTCCTTCCTGGGAGTGTGGGCCCAGGCCCATGCCCGCGACCACCACCTTCCACTAGTTGCTCCTCAGAAACTTTTGCTCTTTTTAAGTGTTTTTAACTGGACTCTAAGTTATTGCTGCTCCCCAATCACTGGGCACTTTCCTTTGTGGTAATTCTGTCCTTGCACCACTTCTGGTGGCTCCCTCCCACTTTTGTTTATCCTCCGATAACAGTTCTGTCAGGTTTGAATCAGCAGTGAAAAGAGGAGCTAGGCGAGTTTTAATCGAGGCAAGCTTTAATGAAAGCACTCTAGGGTGAGGTTCCTTGATCCTGTTTTAGGACAGGGCCAAGGAAGTCGCAGAGAGGGGTAGGGCTGAGGGTTTTTAATTAGGGGCCTTAGCGTGTGGAGGGTTTGCTGGTATCTGATTGGCTGTGGTTTATGTATATAAGGGATACAAAATACGCTAATCAGTTGTCACCTCATTATACAGAAAAAGGAACACAAAGTTGACCAGTCAGATTATTCATCATCATTGTGGGGTGATCTGGAAAGTCTCTGAGACAGGAAGCCTCATGGCGGGAAGTCCTGAGCCACCATCTTGTGAAACTCTGTGGCCATCCTGTCTGCTCTCGGCATCCCTGGGCCTGCCAGCCTAACATTCTGACCTTTTTAATGTTATAGGGTGATGACTCGAGTCTGGCTACTTCCTGCTGAATTAGGGGTGTCATAGGGTTCATTGGTGGTCGGGAGGCAGGTATAGGAATGGAGCAAGAGCTGGTTGACTGTTACCGGGAAGCCTTGAGAATGCATTCCTGAACAATATGAAGCAGGCAAAGGGCTAGTATTAAAAGGAGGCAGAGGATGATGAGGCTTAGGATGGGGGCAAGTCATGTTACCAGTGAGTACTGCCCCCATCGAGAAGTGGGGCCTGCTGACATATGATCATGGTTTAGGCTGTCTTGTATCTTGGTTAAAGTAAGGATGTTGGTCTCCTCAAGTCCTGACTCGTTGATGTAGTAGCAACACTTCTCATTCAGGAACATGGAGGTTCCGTCTTTATCCGCAGTGAGAAGATCCAGAGCCCACCAGTCCTGTAAAACGACCTGAGCAACTGAGGTTATTTGGTGTTGGAGGGAAGCAAGGGATTCAGCTGAGGCCTCTATTGCCACCTGCAGTCCTTCCAATAGGTCCCTTGAACTATCTATGGAGTGGACCAGGGCACCAGTGCCTAAGCCGGTGGCTATTAAAGAAGCAGCCAAGGAGAACCCAGCAACTAGGGGAAGGAACACTGCATGTTTCTGTCTTTCCCTAGGAGAAGTATTTAGGAGAGAGGTCAGTCACGAAGTCCAGGATGAGGGGCAGTTAGGCAGTCGAGAGACAAGGAAACTCAGTGATTCTGTGACACATTGACACATAACATTTCAACAGCCAGAATAGAACATAAAACGTTAGGAACTTTTACAACCAAGCTTAAATGAGATTAGGGATGTTAAAGATCTGATAAGACAAAGCATAGAAACTGGCTTTTCTAGGCAGGCAAGGAGAAAACTATTTACATTTTCCTAACAGCAGATATGAAAACTTTGTCTTTTTGAACAGAGAGAAAGCAGACTTTCAATCTTATACCAGTGTACTTTGAAATCCATTTTTTTTTCAATCTTAGTCCATCCTGACCACACCTAAAATTCTGTTGCAAAGTTTTCCATTATAAATCTTCTACAACTTTCCTTTGCATTAAAATTTTGTCCCAAACCATTTCTCTCTAAACAACCATCTCATTTAAGACAAAATTACCTTCCTTTACCTTCAACAAAAATGCATTCCCATTCCTTATATCTTTCTTACATTTCTCCTATTTTTCCACATACAGAGTTGTTTCCCTTATTTCTATCGGTCTTAGTGGTATTAGCAGAATTTTGCACTCTTCAAAACCTTAGTCTCCAGTGACGATTAAGTGTTAAGCAATTGTGACCTGTTACACCAGGATTCTTTGGACAGTGAATTTATGAATCAGTTAAGCACAAACCATGTTTACCAACAGATTTAAATATTCTTAGCTTCTTTGCAGTAAGAAGTCAAAAGAACAAACTTATGTCCAGTAATTAATGACTTAGCACTTTATCCTATTCGGAAAAAAACTAGATATCTAACGAATTTACACCAAAAACTTAACTTAGTTTAAATACTGATTTATGGTCCACCTGGGCCCACCCCATTTTCAATTTTTACCTCAAACACTGGTAAGGAAAAGTGGGATGTATTGGGTCCAGGGCATTCTCTTCTGGCTCCTTGACAGTGAAGAGGGGAGGAACCGTGGTGCAGGAGGCACCGAAGATGATCTAGAGGCCAGTTATGCAGGCCGCACCCAAGTTGGTACAGAAATAGGAGAAGGGGGAGACAGAAGAGACAAAGTGCTGCGGGAAGACAGAGAAAAGATCCCCAGTTTTAGAGCTCATCAGCTCCAACAGAGGAGCAGATGCCATGCTTTCCCACCAAGAGGGGACGGGTTAGGCAGTCCCTGTTGGGCCAGAGAAGACAGGGAGTTTCCCCAAAACAAAGGGAGTTTCAGCAGCTCCTCGGGAATATTCCTTAAGGTCTCCATCCCAATGAAGACTAACCACAGTTGGCTCTAGTTATAGCCATTAACCTGCGAAATGAGTGAGGGAGAGGCCCCCCACATTTTTTAGGAGGAACAGAGAGAGATAACGTCAGAGTCCCCTTTGCTAGGGATGGCCTGTGTATCCTCCAGCAATCTGGGTTTACTAGGAGGAGGCTTATTTAGATAATTATCATCCAATATGTCAGGAAGGAATTTACTAGTTGACCCATTTGGGCAAACACATTCTGCAAAAGGCCCTTAGGTCAGGGTCTTGGTGTAAAGCAATGAAGGCCTAAAACAATGAAGGCCTAGGTATGAGCAATGAAGGTATCCTAGGTCTCATTTGCCTGATTTCCTGCAGAGGAGATCTAACTTATAGATCCCACTGAGGCCATGCACTTTATAGGAGCTCAGTCCTTTCCTAAGTTGCAATCTGAATTATTTCCAGTACTGAAAAGTGAGTTGTGGTGGGGGAATGTTGGAGAGTAAGACATATGGATCTGGAACTACCGGGTGAGGTGGAATTATAGCCTCATTAACGAGTCTTAAGTCCTGTACCAGATGGTAGGCTCCAGTGGCCTTTTTTACAGGGAGGATGGGAGTGTTACAGAGGGAACTAATGGGAATGAAGAGGCCCTGCTGGCAGAGTCGGTCAATGATTGGCTTAAGTCCTTTCTGGTGGGTTTCCGAAATGGGGAACTGGGGATGAGAAGGGAAGGTTGTCGGATCCCTTAACTGAATTTTTATGGGGGTGTGGTGGGTGGCCACCACAGTCTTGGATGTGTCCCAGACCAGAGGGTCGATGGGCAAGAAGGGGTTGGGGGGTGAGAGGGAGTTAGAGGAGATCAGGGGTAACAGGAGGTGGGTAGAGGTGACAGTGGAGGGGGAGAGACAGACCATGGTGTGGGGCTTGTGGAGGATATAATGACTGAGGAGGGGGACAGGACATGAGGGATTATTAGGAAGGAGTGAGAAAAGGGAAACCCATCCAGGCTGCATGGAAGGGAGGGGGTGGTACGTGGGTTGGAGGAGGTGCCATCAATTCCCATGACCACTACTGGGGAAGGGAGACTGGTACCTGAGTAGGAAGGCAGAACAGAGTAGGTAGCCCCCATGTCCAGCAGGAAGGATATAGACTTACCTGCTATCTGGAGCATGACCCTGGGCTCAGCATGGGTTAAGGGGGTGTCCGAGTCTGGGTACCATCAGTCATCATCCATTCCCAGCAGTTGAAATGCAGGACTTACCGTGTCAGAGTTTCCTTCATGTTGAGGTGCTGGGGATGCTCTGAAACCAGGACAGTCAGATTTCCAGTGGCATTGAGGGCATGGACGAGCTGGCTCCTTTGGATTGGGACAGTGATGGGCCAAATGTCCCTCAGCTCCACATTTGAAGCAAGCCCCCAGAGGGGTGCAGTGAGCTCCCCCTTTCTGTTGGCTCCCAGAGCCAGCTGGCCGCAGGGCTGCCACCAAGGCTTGGGCCTGGAGCTGCACCTTCTTCTGGAGTCTGGCTTGCCGTTTGAATTTGGCTGCTGCTTCTCGGATATTAAAAACTTTAAAGGCCATTTTCACCAGGTCGGGAATGGGAGTTTGAGGGCCCTCCTCAACCTGTTTTAATTTCTTACAGATATCAGGGGCTGACTGAGAGATAAAGTGGGTGGCCAGGACAGTGACTCCTGCTGGGGAGGTGGGATCTAGGCAGGTATATTGGGTTAAGGCCTCAGTAAGTCTGTTAAGGAAGACAGCAGGGTTTTCAGTCAGGGCCTTGGATGATTACTCTCAGCTTATCATAGTTAACAGCCTTGTTGGAAACTGCCTGCATTCCAGCAATAAGGCACTGGACCATGTGGTCTCAGCACCAGTGGCTATCTTGGCCATTTTGATAGTCCCACCCCGGTTCGGCTGTGGGAACTGCCTGAGCACCAACCAGCATGGTGGCTTCAGTCAAATGGACCTGGTCCATGTGTTCCCGAGTCGCAGCCTGAATGCGTTCCCTCTCCTCTGCTGTGAGGGTTGTAGTCTTGATGATATATAAGTCATGCCAGGTTAGGTCATATGCCTGGGCCAAATATTGGAATTCCTTGATATAGTTGCCTGGGTTGGCTGAGTAAGAACCCAGTTGTTTTTCAATTTGAGATAGGCCTTGGAGTGAGATGGGTGCATGGACTCAAATGACCCCTTAGGCCCCTGCGACCTCCCTAAGGGGGAAAACCAGATCTGGAGAGGAGGAGGCCCTCTGGGATCTGGTAAGGGTGGAGATGGGAGGGGAGGCAGGAGGAAAAGGGGTGTATAGGTGTATTAGGAGGTATTTGGCATGAGTCAGGCGTAGGTGCCAGAGGAGCAGAAGGATCAGAAGAAGTGCAGGGAGAACCAGAGTAGGGAGGGTGGTGGACCTGCTGGGGCCTTGGTTGGTGAGGAAGCCAGAGCTTCAGGGGGCTCTGAGAGAGGAGGAGGAAAGGATTCGGGGTCCTTGGGAAGGGGAAGGCCAGACGAGAGAGTGGGAAGAGGTAAACAGGCTAGGAGGACCTGGGGGGTAGAACAGCAGGAACAGAGGGAGGGAAGAGAGCACAGAGTCCAAAAAGCTTGCACGTATGGAACTTCAGACCATTGGCCTTGGCACTTGCAGACATTATCCAGATCAGTTAAGATCTGAAAATCAAAGGTGCTTTCAGTGGGCCATCGAGATTGGTTGTCCAATTGGTATTGTGGCCTGGCCACAGTACAGTAATGGCAGAGGTACCTCCTCAGGTCCAGAGAGAGACCCAGGGTCTCAAGGTTGGCCAACAGACAGCCCAGGGGGGGTTTCGGCTAAATTTAGATTGAGTGGTTCCCATGATTCCTGCCGGGAGGCCCAGAGGCTGAAAATGTCCCCATTTACAGTCTTGGGCCCCGGACAGAAATGAGGTGGGCTACTGTGAGGATGAGGACGTCTCCTGATTCTCAGGAGCTGGGGGAGTCGCCTGGTAACTTGGAGGAGTATCCTGACGCGGCCGTGATTTCAGACAGGATTTTGGATAGGATCTCCTGGAATGGAGGCATGGAATCAGGGGAACTTACCTGAAGTCTCAGGATGTCAGGCTGGTTGAAGTCCTGGTAATGAGAGGAGGGAGGCCTCCCACGAGAGTGGGGCCTCAATCTCCTCCCGGGTTTCCACACCAAATGTCAGGTTTGACTCAGTGGTAGATGTCAGGTTTGAATCAGCAGTGGAAAAGAGGAGCCAGGCGAGTTTTGATCAAGGCAAGCTTTAGTGGAAGCGCTCTTGGGGGAGGTTCCTTGGTCCTGGGTTAGGACAGGGCCAAGGAAGTTGCACAAAGAGGTAGGGCTGAGGTGTTTTTAATTGGGGGCCTTAGGGTATGGAAGGTTTGCTGGTATCTGATTAGCTGTGGTTTATGTATATGAGGGTTACAAAATACACCAATCAGTTGTCACCTCATTATACAGAAAAAGGAATGCAAAGTTGACCAGTCAGATTGTTTGTCATTGTTGTGGGGTGATATGGAAAGTCTCTGAGACAGGAAGCCCCATGACAGGAAGTGCGGAGCCACCATCTTGTGAAACTCCGTGGCCATCCTGTCTGCTCTTGGCGTCCCTGGGCCCGCCAACCTAACAGGTTCGAGTGTTCCCACTTTGCTTTACCTCTCCACTGCTGTCTTCTGCTCCCTTAGAGATCCGGAAGTGAAAAATCTTGCTCCTCAGGCTGATTTCATGGGTGTTCAGCGTGTCTGATAGATATCCAGCTCACTTTTGGGGACAGGTTGCAACAGCATCTCCTACTTCTCCGCCATCTTGCCCCCCTCCTCTGTGACTTGATTTTTGGTGTGGTGTGAGTAGGTGGCTATAAGATACTACAATATAATTTCCATTCTGTAGACCACATTCCAATTTTTGGGCTCATTTCATCCTCATTTCAGTCCTATGGAGAGTGGATATGACCATCCTCATTTTAGAAAGGGGTCAATGGAATTGTAAAAGATGAATAACTGCCAAAGGGCACAGGACTATCTTAATCACCTATGCCCTTTCCAAGGCTCCAGGCCAATTTTTCCAGTGTAGGTGGGCCTTGGATTGACCATGTAATGCTCTGGGGCTCACTTGCACTTGGGACTTTGGAGTTGCTTGTGAGGAATGGTTTGTATCTTTAGATTCCTCCTGGGATAGTTAAGCCTTGTCCTGCCTTCTTGTCAGGAAATCTTCCAGGCTTGCCTACTTCCTACTACCCTCAATTTTTGCAGTAGCAGTGAAGGTCAGAAAAATTACCTTGAGCCCTGTTGTAAAAGGCAGTGGGAAGTGGACTGTGAAGTGAAATGGAGTACGTACAAAAGCTGTTGGGAAATACTTTACAGCTACAAAACATGTCAATTTTGTAGCCTAAATGGGGTTATGCCAGTTTAATAGATGAGGAAACTGATATCCAGATAAGATTTCTAGGTTCTCTTGAACCTGACACATTATCTCACCAGTCTCCATCTTGGTGAACCAACACTTGCAGGGAAAAGTAAACTATTCTGTGAGCTTTAAATCCTTCACAACAAACCTTTGAGCCAGGGCACTTGAACTTGTCTTCCCATTAAAATTTTAAAGGTTGAGGGGTGCCTGGGTGGCTCAGTTGTTAAGCATCTGCCTTCGGCTCAGGGTCCTGGAATTGAGCCCTGCATCGGGCTCCCTGCTCGGTGGGGAGCCTGCTTCTACCACTACCATTCCCTCTTCTTGCGTTCCCTCTCTCGCTGTGTTTCTCTCTGTCAAATAAATAAATTTCTTAAAAAAAAAAAAAAAAAGAATTGTAAAGGTTGAAAAGCCCAGACTACATCCTCGATCAAATTACAATTTAGTAGAATGATACAGACATCAGTACATTTGATGATTTCAACACGTAGATAGACTTGGGAACCACTGCTCTGAAGACATACTATTTTTTAACACTTCTTAAAATTTTTAAATTTTATTTTAATTTCAGTATGTTAACATGTAGTGTTGTATTAGTTGCAGGTGTACAATACAGTAATTCAACAAATCCACACATCTCTCAGTGCTCATTATAGCAAGTGTGCTCCTTATCCCATCTCCTATTTCACCCATTCCCCCACCACCTCTCCTCTGGTAACCATTAGTATGTTCTCTATAGCTAAGAGTTTGTTTCTTGGCTCCTCTCTCTCTCTCTCTCTCTCTCTCTCTCTCTCTCTCCTTTCCTTTCCTTGTTTGTTTTATTTCTTAAATTCCACACATGAGTGAAATCATAAGGCATTCGTCTTTGTGGGGCTGACTTATTTCACTTAGCATTATATTCCCTAGCTCCATCCATGTCATTGCAAATGGCAAGATTTCATTCCTTTTTATGGCTGAATAATATTCCAGTGTGTGTGTGTGTGTGTGTGTGTGTGTGTGTGTGTGTGTGTGTGTGTGTAATATATCTCACTTCTTTATCCATTCATCTATCAATGGACACTTGGGCTATTTCCATAATTTGGCTATTGTAAATAATGTTGCTATAAGCATAGAGGTGTAAGTATCCCTTTGTATCAGTGTCTGCATTTTTGGGTGTTAAATACCTAGTACTGCTATTGCTGTATCATAGGGTGGTTCTATTTTTAACTTTTTGAGGCCCCCCCATAGTTTTCCACCGTGGCTTCACCAGTTTGCATTCTCACCAACAGTGAAAGAGGGTTCCATTTCCTCCACATCTTTGCCAACACTTGTTGTTTTTTTGTGTTTTTGAGTTTAGTTATTCTGACAAATGTGAGGTGGTATCTCATTGTAGTTTTGCACTTCCCTAATGTTAAGTGATGTTAAGCATCATTTCACATGTCTGTTGGCGATCTGGTTATCTTTGGAGAAATGTCTCTTCGTTTTTCTGCTCAATTTTTAATCGAATTATTTGTTTTTTGGGTGTTGATTTATATAAGTTCCTTATATATTTTAGATACTAACCCTTTATCAGATATGTCATTTGCAAATATTTCTCTCATTCAGTAGATTGCCTTTTAGTTTTATGGATTGTTTCCTTCACTGTGCAGAAGTTTTTTTGTGTGTTTTTTTTTTATTTTGAAGTAGTCCCAGTAGTTATTTTTTATTTTATTTTATTTTATTTATTTTCCCTTATCTCAGAAGATATACCTAGAAAAATGTTGTTAGGGCCAATATCAGTGACATTACTGCCTGCGCTCTCTTCAGGAATTTTTATGGTTCCAGTTCTCATATTTAGGTCTTTAATCCACTTTGAATTTATTTTTGTGTATGGTGTAGGAAAGTGGTCCAGTTTTATTCTTTTGCATGTAGCTGACCAGTTTTCCTAGCACCATTTGTTGAAGACACTGTCTTATGCCCACTGATATTCTTTCCTGCTTTCTCAAAGGTTAATTGACTGTATAGTTGTGGGTTCCTTTCTGGATTTTCTATCCTGTTTCATTGATATGTGTGTCTATTTTTGTGCCAGTACCATACCATTTTGATTACTACAGCTTTGTAATATAACTTGAAGTCTGGAATTGTGATACCTCCAGCTTTGCTTTTCTTCTTAAAAGTTACTTTTGCAATCTGGGGTCTTTTGTGGTTCCATACAAATTTTAGGAGTGTTTGTTCTAGTTCTGTAAAAAAATGTTGTTGGTATTTTGATAGGATTGCATTAAATATGTAGGTTGCTTTGGGTATTTTAGACATCTTAACAATATTTGTTCTTCCAATCATGAGCATGTCTTTCATTTCTTTGTGTCATGTTCAATTTCTTTCATCAATGTTTTATAGTTTTCAAACTACAGGTCTTTCACCTCTTTGGTTAGTTTATTCCTAAGTATCTTATGCACTTGTAAATGGGATTGTTCTCTTAATTATTCTCTCTGCGGTTTCATTATTAGTACATAGAAATGCAACAGATTTCTGCACATTGATTTTTTTATCCCGTGACTTTACTGAATTTGTTGATCAGTTCTAGTAGCTTTTTGGTGGGTTTTCTATATAGTGTCCTGTCATCTGCAAATAGTGACAGTTTTA
Organism: Procyon lotor; assembly: GCA_028646535.1. Classification (NCBI taxonomy): domain Eukaryota; kingdom Metazoa; phylum Chordata; class Mammalia; order Carnivora; family Procyonidae; genus Procyon; species Procyon lotor. The sequence goes on along the minus strand of CM053612.1, from coordinate 60,171,456 downwards.
ATTTGTCATTAGCAACTTGGATTTCTTTTATTTCTTTTTGTTGTCTGATTGCTATGGCTAAGACTTTCAGTACTCTTCTTTAAATGTTTGATAGATTTCACCTGTGAAGCCATCTGATCCTGGACTTTTGTTCATTAGGAATTTTTTGATTCCTGATTCAATCTCTTATTGGTAATCAGTCTATTCAAAATTTCTAATTCTCCTAGCTTCAGTTTTGAAATTATCTATTTCTTCTGGTTTGTCCAATTTTTCAGCATGTAATTTTTTCAATATTCTCTTGTAATTGTTTGTGTTTCTGTGGTGTTTGTTATTTCTTCTCTTTCATTTGTAATTTTGTGAGTTGAAGACATACTATTTCATCCCCATTTACAGATGGAGAAACTGAGGCCCAACAAGATGAATTAATTTGTTCAAGGTCATAGAGATTAGAAGTATCACAAAGTATCACACCCAGGACATGGGCACAGGCAATTTAGTTCATCATCCTGTGTTCTTAACCACTGCACTGTACCTTCTCTCTACCATTCTTACTAGAGCCTAGGGAAAGACATACATTCACTGAAAAGAGGAGATACATGTAGAGCTTCCATTCTAAGGGAGCAAATAGAATTCTAGGACCCTAGAACATCAGTGTAAGAGGGATCCTTAGGAATTTCTATTATGGTAATCCAAATGTTGCTTTGGGGAGTAAAGGAACTGAACTCTAGGTCCCTTCTAACAACAGTCAGAGGATGTCTGCTTTTGTATGCTTTATATGTGGTGCCGTATATGTGCAAAATTTTTTTAAAAGGGGAAGACAGGTAGAATTCTGCTTCTAGGAGGATAAATGTGGTAGGCAGAATAATGCTTATCCCACCCCCAAAGATTTCCATGTACTAATCCATGGAACTTGTGGATATATCACTTTATGTGGCAAAAGGACTTGGGTGTGTGATTAAGTTAATGATTTTAAGATAGTGAGATGATGATATATCATCCAGGTAGTTACAGTGTAGTCAGAAAGAATTGAAGATGATATACTGTTGGTTTTGAAGATGGAGAAAGGACCCACAAGATAAGGAAGGACAAAAGAATGCATTCTCCCTTAGAACTTCTACAATGAACGCAGCCCTGCTGACTCCTTGGTTTGAGCCCAACGAAACCCATTTTGGATTTCTATCTGACCTCCAGAAGAGTAAGGTAATAGATTTGTATAGTTTTAAGCCAGTATAATATTGTTACCTGTTTCTCAAAATTTACCATTCTTAAAATAGCAATATTATAGAAATGGAAAACAGCAGTTAACAAGGCAAGTGGGGAGCCATGTGGGAAGTAGATTTGGCCATAAGAGAGCAACATGAGGTTGGAAAATGATAGAGTAGAAAGACCCTAAGCAGGCCTTGTCCCATGAATACAACTAGGTAACTATAAAATCATTCTAAATACCCAATGAATTGACTTTAAGACCAGAAAAAATAACTCCACAATCAAAGGTAGAGAAGTCACACTGAAGAGGGAAGGGAGTGTGGAAAGGAGGACCGGCAGAGAAATATTTCCTTGCCACTATAGTGGCATGGGAGCTTAGGTGCAGAGAAGGGTGATAGACAGATTAACACACAGGAGCATGAACAAGGAAAATGAATCCTTATACCAATTGGCTTGGAAAATGAGAGGGACTGAATTTCATGACTTCTGGCAATCAGTGTGGCTTAACATCTGGAGTTTTAAAGGTCAGCAGGCTTGGCTGGGATGGAGACCAGCGGGCATAGTTCTGCTTGTAGAGAGAAAGTGGGCAAACAACCTGTGGACATACAATGTGGAAATAGCTATTTGAAGAGTGCCTGGGGCACACAGTGGACAAGTTATTTAGTCATCTCAAAACACATCCCAGAGAGACCCCCTCTGGGGAAAAAAGGAACTGACTGGCACTATTTCCCTCCCTGGCCCCTCAGCATAAGCACAGGGCCACCTGTAGGAACCAACAAAGTGCCAACACCTGGTATCTAACTTGTTTGCACTAAGCCCCACTTCCCTGTGCTCTGGTGGAACTATTCTTCCCATTCTTACCTGCCTCTGTCCCAAATTCGTGGGCCCTCTTCCCCAGAAAACCAACCCAAACCACTGTTCACACTGCATCTCATGACTTGGGAGATTTGCAGAGCCTTGATGACAGTGAAAACAGGTTCTCATTTCACAAGAGAACAAAACACACTTATTTAAAACATACCACATTAAGGTCAGAGACCAAACATTGCCCACAATATTGCCCACAACAGAGAAAGCCTCTGCAAATGAAATGCCTGAAGGAAAAATCAGCCAGGACAAAACAGCAGAACACATGAAGCATACATTGGAGCACTCTTCAGGCCCTAGAGAATAGGAGGCACTACATGGCAGGGCACTACAGGACCTGTTCTTCATGAGGTCATTACCCTCGAGAATAGGAGACATACAGAACGGGCACAGAGACTGAGACAAAATGAGAACAGAGAAATTTGTCCCAAATGAAAGAAGAGGACAAAGCCACAGCCAGGGATCTAAGCAAAACAGGTATAAATAATATGCCTGATGAAGTATTTAAAGCAATGATCAGAAGAATACTCACTGGACTTGAGAAAAGAATGGAAGACCTGAGTGAGACCTTAACACAGATCAGGAATAACATAGCAGAGATAAAGTGCTCAATAAATGATAGGAGAAACATTTTTGATGGAATGAACATCAGGCTGGAAGAAAGAGAAGAATGAATTAATGACAGAAGAAAGGATAATGGAAAGCAATCAAGCTAAACCAAAGAAAGAAAAAAATAATCACACAAAATGATAATAGACTTAGGAAAATCTGTGACTCCATCAAATATAATAACATTTGTATTATAAAAGTCCCAGAAGAAAAAGAGAAAAGGGGGAAAAATTATCTGAAAAGATAATTGCTGGAAACTTCCCTAATATGGGGAAAGAAACAGACTTTCAAATCCAGGAGGCACAGAGAACCCCCAACAAATTCAACCAAAGCAGGTCAACACCAAGACGTACTGTAATTAAACTGGGAAAATATATTGATAAAGAAAAAAATAAATAAATAAAGCAAGACAAAAGAAGAAAATAACATACAAAGGAAACACCATAAGGCTAACACGGGATTTTACAGCAGAAACTTTCCAAGGCACAGGGTGTGTGGCATGATATATTCACAGTGCTGATGGCAAAAATCTGCAGCCAAGAATATTTCATCCAGCAAGGTTATCATTCAAAATAGAAGGAGAGATAAAGTGTTTCCGGGAAAATAAAAACTAAATACTAAAACCTGGGTGGCTCAGTCAGTTAAGTGTGTGCCTTTGGCTCAGGTCATAATCCTGGGGTCCTGGGATCAAGCCCCACTTAGGGCTCCCTGCTCAGTGGGGAGTGTGCCTCTCCCTCTCCCCCTGCCCCTCCCTTTGCCTATGCTCTCTCTCTCTCTCTTAAAATAAGTGAATAAAATCATAAAAATGGATGAAAGGAGTTTATGACCATTAAAGCATCCCTGCAAGAAATATTAAAGAGGACTTCTTGAGTGAAAGAAGAAAATCAAAAGTGACAGTATGAAGGTAGGAAACACAAAAGCAGTAAAAATATCTCTGTAAAAAAATCAATGATCTAACAAAATAAATGATGTAAAATATGACAACATATACCTAAAATGTGGGGAGAAGAAGAGAAAAAAATGGGTTCAAACTTAAACAACTATCAACTTATACTGCTGTATGCAGAAGAGGTTATATACAAACCTAATTATGATATATCAAAAATAATTAATAAATATGGAAAGAATAAAGAGAAAGTAAGCCAAATATATCACCAAAGAAAATCAGCAAACCATGAAAGAAATACAAGAAAGAATCAGAAAATCTTCAGAAACAACCAAAGAACAAATAACAAAATGATAATAAATACACATATATCAATAATTACATTGAAGTAAATGGACTATGTACCTCAATTAAAAGACATAACGTGACAGAATGGATAAAAAAAAAAATGACCCATCTATATACTACCTACAAAAAACTCATTTTACACCTAAAGACACCTGAAGATTGAAAACGAGGGGTTGGGGAAACATTTATCATACAAATGGATGTCAAAAGAAAGCTGAAATAGCAATACTTATATTGGAAAAACTGGACTTCATTTTTTTATTAATATATAATGTATTATTTGTTCCAGGGGTACAAGTCTGTGATTCATCAGTATTAAACAATTCACAGCACTGACCATTGCACATACCCTCCCCAATGTCTGTCACCCAGCCATCCAATCCCTCACACTCCCCTCCCCTCCAGGAACCCTCAGTTTGTTTCCTGAGATTAAGAGTCTCTTATGGTTTGTCTCCCTCTCTGATTTTGTCTTGTTTCACTTTTCCCTCCCTTCCCATATGATCCTCATTTTCTCAAATTCCTCATATCAGTGAGATCATATGATAATTGTCTTTCTCTGATTGACTTATTTCACTTAGCATAGTACCCTCTAGTTCCATCCATGTCATTGCAAATGGCAATATTTCATTTTTTTGATGGCTACATAATATTCATCTGTTGAAGGACATCTGGGTTCTTTCTATACTTGGGCTATTGTGAACATTGCTGCTATAAACATTGGGGTGCATATTCCCCTTGCAATCACATTTGTATCTTTGTATCTTTATATGTATATGTATATTTGTATCTTTGGTAGTGCAATTGCTGGGACGTAGGGTAGCTCTTTTTTCAACTTTTTGAGGAAGCTCCATACTGTTTTCCAGCGTGGCTGCACCAGCTTGCATTCCCACCAACAGTGTAGGAGAGTTCCCTTTTCTCCACATCCTCACCAACATCTGTCATTTCCTGACTTGTTAATTTTAGCCATTCTGACTGGTATGAGGTAGTATCTCATTGAGGTCTTGACTGTATTTCCTTGATTCTGAGTGATGTTGAGCACTTTTTCATGCGCCTGTTGGCCATTTGGATATCTTCTTTGCAGAAATGTCTGTTCATGTCCTCTGCCCATTTTTTGATTGGATTATTTGTTCCTTGGGTGTTGAGTTTGATAAGTTGTTTATAGATTTTGGATACTAGCATTTTTTCTGATATGTCATTTGCAATTATCTTCTCCCATTCTGTCAGTCGTCTGTGGTTTTGTTGACTATCTCCTTTGCTCTGCTAAAGTTTTTATCTTGATGAAGTCACAGTAGTTCATTTTTGCCCTTGCTACCTTTGGCTTTGGCACTGTTTCTAGGAATAAGTTGCTCAGGCCGAGGTCTTCTCTAGGATTTTGATGGATTCCTGTCTCACATTTAGGTCTACACCCATTTTGAGTGTATTTTTGTGTGTGGTGTAAGGAAATGGACCAGTTTCACTGTTCTGCATGCGGATGTCCAACTTTCCCAATACCATTTGTTGAAGAGACTATCGTTTTTAGATTAGACATACTTTCCTGCTTCATTGACCATAGAGATGAGGGTCCATTTCTGATTTCTCTATTCTGTTCCATTGATCTGTCTGTTTTTGTGCCTGTACGGTACTGTCTTAATTTTTGCAGCTTTGTAATAGACCTTGAAGTCCAGAATTGTGATGCCATCACCTTTGGTTTTCTTTTTCAACATTCTTCTGGCTATTTGGTGTCTTTTCTGGTTCCATACAAATTTTAAGTTTATTTGTCCCATTTCTTTGAAAAAAGTTGATGATATTTTGATAGAGATTTCATTAAATGGGTATAATGGTCTAGGCAGCATAGACATTTTCACAGAGTTTTTTCTTCCAATCCATGAGCATGTAATATTTTTTTTCATTTCTTTGTGTATTCCTCAATTTCTTTCGTGACTATTCTATAGTTTTCTGATACAGATTTTTGCCTCTTTGTTTAGGTTTATTCCTAGGTATCTTAGGTTTAGGGTGTAAATTGTAAGTGGGATCAAATACTTAATATCTCTTTCTTCCGTCTTGCTGTTGGTGTATAAAAATGCAACTGATTTCTATGCATTGATTTTATATCCTGACACTTTAATTAATTCCTCTATGAGTTCTAGCAGTTTGGGAGTGGAGTCTTTTGGGTTTTCTACATAAAGTATCATATCATCTGCAAAGAGTGAGAGTTTGACCTCTTCTTCACTGATTTGGATGCCCTTTATTTCCTTTTGTTGTCTGATTGCTGAGGCTAGAACTTCTAGTACTATGTTGAATAGCAGCGGTGATACTGGACATCCCTGCCATGTTCTTGACCTTAGGGGAAAAGCTCTCAGATTTTCCCCATTGAGAATGTTATTCATTATGGGTTTTTAATAGATAGCTTTTTTTTTTAATAGATAGCTTTTATGATATTGAGGTATGTACCCTCTATCCCTACACTGTGAGAGTTTTAATCAAAAAGGATGCTGTACATAGTCAAATGCTTTCTCTGCATCTATTGAGAGGATCATATGGTTCTGTTTTTCTTGTGTTAATGTATTGTATCACAGCGATTGATTTGCAGATGTTGAACCAAACTTGCAGCCCAGGAATAAATCCCACTTGATCGTGGTGAATAATCCCTTTAATGTACTGTTGTATCCTACTGGTTAGTATTTTGGTGAAAATTTTTGCATCCGTGATCTTCAGGGATATTGGTCTGTAATTCACTTTTTTGATTAGGTCTTTATCTGATTTGAGATCAAGGTAATGTTGGCCTCATAAAATCAGTTTGGGATTTTTCCTTCAATTTCTATTTTTTGGAACCATTTCAGGAGAATAAGTATTAATTCTTTAAATGTTTGGAAAAATACCCCTGGGAAGCCATCTGGCCCTTGGCTCTTGGTTTTTTGGGAGATTGTTGATTATTGCTTCAATTTCCTTACTGGTTATGGGTATGTTCACATTTTCTAGATCTTCTTGTTTCATTTTTGGTAGTTTTTAACTCTCTAGGAATGCATCCATTTCTTCCAGCTTGTCGAATTTTCTGGCATATATTGCACATAATAAGTATTTTTTTTTTTGCTCATAATATGTTCTTATAATCATTTGTATTTCTTTGATGTTGGTTGTAATCACTCATCTTTTATTCATGATTTAATTTAATTTTATCATTTTTATTTTTTTAATTTTTTTTTATATTCATGATTTTACTAATTTGGGTCCTTTCTCTTTTCTTTTGGATAAGTCTGGCGAGGTTCTCAATCTTATTGATTATTTCGAAGAACCAGCTCCTAGTTTCGTAGATCTGTTCAACTGAACTTTTGGTTTCCAGTTCATTAATTGCAACTTTGATCTTTATTATTTCAATTCAACATCTGGATTTATGATTTATTTGTTGTTCTTCTCTGAGCTCCTTCATCCTTCCTTCCTTCCTTCCTTCCTTCCTTCCCTCCTTCCTTCCTTCCTTCCTTCCTTCCTTCCTTCCTTCCTCTCTCTCTCTCTCTCTCTCTCTCTCTCTCTCTCTCTCTTTCTTTCTTTCTTTCTTTCTTTCTTTTCTTCCTTTTTCCCAAAAAATGTTTATTTTATTTTTTCAATGTCACAAGATTAATTGTTCATGCACCACACTCAGTACTCCATGCAATATGTGCCATCCTCAACACCTACCACCAGGCTCGCCCAACCCCCCAACTCCCTCCCTTCCAAAACCCTCAGTTTGTTGCTCACAGTCCACAGTCTCTCATGGTTCATCGTCCCCTCAGATTTTCCCCCATTAACCATTCCTTTCCTTCTCACAATGCCCTCCATGTTTTCCCCTATGCTCCAAAAGTGAGATCGTAAGATAATTGACTCTCTCCACTTGACTTAGTTCACCCCGCATAATCTCTTCCACTCCTGTCCATGTTGAGGCAAAAGTTGGTATTCATCCTTTCTGATGGAGGCATAATATTCCATTGGATATATGTACCATATCTTCTCACATCCATTTATGTGCTGAAGGGCATCTTGGTACTTTCCACAGTTTGGCAATTGTGGATATTGCAGCTATGAACATTGGGGTATATGTGGCCCTTTTTGTACTGCATCTGTTTCTTTGGGGTAAATACCTAGAAATACCAAGTAGTGGAATTGCAGGTTCATAGGGTAACTCTAATTTTAATTTCTTGAATAATCTCCACACTGTTTTAAAAAGTGGATGCATCAATTACACTCCCAGCAACAGTGTAAAAGGGTTCCCCTTTCTTCACATCCTCTCTAGCATTTATTATTTACTGTCTTGTTGAATTTGGCCATTCTAACTGGTGTAAGGTGGTATCTCACTGTGGTTTTGATTTGAATCTCCCTGATGGCTAATGGTGATGAACATTTTTTCTTGTGTCTCTTAGCCATTTGTACGTCTTCCTCGGAGAAGTGTCTGTTCATGTCTTCTGCCTATTTTTTGATGTGATTATATGTTTTGTGAGTGTTGAGTTTGAGGAGTTCTTTATAGATCTTAGATATCAGACCTTGGTCTGTAGTGTCATTTGCGAATATCTTCTCCCATTCTGAGGGTTGCCTCTTTGTTTTGTTGACTGTTTCCTTCACTGTGCAGAAGCTTTTTATCTTGATGAAGTCCTAAAAGTTCCTTTGCAAAGTTTCCTTTGCCTTTGAAGACCTGTCCTGAAAGAAGTTGCTGTGGCTGATGTTGAAGAGGTTACTTCCTATGTTCTCCTCTAGGATTTTGATAGATTC
>CM053612.1:60142223-60162745 GCA_028646535.1 Procyon lotor | reverse complement strand
TTTATTGAAGAGACTTTTTTCCACTGGATATTTTTTCCTGTTTTGTCAAAGATTATTTGACCACAGAGTTGCAGGTCCATATCTGGGCTCTCTATTCTGTTCCACTGGTCTATATGTCTGTTTTTGTGCCAGTACCATGCTGTCTTGGTGATCACCGCTTTGTAGTAAAGCTTGAAATCAGAAAATGTGATGCCCCCAGCTTGGTTTTTTTTTTTTTTTCAACAGCTCCTTAGCAATTTGGGGTCTTTTCTGATTCCATACAAATTTTAGGATTGTTTGTTCCAGCCCTTTGAAAAATGTTGGTGAAATTTTGTTTGGGATGGCATTGAAAATAAAAATTGCTGTGGGCAGTATACACACTTTAACAATGTTTATTCTTCTGATCCATGAGCATGGAATGCTTTTCAACCTTTTTGTGTCTTCTTCAATTTCTTTCGTGAGCGTTTGGTAGTTCCTCCAGTACAGATCCTTTACCTCTTGGTTAGGATTATTCCCAGGTATCTTATTGTTCTTGGTGCTACAGTAAATGTAATTGATTCTCTGATTTCCCTTTCCATATTTTTATTGTTAGTGATAGGAAATCAACTGATTTCTCTGTTTTGATTTTGTATCCTGCCACAGTACTGAATTTCTGTATGATTTATAGTAGTTTTGGGGTGCAGTGTTTTTGGATTTCCATATAAAGTATCATGTCATATTCAAAGAGAGAATGTGTGACTTCTTGATTGATAATTTGAATACCGTTTATTTCTTTTTGTTGCTCGATTGCTGTTGCTAGGACTTCTAGTACTATATTGAACAAGAGTGGTGAGTGTGGGCATCCTTGTCGTGTTCCTGATCACAAAAGGAAGGCTGGCAGCTTTTCCCCATTGAGAATGATATTTGCTGTGGGATTTTCATAGATAGACTTGATGATGTTGAGGAATGTTCCTTCTATCCCTATAGTTGGAAGAGTTTTGATCAGGAAAAGATGCTGAATTTTGTCAAACGCTTTTTCTGCATCAATTGAGAGGACCATGTTTTTCTTCTCACTTCTCTTATTGATTTGTTCTATCACATTGATTGATTTGTGAATGTTGAACCACACTTGCATCCCAGGGTTAAATCCCACTTGGTCATGATGAATAAACTTTTTAATGTGCTGTTGGACCCTATTAGCTAGGATCTTATTGAGAACCTTGGCATCCACATTCATCAGGGATATTTGTCTGAAATTCTTTTTGGTAGGGTCTTTGCCTGGTTTGGGGATCAGGGTAATGCTGGCTTCATAGAAGGAGTGTGGAAGTTTTCCTTCTGTTTCTATTTTTTGAAAGAGTTTCAGGAGAATAGGTATTATTTCTTCCTTGAAAGTTTGGTAGAATTCTCCATGGAATCTGTCAGGTCCTGGACTCTTGTTTTTTGGAAGTTTTGGATCAATGCTTCAATCTAATTACTAGAGAATGGGGAATGTGGGGAAATCAGAAGGGGAGATGAATCATGAGAGACTGTGGACTCTGAGCAACAAACAGTGTTTTGGAGGAGAGAGGGTGGGGGGTTGGGCGAGCCTGGTGGTGGGTATTGAGGAGGCCACGTATTGCAGGGAGTACTGGGTGTAGTGCATGAACAATAAATCTTGTAACCCTGAAAAAATTAAAATAAACTTTCCCTATTTGGGAAAAATGGTGTTAAAAAATAATTACTAGATATTTTTCTATTCAGGTTGTCAATTTCTTCATGTTTCAGTCTTGGAATTTATAAGTTTCCAGGAATGCATCCATTTCTTCTAGGTTGTTTAACTTATTGACATATAGTTGTTGATAATAATTTGATGATTGTTTCTATTTCCTTTGGGTTAGTTGTGATCTTTCCCTTTCATTCATAGTATTGTTAATTAGGGTCCTCTCTCTCTCTTTTTTCTTTTTGGATGTGTTTGGCCTGTGCCTTATTGATCTTATTGGTTCTTTCAAAAAACCAACTTCCGGATTCATTCATGTGTTCTACTATTTCTCTACTTTCTAATTCATTGATCTCTGCTCCAATATTGATTATTTCCCTTCTTGTGTGTGGGGTTGGTTTGATTTATTTTTTATTTTCCAGTTCTTTACTGTGTAAAGAGAGCTGGTGTATTTGAGCTTTTTCAATTTTTTTGAGTGAGGTTTGGATTGCTATGTATTGCCCCTTAAGGACTGCCTTTGCTGTGTCCCACAGGTTTTGGATCGATGGTCTCCAAGAATTGTTTAAGTTCATATTTGATTTCCTGATTGATCTCAGCATTCTTGAGCAGGTTGAGCATTCTGTAGCCTCCAATTGTTTGAATTCCTTCCAAACTTCTTCTTGTGGTTGAGTTCCAGTTTCAAAGCATTGTGTTCTGAAAATATTCGGGGAATCATCTCAATCTTTTGGTATTGGTTGAGTCCTGATTTGTGACCCAGTATGTGGTCTATTCTGGAGAAAGTTCCATGTGTGCTCGAGAAGAATAAATATTCTGTTGTTTTAGGGTGGAATATTCCGTATATATCTATGAGGCCCATTTGGTCCAATGTATCATTTTAAGCTCTTGTTTCTTTATTGCTTTTCTGTTTAGATGATCTGTCTGTTACTGAGAGTGCTGTGTTAAGATTTCCTACTATTAATGTATTCATATCAACATGACTCTATTTTGATTAAGAGTTCACATATATAGTTGGCTTCTCTTATATTGGGGGCATAAATGTTTACAATTGTTAGATCTTCTTGGAGGAAGTGACCTTCTGTATCTCTGACTACAGTCTTTAGCTGAAAATCTAATTTAGCTGATATGAGAATCACTACTCCAGCTTTCTTTTGAGGCCCCATGTCATGAAAGATGGTTCCCCATCCTTTCATTTTAGTCTGGTGTATCTTTTGGTTCAAAATGTGTCTCTTGTAGATAGCATACGGAGGGGTCCTGTCATTTTATCCAGTCTTCCACCCTCTTCTCTTTTATGGGCTCATTTAGGTCATTCACGTTGATAGTGATTATTGAAAGATAAGTGTTTATTGACATCATGTTGCCTGTGTAGTCCTTGTTTCTATAGATTGTAAATTTCTGTTTCTTCTACTTTTTTAGAAACCCCTTAATATTTCTTGTAGTGACGACTTGGTTGTCACATACTCTTTTAATCCTTGACAGTCTTGGAAGCTCTTTATCTCTCCATCCGTTGTGAATGTCAGCATTGCTGGATAAAATATTCTTGGCTGCATGTTCTTCTCGTTTATTGACCTGAATATATCATGCCAGCCTTTTCTGGCTTTTCAGGTTTCTGTGGACAGGTCTGACGTTATTCTAATGGGTCTTCCTCTGTATATAAGGAATCTCTTCCCCCTCGCTGCTCTCAGGACCTCTTGTCTAAAATTATAATTTGCAAATTTTACAATTATGGGTCTGGGTGTCTTTCTTGACTCTTTGATCTTGGCAGGTGTCCTTTCTGCCTGTAGGACATGAACCCTTGTTCCGTTCTATTCCCCAGATTGGGGAAATTTTTATTCAGAATTTAGTCAGCTATATCTTCTAGTCTTCTGACTTTCTCTACCCCTTCTGGGATTCCAATAATTCTGATGTTGGAACGTTTCATGGCTTCATTTATTTCCCTACGTCTCTTCTCATGATTCCTGAGCAGTTTGCTCTAGTTCTCCTCCTGACCTTTCTTTTCAACCATTTTATCCTTTGATAACTAATTCTATACTCTGTCTACATAACTCTAGCTATTAGACTATTTAGATTAGATTGTATCTCACTGATAGAATTTTTAACATCTGCTATACTTGTTCTCATTTCTGCCCTTAGAGATTCTGTTTTCTTTAAGGTTTTTCTCCATCCTAGCCATTACCTGTATAATTGTGACCCTGAATTCCCTTTCTGACCTACTGTTTATGTTCATGTCTAATAGTTCTGAGGGAGAGGGTGAAGTCTCTGGGTGTTTCCTCTTTTGGATGTTCATCCTCCCAGTAATTTTGATGAGAAGTGAATGAGAAGATGTATAACTGGATATATCACCCATGATCCAGGAAGCGTGTACCCTGGAAGGTTTTGGAGCAATTGGGATTCACCACCAGAAAGAAAGAATAAGGATAAAAAAAAGATAGAGAGACAGAGATAAAGAAGAAATCCCAGCTAGAATGGGCCCCCAAAATAAGATTTATAAGTATATAAAGTAATACGAACAAACATATAGAGCAACAAAAGTTAATGACAAGATATAAAAGAACCTAATGAGAATGAACCCCAAGAATAAGGTTTATATAATACCAGGAAAAAAGCAAATACATAGAAACACCTGCAGAAGGATAAGATGGGAAGGTGGTTGTAATTCCTTTTGGGCGAAGAAGGTTATTTCAGGTCTTCCTGGGTTTATTGTTTGTTAAGACTCTAGTTGTATTGTTAAGTAGTTTAAATTTTTTTTTTAAAAAAATCAAGAAATGTGAAAACTAGTGAAATAGATATAGAAATAAAATAAAGAAAAAAACCTTGTATCAATTAAATATAAAGGCTTGCGGGTATTATCAGGAGCTTAATATATTGATTTCCCCTGATGTTGGGGACTTAAATTTGTATGGGGACCCTGTGGTTATGGTCCTTTTGTTTTTTGACTTGTCTTCTGGGGGAAGGGCCTGCTGAATTGTTTTCCAGTCAGTCTTGCTTGGGTTGATTCACCCTGCCCCCCAATCAAGGGGCTGCACTCATGGAAACAGGTTTCTCAGTCTTTTGCTCTCTGCAGGTTTTTGGCCCTTTGTAGCTTTTTCACCTTTTTGGAGAGTCCAAGCAAGGAATCTGCCTGTATGTACCCAGACCTTCATGTCACAGAGAAGCCTCAGTCTGCTCCCCTCTGGGTGGTCCAGAGCACACACTCCCCTCCACAAAATTCTGTTCATAGCACAGCCTGTCAGAGCCGTTGTGCGCCCTCAGCCACCTTTTAGTCACTACGCGAGTGCTTTCAGGGCTCCAGGCTCCGGCAGGGTGTGGTCAGATTCCTGCCCAATATTAGGCTACCTGCCGGTGTCTGCATTCTCTGCAGGGTGGGCTAGGAGCTCCCAGACCCTTCGACAGTTCACAAATTTGTCAGGGCTGCACTCAGTCCAGAGTGCTGTACACAGAGAAAAGCTGCAGGTGCCTGGACCACACCTGAATCTCTTAGGCACTTGCAGGAGCTTGCCCCGCCCACAAAATGGTGCAAGGAGGTGAAAACTTCAGGTTCCTGAATCACGGAGTGGACCACCCCACCACCAGTCTCTCTTTGAGGTGAGTGGTGTCCTTCCTGGGAATGTGGATCCAGGCCCATACCCATGACTGCCCCCTTCCACTAGTTGCTCCTCAGAACCTTTTGCTCTTTTTAAGTGTTTTTAACTGGACTCTAAGTTAATGCTCTTCCCCAACCACCAGACACTTTCCTTTAGGATGTTACTGTCCTTGGATCACTTCTGGTGGCTCCCTCCCCCTTTTGTTTATCTTCCGATATCAGTTCGAGTGTTCCCACTTTGCTTTACCTCTCCACTGCTGTTTTCTGCTCTCATAGATATCTAGAAGTGAAAAATCTTGCTCCTCAGGCTGATTTCATGGGCATTCAGTGTGTTCTGGTAGATATCCAGCTCACTTTAGGGGACAGGTTGCAACAAGATCTCCTACTTTTCCAACATCTTGCCCCCCCTCTTATATTTGTTTTTTAATAATTTAATTTTTTCAGTGTTCCAAGATTCATTGCTCATACACAACACCCAGTGCTCCATGCATTACATACCCTCTTCAGTACCTACTACCAGGCACAACCAAACCCCCACCCCCTTCCCCTCTAAAACCCTTGGTTTGTTTTCAGAGTCCACAGTCTTTCATGTTTCATCTTCTCCTCCAATTTCCCCCAATTCACCAGCTTTTTGTTTTTTAGGATTTTATTTATTTATTTGACAGTGAGAGAGAGATCACCAGTAGGCAGAGGCAGGCAGAGAGAGAGTGGGAAGCAAGCTCCCTGCTGAGCAGAGAGCCTGATATACGGCTTGATCCCAGGACCCTGACATCATGACTTGAGCCAAGTACAGTGTCTTTAACCCATTGAGCCACCCAAGCGCCCCTCACCAGCTCTTTTAAGTGAGGATTAGGTTGTGTATTTGAGACATTTCTTCTTTCTTGAGAAAAGCCTGTATTGCTATATACTTTCCTCTTGGGACCACCTTTGCTGCATCCTAAAGATTTTAAACAGTTGTGTTTTCATTTTCACTTGTTTCCATGATTTTTAAAAAATTTTCTTTAATTTCCTGGTTTTCCCATCCATTCCTTAGTAGGATGCTCTTTAGCCTCCACATGTTTGAGTTCTTTCCAAGTTTCCTCTTGTGATTGAGTTCTATTTTCTAAGCATTGTGGTCCAAAAATATGCAGGGAATGATCCCAATCTTTTGGTTCCTATTAAGACCTGATTTGTGACTCTGGATGTCATCTGTTCTGGAGAATGTTCCATGTAAACTAGAGAAGAATGTATATTCTGTTGTTTTGGGATGGAATGTTCTGAATATATCTGTGAGGTCCATCTGGTCCAGTGTGTCATTTAAAGCCTTTATCTCCTTGTTGATCTTTTGCTTAGATTATCTATCCATTTTAGTGAGGGACTGTTAAAGTTCCCTGCTATTATTGTTTTATTGTCACTGTGTTTCTTTGATTTTTTTTTAATTGGCTTATATAATTGGATGTTCCCATGTTAGGGGCAAAGATATTTAAAATTGTTAGATCTTCTTGTTGGATAGAACTTTTATGTATGATATAGTGTCTTTCCTAATCTCTTGTTATAGTCTTTGGTTTAAAATCTAAATTGTCTGACATAAAGATTGCCATCCCAGCTTTCTTTTGATGTCTATTAGCATGGTAAATGGTTTTCCACCCCCTCACTTTAAATCTGGAGGTATCTTTAGGTCTAAAATGAGTCTCTTCCAGACAGTATATCGATGAGTCTTTTTTTATTTTAATCCCATCTGATACCCTATGTCTTTTAATTGGGGGCATTTAGCCCATTTACATTAAGGAAAACTATTGAAAGATGTGATGTTGGTACCTTTGTATTGCCTGTGTGGTGATTGCTACTGTATACTGTCTCAGTTCTTTTCTGATCTATGTTACTTTTAGGGTCTCTGATTGCTTAGAGGACCCCTTTCAATATTTCTTATAAGGGTGGTTTGGTGTTTGCACATTCTTTTAGTTTTTTTATCCTGGAAGCTTTTTATTTCTCCTATTTTTAATGACAGGCTAACTGGATACAGTATTATTGGCTGCATGTTTTTCTCATTTAGTGCTCTGAATATATCATGCTAGTTCCTTCTGGCCTTCCAGGTCTCTGTGGATAGGTCTGCTGCCAATCTAATGTTTCTACCATTGTAGGTTATAGACCTCTTGTCCTGACCAATGCTGCTTTCAGGATTTTCTGTCTCTGAGACTTTAAGTTTTACTTTTAGATGATTGGGTGCTAACCTATTTTTATTGATTTTGAGGGGAGTTCTTTGTACCTCCTGAATTTTGATGACTCTTTCCTTCCCCATATTAGGAACATTTTCCACTATAATTTGCTACAATTACCTTTTGCCCCCGCTCTCTGTTTCTGTATCTTCTGGGATTGCAATTTTTCTAATATTGTTTCATCTTATGGTTTTTCTTATCTCTTGAATTCTCCCCTCGTGATACAGTAGTTGTTTTTCTCAGCTTTTTGTTATGCCATTTGGTCTTCTATATCACTAATTCCTTCTTTGGCTTTATTTATCATAGCCTTTAGAGCCTCCATTGTTGACTGCACTTTATTAATAGCTTTCTTGATTTCGACTTGGTTAGATTTTAGTTGTTTTATTTCTGCAGAAAGGGATTTTCTACACTATTCTGTGCTTTTTTCAAGCCCATCTAGTATCTTTATAATTGTCATACATAACTCTAGTTCTGACATCTTATTGATGTCCATATTGTTTAGGTCCCTAGCAGTCAGTACTGACTCTTATTCTTTTTTTGAGGTGAGTTTTTCCATTTTGTCGTTTTGTCCAGAGAAGAGTAAATGAATGGAAAAACAAAATGCAGAAAGTGTAACAACAGTCCCAGAAAAATATACACTAAACAAATCAGAAGTGATGTGAAACCAGATATGATCAGACTCATGACTAGAACAGAGCCAAACACTACTTTTTGGTTGTAGTTTGATCTGTTAGAAGAAACTGCCTTCCAAATTTTAAGGAAAGAAAAATGTGTGTATACAAAAATAAGGGTAAATTTGATGAAGGGACAGAATATGTAAAGACGAAAATTTAAAAAGGTTGTAAAAAAATGAATCAATGAGATAAGAAGTTGGTGAAAAAAAAAAGGAAACAATGTGATCAGGCAGGAGACTAGAAAAAAAACCACACACTAGACATAGGGTATATTGTTGGGGTGTCTGGTTTTTTTCCCAATTAATTTTAATTATTTTTTCAGTGTTCCAAGATTTATTGTTAATGTACCACATCAGTGCTGCATGCAATATGTGCCCTCCTCAATACTGAACAACAACCACACCGAACCCCCAAACCCCTCCCCTCCAAAACCCTCAGGTTTTTTTTTTAAAGATTTTATTTATTTGATAGAGAGAAACACAGTGAGAGAGGGAACACAGCAGAGGGAATGGTAGTGGGGAGAAGCAGGCTTCCTGCAGAGCAAGGAGCCCGATGCAGGGCTCGATCCCAGGACTCTGGGATCATGACCTGAGCTGAAGGCAGACGCTTAATGACTGAGCCACCCAGGCGCCCCCCTCAGTTTGTTTTTTAGAGACCTCAGTCTCTCACGGATCATCTCCCCCTCTGATTATCTCCAATTCACCTTTCCTTTCCTTCTCCCAATGCCCTCCATATTTTCCCTTAATCTCCACACTTAAGTGAAACCCTATGATAACTGGCTCTCTCTGCTTGACTTATTTCACACATCATAATCCCTTCGAGTCCTGTCCATGTTGATCCAGAAATTTGGTAATCTTCCTTTCCAATGGAGGCATAATATTGCATTGTATATATGGACCATATCTTCTTTATCCATTCAACTGTTGAAAGGCATCATGGTTCATTCCACAGTTCGGTGATTGTGGCCAATGCTGCTATGAACATTGGAGTGCATGTGGCCCATCTTTGTAGTACATCTGTATCGTTGGGTAAATACCCAGCAGTGCAATTGAAAGGCCATAGGGTAGCTCTACTTTTAATTTCTTCAGGAATCTCCACAATGTTTTCCAAAGTAGCTACAACAAGTTGCATTCCCATCAACAGTATAAGAGGGGTCCCCATTCTCTATATCCTCTGCAACATTTGTTGTTTATTGTCTTGTTGATTGTGGCAAATCCAACTGGTATAAGGTGGTATCTCAATGTGATTTTGATTTGAATCTCCCTGATGACTAAAGGTGATGAACATTTTTTCATGTGTCTGTTAACCATTTGTATGTCTTCTTTGGAGAAGTGTCTGTTCATGTCTTCTGCCCATGATTTGATGTAATTATTGGTTTTGTGAGTGTTGAGTTTGAGGAGTTCTTAATAGATCTTGGATATCAGACCTTTGTCTGTGGTGTCATTTGCGAATATCTTCTCCCATTCTGTGGGTTGCCTGTTTGTTTTGTTGACAGTTTCCTTCGCTGTGCAGAAATTTTTTATCTTGATGAATTACCAAAAGTTCATTTTTGCTTTTGTTTTCTTTGCCTTTGGAGACATATTCTGAAAGAAGTTGCTGTGGCTGATGTCAAAGAGGTTATTGCTTACATTCTGCTCTAGGCTTTTGATAGATTCCTGCCTCACATTGAGGTATTTTATCCATTTCGAGTTTATCTTCATGTATGGTGTAAGAGAATGGTCAAGTTTCATTCTTCTACATATAGCTGTCCAATTTTCCCAGCACCATTTATTGAACAGACTGTCTTTTTTCCACTGGATATTTTTTCCTGCTTTGTCAAAGATCATTTGACCATAGAGTTTCAGATACATATATGGGCTCTCTACTCTTTTCCACTGGTCTATGTGTCTGTTTTTGTGCCAGTACCATGAAGTCTTGGTGATCACAGCTTTTTATAAATCAGGCAATGTGATGCCCTCAGCTTTGTTTTCCTTTTTCAACATTTCCTTAGCAATTCAGGGTCTTTTCTGGTTCCATACAAATTTTATGATTGTTTGTTCCAGTCCTTTGAGAAATTCCAGTAGAATTTTGATTGGAATTGCATTGAAAATATAGATTGCTCTGGGCAGTATAGATATTTTAACAATGTATATTCTTCCAATCCATGGGTATGCAATGCTTTTCCACCTTTTGTGTCTTCTTCATTTTCTTTCATAAGTGTTCTATAGTTCCTTGAGTACAGATTGTTTACTTCTTTGGTTGGGTTTTTTCCAAAGTGTCTTATGGTTCATGGTGCCGTAGTAAATGGAATCAATTCTCTAATTTCCCTTTCCATAATTTCATTGTCAGTGATAAGAAAACAACTGATTTTTGTTCATTAATTTTGTATCCTGTCACATTACTAAGTACAGCATACAGCATACCATATATAGCAGTATAAATTCTAGTAGTTTGGGCTTGGAGTCTCTTGTTTTTTCCATATAAAGTATCACATCATCTGCAAAGAGAAAGATTTTTACTTCTTCTTTGCCAATTTGAATACATTTATTTCTTTTGGCATCTGATTGCTGTTGCTAGGATTTCTAGTACTACGTTGAACAAGAGTAGTGAGAGTGGGCATCTTTGTCATGTTCCTCATCTCAATGGGAAAGCTGTTAGCTTTTTGTGATTGAGAATGATATTCACTGTGGGCTTTTCATAGATAGATTTTATGAAGTTGAGGAATGTTCCTTCTATCCCTATACTTTGAAGAGTTTTAGTCAAGAATAGATGCTGATTTTGTAAAATGCTTTTTCTGCATCAATTGAGAGGACCATGTGTTTCTTTTCTCTTCTCTTATTGATTTGTTCTCTCACATTGATTGATTCATGGATGTTGAACCACACTTGCATTCCTGGGATAAATCCCACCTGATCAAGGTGGATAATCTTGAATGTACTGTTGGATCCTATTAGCTAGGATCTTGTTGAGAATCTTGGCATACATATTCATCAGGGATATTGGTCTCAAATTCTCTTTTTTGATATGATATTTGTCTGGTTTGGGGATTAGTGTAATGCTGGCTTCATAGAATGAGTCTGGAAGTTTGCTTTCTGTTTCTATCTTTTGAAACAGTTTCAGGAGAATAGGTATTATTTCTTCCTTGAAAGTTTGTTAGAATTCCCCAGGGAATCCATCAGGTCCTGGACTCTTGTTTTTTGGGAGGTTTTTGATCACTGCTTCAATCTCATTACTAGATATTGTTCTATTCAGGTTGTCACTTTCTTCTTGTTTCAGTCTTGGAAGTTTATTTGTTTCCAGGAATGCATCCATTTCTTCCATGTTGTTTAACTTATTGGCATATAGCTATTGACAATAATTTTTGATGATTTTTTTCTATTTTCTTTGGATTAATCATGATCTCTCCCCTTTCATTCAAAATTTTGTTAATTTGGGTCCTCGGTCTTTTCTTTTTGATGTTTTTGGCCTGTGACTTATTTATCTTATTGATTCTCTCAAAAAACCAACTTCTGGTTTCATTAATGTGTTCTACTGTTTCTCTGGTTTCTACCTCATTGATCTCTGCTCTAATCTTTTTTATTTCCCTTTTTGTGCATGGAGTTGGCTTAATTTGTTGTTGATTTTCCAGTTCTTTAAAGTGTAAAGGGAGCTGCTGTATTTGAGATTTTTCAATCCTTTTGAGTGAGGCTTGGATGGTTATGTATCCCCCTCAGGACTGCCTTTGACATATCCCATAGGATTTGGACTAATGGGTCTTCATTCTCATTGGTTTCCATGAATTATTTAAGTTCTTTTTTTTAAGATTTTATTTATTTATGTGACACAGAGAGAGAGATCCCAAGCTGGCAGAGAGAAATGCAGAGAGAAAGGGGGAAGCAGGCTCCCTTCTGAGCAGAGAGCCCCATGTGGGGCTCAATCCCAGCACCTGAGATCATAACATGAGCCAAAAGCAGAGGCTTTAACCCATTGACCCACCTACACATCCCTAAGTTCTTCTTTGATTTCCTGGTTGATCCACGCATTCTTGAACAGGTTACTCTTTAGCCTCCAATATTTGAATTCCTTCCAAATTTTATCTTGTGGTTGAATTCCAGTTTCAAAGCATTGTGGTCTGAGAATATGCAGGGAATCATCTCAATCTTTTGGTATCAGTTGAGCCCTGAATGTTACCCAGTATGTGGTCTATTCTGGAGAAAAGTCCATGTGCCCTCAAGAAGAATGAGTATTCTGTTGTTTTAGGGTGGAATTTTATGTATATATCTATGAGGCCCATTTGGTCCAATGTGTCATTCAAAGCTCTTATTTTTTTTTTTATTGATTTTCTGTTTAGATGATCTGTCTGTTACTGAGAGTGGCGTGTTAAAATCTCCTACAATTAATGCATTCATATTAATATGACTCTTTGTTAAAAGATATGTTTATTTATTTGACAGAGAGAGAGTGATCACAAACAGAAAGAGACAGACAGAGAGAGAAGTGGGGAAGGAAGCTCTCTGATGAGCAGAGAAGCCAATGTGGGGCTCATTCCCATGAACCTGAGGTCATCACATGAGCCAAAGGCAGAGGCATTAACACATTGAGCTACCCAGGTGCCCCTCAGTATGGCTATTTTGATTAAAAGTTGGCATATGTAGTTGGCTGCTTCTATATTGGGGGCATAAATATTTACAATTTTTAGATCTTCTTGGTGGATACACCCTTTAAGAATGATCTAATATCCTCTGTATCTCTGATTATAGTCTTTAGCTTAAAATCTAATTTATCTTATATGAGAATCGCTACCCCAGCTTTCTTCTGAGGCCCATTGGCATGAAAGATGGTTCTCCATCCCTTCACTTTCAGTCTGTATGTATTTTTAGATTCCAAATGTGTCTTCGTAGACAGCATATGCACAGATCCTGTCGTTTTATCCAGTCTGCAACCCCTGCTTTTTTATGGGGGCATTTAGGCCATTCATGTTGAGAGTGAAGATTGAAAGATAAGTTTTTTATTGACATCATGTTGCCTGTGTAGTCTTTGTTTCTACAGATTGTAAGTTTCTGTTCTATATCACTCATAGGTTCTTTCCTCTTTTATAGAACCCCCCTCCTGCCCTTAATATTTCTTGTAGTGCTGGCTTGGTGGTTACATACTCTTTTAAACCTTGCTGATCTTGGAACTTCTTTATCTCTTCATCCATTTTGAATATCAGCCTTGCTGGATAACGTATTCCTGGCAGCATGTTCTTCTCATTTAGTGCCCTGATTATATTATGCCAGCCCTTTCTGGCTTGCCAGGTTTCTGTGGACATGTCTGAAATTATTCTGATGGGTCTTCCTCTGTATGTTTTGTCTCTTCCCTCTAGTTGCCCTCAGGACCTCTTGTTTGAAATTATAGTTTGCAAGGCTCACAATGATGAGTCTAGATGTTTTTCTAGACTCGTTGATCTTGGGGGTTGTCCTTTCTGCCTCTAAGACCTGAACACTTGTTTCATTCCCCAGATTGGGAAAATTTTCATCAAGAATTTCCTCAGCTATATCTTCTAGTATTTTGTCTTTCTCCACCCCCTCAGGAATTCCACTAATTCTAACATTGGAACATTTCATGAAGTCATTTATTTCCCTAGGTCTGTTCTCATGGTTTATAAGCAATTTGTTCCAGCCCTTCTCCTGACCTTTTTTCTCTAGCACCTTGTCCTCTAGATCACTAATTCTATCTTCTTTCTTGTTTCCTTAGCTGTTAGAGTATTTAGATTAGATTTGATCTAATTGATAGCATTTTTAACATCAGCCATACTGGCCTTCAGTTCCGCCTTTGGATATTCTATGTTTTCACTAATGTTTTTCTCCATTCCAGCCTTTGCTTGGATAATTGTTACTCTGAATTCCCTATAAGACATACTGTTTATGTCCATATCCAATAGTTGTGAGGGAGAGGGCACATTCTCTGGATTTTTCCTCTGTTGGGTGTTCCTCCTCCTAGTCATTTCAATGGGATGTGGTTGAGGGGATGGATAGCTGAATATATAACCCACAATCCAGGCAAGGTGCACCCTGGAAGGTTTCAGAGTAATAAGAATTCACCACCAAAAAGAAAGAAAAAAGATAAAAAGAGAGAGAGAGAGAAAGAGAAAAAATAATCTCAGCCAAAATGAGCCCCCAAAATAAAATTTATAAGGTATATAAACCAACATTAACAAAAATAGAGACTGACAAAAGTAAATGAAAAGAAATAGTAGAACCTAGTCAGAATGAACCCCAAGAATAAGATTTATATAATACCAGAACAAAAACAAATATACAGAAACACTGATAGGAGAATAAGATGGAGGGTTTATAAATCCTTGATGTGGGCGGGGAGGGTTATTTTGGATCTTTCTGGGTGTATCATTGTATTAAGCTTCTAGTTGTAATGTTAAGAAGTTTAAAAAAATTAAAATACCAAGAATCATGAGAACGAATAAAAAGAAAGAAAGAAAGAAAAACCTTGTATCTATTGAAATATACTGGTTTTATGGCATTATTGGGAGCTTAATATATTGTTTTCCCCTGATATTGGGTTTTTACAGTTTTATGGGGACCCTGTGGTTATTGTTCTCTTGCTTTTGGCTGTCTTCTAGGGGAGGGGCCTGCCACATTGTTTTCCAGTCAGTCTTGCTTGGGTTGAGTTGTCCTGCCAGGTATCACTGGGCTGGGCTCAGTGGAAACCAGTTTTGCAGGCTTTTGCTCTCTGGAAGTTTGTTCTATTGTGGCTTTTTGGGGCTTTTTGGAGGGTCACAGCAAAGAATCTGCCTGTACCCAGACCTCCACCTCCGTGAGAAGCCTCAGTCTGCTCTCCTCTGGGTGGTCTAGAACATACAAACTTCCCATCTGCAAACTCTGCTGCACACTGTAGCCTCCCACAGGAGGTGCACACCCCCAGCTATCATCCTAGTGGTCAGCTGAGGCCCTCACTTGCCTATGCACCCCTGTGCCACTAAAGCTGCAAAGGATATTTGTATAGGAAACTTGCTTCCAGGGGCTGCCATTGCTGAGACTACTCTCCGGGCTCCCAACCCAGGTCAGGTGCACTCAGATTCTTGCTTGAGAAGGGCTGTGTTTTCTCAGGTGCCAGCTGGGAGTGCACTATCCCTGAGGTAGGAGGCAGACAGTTGAGGTCCTGGAGACCACCAGCTAGGGCTCACACCAGGCTCTCTTAGGTGCTTGGGGGACTGCAGCCAGCCCATGCACTGGTGCAAGCAGTGGAAAGCTGCAGGCTCATGGACCAGGGACTGGACCTCCCACCGGTCTCTCTTTGATGTGGGTGGTCACATGTCATGGTGTCCTTCCAAGAACATGGGCTTATGCCCATGCTCATGACCACCCAATTTCACTATTTTCCCCTTAAGATATTTTGTTCTTTTTGAGTGTTTTTTGTTTTTTTTTTTTTTTAACCAGACTCTAAGTTAATGCTGGTCTCCAACCACAGGGCAATTTCCTTTGGGGTATTACTGTCCTTGTTTCACTTTTGATGGCTCCCTGCCCCTTCAGTTTATCCTCTGATATAAGTTTGAGTGTTCCTACTGTGATTTACCTCTCCACTGCGGTCCTCTTCCCCCATAGAGATCCAGAAGTGAATAGTCTTACATCTCAGGCTGATTTCATGGGTGTTCAGAGTGTTCTGGTAGATATCCAGCTAACTTTAGGGGACCGGTTGGAACAGGGTCACCTACTTCTTCACCTTCTTGCCCTCTTCCATTTATATTTTGGTCTGTTAAAAGAAACTGTATCCCCAAATTTTAAAGAATGAAAAACTTATATATAATATAATATAATACAATATAATATAATAATATATATAATTTAATAATGAAAAATACAATGAAGTGATAGAATATAACTGTAAAAATGAAAATTTAAAAATATTTTAAAAATTGGTAAGATAAAATGTTGCTTCTGTAAAGTGGTCACTTTTCTGTTCATAGAATTCCTTTTATTCTTTTCTTCAATCTCCTATTGAATTTGCAGCTGTTCAGAATGGTTTGACAATTATCTACCTCAATTCCTAGGATCAGACAAAATTTAGGTATCCTCCTCCTCTGCCATCTTGTTCCTCCCTCCAAACTGGACTTTGAAACAAAGACTTTAGCAAGAGATAAAGAAGGGCACTATATCATAATTAAGGGGACAATTCAGTAAGAAGATATAACAAGTGTAAACTCTTATGAAAAAATAAAACAGGATGAAATCAGAAAGGGAGAAAAACCATAAGACTCCTAATCATAGGAAAGAAACAGGGTTGCTGAATTGGAGGGTTGTGGGGGGACTGGGATGACTGGGTGATGGACATTAAAGAGGACATGTGATGTATGAGTACTGAGTATTATATAAGACTGATGAATAACTGACCTTTACTTCTGAAACAAATAATAAATTACATGTTAATTAAGTGAATTTAAATTAGAAACTAAAACACACACACACACACACACACACACACACACACACACACAATGCACCCAACATGGGAGCACATAAGTACACAAAACACTTAATAACAAACCTAAAGGCACTAATTAATAATAACACAATAATACTAGGGGACTTTACACCCTGTTTACATCAAAGGACAGATCCTCTAAACAGAATATAAAGAAGAAAACAATGGCTTTGAATGACACACTGGACCAGATGGACTTAACAGATATATCCAGAACATTACATCATAAAATAGCAGAATGAACTTTTTTTTTAATTTAATTTTATTTTTTCAGTGTTCCAAGATTCATTGAGAATGAACACTTTTTTAAGTGCACAAGTAATATTCTCCAGAATAGATCACCTATTAGGCCACAAAACAACCCTCCACAAATTCAAGAAAATCAAAGTCATACCATACATCTTTTCTGACCAAAACACTATGAAATTAGAAATCAATAACAAGAAAACACATATAAAGCCCATAAATACATGGAAGCTAAATAATATGCACTAAACAATGAAGGGGTCAACAGGAAATCAAGGAAGAAATAAAAAAAAACTACATGAAGACAAATGAAAATGAAAACACAACAGTCCAAAACCATTGGGATGCAACTAATGTGTTCCAAGAGGGAAGTTTATAGCAATACAGGCCGACCTCAAGAAGCAAGAAAAATTTAAATATGTAACCTAATCTTACACCTAAGGGAGCTTCAGAAAGAACAAGAAACAAAATGTAATACCATCAGAATGAAGGAAATAATAAATTTTAGAACAGAAATAAGTGGTTTGGAAACAAAACAAAAGAAAACAAAGTAAAAAAAAAAAAAAACACAAAACAATAGGTCAATGAAACCAGGTGCTGATTCTTTGAAAAAATCAATTAAATTGATGAACATCTTGCCAGACTTACCAAGTAAAAAGAGAAGAATCAAGGAAAATCATAAATGAGAGAGGAGAAATAAAAACCAACACTAAAGAAATACCACCAATTATTAGAAAATATTATGAAATCTATACGCCAAGAAATTGGACAACCAGGTAGAAATGGAAAAATTCTTAGAAATGTGCTTGAATAGACAATAAAGAGCAAAAAATTTAATTTAGTAATGAAAAAACTCCCAAAAACAAAAATCCAGGACCAGAAGGCTTCACATGCGAAATCTACCAAGCATTTAAAGAGTTAAAACTAACTTACTCTTCTCAAGTTATTCCAAAAACTAGAAAAGAAATAAAATCTTCCAAATTCATTCTATGAGGCCAGTATTTCCCTGATACCAAAACCAGATTTAGAGGTCAATATCCCTGATGAACGATGATGCAAAAATCCTCAACAAGATACCAGGAAATTGATTCCGGCAAGACATTTAAAAAATCATTCATCATGAGCAAATGGAATTTATTCATGGGTTGCAAGTATTGTTCAATATTTGCAAATTAACTAACGTAATACAGCACATCAATAAGAGAAAGGTTAAAAACCATATAACCATTTCAATAGGCACAGTAAAAAGCATTTGAGAAAATAAAATATCAATTCATGGTGAACTGTCTCTACAAAGTAGGCTTAGAGGGAACATATCTCAACAAAATAAACAAAATACCCACAGCTAACATCATCCTTAATGGAAAAAAAAAATTGACAGCTTTTTCCCTAAGGTCAGGAAAAAGACAAGGATATCTACTCTTACCACCTTTAGTGAACATAGGAATGGAAGTCCCAGCTAAAACAATCAGATAACAAAATGAAATAAGCCTTGTCAAGAAGGCAAAATGTCGCCATTTACTGATATCATGATTCTCTCTATATAAAACTCAAAAGACTCCACCAAAAAAATTGCTAGAACTAAACGAATTCAGTAATGTTTCAGGATACAAAATCAATGTACAGTAATCTGTTTCATTTCTAGTCACCAACAATGAAGCAATAGAAAAAGAAATCAAGGAATCAATCCCATTTATTTTTTTTAATTTTTTTTTAAGATTTTATTTATCTGACAGAGAGAAACACAGCAAGAGAGGGAACACAAGCAGAGGGAATGGCAGGGGGAGAAGCAGGCTTCCTGCAGAGCAGAGAGCCCAATGCGGGGCTCGATCCCAGGCCCCTGGGATCTGACCTGGGCCAAAGGCAGATGCTTAAGGACTGAGCCACCCAGGCGCCCCTCAATCCCATTTAAATTGCACCAGAATGATGACATACCTAAGAAAACAACCTAACTAAAATGTGAAAGACCGGAACTCTGAAAACCATACACTGAAGAAAGATGTTCACGATGATAAAAGTAAATGGAAAGATATTTCACGCTCATGGGTTGGAAGAACAAGTACTTTGAAAATGTCTATACTATCCAAACAATCTAGACATTTAATGCAATCTTTATCAAAATGCCAACAGTGAGGCTCCTGGGTGGCTCAGTGGGTTAAAGCCTCTGCCTTTGGCTCAGGTCATGATCTCAGGGTCCTGGAATCGAGCCCCACATCGGGCTCTCTGTTCAGCAGGGAGCGTGCTTCTCCCCTCTCTCTCTGCCTGCCTCTCTGCCTGTTTGTGATCTCTCTCTCTTTCAAATAAATAAATAAAATCTTTAAAAACAAAAACAAAATGACAACAGTATCTTTCACAGAGGGAGAACAAACAATCCTAAAATTTGTATGAAATGACAAAAGATCCTGAATAAGCTAATCACTCCTGAAAAAGAAAAACAAAGCTGGACACATTCCAGTTCTGACATCAAGTTATATTATACATCTGTAGTGATCAAAACACTATGGTATTGACACAAAATATAGACACATAGATCAGTGAAACAGAATAGAAACCCGAGAAACAAACACACATTATATGGTCAATTAATCAACAAAGGAGGAAAGAATATCCAATGAGAAAAAGACAGTCTCTTCAACAAATGATGTTGGGAAAACAGGATAGCCACGTGCAAAAGAATGAAACTGGACCACTTTCTTACACCATACACAAAAATAAATTCAAAGTGGATTCAAAACTTAATGTGAGAAATAAAACCATAAATATCTTATAGAGTTTTTTTTTTAAAGATTTTATTTATTAGACAGAGAGAGATCACAAGTAGGCAGAGAGGCAGGCAGAGAGAGGGGAAGAAGCAGGATCATGACCTGAGCTGAATGCAGAGGCATTAACACACTGAGCCACCCATGCGCCCCAAATAAATAAATATCTTAGAAGAGAACAAAGACAGTAACTTCTTTGACATTGGCATTAACAAATTTTTTTCTAGATATTTCTCTTGAGGCAAGGGAAACAAAAGCAAAAATAAACATTGAGACTACCTCAAAATAAAATTTTCTGCACAGTAAAGGAAATAATCAACAAACTAAAAAGCAACCTACTGACTGGAAGAAGATATTTGCAAATGACATATCTGATAAGGTGTTACCATCCAAAATATATAAAAAAACATACAAATTGACACCCAAAAGACAAGCAATCTGATTTTAAAAATGGGCAAAGGACATGAACAGACACTTCTTCAAAGAAAACATCCAGATGGACTACAGACACACGAAAAGATGTTCATCATCATTTACCATCAAAACTATAGTGAGATATCACCTCACGCCTGTCAGAATGACTAAAATCAAAACCACAAGCAACAATATGTGTTGGCTTGGGGCAAGATGGCGGAGGTGTAGGAGGCACAGAGAGCCCTGGGAATCAGAAATCCAGCTAAAGAGGAGGAAATCACTCTAAAAACCGGCAAACGCAACAGCAGAGAGAAGAGAATAAGAACAGCAATTCTAGGAGCAGAAAATCGACCACTTTCAGGAGGTAGGACGTCTGGAAAAGGTGAATTTAAAGCGACGGGAAGAGAGACCCCGGGGGGAGGGGCCGGCTCCCAGCAGCCACAGAGCCGCGGAGCACAAAATCCGGAACTTCTAGTCCGCTGCGCTGAGGGACATCGCTCCGGAGACTAACCGGGGGTTCAGCCCTCGCGGGAACAGTGTGGTTTCAGGACCCGTGGGGTCACC
>CM053612.1:60108885-60134707 GCA_028646535.1 Procyon lotor | reverse complement strand
GATATTCGCAAAGGACACTACAGACAAAGGTCTGATATCTAAGATCTATAAAGAACTCACTCCTCAAACTCAAAACTCGCAAAACCGATAATTACTTCAAAAGATGGGCAGAAGACATGAACAGACACTTCTCCAAAGAAGACATACAAATGGCTAACAGATACATGAAAAAATGTTCATCATCTTTAGCCATCAGGGAGATTCAAATCAAAACCACGCTGAGATACCACCTTACACCAGTTAGAATGATCAAAATCAACAGGACAGTAAACAACACATGTTGGAGAGGGTGTAGAGAAAGGGGCACCCTCCTACACTGTTGGTGGGATTGCAAGCTGGTTCAGCCACTTTGGAAAACAGTGTGGAGATTCTTCAAGAAATTAAAAATAGAGCTTACCTATGACCCTGCCATCGCACTACTGGGTATTTACCCCAAAGAAGCAGATGCATTACAAAGAAGGG
The DNA here is from genome assembly GCA_028646535.1 of Procyon lotor. Classification (NCBI taxonomy): domain Eukaryota; kingdom Metazoa; phylum Chordata; class Mammalia; order Carnivora; family Procyonidae; genus Procyon; species Procyon lotor. Next base: position 60,134,245 of record CM053612.1, on the reverse strand, counting down.
CCACATGTACCCCAATGTTCATAGCAGCAATGGCCACAATCACCAAACTGTGGAAAGAACCAAAATGCCCTTCAACAGATGAATGAATAAAGAAGATGTGGTCCATATATCCAATGGAATATTATACTTCCATTAGAAAGGACGAATATCCAACTTTTGTATCAACATGGATGGGACTGGACTAGATTATGTGGAGTGAAATAAGTCAAGCAGAGAGAACCAATTACCTTATGGTCTCACTTACATGCTGAGCATAAAGAAAAACATAGAGGGCATTGTGAGAAGGAAGGGAGGGGTGAATGGGGGAAAACAGAGGGGGAGATGAACCATGAGAGACTGTGGACTATTTTGGAGGGGAGGGGGGTGGGTGTTGGGCGAGCCTGGTGGTGGGTATTGAGGAGGGCACGTATTGCATGGAGCCCTGGGTGTGGTGAATGAACAATAAATCTTGTAACACTGAAAAAATAAAATAAACATATTTGGGGGAAAAAAAGTTGGGTATTCATCCTTTCTGATAGAGGCATAATATTCCACTGGATATATAGACCATATCTTTTTTATCCATTCATCTGTTGAAGGGCATTTTGGTTCTTCCCACTGTTTGGCGATTGTGGTTATTGCTGCTATGAACATTGGGGTACATGTGGCCCTTCTTTGTACTTAATCTTCTTCTTTGGTGTAAATACCCCATAGTGCAATTGCAGGGTCATAGGGTAGCACTATTTTTAATTTCTTGAGGAATCTCCACACTGTTTTCCAAAGTGGCTGTACCAACTTGCATTCCCACCAACAGTGGAAGAGGGTTCCCCTTTCTCCACATCCTCTCCAACAGTTGTTTACTGTCTTATTGATTTTGGCCATTCTAACTACCTTACTGGTGTAAGGTAGTATCTCAGTGTGGTTTTGATTTCAATCGAGATGATGGCTAAAGATGATGAACATTTTTTCACGTGTCTGTTAGCCATTTGTATGTCTTTTTTGAAAAGTGTCTGTTCATGTCTTCTGCCCATTTTTGATGTGATTATCTGTTTTATGAGTGTTCAGTTCTTTATAGATCTTTATAGATCTTAGCATTCCATGCTCTTGGATCAGAAGAACAAACTTTGTTAAATGTCTATACTGCCCAGATAAATCTATACTTTCAATGCCATACCGAGAAAATTTCCACCGGTTTTTTTCAAAGAGCTGGAACAATTTTAAAATTTGTAGGGAACTAGGAAAGTCCTCGAATTGCTAAGGAAATGTTGAAAAAGAAAAACAAAGCTGGGGGCACCACATTGCCTGATTTCGAGCTTTTCTACAAAGCTGTGATCACCAAGGCAGTATGGTACTGGCACAGAAACAGACACATACACCAGTGAAACAGTGTAGAGAGCCCACATATGTACCTGCAAGTCTATGGTCAAATAATCTTTGACCAAACAAGAAAAAATATCCAGTGTAGAGAAGACAGTCTCTTCAATAAATGGCGCTGGGCAAATTGGACAGCTATATGTAGAAGAATGAAACTTGACCATTCTCTTACACCATACACCAAGATATACTAGAAATGAATAAAAGACCTCAGCATGAGGCAAGAATATATCAAAACTCTAGAGAAGAACATAAGTAGTAACCTCTTCAAGAATCCTCAAGATTCTTTTTAAATGTTAATGTTTTCATGGCACAACGGGATTTTTCATGATATTAATTTCATTTTGTTTCTTACTCTGTAATGAACCCCCTCACCCCATGCCCTTCCTTACCAGGCATGAGCAGTTTAAAGCTTAGCCACACTCCTGACTCCACTTTTTGTCTCCCAACAGCATAGGTTATTACTGTATCTGGCATATACTAAGTGATCTGTAAAAGCTGAATTGGTTCATCTATGGTTTGAAAAAATTGTCAGATACAGAGACGACTGGGTGGCTCAATCAGTTGAGTGTCTGACTGTTGATTTCAGCTCAGGTTATGATTTCAGGGCCTTGGGAGGCCCACGTTGGGCTCCACATCCAGGAGCCTGGTTGAGATTTTCTTTCCTGCTTCCCCTTTCCCCCCAAAAAATTATCAGGCACATATTATGCACCAGGAACTGTTTCAAGCACTTTATTTTCATTAACTCATTAATTTCTTGCAACAATATTTTGTGGTTGGTACTGTTATTATTTCTGTTTTTTTAGATGAGAAAACAGAGTGAGAGAGGTTAAGTAATTCTTGCAAGGTCATACTACAGCAAGGTGTGAATGATACCCAGTCTATTTGATATTAGACTCTATACCCTTAACTGTTATGCTCTACCCCCAAAAGAATTGTCAAATTGGGATATAACTATATTATAGTTTATATATTTATAAATATGAATATTTAATTTAAATATATAAATATATGTTTATAAAAATACTTTTTATATAAAAATATATAAATATAAATATATAGTTTATATATTTGTAGATATATAAATACAGATATATATAAAATACATAAATATATAAATTCTTATGGGAGGGAAGCCCTGAAAAGGTCAGATGCTATGCAAAGTGGCTGAATAAACACGAAACACTTTCGTGCAACAACAATTTTACTTATAGATTTGGAGAAGGGACAATAAACTTAAAATAACATGGTTATATCAAAGAAAATAAAATTTGGATTAATATTTCATACACAACATATGGTTTGTGATGAGAATTAAAGAGGGCATGTGTTATGATGAGCACTGTGTGTTATATTTAACTAATGAATCATTGAACATCATCTCAAAAACTAATGATGTACTATACCCTGGTTAATTGAATTTAAATAAGAAAAATAATACACATCATAAATTTTCCAAAAAAAAATTGGCTTGTAGTTAGATATTTTGGGTTGCATCCTCAGGAACCCCTTTGAAGGACAGAACATTTCTTACAGCTTCTTGGAGTATTTGAGAAATACTGGCTTAGAAGGCCATAGCAAGAGGGATAGTAGATGTTGGTGGTAAAGGGTGTGAGCAAAGAAATGGTGGGGATCACAGTAGACTGGAATGGTGTTAATTAACATGATACCTTAGGTAGAAGCAATGACAGTCCTGATAGTGGTGATGAAGCCAGCAGTCATTATGATGGTAACAGGTAAAATGAGAACAGTGAAGATGAACAGCACTGATCCAAGTAGTTATGACAATTGCTTAATTGTGTTCCAGCTTTTTGCCAAACTCGGATCACTTCCAGAGTCAAACTGAATTCAGAGTGGTTATTTGCTCTTCCTCTATTCAAATTATGAGGCCCCATTTAGGAAGTTTTAGCCATTTTTCAATCCCCTACCATTTCTCCTGAAAGCTTGCTCATGACTTCATGAAGTTCCTTCTCTATCTGGACTGCCTGCCCCCTTTACACCCAATTCTTCCACCTCAAATTATGTGAAGCTCTTTTCAATACTCGGCTTTAGAATCTCCTTCCACAGTCCCTCCCAAGTGGACTCAAGTACTTCTGCCTTTGTGCTCCCATAAAACTCTTTATTTGAGACTTGTCACGCATTGGATATGTGTCATCTTCTACTCTATACTGTCTGTTCTTACTGCAATTTACCTTCTATCAGCCTTGGGATGTTGGAAAGAATGAAGAAGATTTATCAATAGATTATTCTTTCCACTGTAAGATTGCAATTTAGTCCCAAATTATTGAACAAGCAGGTGGTTCTGAAGACTCAGAAGCTTATTAGATGGCTTAGAGTTCCTTCATAGGTAGGTTAATAGATTCAGAGATCCTGTAGGAATGATTTCAGCCCAAGAGTTTATGGCAATCATGCCTACCCTGTGATGGTCATTTATTCATTCATTCAACGTGTTTTTATTGAGCCTTCAGTAAACCCAAGGATGTGCTGAATGACTCATAAAAATGCAGAATGAGGTAGTCTACTTCACCTAGCACCTGCCATATGTCAGGGCCAATACACTAACTGAATACTCACTTGGTATGAAGGGATTAATTTTTTCTATATGATACCAAAGGGGTAGAGTTTAAAGCTGCAGGGAAGCACATATCAATTTAACACAATGGAGTACTTTCTAACAGTTAGAGCTGGTTATGTTCAGGACAAAATGCCTCAGGAGGAAAAGAGTTATCCATCATTGGAGGTATACAAACAGAAACTGGGTCCTTAAAGTAAATATTCAAGGTTCAATTTGAGCTCTGTTATTCTGTCCTTAGAAAAAGCTCTGAGTTCCTCTTGCTTATACCCTCACTGCCCCTTTCAAATACCTATTGACCCCTAAATAGTAATCTGGCCTTAGGCCTTTCTTTTATTTATTGTTCTCCTATTCCTTTATTTACAGTTTCCGATTTCTCTTTCTCTCCATTTCCCTCCCATTCCCCAATCTTGAATTAGGGGTGAAAATGGGTGGCAAAAAGCATTTCCTTTATGTGACTTCACAACCAAGTGTCTTAATTTGACCATTTGGTATGGAGTTTTATAGTTTGTAAAGCACTGCCACATGTATGGATCTATTCAAGAGAGACTTATTGAGCCCTCCTCTGTGCTGGGCACATGATTCTGTGGCATCCTCACAACCCTGTAAAGTAAGTTGAGGGAGACCAAAGCCCAGCTTGGGACACTGGACTCAAATCACTTGGTTCATGGGCAGTGTCAGAGAGGATTAGGCCAACATCTGGCTCCCACCCGTCTCTTCAGCTGGCTCCCAGATCTAACCTTAAGGAGGATGTCGTGCTTCTCCCAAAGAGGATGGGATAAAAATAGAGAGACTTAGCAGTAAACTTATTCACAACCACCCACCAGTTGTTTTTCTGTCCCTCAAAAGAACTCTTTTGCCTGTACTTTACCTGTACCTGAGTCTTTTTTGCCTGTACCTCTACCACTACTCCCAAATGCCTATTGGTCCCTGAGGAGTCACCTGATACTTGGTCCTTCTTACTGGAGGTAGGATGGCTTCTGGCAACAGAGAGCAGCCAAGTAGTCTACGTGGCCGGCTTCTAGCTTTGTGGCCTGAACAAAGAGGGTGATTTTGAAGTCTTTTTTCATGGGCACAGAGTTTGGAAGCCAGGATGATTCCAGGATAGCAAAGTTGCAGGCCCTCTTACCATTTACACCACAAAGAAGTCTCCTACAGAAATTTAAGGGACTGAGTCCTTATACTGGAGTTGGAAACAGGGAACTGTCCACTGTCTGTCAAGGTCTTGCCCTAATTGCCCCCATCTCCTACCTGACCTTCCTCTCAATCCTCATATCTTTCATGCTGAAATCACATTAAAATAAAGGTCAATTACCATATGTTTTCACTTACTTGTGGAGCAAAAGGAATAACATGGAGGACATTAAGGTAAGAAAAGGAAAAGTGAGTTGGGGGAAATTGGAGGGGGAAGCAAACCATGAGAGACTATGGACTCTGAGAAACAAACTGAGGGTTTTGGAAGGGAGGGGGGTGGAGAGGTGGGTAAGCATGGTGGTGGGTAATAAGGGGGGCACGTATTGCATGGACAATGAATCTTGAAACACTGAAAAAATAAAATTAAAGTTAAAAAAAGGAAAAAAATAAAATTAAAGTTAAAAAGCAAAATCTTCAAAAAATAACAAGTAGCTACATTTCAGATGGTGATCAAACTAAGGGGGAGAAAAGTAGACTGTATCTACTGTATCTACTGATACTTTCATACATCTCTTTCATCTACCCCTTGTAATTCGTAGTGGCAACATAAATGTACTTGTGCTAAATTTCATACTCAAATTATGCCCTGTCCCCAGCCACACTCTTCACTTATGTTGATTTTCATTTCTTAGACTTGAGAATTAATATTTGGCTTGTGCTCTTTTTTTTCACAAAGACCAAGCTTTATCTCATTTGATCCTCATGAGACCTTGTAAGGCAATCAAGTGAGAGTGATCAGTGCCATATTGCAGATGAATAAACTGAGGCATAGAGGAGAAGCAATTCATTTAAGGGCACAGTCACATCATCTTTTTTCTTAATATGGTCATTACTACTAAAGTGTCTAGGACACATAGGGTTAAAATCAGTGACAACTTCATCTGCATGAATGGCTGGCCTAAGCATTGGATTTTTGGTACATACAGTGAAAAGTCTTAAAAAGAAATCTGTGAGCAGGTGAATGGATATGTCTGGGAGAAGGTGGAAGGAGGGGAATTTCTGGGATGACAATCCTGAAGAAGTGCCTTCACTATTCCAAGAAAGCAAACAGAAAGGAATAACACCACTCCACGTGCACTTGGGTAGAGGTTCCAGCACAAAAGGGCTGTTGCTACTATTTCCTGCTCTGAGCTTGGTGGAGTTAGGACTTTTTACACCCAAAGTGATTTTAACAACCAGTCTATCTCCCTACCATCCACTCTGACCACCTTGACAGGAACTTCCATGGGACCATGGAGTTAGGTTGCTTTCAGGGAGAAAGCTGGATAGGTGATGTGGTGGCTAGTAGAGGACATAGCCTTTGCCCTCCACAGAATAACAGCTACTATATATTGAGCCCCTACTCTATGTCAGGTATTGTGTTGTATACTTTGCCTTCCCAATTCTCAAAACTGAAAAAATGAAAGCAAAGTCATCAGCCCAAGTTCGCAGATAGGAGGAAAACAGACCCGGAGAGTTTAAGAGGTCTGCCCCAAATCACATAGTGAGTTGCTTAAGAGCCACAGTACGAACTAACCCTCCTAGAATTCTAGTTAATCCTAAACATTTTCAAGGTTCTAGTCTCTAAACTTAAAATTTGTTCCTACTCCAAGAGCCACTATACACGCAAACAGTTATAGTATCCCTATAAGATATCTTCTCCAGTGATGTGGAGTGTGGGTGTGTGTCTGCCAAATCGAAGACACACACAGGACCCATTCTGTAGGACTTAGGGAAATTAGAATAAATGAATTTTCTCCCATATCATTTTAGTATTAGGAAGTTTGTTTTCATTCATGCCAAAAGTTAAACTGCAATGTTAACTATACTAGTTTTGGCTGAAATATGAACACATGAACTTGTGCAAATGACTTGTGCAAACGAGTATAGTCACAAATACATGCATGAACATACATACCACCACTCACTCGCATAATTACATAGAAGTCACATTACAGCAAGGAAGGTAAGTATTTGCAATTCTATTCCTATTCCTAGGGTAGACAATTATCAAGATGATATGCACAATGGGCCAGAACTCAGGGCCTAGAGGAGATTCTGAAAAACCAGTATCTATAAGTAGTGTAAGTATAAGTAGTATACAATAAATCTTGTAACACTGAAAAAATAAAATAAACATTTTTGGGAAAAAAAAAAGTATAAGTAGTATAACCAGTATCTATAAGCAGCATCTTTACAATACTACTCCATTCTAAAAACAAAACAAAAAAACAAAACAAAACAAAATGAACAAACCAAAACCCCAACCCAGAAACCTTCAAAGCTTTAAAGCTTATTTCTTTGTCTAACTATTTTATTTTCTTTATTCCCCAAATACGTTTATTTTATTTTTTCAGTGTTACAAGACTAATTGTTCATGAACCACACCCAGGACTCCATGCAATACATACCATCCTCAATACCAACCACCAGGCTCACCCAACACCCCACCCTCCACTCCAAAACCCTCATTCTGTTGCTCAGAGTCCACAGTCTCTCATGGTTCATCTCCCCCTCTGATTTCCCCCAATTGACCCTTCCCTTCCTTCTCACAAGGCCCTCCGTGTTTTTCATTATGCTCCACACATAAGTGAGACCATAAAATAATTGTCTCCCTCTGCTTGACTTATTTCACTCTGCATAATCTCTTTCAGCCCTGTCCATGTTGATACTACAGTTGGATATTCGTCCATTCTGATGGAGGTATAATATTCCATTGTATATGTGGACCATATCTTCTTTATCCATTCATCTGTTGAAGGGCATTTTGGTTCTTTCCACTGTTTGGTGATTGTGGCCATTGCTGCTATGAACATTGGGGTACATGTAGCCCTTCTTTGTAATGCATCTGCTTCTTTGGGGTAAATACCCAGTAGTGCGATGGCAGGGTCATAGGTAAGCTCTATTTTTAATTTCATTAGGAATCTCCACACTGTTTTCCAAAGTGGCTGCACCAGCTTGCAATCCCACCAACAGTGTAAGAGGGTGTCCCTTTCTCCACACCCTCTCCAACATTTGTTGTTTACTGTCCTGTTGATTTTGGCCATTCTAACTGGTGTAAGGTGGTATCTCAGTGTGGTTTTGATTTGAATCTCCCTGATGGCTAAAGATGATGAACATTTTTTCATGTGTCTGTTAGCCATTTCTTTTTCTTCTTTAGAGAAGTGTCTGTTCATGTCTTCTGCCCATTTTTTGATGTGATTATCGGTTTTGTGAGTTTTGAGTTTGAGGAGTTCTTTATAGATCTTAGATACCAGACCTTTGTCTGTAGTATCATTTGAAATAACTTCTCCCATTATGTGAGTTGACTGTTTTGTTGACTGTATCCTTCACTGTACAGAAGCTTTTTATCCTGAAGTCCCAAAAGTTCATTTTCGCTTTTGTTTCCTTTGCCTTTGGAGATATTTCCTGAAAGAAGTTGCTGTGGCTGATGTCGAAGAGGTTACTGCCCATGTTCTTCTCTAGGGTTTTGATAAACTCCTGCCTCACATTGAGGTCTTTATTCCATTTTGAGTTTATCTTCATGTATGGTGTAAGAGAATGGTCAAGTTTCATTCTTCTATATATAGCTGTCCAATTTTCCCAGCACCATTGATTGAAGTGACTGTCTTTTTTCCACTGGAGATTTTTTCCTGTTTTGTCAAAGATTATTTGACCATAGAGTTGCAGGTCCATATCTGGGCTCTCTATTCTGTTCCACTGATCTATGTGTCTGTTTTTGTGCCAGTACCATGCTGTCTTGGTGATCACAGATTTGTAGTAAAACTTGAAATCAGGCAATGTGGTGCTTCCAGCTTTGTTTTTCTTTTTCTTTTCTATTTTTTTAAGTTTTTTTTCAGTTATTTGACAGAGAGAAACACAGTGAGAGAGGGAACACAAGCAGAAGGAGTGGTAGTGGGAGAAGCAGGCTACCTGCTGAGCAGGGAGCCCAATGCGGGGCTCTATCCCAGGACCCTGGGATCATGACCTGAGCTCAAGCAGACGCTTAATGACTGAGCCACCCAGGCGCCCCTGTTTTTCTTTTTCAATATTTCCTTAGCAATTCAGGGTCTTTTCTGGTTCCAAACAAGTTTTAGGATTGTTTGTTTCAGGCCTTTGAAGAAAACTGGTGGAATTTTGATTGGGATGGCATTGAAAGTGTAGATTGCTGTGGGGATTATAGACATTTTAACAATGTTTATTCTTCAGATGCATGAACATGGAATGCTTTTCCACTTTTTTGTGTCTTCTTCAATTTCTTTCATGAGAATTCTGTAGTTCCTCGAGTACAGATCTTGCACCTCTTTGGTTAGGTTTATTCCCAGGTATCTTCTGGTTCTTGTTGCTACCGTAAATGGAATCTATTCTCTAATTTCCTTTTGATATTTTCATTGTCAGTGTATAGGAAAGCAGCTGATTTCTGTGCATTGATTTTGTATCCTGCCACATTACTGAATTGCTGTATGAGTTCTAGTAGTTTTGGGGTGGAGTCTTTTGGGTTTTCCATAGAAAGGATCATGTCTTCTGGAAGAGAGAGATTTTGACTTCTTCAGTGCCCATCTGAATAAATTTTATTTCTTTTTGTTGTCTACTTGCTGTCTCTAAACTTCTAGCACTATGTTGAACAAGAGTGGTGAGAGTAGGCATCCTTGTCCTGTTCCTGATCTCAAAGGGAAGGCTGTCAGTTTTTACCCATTGAGAATGATATTTGCTGTGGGCTTCACATAGATAGACGTTATGGTGTTGAGAAATGTTCCTTGTATGCCTATACTTTGAAGAGTTTTAATCAGGAACAGATGCTGAATTTCATCAAATGCTTTTTCTGCATGAATTGAGAGGACCATGTGGTTCTTCTCTCTTCTCTTATTGATTTGTTCTATCACATTGATTAATTTGCGAATGTTGAAACATCCTTGCATCCCAGGGATAAATCTCACCGGGTATTGGTGGATAATTTTTTTAATGTGCTTTTGGACCCTATAAAATAAGATCTTGTTGAGAATCTTGGCATCCATATTTATTAGGCATATTGGTCTGAAATTCTCCTTTTTGGTAGGGTCTTTGCCTGGTTTGGGGATCAGGGTAATCCTGGCTTCATAGAACGAGTCTGGAAGTTTTCCTTCTGTTTGTATTTTTTGAAACAGTTTCAGGAGAGTAGGCATTATTTCTTCCTTGAATGTTTTGTAGAATTCCCCAGGGAATCCATCAGGTCCCGGACTCTTGTTTTTTGGGCGGTTTTTGATCACTGCTTCAATCTCATTACTAGATATTGGTCTATTCAGGTTGTCAAGTTCTTCCTGTTTCAGTCTTAGAAGATTATGGGTTTCCAGGAATGCATCCATTTCTTCTAAGTTGTTTAACTTATTGGCATATAGCTGTTGATAATAATTTTTGATGATTGTTTCTAATTCCTTTGGATTAGTCGTGATCTCTCCCCTTCATTCATAATTTTATTAATTTGGGTCCTCTCTCTTATCTTTTGGATGAGTTTGGCCAGTGGCTTATCAATTTTATTGATTCTTTCAAAGATCCAACTTCTGGATTCATTGATGCTTTCTACTGTTTCTCTAGTTTCTAACTCATTGATCTCTGCTCTGATCTTGATTATTTCCCTTTTTGTGCGTGGGGTTGGCTTCCTTTGTTGTTGATTTTCCAGTTTTTTGAGGTGTAAGGAGAGCTGGTGTATTTGCGATTTTTCCATTTTTTTGAGTGAGGCTTGGATGGCTATGTATTTCCCCCTTAGGACTGCCTTTGCCGTGTCCCATAGGTTTTGCATTGATGTGTCTTCATTCTCATTGGTCTCCATGAATTGTTTAAGCTCATCTTTGAGTTCCTGGTTGATCCCAGCATCCTTGAGCAGGTTGGTCTTTAGCCTTCGAGTGTTTGAATTCCTTCCAAACTTCTTCTTGTGGTTGAGTAACAGTTTCAGATCATTGTGGTCTGAGAAAATGCAGGGAATCATCTCAATCTTTTGGTATTGGTTGAGTCCTGGTTTGTGACCCAGTATGTGGGCTATTCTCAAGAACATTCCATGTGTGTTTGAGAAGAATGAGTATTCTCTTGTTTTATGGTGGAATGTTCTGTATATACCTATGACGTCCATCTGGTCCAATGTGTCATTCAAAGCTCTTGTTTCTTTATTGATTTTCTGTTTAGATGATCTTTCTCTTACTGAGAGTTGCGTGTTAAGATCTCTCACTATTAATGTATTCATATCAATATGACTTTATTTTTGATTAACAGTTGTCTTATGTAGTTGGCTGCTCCTCTATTGGGGGCATAAATGTTTAAAATTGTTATATCTTCTGGGAGGATAGATACTTTAAGAATGATGTAGTGCCCTTCTGTATCTCTGACTACAGTCTTTAGCTGAAAATCTAATTTATCTGATATGAGAATGACTACTCCAGCTTTCTTTTGAGGCCCGTTGGCATGAAAGATGGTTCTCCTTCCTTTCACTTTCAGTCTGGATGTATCTTTTGGTTCCAATTATGTCTCTTGTAGACAGCATATGGATGGGTCCTGCCATTTTATCCTTTCTCCAGCCTTGTGCTTTTTTTGGGAGCATTTAGGCCGTTAACATTGAGCTTCAATATTGAAAGATAAGTGTTTATTGACATCATGTTGCCTGTGTAGTCCTTGTTTTTATAGATTGTAAATTTCTGTTCTAAGTCAGTCATGAGTTCTTCTTACTGTTATAGAACCCTGTGTAATCTTTCCTGGAGTGCCAGCTTGGTCGTCACATACTCTTTTAATCCTTGGCAGTCTTGGAAGCTCTTTAACTCTCCATCCCTTTTGAATGTCTGCCTTGTAGGATAAATTATTCTTGGCTGCATGTTCTTCTCGTTTAATGCCCTGAATACATCATGGCAGCCCTTCCTCACTTGCCAGGTTTTTGTGGACAGTTCTGTTGTTATTCTAATGGGTTTTCCTCTGTATGTAAGGAATCTCTTCCCCTTCGCTGCCATCAGGACTTTTTGTCTAAAATTAGAATTTGTAAATTTTACTATGATGTGTATCGCTGATTTTCTAGAATCTTTGATCTTGACAGGTGTCCTTTCTGCCTCTAGGATACGTACCCTTGTTCTATTCCCCAAACTGGGGAAATTTTCATTCAGAATTTGGTCATCTATATCTTCTAGTCTTCTGTATTTCTCTAACCCCTCTGGGATTCCAATAATTTTGATGTTGGGACGTTTCATGGTGTCATTTATTTCCCTAATTCTCTTCTCATGATTCCTGAGCAGTTTGCTCCAACTCTTCTCCTGACCTTTCTTTTCAACCATTTTATCCTCTAGATCACTAATTTTATCCTCTGTCCCAGTAACTCTAGCTCTTAAACTATTTAGATTGGATTGGATGTCACTGATAGTTTTTCTAACAAAGGCTTTACTGGTTCTCATTTCTGCCCTTAGATATTCTATGCTGTCATTAATCTTTTTCTTCATCGTAGCCATTGTCTGGATAATTGTCAGCCTGAATTCCCTTTCTGACATACTGTTTATGTCCATGTCTATTAGTTCTGGGGGAGAGGGCTCAGTGTCTGTGTTTTTCTTCTGGTGGTTGTTCCTCTTCCTAGTCATTTTGATGAGAAGTGGATGAGAGGATGTATAGCTGGATATTTCACCCACAATCCAGGCAGGGTGCAGTCAGGAAGGTTTAGGAGGAATTGGGATTCACCATCAAAAAGAAAGAATGAGGATAAAGAAAGAGAAAAAGAGATAATGAAGAAGAAATCCCAGCCTGAATTTGCCCCCATAATAAGATTTATAATGTATGTATAACAACACGAACAAACATATAGACCCACAAAAGTAAATGACAAGAAATAAAACAACCTAGTCAGAATAAACCCCAAGAATGAGATTTATATTATATCAGAACAAAAGCAAATATGTAGAAACACTGACAAAAGGATAAGATGGGAGGGTGATTATAACTTCTCGTGGGCGAGGAAGTTTATTTCAGGTCTTCCTGTGTTTATCTTTGTATTAAGCCCCCAGTTTTAATGCTAAGTAGTTTTAAAAAAATTAAAATAGCAAGAAATATGAAAATGATTGAATAAAAAATAGAAAAAGAATAAAAAAGAAAAAAACTTGTCTCTATGAAATATACAGTTTTGAGGGTATTCTCAAGCACTTAATATATTGATTTCCCCTGATGTTGGGGAATTAAAATTTTATGGGGACTCTGTGGTTATAGTCTTTGTGTGGTTTTTTTTTGTTTGTTTTGTTTTTTTGTTTTTTGGTTTTTTTACTTGTCTTCTGAGGGAGGGGACTGCTGCATTGTTTTCCAGTCATTCTTGCTTGGGTTGAATCACCCTGCCCCCAAGTCAAGGGGCTGAGATCTGTGGAAACTGGTTTCTTAGTCTTTTGCTCTCTGAAGGTTTTTGGCCTTTAGTAGCTTTTTCACCTTTCGGAGAATCCAAGCAAGGAATCTGCCTGTAAGTACCCAGACCTCCACGTCACAGAGAAGCCTCAGTCTGCTCCCCTCTGGGTGGTCCGAAAACACTCCCCTTCACAAAATTTTGATGACAGTGCAGCTTGTCACTATAGTGCGCAGTCCACAGTTCGGTGACTCTGCACGCTCCCTTGCTCTCCAGACTCCAGGCCTGCACAGGGTGTTGGCAGAGTCCTGCTGTGGATTAGGCTGCTCCCCCCTGCATTCTTTCTGGGGCCCGCTGAGAGCTCCCTGACCATGCCACAGACCATGAATGTCTTTTCAGTCAGGGTTTCACTCAGTCCAGAGAGTGGGGCACACAGGAAAAGCTGCTGGCTCCTGGACCACACCAGACTCTCTAAAACACTTGCAGGAGCAAGCACACCCCACCAGAAAATGGTGTAAGGAGAGGAAAGCTGCAGGTTCAGGAACCACGGACTGGACCTACCCACCAGTCTCTCTTTGAGGCAAGTGGTGTCTTTCTTGGGAGCATGCGTCCAGGCCCATGCCCGTGACCCCCTTCCCTAGTTTGTCCTCAGAACCTTTTGCTCTTTTTAAGCGTTTTTAACCAGACTCTAAGTTATTGCTGCTCCCCAACCACCGGACACTTTCCTTTGGGGTATTACTGTCCTTGGATTGCTTCTGGTTTTCTCCCTCCCCCTTTTGTTTATCCTCTGATATCAATTTGAGTGTTCCTACTTTGCTTTACCTCTCCACTCCTGTCTTCTGCTCCTGTAGAGATCCAGAAGTGAAAAATCTTGCTCCTCAGGCTGATTTCATAGGTGCTCTACATGTTCTGGTAGCTATCCAGCTCACTTTTGGGGACAGATTGCAACAGGATCTGCTACTTCTCCACCATATTGCATATTGCCCTCCTCCTTCCTTGTCCAACTCTTAAGCCTTCTCTGGTAAAACAAAACAAAACAAAACAAAACAAAACAAAAACTCTATAGGCAGCCCACAGGATCATCTTTTTCCAGAGGAAAAAGAACTTGTTTCCAGGAGAAAAATCTAGTCCAGGCCAATGTAAGTGATAAAATGGGTGTGTGAGTGTGTCTGTAGGGGTTTCTTCTCAAAAACCTGTGTTGTAGGTGAAGAATAAAATAATATGAGTGTTTACTTTTGCTTTTTTAATCCTTTTGCTCCTGTTTGAGGTAGCTGTTTTAGGGCTAACTTCAGGAGGAGGGCCTTGTAACGGAGAGAGGTGCAGAGTTAACTGTCTGTGATGCAGGTCATACATGAGTTGAATTTGCTTTACTAAATCTAAGTCAAAATGAAGACATTGTCTATGTTCCTCCTCCTTGGGTCCCCTTCCACCCTGCCCAACTTCTCTTCCCCCATTCCAATCCCTCTCTATTCCCTATTCTCTAATCCCTCTCCAATCCCTGTTATTCAGACCAGATACCAGATACCAGACACTTGATCTGATAGATATCTGGTAGAGCCATTAATTTGACTAAGGATAGCCCTTTTTTGAGGGCCTATTTTCAGGGGTATTCTGCCTGGGAAAAGAAACACACTAAGTGGCTAATATTTCAGTGTGAGTGAATCATTACAATACTGGAGAGGCCTCAGAGTTGCATGTGAGGGTGTGTGGGAGGAATGGTGCTGAGAAGGAAAGGCCTGGTATTACAGGTTCCACACACTACTCTGCCACTAACAGGGTAACTGAAAAAAATATATTTTCTTCTTTCCAAGTCTCAGTTTCCCTTATACAATGAAGACAGTTTAGTTTTCTTCCAGTTTTGACATCCACTGGACTCATTCTAACTAAATGTAAGACAGGTAAGTTGGACTTTGTTTGTTGTTTGGACTCATTCTAACTAAATGTAAGACGTTATATTCTAACTAAATGTAAGACAGGTAAGAGAAGGAAGCAGGGAGTGATTAAAGACTAAATATTGGGCGCCTGGGTGGCTCAGTCGTTAAGCGTCTGCCTTCGGCCCAGGTCATGATCCCAGGGTCCTGGGATCGAGCCCCACATCGGGCTCCCTGCTCAGCGGGAAGCCTGCTTCTCCCGCTATGATTCCCTCTGCTTGTGTTCCCTCTCTCGCTATGTTTCTCTCTGTCAAATAAATAAAATCTTTAAAAAAAAAAAAAGACTAAATATTAATTACTCTTTCCATCTAGAAAAGTTGGGTTGGCTCTATTTTATACTTGGGGTATTTTCTTTAGGAGGTAAAAGTTGGGAGACGGATGGTTTATTTCTCTCCGTCTCATAAATCTATGGGTAGAGCAGGCATTTGTCATCTCAGCTGAGGGGGTGGGGAGGAGAAAAATATCTGGGGCACAGTGTGTTGGCTGTGTTTGGACCTGGTTGGAACTGAGAAAATATAAGGACACATTCATAGGTCAAGGTGTGTATCCTTGCTTATTAGTGGCAAAAGTGTGTTCCCAGGGACTAGTCAAGCTCAAAATATCCATAATTTACACAGGGTACTTAACTATAAACTAAGAAGTAGTGCTAGTTTGAAAATATTATCCACACAACTTCTAGACATTTAGATCCCAAATAAAATCCATCAACAAATTTTAGTCCTTCTGGGTCTCTCTCCCTGTGTTTGTGTCAGGAGAAATGATGCAGTCCCCGAAGGGGTCTGTTATTCCTTGGCAACTACCATCAAATACAGAGGTTCTGGGTAGGGCAGATAAAGAACAAGAGGACAAATAATTTGCCCATCAGTCTCTGGAAAAAATTCTAGCTGAGCTGACCAATTTAATAAATGAGAATTCCTGTGGAATCAGAGCAACTGATAGAGCAATGCACTCCCTGGGAACAGTGTAATCCTTCAGAGATCATTTCTGGGCAAACTAAATGAAGACCCTTGGAGTTTTTCTGGTGCCCCACCTGAAGGCACATGCCTATGAGGTCAGGATTGGAGATAATGAGGTGTTTAAGTCCCCACAGAGTCTGCCACCTTGACATCTGAACTTTCTCCTGAGTGGTGATCAGCAGCATAAGCAATCAATCACTTGTCTCACTCACTGATAAAATATATAGTGGAGGCATCAGTGACTATCAGACCACAAAACCCAATGTGGAAGCAGAATCTTCTGGCATTTGCACCAAACCTTGGATTCCCAGAAGCCTCTAGTGGCCCAGCCAGGACTACTAGTATGATTTGGCAGTGAGACTACCTGGAAAGCTCTCCAGACTTTACAAGAGGGAATAGGCTGCTATGAGTGCCAGCAATTGCCTTCCTCCCCTAATTGAAACTCTGAGCTAGACAAGTAAGTGTGCTACCCAGAAATTGGTTTACAGAATCACAGAATGACATAGAAAATTTCAGATGAAGAAAATGAGGCTAAAATGAGAAAAATGAATCATTTCAGCACATCCATGTTCAACACAACTAGATAATACACTGCTTTTGGCTTTGTCTTATTATATGATGTCACTTTTCCTGAATAGATTTATATTTTATAGGTAATGTGCTTATAACAGTGGTTATAACAATAACAATGATACATTAATAAAGTAATTAAAAATAATTTGGGCCTCAAGAAGTGGGTAAAAAACTTCAGGCTGCTAGCTGAGAAAATCAGGGAGGACACTCCCTAAATCATTTAAAACAGTAGTCAGTATTCCTTTAAGGATTAAGACCAGTGTGAGTATCTGAGGTTAAAGAAAAAAAAAAAAAGTGGGGAGAGGGAAGTTCTTTTTTTTTTTTTTTTTAAAGATTTTATTTATTTGAAAGAGAGAGAATGAGAGAGAGTAAAAGGGGGGAGGGGCAGAAGGAGCCAGAGACTCTGGGACCATGACCTGAGACAAAGGCAGATGCTTAACTGACAGAGCCAATCACGCACCCCAGGAGGGAAGTTATTAAGACCCTGAAGCTGGAGTGAGAGGGTTGTGACCCAGCCCAATACCATCTTTAGGATCTCCTTATCTATCACAGCTTTAAATTTAATTTTATTTTTTCAGTGTTCCAAGATTCATTGTTCATGCACCACACCCAGTGTTTCATGAAATACGTGCCCTCTTCAATACCCACCACCAGGCTCACCCAACTCCCACTCCCCTCCCCTCCAAAACCTTCGGTTTGTTTCTCAGAGTTCACAGTCTCTCATGGTTCATCTCCCTCTCTGATTTCCCCCAATTCACCCTTCCTTTCCTTCTCCCAATGTCCTCCATGTTTTTCCTTATGCTCCACATGTAAGTGAAACCAGTTTTAAACCAGAAACATCTTAGCCCATCCTGCTGGGGGGTGGAGGCAAAGAAAAAAGTAAAAGATGGAGACCAAGCTGGGGTTTAAGACCTGTCCTGGGCTGAAACTTCTTCCCTGAAAGCCTCTTCAATGAATCCACATTTCTCTGGGTTCTCTATCCCTAAGTCCCTGGGGCCTATTTTTGCTTGAAGAATTTATCCTCTCCTAGGAATCCACCTTTTTTTTCTGGATACTGATCTCTTTTTTGAAGTTTCTCTATTCCCCAAATCCTTGGTACTACAAATTTTTTATCAAGTATCTCTTCTTATACTGAGTCTCTTAAGCTTTATGCCTTTTATGTGTCTTACTCCCTCACTTTTTTTTTTTTTTCAATACCTTTAACCAATCTAGTGTTGTAGCCATTTTCTGAAGTCCTATGACTATCTTAGAGTCACAGTCCTCACATTTCTGGGGTTCATCCTCTCCCTAGAGCTCCATTCCCAAATTACTCAGGTTTCAACTCTTATTAGCAATTCTATTACTCTCCTAGGGTATCCTTTCTGCGCCCCTGGGACTCTCTCATTTTAGGCACTTTTGTTTATGGCCTAGAATCTCCTCCTTACATTTCTGTAACTTCACACCTTTTCTGCAGTCCTTTCTTTAACTTACTTGCCCCCAAATATGGGAGTTACCCTTTTTTGGTGTCCCATCAATTTTTCAGGGCATCTTTTTTCTGGGGTTCTATATCCTTTCACTCCATACCTAGGACCACTTGTTTTTGGAGTCCAAATCTCTCAAGGGCTCTTCCCCCCCCCAAATACATTTATTTTATTTTTTCAGTGTTGCAAGATTCATGTTCCACATGAATCGTTCATGCACCACACCCAGTTCTTAATGCAATACGTGCCCTCCTCAATACCCGACACCAGGCTCGCCAACCCACCACCCCCACTCCAAAACCCTCAGTTTGTTGCTTAGAGTCCACAGTCTCTCAAGGTTCATCTCCCCCTCCAATTTCCCCCAATTCACCCTTCCTTTCCTTCTCACAATGCCCTCCATGTTTTTCCTTATGCTCTGCACATAAGTGAGACCATAAGATAATTGACTCTTTCTGCTTGACTTATTTCAGTCCGCATAATCTCTTCCAGTCCTGTCCATGTTGATACAAAAGTTGGGTATTCATCCTTTCTGATGGAGGCATAATATTCCATTGTATATATGGGCCATATCTTCTTTATCCATTCATCTGTTGAAGGGCATTTTGGTTCTCCCCACGATTTGGCGATTGTGGTCATTGCTGCTATGAACATTGGGGTACATGTGGCCCTTCTTTGTATTGTATCTGCTTCCTTGGGATAAATACCCAGTAGTGCAATTGCAGGGTCAAGGGCTCTTAATCAATATGTCTGTCTGTCTGTCTGTCTCTCTCTTTTTCTGTGTATAACATATATACTATATATAATTAGGAATATAATTGAGATATCATTTGAATACCATAAAATGTATATAAAATAAATTATATGTAACATTATATCCTGTCAATTATATACACATTATTGAAATATCTATTATTGAGATATCATTCAGATACCATAACATTCACCGACTTTAAGTGTTCAATGTTTTTTTTAGTATCATCACCATATTGTAACCATCACTATAATAATCACTTATAGGACATTCTCATCATCCTAAAAATAAACATCGTATTTGTTAACAGTCTTCTTCCTCTTTTATAGGGTTCTAGCTTTCTCCTAGGGTTTGCTCTCTATGTCTTTATGGTCTCACTTTTCTTCTCAGTTCTTATCTCTCTCCTGGGACTCTTATCCTTGCATCTAGGAAGCTGTACCCCTATTAGGGGTCTTTTCTTTCTCAAAGATCTCCCCACATCCTGAGGCTATATCACTTTTTTGGGATCTCTTTTCTGCAATTTCACTCCTTTCTTCAGCTTTTTCTTCTGGAATCCTTACCCCAAACCCCTAAACTTACATCCCTTTTCTGGTGTCCCTCTAATATGCACGTCACTCTTTTCAAATGCTGTTTCACTCCTAGATTACCCCCCAACTTTAAAATTAAAATACCATCCCTATATTGGTTCTAATTTTATCTGGGCCCCTACTCCTTGGGACTTCACCTATTCTCTGTAGACTTATCTCTTCGTGGGACACCTATACTTAGATCTCTTGACTTCTCTCTTTTCTGTGTTGTCCTCCCTAAGTCCGTGTCACAATAATGCTCTACTATCCTTCTACAGTCTTTTTTCTCAAAAAGAAAAAAAACAAAAAACAAAAAAAAAAACCTCTTCTCCTGATTCCACCTCTTTTCTGTAATTGTTTCTTGGAGCACCTTTTCTGCATCCCTGGGACCCCATTCATCATCCCATCTCTCTCCTGTGATCTGCTCCAGTCATCTTTGGGGTTCTGCGACTTTTCTGCAATCTTTTCTTTCTTTGGGGTTTATGGGGTTTCTTGCTCTTGGAATTTGTTGTATCCCATGTTTCCGTGGTACCACTTTCACCCCCCCACAAATACCCTCTCTAAATCCCTGTGGTTTCACCTTTTTTCTCCCTTTGGGTTCAATTTTTCTCCTGGAGCTCCCCTGTTCAAATCCCTGGGACTCTACCTTTTTCTCAGGTTTTTCTTCCCTGCTGGCATCTTCTGCAGGTTCTTTCTCTCCTTGGAATTTTTTAGTCACCTGACTTTCTCCTCTAACTGCTAAGCTCCTCTTTTCTTCTAGATCTTTCCTATCCACCCCAATTTGTCTCCTAATGTCCTGTCCCTGAGGTCCCTGAGGTAGGTAATTTAGCATGATTTGTGCCTATGGGGTCAAGAATGTGACTCTCCTCTCCACTCCCAGAATATGTGTTGATTTCTATCATTTAAAGGTTGAAGGGTCGGGGGAAAGAGAAGCAAAAGTGAGTCACTACTATGTGTCAAGAGCTGTGCTGTGTTTTTTTTTCACATTCATACTTCTGTGATCTTCACACAAGTGCTCTGAGTGGATTTGGTACCTCATTTAACAGATGGATAAACTGTGGCTTAGTGGAGAAAAAGCTTCTGAAGCTGGATGGAGCAAAGCAAAATCCCTGCCTTCCCTCAGTCAGTACTGAGGTGGGGGGTGGGGATTTGTCATCCATGGTCTGGAGAGGGGGCTAGTCTCTGCCTGCGCTGGCGCTGCTCAGACTGCAGGGAATCCAGACTTGCAGAGCCACCTGGCACTCTATGCCCTCAGGATTTGAGTCTCCAGCGCTTATTCCCAGCTTGCCTGTTAATAAGGAACAGGTGACGTCCTTACCGCCAAGTAAGGAACCTGCTTCTTGCAGGTTCCAGGGCACCCAGACAGGCCAGGTCAGATGCATGGGTGGTAAAGCAGAGGAACTTGTTCTTTATTGCCTTTGCCAGTGAGATGCGGAGGTGTGGGAGGTTTGGGCCATGGGGTTATAATCTTGGTCTGTGAGAAGCTGGCTGTGTCGTCACCTGCCAGCGGCAGTGGGGACTGAGCAGGATTGCTGCAAAGGTGAAGGTTCCCACCCTATATACTACCACCCTGGTGCCTTGAACTTGTGGGAGTGTCTAGAGGGTTGGGAAGTGAGGGTGGCCTAGGCGTCAGGGGAGGAAAGGAGGAGAGGGTGCACAGGGATTGAGCTTGGCTCTTCTGGCACAAAGGGCACTGAGCAGCATGTTGCTGGAGGGTTTCAAATCTTATTTTAGCCCGCAGGCATTCCACCCAACTAAGCTTCTCTTTGCCTGTTAAATAAGGGCATGAGTCACCAGGGGCTGGGTTAAACTGTTCTAGAATGGATGAGATGGTGACAGATTTAAGACCGTAAGACCACCCTAGGGAGGGGCTACAGGAGAGCTGCCTAAGAGAGGAAAGGGAGTCTGGTATACAGTCAACAGAGCAGACAGAAACAGTGAAACAGAAGGAAAGGCTCTACAGAATAGGGCTGCAGAGAAAGGGACTGATGAGGTTTCAGGGAAAGAAGTGTTAGGGCCATTGTACAGGCAGAGGCAGGGACTAGGATGCTTCAGGGAAGACAGCAAAGGGCTAGAGATCCTGAGCAAAGAGGAGAGTCCAAGGCAAGAAAAGACTTCTAGCTGAGGGATTCTGAAGGGAGTAGAGAATGAAGGATTGAAGTCACTGAGAGATGAGGGCCTGGACTGGTAAGTTTGGGGAGGATTTCTGGACAATTTGCAGTGACAAGAATTATATTCCAAGGACATGGTAAAGGATAAGAAACAACAATTTGGGTTTAGAGCTGTCCCATTCTTGTTCACCAACAAACATTGGATCTTTCCAATCTTCAAGACCTTGCATCTTTGAGTGCCATGGGGAATCTACAATCTGGCAAAATCCCAGAAAGTCCTTGTTCTGAAGGAGCTAGTAGGAATATCAACACACACACACACACACACACACACACACACACACACACACACACACACACTATGTGCCAGCAAGGCTGAGGGATTCTGGCTGAAGGAGAGAACTTTGGGATGGGAAAGTAAAGCAAATACTTTGGGATGTTACAGATCTATACCCTGCTAAATGCTGACAAAGCCTGGAAAAGAATGTGTAGGGGCCAGATGTTCCCTTAAGA
This sequence comes from Procyon lotor, assembly GCA_028646535.1. Taxonomy (NCBI): domain Eukaryota; kingdom Metazoa; phylum Chordata; class Mammalia; order Carnivora; family Procyonidae; genus Procyon; species Procyon lotor. Next base: position 60,111,981 of record CM053612.1, on the reverse strand, counting down.
AAAGCACAAGTAGATCCTGGGAAACACAGGGTGGGGATGAGGATGTTCTGGATATGCTAAAGGAAAAGTAGGTAGACCTAGCTGAAGGAAGATCTTGGCAGAAAGAGGACTGGAGCCAATTCTGACTGTGCCCCTGGGCAAAGTGTAAAGGTATAAAGAACTAGACTCCTTGCTCAAGTGAGGCCTGAAGGAGCTGGCTGCTGAATGATAATCTTGCTCTGACAGACCTCTGGAAGTACTTCATTGGCTCTCATTCTATTACCAGGAAACAAATACCCATCTAGATGGTCCTCTGAATCTGAATCCTATCTAAGGTGGCTGTGTCTTACTCTCTCCACCTCCACTTTCTCCAAGAGAGTCTTAGGTTTCTGTCTGGTCCTGCTGAGTCTTATCTCCTGCTTCACTAGCAAGGCCTCTCTATTTTGACCACCCAGAATGTTCAGCAGTCTTGGTGTTACCACCTCATAGCAGCATGCATGCCCTTGCCTCTGCCTACAGTGCTTTTCTCCCCCTTCTCTATCAGGTCAACCATTTACTTTATCTATCTATCTATCTATCTATCTATCTATCTATCTATCTATCTATCTATCTATCATCTATCTATCTATCATCTATTATTTATTTATTTATTTATTTATTTATTTATTAGAGTTTTTATTTAAATCCCAGTTAGTTGACCGATTAGATCAATTGTTTAAATGTAAAATCTTACTCAAGTGTCATCTCCTCCATGAAGTCTTCCTTTCAAATCTTTACCCCCAACAACCACAACAAAAATCCTACATATATTCCTTATAGACATAAGAAATTATATTCATACTTCCAAGTAACATTTGTTGGGGCTTAGATTTGCATTGGCTTTTCACCTGTATTTTTTTTTAAGATTTCTTTATTTATTTGAAAGAGAGTGAGAAAGAAAGTAGAGAGGAGGTGTAGGAGTTGGAGGAGAGAGAGAATCTCAAGCAGACTCTTCACTGAGCAAGGATCCTGAAGCAAGGCCAGATCCTGGATCCCACCACCCTGAGATCATGACTTCAGCTGAAATCAAGAGTCAGAGCTTAACCAACTGACCCACCGAGGCACCCTTCACCTGTGTTCTTTAACTAGATAGTGAGATTCCTAAGGGCAAGATTGTTGTTATCTCTTTGTCTCCATGATTAGTTCAGTGTATAACTTATCATAAGGGCTAAGTAAGTAGTTGGGTGTTTGATACAGGAAATATAATAAGAGTGAGAGAAAGGAGGCAGGAAGAGTAGTTATAATAATCCAGGAAAGTATGGAGCATCTGAGTGGCTCAGTGGGTTAAAGCCTCTGCCTTCAGCTCAGGTCATGATCTCAGGGTCCTGGGATTGAGCCCCGCATTGGGCTCTCTGCTCGGTGGGGAGCCTGCTTCCCCCTCTCTCTCTGCCTGCCTCTTTGCCTACTTGTGATCTCTCTCTCTCTCTCTGTCAAATAAATAAATAAAATCTTAAAAAAATAATCCAGGAAAATAGTAATGAGAGCTTTACCTTGGGTGGTGCACATAAAAAGGTACACACTGATGTCAGCTCTGCTATAGCGGATAAATTGATACTCTGATTTGATGTGGGGGGTGGCAAAGGGAGAGAGAAGTCTAGGATGATTCTTGGGGGTAGGAGAATGAAGAAACTGTCTATAAAAATGAGAAAATCAGGGAAGCTGAATCAAAAGTATGTTTTGAACATGTTGAATTTGAGATGTGTGTAGAAATTTGTATTTGAAGATAGCATGGACCTAGACACAGTAGGAAGCCTCCTTATTTAGATTATGCAGACCCAGAATCTTGCAGAAGATCTTGCCTAACTCCCCCTTTCCCTAGCTGCAGCCATTACAGAAGTAAAGCTGATAAAATTTTAAGGAACTGTGGACTAGGATTTATGGAGGACAGTGAGATGCATTTGGAGCTACCAATGAATACCCACAATGCGGTTCCATCTTTGGGGGTAGTAGACAGCAATATGTCCACTGAAGTGTGTCTGCACTAGCCTGAGATCATTTTAGAAATTAGCTGGCTTCACAGATGTTGGATAATGATCTGGACAGCGCCTTCCTTTAGAGTACGTGTTTATTTCTCTTTTCTGCCATTATAACTCATGAAGGTTGCTGGAGAGGAGGGGAGTGTGAGGAATAAGGTGACTGGGTGATGGACATTGGGGAGGGTATGTGCTCTGGTGAGCGCTGTGAATTGTGTAAGACTGATGAATTACAGACCTGTACCCCTGAGACAAATAATATACGTTAATAAAAACAAAACAAAAAACTCATGTCCTGTGTCCTCAGGATCACACTGTTTTCCAGCTAATCAAATGGAAATCATTCCCACTTCTTGTTTCCTTTGCATTTCCACCATCAGTTTCCCAGTATATGCTCTTATTTCATCTAACCGTTTTCAAGAGGCTTTTATCTTCAATTAATTCTGCAAATACCACCAACCATCCTTTCAGTTCAGCAACTAAATGTAAATTGTGTGGTGCAGAGATTGGCAAAGAATAAGTGCTGCATAAATTTCAGCCATTCTTCTTTTATGAGTCTAGAGAGAAAATGGTATAGTAGAAAGAACACGGAAAAAGGACACCAGGACAGCTCTGCCACTGTGTATCTTTGGCTTCAGTCTCTTCCTTTGTAAAATGAGGGTAATGAATCATGATCTGGCTACCCAACAGGGCTGTTGTGAGATGCAAATTTAATGAGTTATTGGGCCCAGGACCAAGTACAGGCACAATAGACTATCCCTGCAGTTGATTGTGATAGGTAGCAAGAAATGTGATAGGAGAAATAAATAAAAGAAATGTATACAATATTGGAGGCTCTTGTGATTGGTTCGATTTCAGGGAAGGTTATGTATGAAGAGGTAGAATAGAAGGAGCAGTTCCCCTTCTTTTTTTTTTTTTTTAAAGACTTTATTTACTTATTTGACACACAGAGAGAGATCACAAGCAGGGGGAGAGGCAGGCAGAGAGAGAGGGGGAAGCAGGCTCTCTGCTGAGCAGGGAGCCCGATGTGGGGCTCGATCCCAGGACCCTGAGATCATGACCTGAGCCGAAGGCAGAGGCTTTAACCCACTGAGCCACCCAGGCG
>CM053612.1:60058684-60108385 GCA_028646535.1 Procyon lotor | reverse complement strand
TTTTTTTTTTAAAGACTTTATTTACTTATTTGACACACAGAGAGAGATCACAAGCAGGGGGAGAGGCAGGCAGAGAGAGAGGGGGAAGCAGGCTCTCTGCTGAGCAGGGAGCCCGATGTGGGGCTCGATCCCAGGACCCTGAGATCATGACCTGAGCCGAAGGCAGAGGCTTTAACCCACTGAGCCACCCAGGCGCCCCAACAGTTCCCCTTCTAACAGTGTTTCTGCACCATACACACATATGTTTTATGGGAATTTAGTCATTGGTTGTTTGGCAAAAGGAGAACATGTGCTTTATTTACTTTGTCACTCTTTTCCCAAATTAAACTGTTCTCCACTGACCCAAGGAGAGAAGAAAGGCCATACCAAAATATACTAAGAAACAAACAGAAATTAAATCTTGGTTTTTTGGACTTGTAAGCCCCCACTAGGTCTTGGTGATTTAAGATATTTGTTTTTCCCAAATATTTTTTATTTTTTCAGTATTCCAAGATTCATTGTTCATGTACCATACCCAGTACTCCATGAAATACGTGTCCTCCTCAATACCCACCACCAGGCTTGCCCAACCCCACCCCCCCCCGGCTCCAAAACCCTCAGTTTGTTGCTCAAGAGTCCACAGTGCCTCATGGTTCATCTCTCCTTCTGATTTCACCCCATTCCCCTTTCCCTTCCTTCTCACAATGCCCTCCATGTTTTTCCTTTATTCCACACGTAAGCGAGACCATAAGATAATTGGCTCTCTCCACTTGACTTATTTCACTCTGCATAATTTCTTCCAGTCCCATCCATGTTGATACAAAAGTTGGATATTCGTCCTTTCTAATGGAAGTATAATAATATTCCATTGGATATATGGACCACATCTCCTTTATCCATTCATCTGTTGAAGGGCATTTTGGTTCTTTCCACAGTTTGGTGATTGTGGCCATTGCTGCTATGAACATTGGGGTACATGTGGCCCTTCTTTGTAATGCATCTGCTTCTTTGGGGTAAATACCCAGTAGTGCGAAGGCAGGGTCATCATAGAGTAGCTCTATTTTTAATTTCTGGAGGAATCTACACACTGATTTCCGAATTGGCTGCACCAGCTTGGAATACCACCAACAGTGGAAGAGGGGAACACTTTCTCCACATCCTCTCCAAAACTTGTTGTTTACTCCCCTGTTGATTTTGGCCATACTAACTGGTGTAAGGTGGTATCTCAATGTGGTTTTGATTTGAAGCTCCCTGATGGCTAATAATGATGAAGATTTTTTCATGTGTCTGTTAGCCATTTGTATGTTTGGAGAAGTGTCTGTTCATGTCTTCAGCCCATTTTTTGATATGATTATCGGTTTTGTGAGTGTTGAGTTTGAGGAGTTCTTTATAGATCTTAGATATCAGACCTTTGTCTGTAGTGTCATTTGTGAATAACTTCTCCCATTCTGTGGGTTGCCTGTTTGTTTTGTTGACAGTTTCCTTTTCTGTGCAGAAGCTTTTTATCTTAATGAAGTCCCAAAAGTTCATTTTTGCTTTTGTTTCCTTTGCCTTTGGAGACATGTCCTGAAAGAAGTTGCTGTGGCTGATGTCGAAGAGGTTATGGCCTATGTACTTCTCTAGGGTTTTGATAGACTCCAGCCTCACATTGAGGTCTTTTATCCATTTCAAGTTTATCTTCATGTGTGGTGTAAGAGAATGGTCAAATTTCATTCTTCTACATATCTGTCCAATTTTCCCAGCACCATTAAATTGAAGAGACTGTCTTTTTTCCACCGGATATTTTTTCCTATTTTGTCAAAGAATATTTGACCATAGGGTTGCAGGTCCATATCTGGGCTCTCTACTCTGTTCCAGTGGTCTATGTGACTGTTTTTGTGCCAGTACCATGCTGTCTTCGTGATCACCACTTTGTAGTAAAGCTTGAAATTAGGCAATGTGATGCCCTCAGCTTTTTCTTTTTCAACAGTTCCTTAGCAATTCAGAGTCTTTTCTGATTCCATACAAACTTTAGGATTGTTTGTTCCAGCCCTTTGAAGAAGACCGGTGGAATTTTGAATGGGATGTCATTGAAAGTATAGATTGCTCTGGGCAGTATAGACATTTTAACAAAGTTTATTCTTCTGATCCAAGAGCATGGAATGCTTTTCCACCTTTTTGTGTCTTCTTCAATTTCTTTCATGAGTATTCTGTAGTTCCTTAAGTACAGGTCCTTTAGTTTTTTGATTTTGTTTATTCCCAGGTATCTTATGATTCTTGGTGCTATATTAAATTGAATTGATTCTCTAATTTCTCTTTCCGTATTTTCATTGTTAGTGTATGGGAAAGCAGCTGATTTCTGTGCATTGACTTTGTATTCTGCCACATTACTGAATTGCTGTATGGGTTCTAGTCATTTGGGGGTGGAGTCTTTTGGGTTTTCCATATAAAGGATCATGTAATCTGTGAAGAGAGAGAGTTTCACTTCTCTATTGCCAATTTGAATACCTTTTATTTCTTTTTGTTGTCTAGTTGCTGTCTCTAGAACTTCTTACATTACATTGAAGAAGAGTGGTGGGAGTGGGCATCCTTGTCGTGTTCCTGATCTCAAAGGGGAGACTGTCAGCGTTTCCCCATTGAGAATGATATTTGCTGTGGGATTTTCATAGATAGACCTTATGAATTTGAGGAATGTTCCTTCTACCCCTATATTTTGAAGAGTTTTAATCAGGAACAGATGCTGAATTTTGTCAAATGCTTTTTCTGAATCAATTTGGAGGACCATGTGGTTCTTTTCTCTTCCCTTACTGATTTGTTCTATCACATTGATTGATTTGTGAATGTTGAACCATCCTTGGATCCTAGGTATAAATCTCACTTCGTCATGATGAATAACCTTTTTCATGTGCTGTTGGATCCTATTAGCTAGGACCATGTTAGGAATCTTGGCATCCATATTCATCAGGGATATTGGTCTGAAATTCTCCTTTTTCATAGGGTCTTTGCCTGGTTTGGGGATCAGGGTAATGCTGGCTTCATAGAAAGAGTCTGGAAGTTTTCCTTCTGTTTGTATTTTTTGAAACAGTTTCAGGAGGATAGGTATTATTTCTTCCTTGAAAGTTTGATAGAATTCCCCAGGGAATCCGTGTGGTCCTGGACTCTTGTTTTTTGGGCGGTTTTTGATCACTGCTTCAATCTCATTACTAGATATTGCTCTATTAAGGTTGTCAATTTCTTCCTGTTTCAGTCTTGGAAGATTGTGTGTTTCTAGGAATGCATCCATTTCTTCTAGGTTGTTTAACTTATTGGCATATAGTTGTTGATAACAACTTCTGATGATTGTTTCTATTTCCTTTGGATTAGTCGTGATCTCTCCCCTTTCATTTTGTTTATTTGGGTCCTCTCTCTTTTCTTTTGGATGAGTTTGGCCAGTGGCTTATCAATATTATTGATTCTTTCAAAGATCCAACTTCTGGATTCATTGATGCATTCTAATGTTTCTCTAGTTTCTAACTCTGCTCTAATCTTGATTATTTCCCATTTGTGCATGCGGTTGGCTTCCTTTGTTGTTGATGTTCCAGTTCTTTAAGGTGTAAAGAGAGCTGGTGTATTCGAGATTTTTCAGTTTTTTTTGAGTGAGGCTTGGATGGCTATGTATTTCCCCCTTAGCACTACCTTTGCCATATCCCATAGCTTTGCATCAATGTGTCTTCATTCTCATTGGTCTCCATGAATTGTTTAAGTTCATCTTTGATTTCCTGGTTGATCCCAGCATTCTTGAGCAGGTTGGTCTTTAGCTCCCAAGTGTTTGAATTCTTTCTAAACTTCTTCTTGTGCTTGAATTCCAGTTTCAAAGCCTTGTGGTCTGAGAAAATGCAGGGAATCATCTCAATCTTTTGGTATTGGTTGAGTCCTGACTTGTGACCCAGTATGTGGTCTATTTTGGAGAAAGTTCCATGTGCTCTCGAGAAGAATGAGTATTCTGTTGTTTTAGGGTAGAATGTTCTCTATATATTTATGAGGTCCATCTGGTCCAATGTGTCATTCAAAGCTCTTGTTTCATTATTAATTTTCTGTTACTGAGAGTGGCATGTTAAGATCTCTTACTACTAGTGTATTCATATCAATATTACTCTTTATTTTGATTAAAAGTTGTCTTATGTAGTTGGCTGCTCTTATATTGAGGCATAAATGTTTACAATTGTTAGATCTTCTTGGAGTATAGTCCCTTTCAGAATGATGTAGTGTCCTTCTGTATCTCTGACTACAGTCTTTAGCTGAAAATCTAATTTATCTGATATGAAAATCACTACTCCAGCTTTCTTTTGAGGCCTATTGGCGTGCAAGATGGTTCTCTATCTTTTCACTTTCAGTCTGGATGTATCTTTTGGTTCCAAATGTGTCTCTTGGAGACAGCATATGGACCGGTCCTCCCACTTTATCCATTTTCCAACCCTGTGCCCTGCGTTTAGGGCATTCACGTTGAGAGTGATTATTGAAAGATAAGTGTTTATTGACATCATGTTGCCTGTGTAGTCCTTCTTTCTATTGATTGTAAATTTCTGTTCTAAGTCACTCATGAGTTCTTTCTACTTTTATAGAACCCCCTTTAATATTTCATGGAGTACCAGCTTGGTGGTCACATACTCTTAATCCTTGCCAGACTTGGAAGCTCTTTATCTTTACATCTATTTTGAATGTCAGCCTTGCTGGATAAAGTATTCTTGGCTGCATCTTCTTCTCATTTAGTACCCTGAATAGATCATGCCAGCCCTTTCCGGCTTGCCAGGTTTCTTTGGACAGGTCTGACGTTATTCTAATGGGTCTTCTTCCGTACGTATGGAATCTCTTCCCCCTAGCTGCCCTCAGGACCTCTTTTCTAAAATTATAATTTGCAAATTTCACCATGATTTGTCTCACTGATTTTCTAGACTGATTGATTTTGCATGGTGTTCTTTCTGCCTCTAGTTCATGAACACTTGTTCCATTCCCCTGATTGGGGATATTTTCATTCAGAATTTGGTCAGCAATATCTTCTAGTCTTCCATGTTTCTCTAACCCCTCTGGGATTCCAATAATTCTTACATTGGTACATTTCATGGCATCATTTTTTTCCCTAAGTCTCTTCTCATGATTCCTGAACAGTTTGCTCCAGCTCTTCTCCTGACCTTTCTTCTCAACCATTTTATCCTCTAGATCATTAATTCTATCCTCTGTCTCCGTAACTCTAGCTGTTAGACTATTTAGGTTGGATTGGATTTCACTGATAGCGCTTCTTACATCGGCTATACTAGTTCTCATTTCTGCCCTCAGAGATTTTATCTTGTCATTAATGTTTTTCTCCATCTTTGCCATTACCTGGATAATCGTCTGCCTGAATTCCCTTTTTGACATGATGTTTATGTCCATGTCTAAGAGTTCTGGAGGAGAGGGCGCAATCTCTGAGTGTTTCCTCTGTTGGGTCTTCCTGCTCCTAGTCATTTTGATGAGAATTGGTTGAGAGGATATTTAGCTGGATATTTCACCCACTATCCAGGCAGGGTGCGCTCTGGAAGTTTTAGGAGGAATTGGGATTCAGCACCTAAAAGATAGAATGAGGATAAAAAGATAGAGAGTAAAAGAAAAAGAAATTCCAGCCAGAATGAGCCCCAATAATAAGATTTATAAGGTATGTAGACCAACACGAATAAATATTTAGACCGACAAAAGTAAATGACAAGAAATAAAAGAATTTAGTCAAAATGAACCCCATGAATGAGATTTATATAATACCATAACAAAAGCAAATATGTAGAAACACTGACAGAAGTGTAAGGTGAGAGGGTGGTTATAACTTCTCGGGGTGAGAAAGGCTATTTCAGGTCTTCATGGGTTTTTCATTGTATTAAGCCTCTAGTTTTAATATTAAGTAGTTTAAAAAACAAAACAAAACAAAAACAAAAAAAGACCAAGAAATGTGAAAACGAGTGTTTAAAAAAACAAAAAACAAATACAATGAGAATAAGAAAGAAAAAAAAAAACTTGTTTCTATGAAATATACAATTTTGAAGGTATTATCAGGCACTCAATATATTGATTTCCCCTGATGTTTGGGATGTGGATTTATAATTTTATGGGGACCCTGTGGTTATAGTCCTTTTGTTTTTTTGACTTGCCTTCTGGGGGAGAGGCCTGCTGAAATGTTTTCCAGTCATTCTTGCTTGGGTTGAGTCACCCTGCCCCCCAATCAAGGGGCTGTTCTCTGTGGAAACCTGTTTCTCAGTCTTTAACTCTCTGAAGGCTTTTGGCCTTTTGTAGCTTTTTCACTTTTAGGGAAATTCCATGCAAGGAATCTGCCTGTATGTACCCAGACCTCCACGTAACAGAGAAGCCTCAGTCTGCTTCCCTCTGGGCTGTCCAGAATACACACCTCCCCTCTGCAAAATTCTGCTTATAGTGCAGTCTGTCACAGGTGTTGCGCACTCAGCAGTTCTGTGGCTCTGAGAATGCTTCTCTGCTCTCAGAACTCCAGGTCAGTTCCTGCCTGAGATTAGGCTGGCATCCTGCATTTTCTCTGGGACTGGCTGGGAGTGGCCAGACACTGCCACTATAGGCCACGAATGTCTTGGGGTCAGGGGGCACACAGTCCAGGGAGCGCTGTACACAGCAAAAAGCTGCTGGCTCCTGGACCACACCAGACTCTCTAAGGCACTTGCAGGAGCACGTGCATCTCTCCCACAAAATGGTATAAGGATTAGAAAGCTGTAGGTTCTGGAGACACAGACTGGACTTCCCCACCCAGCAGTCTCCCTTTGAGGTGAGTGTTGTCCTTCCTGGGAGCGTGGGACCAGGCCCCTGCCCACGACCACCCTCTTCCACTAGTTGCCCCTCAGAACCTTTTGCTCTTTCTCTCTCTTTTTTTTTTTTAAGAGAGAGAGAGATCACAATCAGGCAGAGAGGCAGGCAGAGAGAGGGGAAAACACGCTCCCTGCTGAGCATAAAGCCTGATGCAGGGCTTGATCCCAGGTTCCTGGGATCATGACCTGAGCCTAAGGCAGAGGCTTTAACCCACTGAGCCACCCAGGTGTCCCCCTTTTGCTCTTTAAGTGTTTTTAAAAGAATTCTAAGTTATTGCTGCTCCCCAACCACTGGGCACTTTCTTTGGGGAAATGCTGTCCTTGCACCGCTTCTGGTGGCTCCCTCCCTCTTTTGTTTATCCTCTGATAAATGTTCCAGTGTTCCCACTTTGCTCTACCACTCCACTGCTGTCTTCTGCTCCTGTAGAGATCCAGAAGTGAAAAAACTTGCTCCTCAGGCTGATTTCATAGGTGTTCAGCGTGTTCTGGTAGATATCCAGCTCACTTTTGGGGTTAGATCGCAACAGGATCTCCTAGTTCTCTGCCATCTTTCCCCCAGTCTCAACATCCCATTCCTTTTGATAGCCCCTTTAACTTCCACTACACTGTTTCCTATGTTTAAGCCTGCTTATCTGTGCCCCTACATATCTTTCTTCAAACTTCACAGTCCCCATTTGTTCCATTTAACTACCAGTATCACTCTTACCTCACTTTATTTTTCTTTATAACGTTCTCCTCTTCTTGAAATATTATAAGTTTATGACTTATCAGGTGTCTCCCTCACTCGAGGGCATGCACTGCAAAGATACAGTGATGAGCAAGATATATAAGGGTCTCACAACATGGACTTTATGTTTTCATGGGAGAAGCAGAAAATGAATAAGTAAACAAGGTTATAAAAAATAACTATAGACCATGATAAGTATTATAAAGAAAGTAAAAGTTGCTGCCATGCAAAATAACAGGGCAAGAATCTAATCAGGGAATCAGGTATGTCTTCTTTAAGGAGATGACAATTAAGGTAATCATGAGAAAAGCAGGAGTGGTAAGGTCAGAAAAAAGGAAAAGGGGGTGTGAAAAGAGTTTACAAAGCAGATATAAATGATATTCAATCAAATTTCCTGGAAAGGGCTTTATTAATGTGGGTCAATTTTGCAAATATTACTTTCTAGAAGGAGAGGGATGGTATAGATGATTCCAATAAACTTTCCAGTTTGAGGTGTTTAATGATTAGTTCTGTGACAAATTAATGCAAAATTTTCTGAGCACTTACAGTACATTAGTCTATGTGCTGAGTGCTGGGGATAAGATACTTAACAAGGAAAAAAAGAAAGATACTTAACAAGGCTAAAATGGGTCAAAATTCTGCCCTCAAAGAGGTCACAGTTTAGGGGCATCTCGGTGGCTCAGTTGTTAAGTGGCTGCCTTCAGCTCAGGTCATGATCCCAGGGTCCTGGGATCGAGCCCCGCATCGGGCTCCCTGCTCAGTAGCAAGCCTGCTACTCCCGCTGCCATTCCCTCTGCTTGTGTTCCCTCTCTCGCTGTGTTTCTCTCTGTCAAATAAATAAAATCTTTTAAAAAAAAAAAGCTCACAGTTTTAAAAAAAAAAAGAGCTCACAGTTTTGTGAGAGATGTAATAACAAACAAATGTATAATTTGTGATGTGTTCCAAAGAGAAGCAAGGTGTTAAAAGAAAAAGATATATTAAAGTTTAAATGATGTTAATTTTTTAAAGTGTATCTAAAACTCATGAAATATGATAGAACTTTCCTCATAGACGTACTGTGAGGATTAAATGAGTTAATATATGCAAAGTTTAGAGAATAGAGGCAAAAACACAGTAACTAGTCAGTGAATATTAGCCATTATTACCCTCTTTCCTTTTTTTCCCCAAATACTTTTATTTTATTTTTTCAGTGTTACAAGATTAATTATTCATGCGCCACACCCAGTGATCCATGCAATGCGTGCCCTCCTCAATACCCACCACCAGGCTCACCCAACCTACCACCCCCGCTCCAAAACCCTCAGTTTGTTGCTTAGAGTCCACAGTCTCTCATGGTTCATCTCTCCCTCTGATTTCCCCCAATTCACCCTTCCTTTCCTTCTCACAATGCCCTCCATGTTTTTGCTTATGCTCCACATGTAAGTGAGACCATAAGATAATTGACTCTCTCTGCTTGACTTATTTCACTCCGCATAAACTCTTCCAGTGCCGTCCATGTTGATACAAAAGTTGGGTATTCATCCTTTCTGATGAAGGCATTATATTCCATTGTATATATGGACCATATCTTCTTTATCCATTCATCTGTTGAAGGGCATTTTGTTTCTTTCCATAGTTTGGAGATTGTGGCCATTGCTGCTATGAACATTGGGGTACATGTGGCCCTTCTTTGTATTGCATGTGCTTTTTTGGGGTAAATACCCAGTAGTGCAATGGCAGGGTCACAGGGTAGCTCTATTTTGAATTTCTTCAGGAATCTCCACACTGTTTTCCAATGTGGCTGCAACAGCTTGCATTCCCACCAACAGTGGAAGAAGGTTCCCCTTTCTCCACATCCTCTCCAACATTTATTGCTTACTGTCTTGTTGATTTTGGCCATTTGAACTGGTATAAGGTAGCATCTCAGTGTGGTTTTGATTTGAATTTCCCTGGTGCCTAAAGATAATGAATACTTTTTCATGTGTCTGTTAGCCATTTGTATGTCTTCTTCGGAGAAGTGTCTGTTCATGTCTTCTGCCCATCTTTTGATGTGATTATCGGTTTTGTGTGTGTTGAGTTTGAAGAGTTCGTTATAGATCTTAGATACCAGCCCTTTGTCTGTAGTGTCATTTGTGAATATCTTCTCCCATCGTGGGTTGCCTGTTTGTTTTGTTAACTGTTTCCATTGCTGTGCACAAGCTGTTTATCTTGATGAAGTCCCAAAAGTTCAATTTCGCTTTTGTTTCCTTTGCCTTTGGAGACATGTCCTGAAAGATGTTGCTGTGGCTGATGTCGAAGAGGTTACTGCCTATTTTTCTCCTCTAGGGTTTTGATAGATTCCTGCCTCACGTTGAGGTCTTTTATCCATTTTGAGTTTATCTTTGTGTATGGTGTAAGAAAATGGTCAAGTTTCCTTCTTCTACATATGGCTGTCCTATTTTCCCAGCATCATTGATTGAAGAGAATCTCTCTCTTCCACTGGATATTTTTTCCTGCTTTTTCAAAGATTATGTGACCATTGAGTTGTGGGTCCGTATCTGGGTTCTCTATTCTGTTCCACTGGTCTATGTGTCTATTTTTGTGCCATGACCATGCTGTCTTGGTGATCACCACTTTGAAGTAAAGCTTGATATCAGGCAATGGGAAAAGTATATGTTTTGACTTGCATCCCAAGGAAGAGGGATGGTATTCATAAGCCATTATGACTGATGGCATATACCTTTGAAATAGGTAGAGAAAGGAAGGAGAGTAAGTGTTTAGGGAACTGGATTTTTTCTGTTGGAAGCTACTTTTTCCTAAAAATATGAAGCCCAATGGCCTGCTCTCACTAATCAATGCTCTACTCCCAATTCAGATCATATACCACAGAAAATATTTTTAGAATTAATGGCTAGCTGCTGTGCAGACTAATTGTTCTAAGTATTGGGTCACCTGGATTTCTCAGTTGGTTAAGTGTCTGCATTTGGCTCAGGTCATGATCTCAGATTCCTGAGACTGAGCCCTCCATCAGGCTCTCTGCTCAGTGGGGAGTCTGCTTCTCCCTATCCCTCTGATCCTCCTCCTAATTTTGCGCTCTCTCTGTGTGTGTCTTAAATAAATAAAAAAAAATCTTAAAAAAAATGAACTTCTAAGTAATGAGGGATGGTAACATTATATACAGCTCTCAGGGTACTTAAGATCAGTTTATGAAAAGAGAAATACCATAGATTCCAAATACAGAAAGTCCTACCTTTTTGCCATTGCATTGGTGAGTTCTAGTTGTTTCATTAATCCACAATTAATAGTATGGTTATATTGGGGCAAGGTGGCAGCGAAGTAGGAGATCCTGTTGTAACCTGTCCCCTAATGTGAGCTGGATATCTACCAGAACACGCTGAACACCTATGAAATCAGCCTGAGGAGCAAGTTTTTTCACTTCTGGATCTCTACAGGAGCAGAAGACAGCAGTGGAGTGGTAGAGCAAAGTGGGAACACTGGAACATTTATCAGAGGATAAACAAAAGAGGGAGGGAGCCACCAGAAGCAATCCAAGGACAGTAATACCCCAAAGGAACGTCCCTGGTGGTTGGGGACCAGCATTAACTTACAGTCTTGTTAAAAACAGTTAAAAAGAGCAAAACATTCAGAGGAGCAACTAGTGGAAGGGGGTGGTTGCAGGCACGGACCTAAGCCCATGTTCCCAGGAAGGACACATTCCCCTGAAAGAGACTGGTGGGGGGGTCCAGTCTGAGGTTCATGAACCTAGAGCATTCCACTCCTTTCACTGTTTTGTGGGTAGGGCGTGCTCCTGCAAGTGCCTTAGAGAGTCTGATGTGGTCAAGGGGCTTGCAGTTTTTCTCTGTGTGCAGCATTCTCTGGACTGAGTACACCCCCTGAACACAAGATATTCAAGGCATGTGGCAGAGTTTGAGTGCTCCCAGACAGCTCCAGAGAACTCAGCAGGTGGCCTAATCTCCAGCAGGAATCTGAGCACACTCTTTGCAGGCCTGGAGTCCAGAGAGCACTCCCTGAGCCACAGAACTGTGGCTGGGGTTGCACACCATCTGTGACAGGCTGTGGTGTGAGCAGAATTTTGTGGAGGGGAGTGTGTGTTCTGGACCACCCAGAGGGAAGCAGACTGAGGCTTCTCTGTGACGTGGACATCTGGGTATGGGCAGATTCCTTCCTTGGACTTTCCCAAAAGTTGAAAAAGCTACAGAAGGCCAAAAACATTCATCAAGTGAAAGACTGAGAAACTAGTTTCCACAGAGCACAGCTGCTTGATTGGGGGGCAGGGTGACTCAACCCAAGCAAGATTGACTGGAAAACAATGCAGCAGGCCCCTCCCTCAGAAGAAAAGTCAAAAACAAAAGGAAAATAACCACAAGGTCCCCTTAAAATTTTAAATCTCCAACATCAAGGGAAATCAATATATTTAGCTCCTGATAATACCTTAATATCTGTATATTTCATAGATACAAGCAATTTATTTCTTATTTTCTTTCAATTTTTTTACTCACTTGTTTTCACATTTCTTGTTTTTTTTTTTTTAATTTAATTTTAATTTTAACTGGATGCTTAATACAACGATAAACCCAGGAAGACCTGAAATAACCTTCTTCACCCTCAAGGAGTTACAACCACCCTCCCATTTTATCCTTCTGTCAGTGTTTCTATGTATTTGCTTTTGTTCTGGTATTATATAAATCTTATTCTTGGGGGTATTTCTGACTAGGTTCTTGAATTTCTTGTCATTTACTTTTGTCGGTCTTCATGTTTGTTTGTGTTTGTTTACGTACCTTATAAATATTATTTGAGCCCATTCTGGCTGGGATTTCTTCTTTTTCTCTTTCTCTATATCTTTTTTTATCCTTATTCTTTTTTCTTGGTGGTGAAACCCAATTGCTTCAAAACCTTCCAGTGTGCACCCTGCCTGGATTGTGGGTGATATATTCAGCTATACATTCTCTCATCCACTTTTCATCAAAATGAAAAGGGGGAGGAACACCCAACAGAGAAAAACCCAGAGACTGCACCCTTTCCCTCAAAATATTGGAAGTAGACATAAACAGTAAGATGGAAAGGGAATTCAGGGTAACAATTATCCAGACAATGACTAGGATGGAGAAAAACATTAATGACAACATAGAATCTCTGAGGACAGAAATGAGATCCATTATAGCAGATGTTAAAAGTACTATCAATCAGTGAGATCCAACCTAATCTAAATAGTCTAACAGCTAGAGTTATGAACAAAGAGGATAGAATTAGTGATCTAGAGGATAAAATGGTAGAGAAGAAAGGGCAGGAGGAGAACTATCACAAACTGCTCAGGAATCATGAGAAGAGACTCAGGGAAATAAATGACACCATGAAATGTTCCAACGTCAGAATTATTGGAATCCCAGAGGGGGTAGAAAAAGACTGAAGACCAGAAGATATAGCTGACCAAATTCTGAATGGAAATTTCCTCAATCTGGGGAATGGAACAAGGGTTCGTGTCCTAGAGGCAGAAAGGACACCTGCCAAGATCAATGAGTCTAGAAATACAGCGAGACACGTCATAGTAAAATTTGCAAATTATAATTTTAGACAAGAAGTCCTGAGGGTAGCTAGGGGGAAGAGATGCCTTACGTGTGGAGGAAGACTCATTGAAATAATGTCAGACCTGTCCATAGAAACCTGGCAAGCCAGAAGGGCTGGCATGATAAGTTCAAGGCACTAAAAGAGAAGAACACGCAGCCAAGAATACTTTATTCAGCAAGGCTGACATTCAAAATGGATGGAAAGATAAAGAGCTTCCAAGACTGGCAAGGATTACAAGAGTTTGGGACCACCAAGCCAGCACTACCAAAAATATTAAAGTGGGGTTCTATAAAAGTAGAATGATCTCATGAGTGACTTAAAACAGAAATTACAATCTATAGAAACAAGGACTACACAGGCAACATGATGTCAATAAAAACTTATCTTTCAATAATCACTCTCAACATGAACGGCCTAAATACCACCATAAAATGGCACAGGGTTGCAGAATGGATAAAATGACAGGACCCGTCCATATGCTATCTACAAGAGACATATTTGGAACGTAAAGATATATCAAGACTGAAAGTCAAAGGATGGAGAAACATCTTGCATGCCAATGGGCCTCAAAAGAAAGCAGGGGTAGCAATTTTCAATCAGATAAATTAGATTTTCAGCAAAAGACTGTAGTCAGAGATACAGAAGGACACTACATCATTCTGAAAGGGTCCATCCTCCAAGAAGATCTAACAATTGTAAACATATATGCCCCCAATATACAAGCAGCCAACTACATAAGCCAACTGTTAAGCAAAATAGAGTCATATTGATATGAATATAGTAATAGTAGGAGATCTCAACACACCACTCTCAGTAACAGACAGATCATCTAAACAGAAAATCAATAAAGAAACAAGAGCTTTGAATGACACATTGGACCAGATGGACCTCATAGATATATACAGAACATTCTACCCTAAAAAAACCGAATACTCATTCCTCTCGAGCACACATGGAACTTTCTCCAGAATAGACCACATACTGGGTCACAAATCAGTACTCAACTGATAACAAAAGATTGAGATGTTTCCCTGCATATTGTCAGACCACAATTCTTTGAAACTGGACCTCAAGCACAAGAAAAACTTTGGAAGGAATTCAAACAATTGGAGGCTAAAGACCAACCTGCACAAGAATGTGGGGATCAACCACGGAATCAAAGAAGAAATTAAACAATTCAAGGAGACCAATGAGAATGAAGACACATCTATCCAAATCCCATGGGACACAGCAAAGGAGGTTCTAAGGGGGAAATACCTAGTTATCCAAGCCTCACTCAAAAAAATTGAAAATCTCACCAGCTCTCTTTTATCTTTAAGAACTGGAAAATCAACAACAAATTAAGCCAACCCTATGAACAAGAAGGGAAATAATCAAGATTAGAGCAGAGATCAACAGTAAGAAATTAGAGAAATGTAGATCACATCAACGAATCCAGAAATTGGGTGGTTTTTTTTAAAGAATCAATAAGATCAATAAGCGACTGGCCAAAACAATCCAAAAGAAATGAGAGAGGACCATAATTAATAAAATTATGAATGAAAGGGGAGAGATCACGACTAATCTAAAGGAAATAGAAACAATCATCAGAAATTATTATCAACAGCTATATGCCAATAAGTTAAACAACCTATAAGAAATGGATGCATTTCTGGAAAACCATAGTCTCCCAAGACTGAAACAGGAAGAAATTGGCAACCTGAATAGACCAATATCTTGTAATGAGATTGAAGCAGTGATCAAAAACCTCCAAAAAAAAACCAAACCAAACCAAACCAAAACAAAACAAAACAAAAAAAAAAAAACAAGAGTCCAGGACCAGACAGATTCCCTGGAGAATTCTACCAAACATTCAAGGAAGAAATAATATCTATTCTCCTGAAACTGTTTCAAAAAAATAGAAACAGAAGGAAAACTTCCAGACTGTTTCTATGAAACCAGCATTTCCTTGATCACCAAACCAGGCAAAGACCCTATCATAAAGGATAATTTAACACCAATATCTCTGATGAATATGGATTCCAAGATTCCTAACACGATCCTAGCTAATAGGATCCAACAGCACGTTGCTTGACTTATTTCACTCTGCATAATATCTTCATGTCCAGTGCATGTTATAAAAAATTGGGTATTCATCTTTCTGATGGAAGCACAATATTCTATTGTATATATAAACATATCTTCTTTATGCATTTGTCTTTTGAAGTCCATCTTGGCTTTTTCCACAGTTTGGTGTTTGTGGAAATTGATGCTATGAACATTGGGGTACATGTGGACCTTCTTTGTACTGTATCTGCTTCTTTAGGGTAAATACCCAGTAGTGCAATGGCAGGGTCATAGGGTAGCTCTATTTTTAGTTTCTTGAGGAATCTCCACACTGTTATCCAAAGTGAATGAATGAACATGCTTTCTCACCAACAGTGAAGAAGGTATCCCTTTTGTCACATCCTCTCCAACATTTCTTGTTTACTGTCTTGTTGATTTTGGCCATTCTAACTGGTGTAAGGTAGAATCTCAGTGTGGTTTTGATTTGAATCTCCCTGATGGCCAATGATGATGGATATTTTTTCACGTGTCTGTTAGCCATTTGTGTTTTCTTTGGAGAAGTGTCTGTTCATGTCTTCTGCCCATTTTTTTACGTGATTATCTGGTTTTGGGGTGTTGAGTTTAACGAGTTCTTTAGAGATCTTAGATATCAGACCTTTGTCTGTATTGTCAATTGTGAATATCTTCTCCCATTCTGTGGGATGCCTGTTTGTTTTGTTGACTGTTTCCTTTGTTGTGCAGAAGCTTTTTATCTTAATGTAGTCCCAAAAGTCCATTTTTGCTTTTGTTTCCTTTGCCTTTGGAGACTTGTCTTGAAAGAGTTTGCTGTGGCTTATGTCGAAGAGGTTACTGCCTATGCTCTCCTCCATGATTTTGATAGATTCCTGCCTCACATTGAGGTCTTTTATCCATTTCGAGTTTTGCTTCGTGTATAGTGTAGGAGAATGGTCAAATTTCATTCTTCTACATATAGCTGTCCAATTTTCCCAGCACCATTTATTGAAGAGACTGTCTTTTTTCCACTGGATATTTTTTCCTGTTTTGTCAAAGATTATTTGACCAAAGAGTTGAGGGTCCATATCTTGGCTCTCTACTCTGTTCCACTGGTCTATGTGTCTGTTCTTGTGCCAGTACCATGCTGTCTTGATGATCACAGCTTTGTAATAAAGCTTGAAATCAGGCAATGTGATGCCCTCAGCTTTGTTTTACTTTTTCTGCAATTGCTTAGCAATTCAGGGTCTTTTCTGGTTCCATACAAATTTTGAGATTGTTTGTTCCAGCTCTTTGAAAACTGCCTGTGGAATTTTGATCGGGATTTCATTGAAAATATAGATTGCTTGGGGGCAATATAGACATTTTAACAATGTTTATTCATCCAATCCATGAACAGGAAATGCTTTTCCACCTTTTTGTGTCTTCTTCAATTTCTTTCATGAATGTTCTGCAGTTCCTTCAGTAAAGATCCTTTACTTTTTTTGGTTAGGTTTATTCCCAGGTATCTTATGATTCTTGGTGCTATAGTAAATTGAATTGATTCTCTAATTTTCTTTTCCATATTTTCATTGTTAGTGTATAAGAAAGCAACTGATTTCTGTGTACTGATTTTGTATCTTGCCACATTACTGAATTGCTGTATGAGTTCTAGTCATTTGGGGGTGGAGTCTTTTGGGTTTTCCATGTAAAATATCATGTCATCTGTGAAGAGAGTTCAACTTCTTCTTTACCAATTCTAATTATCTTTTATTTTTTTGTTTTTCTTGTGTGATTGCCATTGCTAGGACTTCTAGTCCTATGTTGAACAAGAGTGGTGATAGTGCACATTCTTGTTGTGCTCCTGATCTCAAAAGGAATGCTGTCAGTTTTTCCTCTTTGAAAATTATATTTTCTGTTGGCTTTTCATAGATGGATTTTATGAAGTTGAGGAATGTTCCCTCTATTCCTATACTTTAAAGATATTTAATCAAGAATGGATGTTGTATTTTGTGAAATGCTTTTTCTGCATCAATTGAGAGAACCATGTGTTTCTTCTCTCTTCTCTTATTGATTTTTTTCTATCATAATGATTTGCATATGTTGAACTACCCTTGCACCACAGGAATAAATCCCACCTGGTGATGGGGATAATCCTTTTAATATGCTGTTGTATCCTATTAGCTAGGATCTTGTTGAGAATTTTACCATCCATACTCATCAGGTATATTGGTCTTATCTTCTCCTTTCTGATTGTGTCTTTGCCTATTTTGGGGATCAAGTTAATGTTGTCTTCATCGAAAGAATCTGGATGTTTTCCTTCCATTTTTTATTTTTTTGGAAAATATTTTAGGAGAATAGGTATTATTTCTTCTTTGAATGTTTGGTAGAATTCCCCAGTGTATACATCAGGTCCTGGACTCTTGTTTTTTGGGAGGTTCTTAATCACTGCTTCAATCTCATTACTAGATACTGGTTTATTCAGATTGTCAGTTTCTTCTTGTTTCAGTCTTGGAAATTTATAAGTTTCCAGGAATGCATCCATTTCTTCTAGGTTGCTTAACTATTTGGCATATAGCTGTTGATAATTTCTGATGATTGTTTCTGTTTTCTTGGCCTTAGTCATGATCTCTCCCCTTTCATTCATAATTTTATTAATTTGGGTCCTCTCTCTTTTTTTTTTTTTTTAAAGATTTTATTTATTTGACAGAGAGAAACACAGGGAGAGAGGGAACACAAGCAGAGGGAATGGTGGTGGGAGAAGCAGGCTTCCCGCCGAGCAGAGAGCCTGATGTGGGGCTCGATCCCAGGACCCTGGGATCATGACCTGAGCCGAAGGCAGATACTTAACGACTGAGCCACCCAGGCGCCCCGTCCTCTCTCTTTTCTTTTGGATTATTTTGGCCAGTGGCTTATTGATCTTATTGGTTCTTTCAAAAACCAACTTCTAGTTTCGTTGATGCATTCTCCTGTATGTCTAGTTTCTCTCTCATTGAGCTTTGATCTAATCTTGATTATTTCCCTTCTTGGGCATAGTGTTGGCTTAATTTGTTGTTGATTGTCCAGTTGTTTAAGGTGTAATGAGAGCTGATGTATTCAGGATTTTTCAATTTTTTTGATTGAGTCTTGATGGCTATGTATTTTCACTTTGGACAGCCTTTGCTACATTCCATAGGTTTTGGACTTAGGTGTATTGATGTCTCATTGGTTTCCATTAATTGTTCAAGTTTTTCTATGATTTCCTGGTTGATTCCCACATTCTTGAGCAGGTTGGTCTTTAGCCTCCAAGTGTTTGTATTTCTTCCAAAATTTTTCTTGTGCTTGAGTCACAGTTTCTAAGCATTGTGGTCTGAGAATATGCAGGGCATCATCTCAGTCTGTTGGCATTGATTGAGTCCTGATTTGTGGCCCAATATGTGGTCTATTCTGGAGAAAGTTCCATGTGTGCTCGAAAAGAATGTGTATTTGCTGTTTTATGGTGTTGTTCTGTTTATATCTATGTGGTCCATTTGATCCAGTTTGTCATTCAAAGCTCTTGTTTCTTTATTGATTTTCTGTTTAGATGATCTCTCTTTTACTGAGCGTTTCATGTTAAGATTTCCTACAATTAATGCATTCATATCAATATGACTATTTTGATTAATACTTGGCTTATGTAGTTGGCTGCTGTTATATTGGGGGCATAAATGTTTATAATTGTTAGATCTTCTTGGAGGACAGACCCTTTAAGAATGATGTAGTGTCCTTCTGTATCTCTGACTACAGTCTTTAGCTTAAAATCTAATTTATCTGATATGAGAATTGATACCCCAGCTTTCTTTTGAGGCCCATTGGCATGAAAGATGTTTCTCTATCCCTATACTTTCAGTCTGGATGTATCTGTAGTTTCCAAATATGTCTCTTGTAGAGAGCATATGGATGAGAACTGTCATTTTATCCAGTCTGTAACCCTGTGTCATTTTATGGGAGCATTTAAGTTGCTCATGTGGTGAGTGATTATTGAAAAATAAGTTTTTATTGACATCAAGTTGCCTGTGAAGTCCTTGTTTCTGTAGGTTGTACGTTTCTGTTCTATGTCACTTATGGTTTCTTTCTTCTTTTATATATCGCCCCTTAATATTTCTTGTTGTGCCAGCTTGGTGGTCACATACTCTTTTAAACCTTGTGGTTCTTGGAAGCTCTTTATCTTTCCATTCATTTTGAATGTCAGCCTTCCTGGATAAAGTAATCTTGGCTTCATGTTCTTCTCATTTATTGCCCTGAATATGACTTGCCAGGTCTTTCTGGCTTGCCAGGTTTCTGTGTACAGGTCTGAAGTTTTTCTGATGGGTCTTACTCTTTTTGTGAGGAATCTCTTCCCCTTATCTACCCTCAGTGCCTCTTGTCTGAAATTATAATTCACAAATTTCACAATGATGTGTTTAGATGTTTTCATAGACTCTTTGATTTGGGGGGTGTCCTTTTTGCCTCTAGGACACTAACACTTGTTCCATTCTCCAGATTGGGGAAATATTCATCCAGAATTTTTGTAGCTACATACTCTAGCCTTCTGTCTTTCTCAGCCCCCTCAGGAATTCCAGTGATTCTGACATTGGAATATTTCATGACATCATTCATTTACCTACGTCTACTCTCATGGTTTCTTTTTTTTTTACTCCTTTTTTTTTTTACAAGCTAAACAGTTTGTTTCAGCCCTCCTCCTGACCTTTCTTCTCGACCATCTTGTCCTCTAGATCACTAATTCTATCCTCTGTCTCCGTTACCCAACTGTGAGAGTATTTAGATTAGATTGGATCTCATTGATAGAATTTTTTTACATCAGCCATACTGGTTCCCAGTTCTGCCCTTAGAGATTCTATGTTGTCAGTAATTTTTTTCTCCAACCTAGCCTTTGCCTGGATGATTGTTACCCTGAATTCCCTTTCCCACATATAGTTTATGTCCATATCCAATAGTTCTGAGGGAGATAGTGCAGTCTCTTGTTTTTTCCTCTGTTGGGTGTTCCTCTTCCTAGTCATTTTAGTGAGAAATATTTTAGAGGATATATAGCTGAATATATCAACCACTATCCAGGCAGGGTGTACCTTGGAAAGTTTTGGAGCAATTGGATTTCACCACCAAAAAGAATGAAAAAAGAAAAGAAGAGAGAGAGACAAAGAGATAAAAAAAGAAATCCCTCCCAAATAGGCCCCCAAGGTAAGGCTTTAAGGTATATAAACAGGCAGGAACAAACAAAAAGTCTGACAAAAGTGACTGACAAGAAAAACAAAAACAGCCAAAATGAATCCCAAGAATAAGATTTATATAGTTCCAGAGAAAAAGCTAATTTATAGAAACACTGACAGAGGGATGAGATGGGAGATCAGTTGTAAATCCTCGATGTGGGCGAGGAAGTTTATTTTGGTTCTTCTTGGGTATATCTTGTTATCTTTGTTAAAAGACACAACTTTCCAGAGATAGAGGAAAATTAAATCTATTTTATATATAGATGTAGTATTGGATAGGGAAAAAGGATTACATTGTAGCTTATATCTATATGTATATAAAAATAGAAAGTGAAAAAGAGAAGAAAAAGAAAGAGAGACATGTATGTATGGAAAAAGGTTCAAGTTAAAAAGTTATTATGGGATATGTTGTTTTAAACCTGTAGTTGTAATGGCAGGTAGGTTAAAATAATTAAACAAACAATAATCGTGAGAACAAATTTAAAAAAAAAGTGTTATCTATGAAATATACATGTTTGGGGGCAATACCAGGAGCTTGATATATTGATTTCCCCGGATGATGTGGTTTTACAGTTTTATGGGGACCCTGTGGTTATTATCCTCTTGATTTTGGTTTATCTTCTGGAGGAGGGACCTGATGCATTGTTTTCCAGTCAATCTTGCTTGGATTGAGTTGCCCTGAAGGCTATTTAGGGATTGGGCTCTGTGGAAACTGGATTTTCAGGCTTTTACTCTCTGGAGTTTTTATTCTTTTGCAGCTTTTTGAGGCTTTTTACATCTTTTGTGGCTTTCTGGAGGGTCCCAGCAAAGAATCTGCCTATTCCCAGACCTCCTTCTTAGAGAAAACCTCAGTCTGTTTCCCTCTGGGTGGTCCAGAGTATAGTCTCCCCCTCTGCAGACTCCACTGCACACCGCAGTCTCCCACAGGCGGTGCACCCCCTAGCCTTGTCCCAGTGTTAGCCCAAAGCTCCTGCTTGTCTCTGCTCCTCTGTGCCACTAAAACTGTGAGCGATAACGGTCCTGGGAGCCAGCTTCAGGTGGCTGCCATTGCCAGGACTGCTTTCTGGGGTGCAGGCCCACGCTGGATGCGCTCAGACTTTTTGGAGGGTTGTGGAAGACCACCATTGGCGCCCACAGGCTCCCTTAGGCACAGGCCAGAGTGCTCTTGGAACCCACATCAGGTGCTGGGGTGGGGGGGGAATCACCGGCTTGTGGCCACACGGAGCTCCCTCAGGCATGGGCAGGAGTGCTCTCTGAAACCTTGTTGGGTGCGAGGATTGATTACTGACTGGTGTCCACACTGAGCTCCCTCAGGTGAGGGCAGGAGTGTTCTTGGATCCCTGGGAAGGCCGCATGGAGATCACTGGTTGGCGTCCTCACCAAGCTCCCTCAGGCATGTGCAGGACTCTTCTAGGATCCCTAGTCAGTCCCCAGAAGATCTCTGCTGGCTCCCACACCAAACTCTCTCAGTTGTGGGCAGGATTGCACCCAGCCAGAGCAATGGTGTGGGGAGCGGAAAGCCACAGACACATGGACCACAGGCTGGAGGCTCCTCCGGATTCCCTCTGACAGAGGTGGTTGCCTGCGGGGACCATCCTGGGTCTGTGGGCTTAGGCCCATGCCCGTGCCCATGCCCGCTCAAATCCACCAGTTGCCCTCAAGATCTTTTGCTCTTTTTGAGTGCTTTTAGTCAGACTCCAAGTTAATGCTGTTTCCCAATCACAGTGCACTTTCATTGGGGTGCTATTCTCCTTGGGTCCCTTCTGGTGGCTCCTCCCCCTTCTGTTTATCCTCTGATATCAGTCCAAGTCATCCCAATCTGCTTTACCTCTCCATTGCTGTCTTCTGCCCTAGTAGAGATCCAGAAGTGTATAATCTTACACTCAGGCTGATTTCCTGAGTGTTCAGAGTGTTCTGGTAGATATTTAGCTCACTTTAGGGAACCAGTTGAAACAGGGTCTCCTACTTCTCCACCATCTTGCCTCCCACCCCTCCTTCTTTAACTTCTCAAGTTGAGTACTTAAATCATTAATTTTAAGCCTTCCTTTTTTTTAAAAGTTATTTCATTTAAATTCCAGTTAGTTAATAACAGTATAATATTAGTTTCAGGTGTACAGTATAGTAATTCAAGTTCCATACAATACCAAGTGCTCACCAAAATAAGTGCACTCTTTAATCCCCATCACCTATTTAACCCATTCCCCCATCAACCTCTCCCCTGGTAACCATTAATTTATTCTCTACAATTAAGAGTCTGTTTCTTGGTTTTCTTCTTTCTCACCCACCCCCTTTGCTTGTTTGCTTTATTTCTTAAATTCCACATATGAGTGAAATCCTATGGTTTTTGTCTTTCTCTGACTGCCTTATTTTGCTTAGCATGGTACTCTCCATTTCCATCCATGCCATGGCAAATGGAAAGATTTCATTCTTCTTTTGGGCTCAGTAATGTTTCATTATATATCTTAATCCATTCATCAGTCAGTGGACACTTAGGTTGTTTCCATAATTTGGCTATGTTAGATAGTGCCACTATAAACATTGGGGGACATATATCTCTTCAGATTTGTATTTTTATATTCTTTGTGTAAATAACTGGTAGTGCAATTGTTAGATCACAGGGTAGTTCTATTTTTAACTTTTAGAGGAAACTCCATATTGTTTTCCAGAGTACTGTACCAATTTGCATTCCCACCAACAGTGCAAGAGGTTCCCCTTACTCCACATCTTCCCAACATCGGCTGTTTCTTGCATTGTTGATTTTAGCCATTCTGACAGGTGTGAGGTGATATCTCATTGTAGTTTTGGTTTGTATTTCCCCAATGATCAGTGGTGTTGAGATTTTTTTATATGGGTAGTCAGAGCTAAAATTTTCCTTTTATTGCTTTAGTTTACTATATGTTATAGTCATTATTTTTCAGATTTATGTATTTTCAAATTTTCCATTGACTTCTTTGGCTTATAAGTTGTTTAGTACATTTCCATTTCTTTTTTTTTTAAGATTTTATTTATTTGACAGCGAGAAACACAGCGAGAGAGGGAACACAAGCAGAGGGAATGGCAGTGGGAGTAGCAGGCTTCCTGCCAAGCAGGGAGCCTGATGTGGGGCTCGATCCCAGGACCCTGGGATCATGACCTGAGCCGAAGGCAGACGCTTAATGACTAAGCCACCCAGGCGCCCCATACTTTTCCATTTCTAAATGCATCTTTAATTATCTTTTCGCTACTGATTTCTAAATTAATTTCATTTTGTTGATTAGTCTTATGGCTTAGCACAGGGTCAATTTTCTTAAATGTTCATCCATGTTTAAAATTAATATGTATTCTCCAATAGCATGATGAAAAATTATATTCATTATTTTGTTCAAGTCTTTTATATCTTTACTCTTTTATTAAACCTGAGAGAGATGTGTTAAATTTCTCAGTGATGCCATAATTTATCAATTTCTCTTCATTGTTGTTTTTCTTTATAAATTTTGAACCTATGTTGTTAGATACATACAAGTTTATATCTGCTATATATTAATGATGAATTGAACATTTCATCATTATGTAGTGGCTCTCTTTTATCTCTACTAATACTTTTTGCTTTACAGCCTATTTTTACTGATAATATAACCAAACTACCCTTTTCATTGTTGTTTGTTGCTCAGTTTGTTGCTCAGAGTCCACAGTCTCTCATAGTTCATCGCCCCCTCTGATTTCCCCCCATTCCCCCTTCCCTTCCTTCTCACAGTGCCCTCCATGTTTTTCTTTATGCTCAGCACGTAAGTGAGAACATAAGGTAATTGGTTCTCTCTGCTTAACTTATTTCACTCCACATAATCTCTTCCAGTCCCGTCCATGTTGATACAAAAGTTAGATATTCGTCCTTTCTAATGGAGGCCTAATATTCCATTGTGTATATGGACCATATCTTTCTTATCCATTCATCTGTTGAACTTTTGGGACTTCATCATGATAAAAAACTTCTGCACATATTGAGGAGGGCACGTATTGCATGGAGCACTGGGTGTGGTGCATGAACAATAAATCTTGTAACACTGAAAAAATAAAATAAACATATTTGGAGGGGAAAGCTTCTGCACAGCGAAGGAAATAGTCAACAAAAAAAACAGGCAACCCACAGAATGGGAGAAGATATTCACAAATGACACTACAGACCAAGGTCTGATATCTAAGATCTATAAAGAACTCAAACTCAACACTCACAAAACCGATAATCACATCAAAAAAATGGGCTGAAGACATGAATAGACACTTCTCCAAAGAAGACATACAAATGGCTAACAGACACATGATAAAATGTTCATCATCTTTAGCCATCAGGGAGATTCCAATCAAAACCACACTGAGATACCACCTTACACCAGTTAGAATGGCCAAAATCAACAGGACAGTAAACAACAAATGTTGGAGAGGGTGTGGAGAAAGGGGCACCCTCTTCCACTGTTGGTGGAATTGCAAACTGGTGCAGCCACTTTGGAAAACAGTGTGGAGATTCCTCAAGAAGTTGAAAATAGAGCTACCCTATGACCCTGCCATCGCACTCCTGGGTATTTACCCCAAGGAAGCAGATGCATTACAAAGAAGGGCCACATGCTAGTAAGTTTTTTATTCATTTCTATGCGCTTATTATTTGTCCCATTTATTCTTTTTAAAATTTTATTTATTTGGGAGAGAGAGAGAGAGAGAGGGAGAGAGAAAGCATGAACAGGGGGAGGAAGAAAGGGAGAAGCAGACTCTGTGGAGCAGGGAGCCTGACACGGGGCTCAATCCCATGAATCTGAGATCATGACCTGAGCTGAAGGCAGTTCCTTATCCAACTGAGCAACCCCGCTGCCCCATGTCCCATTTATTCTATTTCAACCCCTTCCCTGACTCTATTACCATATTTTGGAATGATTGGAGGTTTTCCTTCTTGCTCCATTTTTTTTTTCCTCCCTCTATCATTTGTAAGTTATATACCCTGTTTAGCCTTTGAGCGTTTACTCTGGCTATTTTAATATGCATATTTAACTAACAAAATTTTAATTTAAGTTCATGGTTTGACCTTCCTTCTAAACGATACAATGATCTTTGAGTACTTCAACTCCCATCATCTGATTCCAACTTATATGCTATTTCTATCAAGTATTTTAGCTCCGTCCTACTTTTATCTTCTTATGCTAAATATTCTTATTTTGTTTTATATAATCAATGCATTTATTTATTTATTTATTTATTTATTTTTTTTTTTAAAGATTTTATTTATTTGACAGTGAGAAACACAGCGAGAGAGGGAACACAAGCAGAGGGAATGGTAGCGGGAGAAGCAGGCCCCCTGCCGCGCAGAGAGCCCGATGCGGGGCTCGATCCCAGGACGCTGGGATCTGACCTGGGCCGAAGGCAGACGCTTAACGACTGAGCCACCCAGGCGCCCCTAATCAATGCATTTAGATTTATCTCAATATTTTCCAATGTCTGATCACTATTCCTTCTTGCATCTCATACCTTTCACCTAGGTTTACATTCTGTTTGGCCCCTCCCGCTTACTTAGCTATATTATGACACACAACCCTTCACTCAAACACATTAAACTACTCTTTCCTTAAATAAATTTTCTGTTAATAAAATATAGGAATACCATCACTTCTTGGGCTTACATACATAAAATAGCCAGCAAATTGTATACCATAATAATTACTTCTTTATGTGTTCTCCAGCTTTGTTTCCTATCTATAGTGTGAGTCCTTTGCCTTGGGCACCAGCCTAGTATCTTCTCTACTTAGGCTTGAACCTTTGCCTTGCACTCATCAAGCTTGTGCCCAAAGCCTCAGTCCAATTTGTGACTGTAAGAGTGAATGAAGTGACCCTCCAATTCCTTTTAAGATCTAGCAACTTGTTAGATCTTTCTTTCTTTCTCTATGAAATTAAGTCTCTTTAGCTCATGGCCCATTTAGTGCCTCTGGCATTTTTTTGCTTCAAAATGGATTAATCTCTCTCTTTTTTATATTCCCTTCCAGAATAAGGTGTGGAATCTTACTTACACTGTTGCCCCTTTTTAGAATGCTAAATTTGAATGTATTGACCACTGAAATCCTGTATATATATATTAAAGGTTCAGTGACAATGTTACACTCCCAGAAACTTTTCAATTCCTAAGTTGGTATAAACATTTATTTTCTCTATATGACCATAGTATTTTATCTATACTGATTAGTGCAAGTATTAATTTACCCAAGTTATTGTACCTCCCACTACACTTTAAGTTTCTTATATCTAAATTATCTCTGAAACCCTATGCCTGGCACAGTGCTGAATATAGAATAATACACAATAATACACACACAATAAATGTTTGATGAAAAGTATTTGTGTGACCCTGAAAAAATACCTTTTTCTCCCCCTCTGGGGACCCAGAAAAAAATTAAATACAGTCATTGCTGAAAGTTTCCTCTGCAACATTGAATCTTATTCTACCACCTCATCTTCACCACAACCATGTTTTTATTCACTCTACCTTGTGAATTGTTAAATTAAGAAAGGCTTTAATTCCTGTTTGAAGGTGAAGTCCTTTATTTGTCCTTTCACACTTATAGATGTTAACAGGTAATACTGCCTCAGTGTGAATGAGTTTTGAGTCCTTCCTTAGCTCAGATTTTTCTAAGGAACTGGAGAGAGAGTGTGTGTGTAAAAGATTCTTTAGGACTTGGAATTGGGGGCAGAGAGCAAATCTTGATACCAAAGTGAGGGAAAGCATAGACATTAAAACTAGGGTCTTAAGTCTTGGCCAACTTGACAGTCTGATACCAGGCCAAGGATGTGTGTGGAGATACCAGGCCAAGAATGTGTGTGGAGAAAGCTAGAAGCAGAGGACTCTAATCTTGAGGTGACTGCTTGAGGTGGATAGGTACTTTAGACTGGAGGACTTCCCAGGGAGAAGATAGCTATCACCTAATTCCTGGAGCCTGTGAACTGTGACCTGGCCTTTAGGGGACTTGACCAGGTTGCCTCAGAGAGAGGACACTTATTCTGGAGGGGAATACCAAAAAGAGAGAGATTTTGAATCTCTTTGGGGAATACCAAAAAGAGAGAGATTCAAAACCCATTTTGAAGGAGAAAAATGTCAGAGGCACTAAATGGGCCATGAACTAAAGAGACTTAATTTCATAGAGAAAGAAAGAAAGAAAGATCCAACAAGTTGTTAGATCTTAAAGGGAATTGGAGTATCACTTTATTCACTCTTACAGTCACAAATTGGACTGAGGCTTTGGGCACAAGTTTAATGAGTGCAAGGCAAAGGTTCAAGCCTAAGTAGAGAAGATACTAGGCAGATGCCCAAGCCAAAGGACTCACACTGTAGACAGAAAACAAAGATGGAGAACACATAAAGAAGTAATTATTATGGTATACAATTTGCTGGCTATTTTATGTATGTAAGCCCATGAAGAAGTGATGGTGTTCCTATATTTTAAAACCATGTGAGGAGGCTGAAGCTGGGGTGGGGGTGGAGGTGAGGTGAGGAAAACTGCGTGAGGGCCCACTCAGATTGTAGCACAGCACAATTTAGAGCCTAGGTCCCATGATTCCCAGAGTAGGTGGGGTTTTTTTTCCCCTGTAACATCCTGCCTTAGTATTTTTTTTTTCTGTTTAAGTTCCCTTATAAATTAGATACTATTACAGCCCATATTTTCCAATGAGGAAATGGGATCAGAGAGGTTAAATAACTCTTCAGGCCTCACATCTTCTATTGTTATCCCATCAGGGTGCAAATCCAGGTAGCTTGTTTTTAGAACTTAAGATTTTAACAACTCTGCCACAACTACATTTCAAACTAGGAAGCTTTAATGTGTTAGTCACAATAGAATATCAAAAATGGTTTTAAGTAATGATTTTCAGTGCTAGTAAAATTGTATGGAAATAAGCATACTCATTTACTCGTAGAAACCTTGAAAGTAATTTGCTGGACCCCTTGGCAAACCACCAGAGAAATAGTCAGTAAGAAGCACAAATAATTTCATATTCTATGATCCAAGAATTCTAATTTATAGGAATTTTTCTCAAGGAGTGACTCCAAAAGGCACAGAAAGCTTCTGCACAGCAAAGGAAAGAGGAAAGAGTCAACAAAACAAACAGGCAACCCACAGAATGGGAGAAGATATTCACAAATGACACTACAGACAAAGGTCTGATATCTAAGATCTATAAAAAACTCCTCAAATGCAACACTAAAAAAACAGATAAAAAAAAAGATAATCACGTCAAAATATGGGCAGAAGAGATGAACAGACACTTCTCCAAAGAAGACATACAAATGAAAAAGAAGAAGAAGAAGAAGAAGAAGAAGAAGAAGAAGAAGAAGAGGAAGAAGAAGACATACAAATGGCTAACAGACACACATGAAAAAATGTTCATCATCTTTAGCCATCAGGGAGATTCCAATCAAAACCACACTGAGATACCACCTTACACCAGTTAGTATAGCCAAAATCAACAGGACAGTAAACAACAAATATTGGTGAGGATGTGGAGAAAGGGGCACCCTCTTACACTGTTGGTGGGATTGCAAGTTGGTGCAGCCACTTTGGAAAACAGTGTGGAGATTCCTCAAGAAATTAAAAATAGACGTACCCTATGACCCTGCCATTGCACTACTGGGTATTTACCCCAAAGATACTGATATAGTGCAAAGAAGGGCCACATGTACCCTAATGTTCATAGCAGCAATGGCCACAATTGCCAAACAGTGGAAAGAACCAAAATGCCCTTCAACAGATGAATGGATAAAGAAGATATGGTCCATATACACAGTGGAATTTTATGCCTCCATTAGAAAGGATGAATACCCAACTTTTGTATCAACATGGACAGGACTGGAAGAGATTATGCAGAGTGAAATAAGTCAAGCGGAGAGAGCCAATTATCTTATGGTCTCACTTAAGGGCTGAGCATAAAGAAAAACATGGAGGGCACTGTGAGAAGGAAGGGGAGGAGGGATAGTGGGAAATCAGAGGGGGCGATGAAACATGAAAGACTGTGGACTCTGAGCAACAAACTGAGGGTTTTGGAAGAGAGGGGGTAGGGGTTTGGGTGAGCCTGGTGGTGGGTATTGAGGAGGGCACATATTGTATGGAGCACTGGGTGTGGTGCATGAACAATTAATCTTGTAACACTGAAAAAATAAGATAAACATATTTGGGAGAAAAAGTCACGGAAAAATTATATACATAGGAATGCTTGTGGCGGCCTTATTAATGAAGAAATGGAAACAACAAAGTATTCCACCATTAGGGGACTGGTTGTACATCAACAGAATCCAACATTAGGTCACCTTGAGAAAAAAAAAATAGGAAGACTACAAATGTATGTGACACAATTCTTATGATAGAATGGCAAATGAAAATATCATGCACCAAATTCCATACTCATCTTGGTTGAAGCCCATGAATATGTAAGGAAAGAAGCAAACATGAACCTATGGATATTAGGGTGTTGAGATTATGAGACACTTCCATTTCTAATGTTATACGTTTTTGTTAATGCTCATAGAGATAATCTTCTTAATACACAAAGGAAATAGAAAATAGTAATAATTGCTTTTCTCCAGGAGCCTGTTTTCGTTTCACAAAAACACAGGAAGTTCATGCTTCCACAACACTGCACTTTGGCCTTCTTAAGAGGTGGGGCTGGTTGGGGCGCCTGGGTGGCTCAGTGGTTTAATGCCCCTGCCTTCGGTTCAGGCCATGATCTCAAGTTCCTGGGATCTAGCCCAGCATCAGGCCCTCTGCTCAGCAGGGAGCCTGCTTCTCCCCCACCTCCCCCCGCCTGCCTCTCTGCCTGCTTGTGATCTCTCTCTCTCTCTCTGTCAAATAAATAAATAAAATCTTAAAAAAAAATGAGGTGGGTCTGGTGACAAAGATTCTGGCTATAGAGACACCATTCAGAAAGACAGAAGTTTTTTTCCAGAGCCTATACTTTTATTGGAAGGAAGAATAAGTAAGCCTCTCAGATTGCCTCTTTCAGCAAGTTATTTTTAATGCATCATTTAAATTAAGAAGCGTCCTGGGGCGCCTGGGTGGTTAGACAGGAAATTCAGAAGTCACTCTCCTTTGATCTACAGGTCTAACACCAAAGAAAGCCATATTCACGAAATACAGGATCAGTTGAAGGCTCAACACCAGGCATGTGGCAATCCCCCGTAGAAATTCATCTCAATGGGGCAACTGGGTGGCTCAGTGGGTTAAAGCCTCTGCCTTCAGCTCAGATCAAGATCTCAGGATCCTGGGATCGAGCCCCGCATCAGGGTCTCTGATCAGCAAGGAGCCTGCTTCCCCCACTCTCTCTATCTGCCTCTCTACCTACTTGTGACTCTCTCTGTGTCAAATAAATAAATAAAATCTTTAAAAAAATTAAGAAGCATCCTATTGATGTGGGAAACAGAGGCAGAAGAAAAATTATCAAATTTCCTTACTATCTGGAGCCTACTGACAAGTCCTTGAAACAGGCAGAGTGACATTCCTCTAGGGACTCAACCATCTTCACCTTAATACTTTGCCAAGGGCAAAAGGCAATTCTAGCCTGACCAACCCCACCCCAACCAGGATCCTGTAAGTCTACTTTAACATATAAAAATTCTTTTGGAAACTTATTTTATCTCTAAACTCTCCAAGATACATTTGGGCAATCATCCCCAAGCATATGGACCACTGATATACATCTGAAGGGTCTCATGACTAATGCTTATTAGATGGTGATAAATGACCTTTTTCCAAAACAGCTAGCCCCTCAAGGTCCTGGAAACCTTGCTTCCAAAATTCCTTAGAGATTTTTGCTATCCCTGACCCCCTCCCAACTTGCAAGTATATAATGGACCACTCCTCACAACCCCGGTGCAGCAGCAGCGACAGCAGCAGCTCTCTCTGCCCATGGGTCCTGTCCCTGTGCTTTAATAAACCACCATTTTGCACCAAAGACTTCTTGAGAATTCTTTCTTGGTCATCAGCTCTGGACTCCACCCCATTGAACCTCACTTATGTTCTAAAACTTCATCATTTGGTGCCCAAATATGGGGCTTTGAGTCTTTACATCTGGATTCTGAGCTTCGGTGCAGAATTGGTGAGTACTTTCTCTCCTCTTCCTTTACTCTCATTTCAGGGGCTTTTAAAGGAGTATGGTCTTATTGGAACACTTTCATGTCGATTGCTCAGGCTGCAATCCTGTATCCCATGGCTGCTCTATGAGGAGGAGAAAGTCTGCCTTTTAGCTGGAAGTTAGTACCCTGGCCAGAATGGTCCAAGACCATTGTAATAAGACTCGATGCCCTCTCTTCATTTCTGTCCTTATACAAAGTTGTCTGTCTTGGGCACAGGACAGCCACCTAAGTCACTAGGATGGCTGCCAATCTTGACTCCTGTGTGAGGTTTCCTCCTAATTGATCTAAGTGATCCCCCCTACATTCCTGGCCTAGCCACTTCTGGCCACGGGATCTCCACTGGGAGCTGACCAAAATCAGTACCGACTGAATTAAAACCCAACCGGGGACATTTCCTAGGAAAGTTGGCTTTAAGGACCACATGTGTTGGAATGTCACTTAGACCATGATGGATTAAGTCTTTACAGTTTTCTGTAAATGTCCTTTACTCACTACTTAAAGCTACAAAATTGGGTAATTTCCCCTTGCAAAACTTTTCTGGTTATTTTCCGTGGGTTAAAATTGCAGGGCAGTACCCAACCTTCAGGACAAACGATGGCATGGCATGGCACCATATTTCAGTCCATTCACCAGGCACCCATTGGCAGCCTAGGATGCGATGGGGTAGGGGAGGTTCGCCGGCACCCTTTTCAGGGCCTTTTGCTGCAGATATGCCTTCACAGGAAGGTAAGATTGTGATCAATAGCGATGTCTTATTTGAGGAAAACCTCTGGTTGCTTTTGACACAGGAACCTCTGACATACCCTGTGTGGGACGCCACCCAGGAGTTGGGGAGGGATTTGGTAATGGGCTTTCTTTACTTTTCTAGAAGCATGGCCCCAGTAGGCTTCTTCAGTTCCCAAGGACTCTACCTTGGAGTGCCTTTTAACCCCCTGGAAATAATTTCATTTCAAAACTTAGGAAAGGACTGAACTCCTGTAATAGTGCATGGCCTCGGTGGGATCTATGAGTTAGATTTCCTCTGCAGGAAACAAGGCAAATGGGACCTAGGGTACCTTCATTGCTTTACACCAAGACCCCAACCTAAGGGCCTTTTGCAGAATGTGTTTGCCCAAATAGGTCAGCTAGTAAACCCCTTCCTGACATATTGGATGACAATTATCTAAATAAGCCTCCTCCTAGTAAACCCAGGTTGCTGGAGGATACACAGGCCATCCCTAGCAAGGAGGACTCTGACTTTATCTCTCTGTTCCTCCTCATAGATATGGGGTCTTCTCCCTCACTCATTTCCCAGGTTAATGGCTATAACTGGAGCCAACTGTGTTTAGTCTTCCTCGGGTTGGAGACTTTAAGGAATATTCCCAAGCAGCTGCTGAAACTCCATTTGTTTTGGGGAAATTCCCTGTCTTCTCTGTCCCAACGTGGACTGCCTAACCCCTTTCTCTCCCTGTTGGTGGGAAAGCATCGCATCTACTCCTCTGTTGGAGCAGATGAGCTCTAAAACCAGGAACTCTTTCTCTGCATTCTGGCAACGCTTCATCTCTTCTGTCGCTCCCTTTTCTTGTTTCTATACCAACTTGGTTACGGCCTACATAACTGGCCTCTAGATCATCCTTGGTGCCTCCTGCACCATGGTTCCTCTTCTCTACACTGTCAAAGAGCAAGAAGAGCACCCGATGGACCTAACACCTCCCACTCCAGGTTTGCCTTCCAGTATCTCAGGTAAAAATCAAAAATGGGGTGGGCCCAGGTGGAATATAAATCAGTATTTAAACTAAGTTTAATTTGCTGGTTTAATTAACATAATCATGTCTTTTTTTTCCTTTTTTTTGTATGTTATGTGTATTTTTTACTCCCAAATACGTATATTTTTTCAGAGTTACAAGATTAATTGTTCATGCACCACACCCAGTGCTCCATTCAATAAGTGCCCTCCTCAATACCGACCACCAGGTTCACCCAACCCCCAACCCCCTCCTCCAAAACACTCAGTTGGTTGCTCAGAGTCCACAGACTCTCATAGTTCATCTCCCCCTCTGATTTCTCCCCATTCCCCCTTCTCTTCCTTCTCACAATGCCCTCCATGTTTTTCCTTATTTTCCACACATAAGTGAGACCATAAGACAATTGGCTCTCTCTGCTTGACTTATTTCACTCCACATAATCTCTTCCAGTCCCGTACATGTTGATACAAGAGCTGGATATTCATCCTATCTAATGGAGGCATAATATTTCATTGTATATATGGACCATATCTTCTTTATCCATTCATCTGTAGAAAGGCATTTTGGTTCATTCCACAGTTTGGTGACTGTGACCATTGCTGCTATGAACATTGGTTGTCATGTGGCCCTTCTTTCTACTGCATCTGCTTTACATGGGTGTTTATTTTAAAAAATCTCTTTACTAGAGTTAACATAATAAATTACATATCTTATGATAAAAATACATATTCAAATTCTTAACATAGATGTTTTTACATTTTTAAGATATTTAAATGAGAAATAAACATTGGTAGTTTCAGAGACATTTTGGTTGTATATGGAAATTCAAATACTTTCCAAAAAAAGTATAGTAAGCTTAATAAACATTTTAAATGACAGAATAAATAGAATATCTCAGATATCTCAATCTTATCCCTAACAGAAATTGATATTTTAGGAATTTTCTTTTCTTTTTCCCCATAAAAGATTATTTCATTTTTTCAGTATTACAAGATTTATTGTTCATGCAATACACCCAGTGCTCAATGCAATACATGCCCTCCTCAATACCCACTACCAGGCTTACCCAGCCCCCCACCACCACCCCTCCTAAACCCTCAGTTTGTTGCACAGAGTCCACAGACTCTCAAGGCTCATCTCCCCTTTTGATTTCTCCCATTCACCTTTCCCTTCCTTCTCAAAATGCTATACTCAGCACGTAAGTGAGACCATAAGGTAATTGGCTTTCTCCACTTGACTTATTTCACTCTGCATAATCTCTTCCAGTCCCATCCATGTTGATACAAAAGTTGGGTATTCATCCTTTCTAATGGAGGCATAAAATTCCATTGTATATATGTATCATATCTTCTTTATCAATTCATCTGTTGAAAGGCATTTTGGTTCTTTCCACAGTTTGAAAATTGTGGCCATTGCTGCTATGAACATTAGGGTATGTATGGCCCTTCTTTGTAATACATCTGCTTCTTGGGGTAAATACCCAGTAGTGGGCTGGGAGGGTCATAGGGTAGCTCTATTTTTAATTTCTTCAGGAATCTCCACACTGTTTCCAAAGTGGCTGCACCAGCTTGCAATCCCACCAACAGCGTAAGAGGGTGTACCATTTTCTACACCCTCTCCAACATTTGTTGTTTACTGTCCTGTTGATTTTGGCCATTCTAACTGGTGTAAGGTGGTATCCCAGTGTGGTTTTGATTTGAATCTCCTTGATGGCTAAAGATGATGAACATTTTTTCTTGTGTCTGTTAGCCATTTGTATGTCTTCTTTGGAGAAGTGTCTGTTCATGTCTTCTGCCCATTTTTTGATGTGATTATCAGCTTTGTGGGTGTTGAGTGTAAGGAGTACTTTATAGATCTTAGATATCAGACCTTGGTCTGTAGTGTCATTTGCAAATATCTTCTCCCTTTCTGTGGGTTGCCTGTTTCTTTTGTTGATTGTTTCCTTCGCTGTGCGAAGTTTTTATCTTGATGAAGTCCCAAAAGTTCAATTTCGCTTTTGCTTCCTTTGCCTTTGGAGACATGTCCTGAAAGAAGTTGCTGTGGCTGAGGTCGAAGAGGTTACTTCCTATGTTCTCCTCTAGGGTTTTGATAGATTCCTGCCTCGCATTGAGGTCTTTTATCCATTTGGAGTTTATCTTCATGTATGGTGTAAGAGAATGGTCAAGTTTCTTTCTTCTACATATCTGTCCAATTTTCCCAGGACCATTTATTGAAGAGACATTTTTCCACTGGATACGTTTTCCTGTTTTGTCAAAGATTATTTGACCATAGAGTTGTGGGTCCATATCTGGGCTCTCTATTCTGTTCCACTGGTCTATGTGTCTGTTTTTGTGCCAGTACCATGCTGTCTTGGTGATCACCGCTTTGTAGTAAAGCTTGAAATGGGGCAATGTGATGCCCCCAGCTAGGTTTTTCTTTTTTAGCATTTGCTTAGCATTTCGGAGTCTTTTCTGGTTCCATACAAATTTTAGGATTGTTTATTCCAGGCCTTTGAAAAAATCCAGTGGAATTTTGATCGGGATGGCATTGAAAGTATAGATTGCTCTTGGCAGTATAAACATTTTAACAATGTTTATTCTTCCAATCCAGGAACATGGAATGCTTTTCCACCTTTTTGTATCTTCTTCAAATTCTTTCATCTGCTTTCTGTAGTTCTTCAAGCACAGATCTTTGAGCTCTTTGGTTAGGTTTATTCCCAGGTATCTTATGGTTTTTGGTGCTATCGTAAATGGAATAGATCCCCTAATTTCTCTTTCCAAAGTTTCATTGTTAGTGTATAGGAAAGCAACTGATTTCTGTGTATTGATTTTGTTTCCTGCCACATTACTGAACTGCTGTATGAGTTCTAGTAGTTTGAGGGTGGAATCTTTTGGGTTTTCAATATAGAGTAACATATGGTCTGCGAAGAGAGAGAATTTGACTTCTTCATTGCCAATTTGATTTTCTTTTATTTCTTTTTATTTTCTGATTGCTGTCGCTAGGAGTTCTAGCACTATGTTGAACAAGAGTGGTGAGAATGGGCCTCCTTGTCATGTTCCTGATCTCAAAGGGAAGGCTGCCAGCTTTTCCCCGTAGAGAATGATATTTGCTGTGGGCTTTTCATAGATAGACTTGATGATGTTGAGGAATGTTCCTTCTATCCCTATACATTGAAGAGTTTTGATCAGGAACAGATGCTGAATTTTGTCAAAAGCTTTTTCTGCATCCATTGAGAGGACCATGTGGTTCTTCTCTCTTCTCTTATTGATCTGTTCTATCACATGGGTTGATTTGCGAATGTTGAACCACCCTTGCATCCCAGGGAAAAATCCCACTTGGTCATGATGAATAAACTTTTTAATGTGCTGTTGGATCCTATTAGCTAGGATCTTGTTGAGAATCTTGGCATCCATATTCATCAGGGATATTGGTCTGAAATTCTCCTTTTGGGTAGGGTCTTTGCCTGGTTTGGGGATCAGGGTAATGCTGGCTTCATAGAACGAGTCTGGAAGTTTTCCTTCTGTTTCTATTTTTTGAAACAGTTTCTGGAGAATAGGTATTATTTCTTACTTGAAGGTTTGGTAGAATTACTCAGGGAATCCGTCTGGTCCTGGACTCTTGTTTTTTGGGCGGTTTTTGATCACTGCTTCCATCTCATTACTAGATATTGGTCTATTCAGGTTTTCAATTTCTTCCTGTTTCAGTCTTGGAAGATTATGGGTTTCCAGGAATGCATCCATTTCTTCTAGGTTGTTGAACTTATTGGCATATAGTTGTTGATAATAATTTCTGATGATTGCTTATATTTCCTTTGGATTAGTCGTGATCTCTCCCTTTTCATTCATAATTTTGTTAATTTGGGTCCTCTCTCTTTTCTTTTGGATGAGTTTGGCCAGTGGCTTATCAATCTTATTGATTCTTTCAAAGAACCAACTTCTGGATTCATGGATGGGTTCTACTATTTCTCTACTTTCCAATTCGTTGATCTCTGCTCTGATCTTGATTATTTCCCTTTTTGTACGTGGGGTTGGCTTCCTTTGTTGTGGATTTTCCAGTTCTTTGAGGTGTAAGGAGAGCTGGTGTAATTGAGATTTTTCAATTTTTTTGAGTGAGGCTTGGATGCCTATGTATTTCCCCCTTAGGACTGCCTTTGCCGTATCCTATAAGTTTTGCATCAATTTGTCCTCATTCTCATTGATCTCCATGAATAGTTTAAGCTCATCTTTGATTTCCTGGTTGATCCCAGCATTCTTGAGCAGGTTGGTCTTTAGCCTCCAAGTGTTTCAATTCCTTGCAAACTTCTTCTTGTGGTTGAGTTCCAGTTTCAGAGCATTGTGGTCTCAGAAAATGCAGGGAATCATCCCAATCTTTTGCTATTGGTTGAATCCTTATTTGTGGCCCAGTATGTGGTCTATCCTGGAGAATGTTTTGTGTGCGCTCAAGAAAAATGAGTATTCTGGTTTTTTTTTTGAGTGGAATATTCTGTATATATCTATGAGGTCCATCTGGTCCAATGTGTCATTCAAAGCTCTTGTTTCTTTATTGATTTTCTGTTTAGATGATCTTTCTGCCCCTGAGAGTGGTGTGTTAAGGTCTCCTACTATGATTTTATTCATATCAATGTGAGTCTTTATTTTGATTAACAGTTGCTTTATGTAGTTGGCTGCTTGTATATTGGGGGCATAAATGTTTACAATTGTTAGATCTTCTTGGAGGATAGACCCTTTCCGAATGATGTGATGTCCTTCTGTATCTCTGATTATAGTCTTTAGCTGAAAATCTATTTTATCTGATAGGAAAATTGCTCCCCCAGCTTTCTTTTGCAGCCCATTGTCATGAAAGATGGTTCTCCATCCTTTCACTTTCAGTCTGGATGTATCTTTTGGTTCCAAATGAGTCTCTTGTAGACAGCATATGGACGGGTCCTGCCATTTTAACCATTCTTCAACCCTGTGCCTTTTTATGGGAGCATTTAGGCTATTCACGTTGAGAGTGATTATTGAAAGATAAGTGCTTATTGACATCATGTTGCCTGTGTAGTCCTTGTTTCTATTGATTGTACATTTCTGTTCTAAGACACTCATGGGTTCTCTCTACTTTTATAGAACCCCCTTTAATATTTCCTGAAGTGCTGGTTTCTTGGTCATATACTCTTTTAATCCTTTCCCATCTTGGAAGCTCTTTATCTCTCCATCCATTTTGAATGTCAGCCTTGCTGGGTAACATATTCTTGGCTGCATGTTCTTCTCAGTTAGTGCCCTGAATATGTCTTGCCAGCCCTTTCTGGCTTGCCAGGTTTCTGTGGACAGGTCTGATGTTATTCTAATAGGTCTTTTTCCGGATATAAGGGATCTCTTCCCCCTAGCTGCTCTCAGGACCTTTTGTCTAAAATTATAATTTGCAATTTTTAGTATCATGTGTCTTGCTGTAGTTCTAGACTCTTTGATCTTGGCAGGTGTCCATTCTGCCTCTAGGACACGAACCCTTGTTCCACTCCCCAGATTGGGGAAATTTCTATTCAGAATTTGGTCAGCTATATCTTCTAGTCTTCTGTCTTTCTCTACCCCCTCTGAGATTCCAATAATTCTGACGTTGGAATGTTTCATTTTTCATATTTTTTTATTGTTTCAGTGTTACAAGATTTATTGTTCCTGCACCACACCCAGTGCTCCATGCAATACGTGCTCTTCCCATTACCCACCACCAGGCTTGACCAACGCCCACCCCCCTTCCTTTCCAAAACCCTCAGTTCTTTGCTCATAGTCCACAGTCTCTCATGGATCATCTCCCCCTCTGGTTTCCCCCCATATTCCCCTCCCTTCCTTCTCACAATGCCCTCCATGTTTTTCTTTACGCTCAGCATGTAAGTGAGACCATAAGATAATTGGTTCTCTCTGCTTGACTTATTTCACTCTGCATAATCAAATGAAACTTGACCATTCTCTTACACCATACACAAAGATAAACTCAAAATGGATTAAAGATCTCAACTTGAGGCAGGAATCCATCAAAATCTTAGAGGAGAACATAGGGAGTAACCTCTTCGACATCAGCCACAGCAACTTCTTTCAGGACATGTCTCCAAAGACAAAGGAAACAAAAGCGAAATTGAACATTTGGGACTTCATCAAGATAAAAAGCTTCTGCATAGCGAAGGAAACAGTCAACAAAACAAACAGGCAACCCACAGAATGGGAGAAGATATTCGCAAATGACACCACAGACAAAGGTCTGATATCCAAGATCTATTAAGAACTCCTCAAACTCAACACTCACA
Organism: Procyon lotor; assembly: GCA_028646535.1. Lineage (NCBI taxonomy): Eukaryota > Metazoa > Chordata > Mammalia > Carnivora > Procyonidae > Procyon > Procyon lotor. The sequence continues at coordinate 60,068,968 of CM053612.1, read as the reverse complement.
AAACCAATAATTACATCAAATCATGGGCAGAAGACATGAACAGACACTTCTCCAAAGAAGACATACAAATGGATAACAGACACATGAAAAAATGTTTATCATCTTTAGCCATTAGCTCCCTGAGATACCACCTTACACCAGTTAGAATGGCCAAAATCAACAGGACAGTAAACAACAAATGTTGGAGAGGGTGTAGGAAAGGGGCACCCTCCTATACTGTTGGTGGGATTGCAAGCTGGTGCAGCCACTTTGGAAAATAGTGTGGAGATTCCTCAAGAAATTAAAAATAGAGCTACCCTTTGACCCTGCCATCAAACGTGAAACTTCTATCAAGGTTTACTGAAGGTCAAATAAGCTTGTGTTATCTGTTAAAATTTGTTAACAAAAAGATGACTAGAATAATGGTTAATTGTCTGTCTCAAAGTTTTCATGGGTAATTGTTAAGATAGCTTTCAAAGTCTTTGGTAACCTGAAACTTTAAAGTTTTTTTTTTATTTTTTTTCTGATACTTTAAAGTTTTACATGGGTAATAAATGGAATTAAATTCATTGGACATGTAAGCCGTTTCCAAATAGGATAAAGTGCTAAAACATAGAGTACTCGATGCAGTTTTGTGTTTTTGACTTCTTATTGCAAAGAAACTAAGAATATTTAAATCTGTTGGTAAACATGGTTTGTGCTTAACTGATTCATAAATTTGCCATCTAAAGAATTCTGTTGTAACAGTTCACAATTGGTTAATACTTAGTTGTCACTGGAGATCAAAGTGTCTAAGAGTGCAAATTTCTGCTACCTGTAACTAAGCCTGATAGAAATAAGGGAAATAACTCTGTATGTGGAAAAGTAGGAGATATTTAAGAAAGATATGAAGAATGGGAATGCATTTTTGTTGAAGGTAAAAGAAGGTAATTTTTTCCTAAATGAGATGGTTGTTTGGAGAGAAATGGCTTGGGACAAAATTTCAATGCAAAGGAAAGTTGTAGAAGGTTTATGATGGAAAAACTTTGGAACGGAATTTTAGGTGTGGTCAGGATGGACTAAGATGGAAATAAATGGATTTTAAAGTACACTGGTATTAGATGGAATGTCTACTTTCTCTCTGTTCAAAAAGAATTTTCTTAGATTAATTGATCTGTTTTTAAGAAAATGTAAATAATTTTCTCTCTGCCTGCCTAGAAAAAACAGTTTCTATGTTTTATCAGATCTTTAACATCCCTAATCCTATTTAGACATGTACTTTAAAACTTCCTAAAGTTTTAACAAACTTCCCCATGATTTAAATCTTGAACAAAGTCTTGACTAGTTAGGCTTGCTTGTTTGGTATGTTACATTCTGTTCTGGCTGTTGAAATGTTATGTGTCAGTGTGTGACAGAATAACAATTTCCTTGTCCACAGTATCGTAGTGAACTCTCATATCAGATCATTAATAATGTCCATTTCTGAGTTTTTTGTCATTTATAATTGTTCTAATTCTCTTGTGAAATGAGTTTTATCTTCAAAGAGATTCATATAAAGGACTTTCAGGACAAATACAGGTATTCAATATATTGAAAATCCTAAAACTTAAATGGGTAAGAATTTCCAGAAACTAAAGCTGCACTCAAACTAAACCAGAATTAGTAACATGGGACTAAACGAACTAAAAGATTATAGTGCTGTGACTCTTTTTGCTTTCTTTTCTTGGTATACACATTTTTTTTATTAACATATAATGTGTCATTTGCCCCAGGGTACATGTTTGTGAATCGTCAGGCTTCACAGAACTTACCATAGCACATACCCTCCCCAATGTCCAGAGCCCAGCCACCCTATCCCTTCCCCTCACCTTCCAGCCATCCTTCCTTAGTTGGTTTCGTGAGTCTAGGAGTCTCTTATGATTTGTCTCCTTCACCATCCCTTCCTGTTTCATTTCTCTCCCCCACCCTCCCACAAACCCCTGCCTTGCCTCTCAAATTCCTCATATCAGAGAGATCATATGATAATTGTCTTTCTCTGACTGACTTATTTCGCTTAGCATAATACCCTCCAGTTCCATCCATGTCGTTGCAAATTGCAAGGTTTCATTTCTCTTGATGGCTGCATAGTATTCCATTGTGCATATATACCACATCTTCTTTATCCATTCATCTGTTGATGGACATCTAGGTTTTTTCCATAGTTTCGCTATTGTGGACATTGCTGCTATAAACATTCAGGTGCATGTGCCCCTTCGGATCATGACATTTGTTATCTTTAGGGTAAATATCCAGTAGTGAGATTGCTGGGTCATAGGGTAGCTCTATTTTCAACTTTTTGAGGAACCTCCATACTGTTTTCCAGAGTGGCTGTACCAGCTTGCATTCCCACCAACAATGTAGGAGGATTCCCCTTTCTCCACATCCTCACCAACATCTGTCGTTTCCTGACTTGCTATTTTTAGCCATTCTGACTGGTGTGAGATGTGGTTTTGATTTGTATTTCTCTGATGCTGAGTGATGTTGAGCACTTTTTCATGTGTCTGTTGGCTATCAAGAAATTGGCAGAAGATATGAACAGACATTTCTGCATAGTGCTGTGACTCTTACCTGAAACATTGCTTGTTTTCTAATGTTTGCTCTTCCACACCAAGGAAATTTTTACTTAAGATATCTATGACTTACAGAAATGTAAAAATATTCATTTGTAAACAAATCAGGCATTCAACTTTTCTCTCTATCTGAACCCTCTGAAACTCAAAAGGTCTCAGTAAGTATTCCTTTTTCCATGGCAATCCTAGTCATTTGTATAAGTTCAATAAGACTCTGTTCTCCTTTTAACAGGACACTATTGGAAACATTGGTTATCTTACCAAGGTTTTGACTGGAATGTCATGTTTGAGAAAGACATGCATGGATTCATATATGACCAGAGCGCTTTAAGGAGCTAAAGTTGACTTTCGGAAACCTGGGGCCATAAAGCCCCTTGGAACTTTTGGCCTGATACCTTGTTTCCAGAGTTCCCAGCAGCCTCATCAGATGAATAAAGAATGTCACTTTGTGGCAGGTGCAGGAACCTCAGGATTCTTTGGGGACCTCAGAAAGAGGAATTTGCCCAATCTGCAGGTATTGCAGGCATGTCTGATGGCAAGTACTTGGCTTGGCTTCTGGCCCCAGAGGCTACTAAAAGTTCAACCTAGAGATTTCTTATAAGAAGTCCCAGCATGTGAGACTGTGGACTCTGAGCAACAAACTGAAGGTTTGGAGGGGAGGGAGTGGGGTTTGGGCGATCCTGGTGGTGGGTATTGAAGAGGGCACATATTGCATGGAACACTGGGTGTAGTACATAAACAATGAATCTTGTAACACTGAAAAAATAAAATAAAAGTATTTGGGGGAAAAAGAAGTTTCAGCAAAGCAGATTCTAAAAGATCTATATGATCACTCATTCTTGCTGAGCTTATGTAAATTAGGCCAAGTTTGTTAAAACTGGCCTTATTTTTTCAAATAAATTAGTCCTGATTTGACTATCTCTAGAAATGAGGGTTATTTTAGAGAGAAAAATTATGTTTCAATTAATTACACACCTTTGTGGATATTAAATTCTAGATTTGATTGCCTTTATTTTCCCCCAAATACGTTAATTTTATTTTTTCAGTATTACAAGATTAATTGTTCATGATTTGATTGTCTTTAAATGTTTGTTGTTTGTCTAAGCTAGACAACTTGAGGTAAACTTCAGAGAAGTTGCATAATAGCTCATTTAGGCGATCTTGCTTTTTATTCTGTGGGGATAATAACAGGACCCCATGGTACATGATTAAACAACTGGAAAATTAAAAAAAAAACTGGAAAATGGAATTGATTCCCCAACAATTGTATAACGTAACCATCGCACTGACCAATTCTATGTGTCTGGGATAATGAAATTTCCTAAAAGTCAGAAGTATATCCAACTCCATGGGATTAACTATGGACTTGTGAAGGTAATAGATGACCCAACTTTCCTTATGATTGGATTGGATGATGCATGCGGGACTCCCCTTATCTCTTGACAAATTTTCTCCCACTTGCCAGTGATCCTTTGTAATTAGGATATTGTTAAGGCTAGACCTCAAAATTGGTTTCTTAATTGTTTCATCACTCACAAGTCCTATTTATCCTGAGTTACAGTTGCAAACAAAGGCTTTAGCTACGCATAGGACATATCTCCTGATAAAAGGAGCCTCAAAGCTCACTATGGGACAGTCCCTGACTGTAATGACTTTTACGAGTGTCTTAGAAACCAAAGGCCACCAATAGATGATGGAGGCTGACTTACTAAATACCAGGTTACATTTACAGATATGCCTGAAATAATACTTAAAACCCTGTCAGACTTTAAACCCATCTACCCTTATGCCTAGACCTGACCATTGTACTTCTCTATAAAGCATAACTATTCGGAGGTTATTGATACTGCTTACTTTAGTTGGACAGATTTAAGATCCCTCTATTAAAAATACAAATGACAGTTGGTTTACTGATGACAATAGTTTTCATAAAAAGAATAAGAAATGCTGGGTATGCCATAGTGCTCACTCATGCTTTGCAATTGCCAAAGCCTTAAAAATAAATATTAATACTGACTCTAAATATGCTTTCCTAGTCCTACATGTCCATGGAGCAATGGAAGAAAAGGGGATTATTATCGAGGCATAACTCCAAAATCAAATACAGGCCTGAAATTATTACTCTACTTAAGGCTGTACACCTACCTAAGGAGATAGCTGTAATTCACTGCAAAAGACATCAAAGGATTATAATCTTAGGAACCAATGAAAGTAATATAGGGTTTACACCAGGCCACTGATTTGGGTAAAAAGACCATGGAGGTGACAAAAACTTCATGAAGAAAAATTGTCCCTAGATTTGGACTCTCTTGGTCCTTACAAAGTAACAATGGACTGCCTTTTAGTACACATTAGAAAATGGCCCTCTAAAACTGAAGAGCCCTTGATATCTTGACTACAGTTATAGACACCGAGAATTGGAGGACTGTCTCCTAATGGGACCCAATGGTTATACAGCTCTAACTTGTGTTCATGGCTTCCCCTAGGCTGGATAGGCCTGGATTCACAGATGCATTATTAAAACCATTACCAACTTTGCCAAACTTCCAAAACTTAAAACAATGGTGAACTCGCTCTGTGTCTCATTAGTATGACCAACTAACATCCACTTTTATTCCCCCTTTGGGACTAGAGGGAGTTGTTTGGCACATGAAAGATCTTAACAAGTATATGGTTAAAGACCTTAGTTAAATAACTCAAACACAAATTCGTAAAGCAGTTTTACAAAATAGAATGGCCTTAGCTGTCCTAACAGCCACACAGGTCTGCACATGTGCAATCATCAAAACAGACTGTTGTGTGTACATCCAAGATTATCAAAAAAATGTTACAGGACTAATAAAAGATATGAATACCCAAATTGGGGCTCTACAAAATCCTTCTTTGGTTTTTGGTTAAGTTCCTGGTTTAAAGGAGGATTATGGGGCTCCTGGGTGGCTCAGTCATTAAGCGTCTGCCTTCGGCCCAGGTCATGATCCCAGGGTCCTGGGATAGAGCCCCGCATCGGGCTCCCTGCTCAGCAGAAAGCCTGCTTCTCCCACTACCATTGCCTCTGCCTGTGTTCCCTCTCTCACTATGTTTCACTCTGTCAAATAAATAAAATCTTTAAAAAAAATAAAGGAGGATTATGGTCAGCAATTAAAGATCTCTTTTTTGGACTTTACATTCTTATAGCCTTACTAATCTTAATGTGTTGTTTTCTTCAGTGTTTCTCTACTTGGTGCCAAGACTCCATGGCTAGAATGACTTCACGTCAGCAGATGATCCTCACCATTCACAGAGATACTTCTTTACTGTCAGCGTTGGATTCAGCTGCATCTGTCTTTCATAACTCCTCTGTACATTCCCCTCTGAGCAGGGAGCTGGATGTGGGGCTTGATCATGTTGAAAGTGATAATTTAAAAATAAGTTTTTATTGACATCATGTTGCCTGTGAAGTCCTTGTTTCTATAGATTGTCTCTGTAAATTTCTGTTCTATGTCACTCTTGGGTTCTTTCTTCTTTTATAGAACTCCCCTTAATATTTCTTGTAATGCCAGCTTGGTGATCACATACTCTTAAACCTTGCTGGTCTTGGAAGCTCATCCATTTTGAATGTCAGCCTCACTGGATAAAGTATTCTTGGCTGCATGTTCTCATTTAGCTCACTTCTCATTAGCACTGAATATGTCTTGCCAGCCCTTTCTGGCTTGCCAGGTTTCTGTAGACAGGTCTGACATTATTCTGATGGATCTTCCTCTGTACATACAGAATCTGTTCCCCCTAGTTGCCCTTAGGACCTCTTGTCTAAAATTATGTGTTGTGAATTTCACAATCAAGTGTCTGGAGGTCTTTCTAGATTCGTTTATCTTGGGGGTGTCCTTTCTGCCTCTAGGACATTAACACATGTTCCCAAATTTACATCTTTAATCCATATTGAATTTTTTGTTTGTGTGTATTATCTAAGAATGTGCTCCAGTTTCTTTCTTCTTCTTGTTTTTCTAGTGTTCCCAACACTATTTTTTTGTAGAGACTGTCTTTTTTTCCTTTAGATGATCTTTCTTGCTTCATTGAAGTTTAATTGGCCATAGTGTTGTGGGTTCATTTCTGGGTCTTCTATTCTGTTTTATTGATCTATGTGTCTATTTTTGTGCCAGTACCATACTGTCTTAATCACTAGAGTTTTGTAATATAACAAATTCTAGAATTGTGTTACCTACAGCTTTGATTTTCTTTTTCAATTTTGATTTGGCTATTTAAAGTCTTTTGTGGTTTCATACTAATGGTAGGTTTGTTTGTTCTGGCTCTGTGAAAAATGCTGTTGGTATTTTGATAGTGATTGCATTAAGCGGACACAACTAGTTTTTGTGTATTGATTTTGTAGTCTGTAATTTTACTGAATTTGTTTATTTGTTCTAACAGTTTTTGAGTGAAATTCTTAGGGTTTCTTTTTTTGTGAGATTTTTTAACTTATTCATGAAAGAGAGAGAGAGGGAGGGAGAGAGAGAGAGAGAGAGAACATTCTGGGGGGAGGGGCAGAGGGAGTGAAAGTCTCAAGCAGACTCCATGCTAACCATGAGGCCTGATGGAGGGCTTAATCTCGACCCTGAGGCCACAGCCTGAGCTGAAACCAAGATTCAGTCACTTAACTGACTGAGAAACCCAGGTGCCTCAACTCTTAGTGTTTCTATATATAATATATCATTTGCAAACAGAGATATTTTAATTTTTGTTTTCCATTTTGGATGTCTTTTATAGCCTTTTATTATTTAATAACTCTGAAGGGACTCCCAGTACTATTTTGGAAAACAAAAGTGGTGAGAATGAGCATTGTAGACTTGTTTCTGATCTTAAAGGGAAACAGTTTCAGCTATTATTAGGCATTGAATATGCTGTTAGCTCTGTGTTTTTCACATATGGCCTTTTTACATTAAAGCACATTATGCACATTCCATTTATTATAAAAGGATGTCAGATTTTGTCAAATGTTTTTCTGCATCTATTGGGTTGATTGTAAGATTTTTATCTTTCATTTTGTTAAGGATGGTGTATCGCATTTATTGACTTGCATATGTTAAGCCATGCTTCCATCTCAGGAATAAATCTAACTTAATCATGATATATGATCTTTTCAATGTATTGTTGAATTTGGTTTGCTAATATTTTGTTGAGATTTTTGCATCTATGTTCATGTGGGATGTTAGCTCATATTTTTTTTTTCTTATAGTGTCCTTGTCAGCCTCTGGTATTAGGTTAATACTGGACTTGTAAAACGACTTTGGGAGTGTTCCCTCCTCTGCAACTTTTATATTCCCTCTCCCCAACATTTAATGTTTTGAGTTAAAAGTTACATATTTTATATTGTGTATTCATTAAAACTATTTACAGCCATTTTTAATATTTTTGTTTTTTTACCCTTTATGTTAGAGTAATAAATTGCTTACTCAGCACCATTGCAATATTAGAGAATTCCGAATTTAATTATGTATTTACTCTTATGATACTTTGATATGTTCTCATATTACTAATTTACCATCCTTTTAATTTTAGCTTGATGAACTCTCCTTAACATTTCATATAAGGCCAGTTTAGTGGTAATTCTTTCAGTTTTTGTGTGTTTGGAAAACTCTCCCTCGATTCAAAAGGAAAATTTGCTGGTAGAATAATCTTGGTGGGTAGTTTTTTTTAATCCTGTATTTGAATATATTGCATTCCTTTCTATCCTCCATAATTTCTGTGGAAAAATCCACTGATAGTCTTATGGGAGGGTTTACCTTTTATGTAATAAGGGGCTTTTAAGATTCTCCCTTTGTCTTTAACTTTTGTGTATTTAATTATACCATATCTTAGAGTGGGTCTCCTTTGATTCATATTATTGGGTGTTCTTTATGCTACTTTGCTGAGCTTAGGATCTTGTCTTTAAGATCAAGTCTTCAGAATCTTGATTAGTTTTCAGTCATTATTTCTTTGAATAAGCTTTTTTCTCCTTTCTTTCTCTTTATGCCTTCAAGGGTACCTGGAACCCCCGGAAAAATATTAAACAACAACAAATAAATAAACAAACAAACAAACAAACAAAGTGCAGTTTTCAAATAGGCACACAAGAACTTCCTGCAGTTATTCTGACTGAGCTCAGCACAGAAAAACAAAAACAAAACAGAAACAAAAATGCCATCTCCCACTTTCTCCCTGGAAGGAATTTGACTGCTTATTTTCCTACCTGCTTCCTGAGGTTTCAGTTTCTTATCACCCTACTTGTAGGAGCAGAATAGGAACCCATCCTGCTGAGAGCAATATAGAACTGGTGGAATGTCCTCCACTGTCTCCCTTTGGCTCACTCCAAGAGTAGTCTCCAACAAAGTCTCAAAAATTTCTCAGGAAATAGTTTGCTTTTGTAGGCTCCCAAGAGGACCTCAGTTAGCACTTTGATGCAGGCAGATTAGAAGCCAGACCCTCAGACAGCAATTGGAAAACTATGCAGTTAAACCCCTTCCAGGGAGAAACTAGGAGATGAATAGTTTTGCCTGTTTCTTCTGGGCTGAGGCCAATTGTATACCTACAAGGAGTGTCTGTGTGCCCATTTAAAAACTTCTTTGTTGACTGTATTTCTATGGGACTGATAAATACAAGCTTCATTAGCTGCCAAAGCTTTGTGGTTTAGGGAGGTCTGTTCCTCAGGTGTAGCAGCTGTGAAACTTGGTGTGTTAGACATGTGAAAAAAAATTTTCTTGAGTGATGTTAATGACTTGGTTTTACTGTTGGAGTAAACTGAAAGGTAATGTGAGGAAAGTTCCCACTGGATTTTCTGACTCTGGAGATGATGCCAGTCAGCAGCTAGATGTGGACTACTTAGGAATTAGACGCCAAGGGAACAGCTGGGAAAGCATGTGATCAAAGTCCTTCCAGGGAAATACTGGGAGGTGGGCATTTTTGTCTGTTGCCTCTTTACTGATATTCAGAAGTAGCTGCAGCAAACACCTGCATACCGATTTAATAACTGTTTTTTGGTCTGCTATAGTCTTGTGGGACTTGTGAATGTTATTCTCATTGGCTCTCAGAACTATTTGACTTGAGGGCTCATCCCTCACGTGGTAGCATTAAAAATTAGATTGTGAGACATGTGGTACACACTTTCATTCCTCAGGGATAAGCTGGGAATTGGGGGTACCCTAATTGTGAGACACTGTTGTGGAAGTGGAGTTTCTGACAAGAATGTGTCTCAGCCATTCTTGCACTTTTGGATTTGGGTATTTTCTAAGTCATCCAATGTGCATGAGTCACTAAACTAGTATTTGGATTTATCTCAGATGGAATTTATCTGTGTGCAGCTGTATATTTGATGCATCCATGGGAAGAGGGAAATTCAGGAGCCTGTTGTGTCACCATCTTGATGATGTTCTCATGATCCATTTTAGAATTAGCCTTTTCTTTATGGTACATATATACAATGGAATATTATGCCTCCATTAGAAAGGACAAATATCCCACTTTTATATTAACATGGATGGGACTGGAAGAGATTATGCGGAGTGAAATAAGTCAAGCAGAGAGAGCCAATTACCTTATGGTCTCACTTACATGCTGAGCATAAAGAAAAACATGGAGGGGGGCGCCTGGGTGGCTCAGTCGTTAAGCGTCTGCCTTCGGCCCAGGTCAGATCCCAGAGTCCTGGGATCGAGCCCCGCATCGGGCTCTCTGCTCTGCAGGAAGCCTGCTTCTCCCGCTACCATTCCCTCTG
>CM053612.1:60040661-60058184 GCA_028646535.1 Procyon lotor | reverse complement strand
ACAAAATTCAGCATCCGTTCCTGATTAAATTCTACAAAGTATAGGGATAGAAGGAACATTCCTCAACATCATCAAATCTATCTATGAAAAGCCCACAGCAAATATCATTCTCAATGGGGAAAAGCTGACAGCCTTCCCTCTGAGATCAGGAACACGACAAGGATGCCTACTCTCACCACACATGTTCAACATAGTGCTAGAAGTCTTAGCGACAGCAATCAGACAACAAACAGAAATAAAAGGCATTCAAATTGGCAGTGAAGAAATCAAACTCTCTCTCTTCGCAGACCACTTGTCACTTTATATGGAAAACCCACAGACTCCAACCCCAAACTACTAGAACTCATACAGCAATTCAGTAATGTGGAAGGATACAAAATCAATGCACAAAAATCAGTTGCTTTCCTATAAACTAACACTGAATGTGGAAAGAGAAATTAGAAAATCTATTCCAAATACATTATATGTTAATAAATATTTAAAAAAAAGAAAATTTATTCCATTTACGATAGCACCAAAAACCATAAGATACCTGTGATTGAACCTAAACAAAATGTCGAAGGATCTGTACTCGAAGAACTGCAGAATGCTCATGAAAGAAATTGAAGAAGACACAAAAACTTGGGAAAGCATTCCATGTTCCTGGATCAGAAGAATAAACTTTGTTAATATGTCTATACTGCCCAGAGCAATCTATATTTTCAATGCCATTCTGATCAAAATTCCACTATATATTTTCAATGTCCTGGAATAAACAATCCTAAAATTTTTATGGAATGAAAATTGACCCCGAATTGGTAAGCAAATGCTGAAAAAGAAAAACCAAGCTGGGGGCATCACATTGCCCGATTTTAAGCTTTACTACAAAGCTGTGATCACCAAGACAGCATGGTACTGGCACAAAAACAGACACATAGACCAGTGGAAAAGGATAGAGAGCCCAGATATGGACCCTCAACCCTATGGTCAAAGAATCTTTGACAAAATAGGAAAAAATATCCGGTGGAAAAAAGTCTCTTCAATAAATGGTGCTGGGAAAATTGAACAGACATGTAGAAGAAAGAAACTCGACCATTCTCTTACACCATACACAACGATAAACGCTAAATGGATAAAAGAGCTCAACACGAGGCAGGAATCTATCAAAATCCTAGAGAACATAGGCAGTAACCTCTTCAACATCAGCCACAGCAACTTCTTTCAGGACATATCTCCAAAGGCAAAGGAAACAAAAGCGAAATTGAACTTTTGGGACTTCATCAAAATAAAAAGCTTCTGCACAGCGAAGTAACAGTCAACAAAACAAACAGGCAACTCACAGAATGGGAGAAGATATTCACAAATGACACTACAGACAAAGGTCTGATATGTAAGATCTTTAAAAAACCCCTGAAACTCAAAACTCAAGAAACAGATAATCACGTCAAAAAATGGGCAGAATATGTGAACAGACATATCTTCAAAGAAGACATACAAATGGCTAATGGACAAATAAACAATGTTCATCATCCTTAGCCATCAGGGAGATTCAAGTCAAAACCACACTGAAATACCACCTTACACCAGTCAGAATGGCCAAAATCAACCGGACATTAAATAACAAATGTTGGAGAGGGTGTGGAGAAAGGGGAACCCTCTTCCACTGTTGGTGGGATTGCACGCTGGTGCAGCCACTTTGGAAAACAGTGTGGAGATTCCTCAAGAAATTAAAAATGGAGCTACCATATGACCCTGCCATCGCACCTCTGGATATTTACAACAAAGAAGCGGATGCATTACAAAGAAGGGCCACATGTACCCCAATGTTCATAGCAGCAATGGCCACAATTGTCAAACTGTGGAAAGAACCAAGATGCCCTTCAACAGATGAATTGACAAAGACGATATGGTACATATATACAATGGAATATTATGCCTCCATTAGAAAGGACTAATATCCCACTTTTGTATCCACATGGCAGGTACTGGAAGAGATTAAGAGGTGTGAAATAAGTCAAATGGAGAGAGACAGTTACCTTATGGTCCCACTTACATGCTGAACATAAGGAAAACATGGAAGGAATTGTGAAAAGGAAGGGATTGGGGAATGGGGGAAAATCACAGGGGGAGATGAACCATGAGAGACTCTGGACTCTGGTCAAGAAACTAAGGGTTTTGGAGAGGAGGTGGTGGGGTGTTGGGCGAGCCTGGTGGTGGGTATTGAGGAGGGCACGTATTGCATGGAGCACTGGGTGTGGTGCATGAACAATAAATCTTGTAACACTAAGAAAATAAAATAAACTTATTTGGGAAAAAATAGGCAGAAAACGTGAACAGACACTTCTCCCAATAAGACATAGAGATGGCTAACAGGCACATGAAAAAATCTTCATCATCTTTAGTCATCAGGGAGATTCAAATCAAAACCACACTGAAATACCACCTTACACTAGTTAGAATGGCTAAAATCAATAAGAGAGTCAGCATCGATGCTGGAGAGGCTGTGGGGAAAGGGGAACCCTCTTCCACTGTTGGTGGGAATGCAAGTTGGTGCAGTCACTTTGGAAAACAGTGTGAAGGTCCCTCAAGAAATTAAAAATGGATCTACCCTATGACCCTGCCATCGCACTACTGGGTATTTACCCCAAAGAAGCAGATGTATTACAAAGAAGGGCCACATGTACCCCAATGTTCATAGCAGCAATGGCCACAATTGCCAAACTGTGGAAAGAACCAAGAACCAAGATGCCCTTCAACAGATGAATGGATAAAGAAGATATGGTGTGTGTGTATATATATATATACACACATATATATATATATATACACACAATGAAATATTATGCCTCCATTAGAGAAGATGAATATCCAAATTTTGCATCAACATGGTCTGGACTAGAAGAGATTATGTGGAGTGAAAAAGTCAATTGGAGAGATCCAATTATCTTATGGTCTCACCTACATGCTGAGCATAAAGGAAAACACGGAGGGCATTGTGAGAAGGAATGGAAGGTGGAATTTGGGGAATCAGAGTGGCAGCTGAACCATGAGAGACTGTGGACTCTGAGCAACAAACTGAGGGTTTTGGAGTGGTGGGGTGGTGGTTTGGTGAGCCTGGTGATGGGTATTGAAGAGGGCACGTATTGCATGGATCACTTGGTGTGGTACATGAACAATTAATCCTGTAACTCTGAAAAAGTAAAATCAACATATTAGGTGGGAAAAATGAAAAAAAAAATACATGGAATAAGTGAAAATGAAAATAAAATGGTCCAAAAGTACTGGGATAAGAAAAAGTGGTAAGAAGAAGGAAGTATATAGCAATCCATGCCTACCCCAAGAAGCAAGAAAAATCTCAATTAAACAACCTAACCTTATACCTAAAGGAACTGGAAAATGATCAATAAATTAATTCCATAGCCAGCAGAATAAGGAATAATAAAGTTTAGAGCAGAAATAAATGACATAAAAACAAACAAACAAAAACAGTAGAATTGATCGATGAAACCAGGAATTGGTTCTTTGACAAAATTAACAAAATTGATAAACCCCCCAGCCAGACTTATCAAAATGAAAAAAGAAAGAACCAAAATAATTAAAATCACAAACAAGATAAATGACAACCAACACCACAGAAATGCAAAAAATTATAAATTATATGCCAAGAAATTGAACAATCTGGATGAAATGGAGAAATACCTAGAAACATATGAACTACCAAACTGAAACAGGAAGAAATTGAAAATTTGAACGGATCAAGAACCAGAAAAGAAATAGAAACAATAATAAAAAAATCTCCCAAAAAACAAAAGTCTGGGGCCAGATGATTTCACAGGGGAATTCTATAAAACATTTACGGAGTTAACACCTATTTTTCTTAAACTATTCAAAAACATAGAAATGGAGGGAATACTTCCAAATTCATTCTATGACGCCAGAATTCACCTGATTCTGAAACTAGACAGACCATACTTAAAAAAAAAAAAAAAAAAGACAACTGCAGGGACACCTGGGTGGCTCAGTTGCTTAAGTCTCTGTCTTTACCTCAGGTCATGGTCCAAGATTCTTGGGATCAAGCCCCATGTCAGGCTCCCAGCTCAATGAGGGCCAGCCTCTCCCTTTCATTTCCTGCTTGTGTTCTCTGTTGCTATTTGTCTTTCTCTCTCTCAAATAAATAAAATCTTAAAAACACACAAACAACTAGAGGACAATATCCCTAATAAACATGGATGCAAAAATTTGCCAAAAAAAAAAAAATAGAAAACCATATACAACAGTACATTAAAAGAATGATTTACTGGGTGCAGTACATGAACAATGAATCTTGTAACACTGAAAAAATAAAATAAAAGTATTTGGGGGGAAAAAGAATTATTCACCACAATCAAGTGGGATTTATTCCTAGTCTTCAGGGTTGGTTCAATATCCACAAATCAATGTGATACACCACATTAAGAAAAGAAAGGATGAAAAATGTATGAACCTCTAAATAGATGCAGATAAAGCATGTGACAAAGTACCGCATTCATTCTTGATAAAAATCTTCAATAAAGTAGGGCTAGAAGGAACATACCTTAACATAATAAAGGCCATAAATGAAAAACTTACCGCTAATATTGTCTTCAATGTGGAAAAACTGAGAGCTTTCACCCTAAGGTCAGGAACAAGACATGTCTCCAAAGCCAAAGGAAACAAAAGTGAAGATGAACTTTTAGGAATTCATCAAGATAAAAAGGTTCTTCACAGCAAAAGAGGCAATCAACAAAACAAACAGGCAACCCACAGAATGGGAGAAGATATTCGCAAATGACACTACAGACCAACGTCAGATATCTAAGATCTAAAAAGAACTCCTCAAACTCAACACTCAAAAAACAGATAACCATGTCAAAAAATGGGCAGAAGACATGAACAGACACTTCTCCAAAGAAGATATACAGATGGCTAACAGACATTTGAAAAAATGTTCATCATCATTAGCCATCAGGGAGATTCAAAACAAAATCACATTGAGATACCACCTTACTCCAGTTAGAATGGCCAAAATCAACAAGACAGTAAAAAATCATTGGAGAGGATGTGCAGTAAGTGGAACCATCTTACACTGTTGATGGGAATGCAAGTTAGTGCAGCCACTTTGGAAAACAGTGTGGAGATTCCTCAAGAAATTAAAAATAGAGCTACCTTATGACCCTGCAATTGCACTCTTGGGTATTTACCCCAAAGATACAGATGTAGTGAAAAGAAGGGCTACATGTACCCCAATGTTAATAGAAGCAATGGCCACAATCTCCAAACTGTGGGAAAAGCCATGATGCCTTTCAACAGATGATTGGATAAAGATGATATGGCCCATATATACAATGGAATATTATGCTTCCATCAGAAAGGATGAATACCCAACTTTTTCCCCCAAATACTTTTATTTAATTTTTTCAGTGTTACAAGATTAATTGTTCATGCACCACACCCAGTGCTCCATACAATACGTGCCCTCCTCAATACCCACCACCAGGCTCGCCCAACCCCCCCGCCTCCCCTCACAAACCCTTAGTTTGAATACCCAACTTTTGTGATAACATTGACGGAACTGGAAGAGATTATGCTGAGTGAAATAAGTCAAGCAGAGAGAGTTAATTACCATATGGTTTCACTTACATGTGGAGCATAAAGGAATAACATGGAGGACACTGGGAGAAGGAAAGGAAGGGTGAATTATGGGAAATCAGAGGGGGAGACAAAAAAGGAGAGACTGTGGACTCTGAGAAAGAAATTGAGGGTTTTGGACTGGAGGGGGATGGGTTAGACTGGTGGTGGGTATTGAGGAGGGCACATATTTAATGGAGCACTAGGTGTGATGCACGAACAATGAATCTTGGAATACTGAAAAAATAAAATTTAATTTAAAAAAAAAAAGGAACATGACAAGGGATGTCCATTCTCACCACTGTTGTTCAACATAGTACTGGAAGTCCTAGCCTCAGCAATCAGACAACAAAAGGAAATAAGTGCATCTAAGTGGACAAGGAAAAAGCAGAACTTTCACTATTTGCAGGTGATATGTTATCTGTATAGCAAACTGAAAAGGCTCTGCCAAAAAATTGCTAGAACTAATAACAAGAATTAAGTAAAGTCACAGAATACAAAATCAATGTAAAAAAATCTGCTGCATTTCTATGCACCAATAATAAAGTGGCAAAAAGAATGAATCTATCCCATTTATAATTATACCAAAAATCACGAGGTATCTTGGAGTAAACTTAACCAAAGTGGTAAAAGTCTGTGCTCTGAAACCTATTAAACACTGATGAAAGAAATTGTAGAGGAGGGGCACTTGGGTGGCTCAGCTGGTTAAGCCTCTGCCTTCAGCTCAAGTTATGATCTCAGGGTCCTGGGATCAAACCGCACATCGGGCTCTCTGTTCAGCAGGGAGCCTGCTTCTCCCTCTCTCTCTGCCTGCCTCTTTGCCTAGTTGTGATCTCTCTCTCTCTCTCTCTGTCAAATAAATAAATAAAATCTTAAAAAAAAAGAAAGAAAGAAATTGAAAATGTAACAAAAAATTGAAAAACATTCCAAGCTCATGGATTGGAAGAACAAATATTGTTAAAATATTTATACTACTTAAAATAACTTACACATTTAATGCAATCCCATCAAAATATGACTAGCCTCTTTCACAGAATAGAATAAACACTGAAAAAATAATAAAATAAAATAAAATAAAAAGAATAAACTATCTTAAAATTTCTATGGGACCACTAAAGACCTTGAATAGCCAAATCAATGTTGAAAAAGAAAAGCAAAACTGGAGATATGACAATTCCACACTTCAAGTTATATTACAAAGCTGTAGCGAACAAGATAGCATGGTATTAACACAAAAACAGACACAGATCAATGGAACAGAATAGAAAACCCAGAAGTGGACAAATAACTCTATGGTCCATTAATTTTCAACAAAGCAGGAAATAATATCCACTGGAAAAAAGACAGTCTCTTCAACAAATGTTGTTACGAAAACTGGAGAGCAACATTCAAAAGAATGAAACTTTTATATATATGTACCATATCTTCTTTATCCATTCATCTGTTGAAGGGCATCTTGGTTCATTCCACAGTTTGGTGATTGTGGCCATTGCTGCTATGAACTTTGGGGTACATGTGGCCCTTCTTTGTACTACATCTGCTTCTTTGGTGTAAATACCCAGTAGTGCGATGGCAGGGTCATAGGGTAGCTCTATTTTTAATTTCATGAGGAATCTCCACACTGTTTTCCAAAGTGGCTGCACCAGCTTGCAATCCCACCAACAGAGAAGGAAGGGGGGGGTGAATGGGGGGAACCAGAGGGGGAGATGAACCATGAAAGACTGTGGACTATGAGCAACAAACTGAGGGTTTTGGAGGGGAGGGGGGTGGTGGTTGGGCGAGCCTGGGGTGGGTATTGAGGAGGGCACGTATTGCATGAAGCACTGGGTGTGGTGCAAAACAATAAATCTTGTAACACTGAAAAAAATAAATAAATAAAATTTTAAAAAAAGGATGAAACTAGACCACTTTTTTAACATCACACTCAAAAAAATAAATTCAAAATGGATGAAAGGCCTAAATATGATACAGGAAACCATCAAAATCCTAGAAAAGAATGCAATAAGTAGCCTCTTTGATATTAGCAGTAGCAACAACATTTTACATTTTAGATATGTCTCCTGAGGCAAGGAAAAAAATAAATAAAATTAATTTTAAAAAAATAAATAAATTCAAAAAAAGAAAAGAAAAGCAAAAAATGAACTATTGGGAATTTATCAAGATAGAAAGATTCTGTGTAGCAAAAGAAATAATCAACAAAACAAAAAGGCAAACTTCAGAATAGGAGAAAATATTTTCAAAATGACATATCTGATAAAGCATTAGTATCCAAAATCTATAAAGAACTTACCAAACTCAAAACCCCAAAAGACAAATAATCCAATTAAAAAATGAGCAGAGATTATGCAGAGTGAAATTAGCCAAGTGGAGAGAGCGAATTATCTTAAGGTCTCACTTACATGCTGAGCATAAAGAAAAACATGGAGGGCATTGTGAGAAGGAAGGGTAGGGGGAATGCGAGGAAATCAGAGGGGGAGATGAACCATGAAAGACTGTGGACTCTGAGCAACAAACTGAGGGTTTGGAGGGGAGGGAGTGGGGAGTTGGGCGAGCCTGGTGGTGGATATTGAGGAGGGCACTTATTGCATGGAGCACTGGGTGTGGTGCATGAACAATTTATCTTATAACACTGAAAAAATAAAAGAAACCTATTTGGGAATAAATAAACAAACAAACAAATAAATAAATAGAAAAATAAAATAGGGGAAAGAAAAACAATTATAAAAAGACATTTGATTCTAACAGGTTCTGTTCATATTTCACCTCTTTCAAGAAGCCCTTCTTAACCAGACCAGCCCATAGGATTCTCTCTGCTTAGAATCTATGTAGCACTCATTACTTCTATATTGCTTATTCAGAAAATTGTATGACAGAGTAAGAAGGATCCTTATAGATGATTCAAACTTTTCTTTGTATTCATTAGGAAATTGGTGCCCAGAGATAATAAAGGAATTGACTAAGGTCAAACAGTAAATCAAAGTACCTCTGATTCTTGATCTGATGCTTTTGTTTCTATATCCAGGTTGGAGCAGGGAGTGAAGAAGAAGGATGGGTGGTGACTTGGCATAAAGGAACAATCATATATGATATCCAAAAACCTGATGAAAATCATCTAATGTACGTAAAATTGCTTATCATGTCCACAGACATATAGGAGTTTCTCAATATACTTTGAGTGTCTCTGAATCAAATGTTATCTGAGCCACATGCATTATCTGCTCAGGGCTTCTGGCCAGTGGTTGGATCATAAAAGGCATTTTGTGTTAGAATTTAGTTCTTTAGACATGAATTACCTACTCTTCTTATTTGTCTGCTTATGTCTCTATAATTTACACACTTATTTTCTTTTTGGCTTCCAGTAATTTTTTTTTATTTAACAAAATTCTCTTTAAAGATTTCAAACACAACTTTTCATTTATCCTCTACACTTCTCTCTAGTAATCACTACTGCATGTCATTTTTTTAATGAGAACTTGAGTAATAATTATCCACAGGATAAAGCCAACTTTTTAGCATAGCATCAAAATTGGGTCTCAAACTTGCTATCCATACTCCTTCTACACTCTTCCACCCTCCCTCTGATACATACCCTAATCCCTGGCAATTACAAATTACTATCCACTTGCTATATTGCCCTTTCACTCCTCTGTGCATTTGCATATGATTTTCTCTCAGCATACCATCATGTTATATCCCTGCTTCTATACCTGGCAAGCTCAGCAGAAAAACCCACAAATATTCTAAATGTGAATTCTTCCTCAACTTTCCCAAGATAAATTTGCTGCTTCCTCCTAAATTTAATTAACAAATTTAAGTGTTGTCTTTAACAACACTGATTATACAGAATTATAGTCAATTAGCACACCTGGTAATCTCTGCAGTCTCCCTCTCCTTGGCTGTTAACTGTTTGAAAAAGGAAACCAATTCTTACTTATATCTCTCTTCTTTCACATGTTCCATAAATGGCTGTGACTAACTGCTATGACAGCTCAAGCAGAAAAAGTACAGAGACCAATGTATAATTGTCTATTCCTAACTAGAGTTGCTTCTTGCACAGTCTTCACTTCTTAACCAGAGGACTCTGACCAGGTTGGGAAAGTAGAACCACTTTCTTGTATCTCTTTCCCCCTTTTTCAGCATGAGCAGTGCCACAAGAGGTGCAACAGAGAAGGAGAGGCACCAGGAAAATGGTACTTAGTGGTGATAAAGAGGCAGGAATTCACTAACTAGGGGTCAGCCTTCCCCTGCTACATGGCACTCAGAGGCTGGCAGTTTGTGTGCAGGTCTCACTATTTCCATCCAACTGGCAGACATTGGCACCCAGCAAGTCTGGAAACCTCAGGACCCCACAGATCTATCTAAGAAGTGCTGTTGAGTAAGTTATCGATGCCCCACTGTATTGGCACTATGATGGACACATGTGCAAGGCCAACACTTCTTCCTGTTTCCAGAGAATGACCCTGTCACAAAGAGGCTGGCAAAACTTACAGGCGCTACTTGTAACCCCTGTCTGAATTCAGAGTCAGTTTTCCTCCTTCAGTAAGATTTTGGGTTCCACACATCTTCTCAGCTTTCAAGAAAGCCAATTGATGTACTGTTTCTTCAACTATGGGTATTGGAAGCATAAGAGAATGGGGCCTGACCCTGTGCATTTGAATTCTTAGAAACATCCAAAATTTGAACTGGAGGGCAGTGACAAAGTTTCCCAGAAGATTGGGTTTCAATGATGTACCCTACACCTTAATGTGCCATACACAAACTAGGACTGTCCATAAGAGAGATCAGAGAAGGGCTGGAACATAGATCCCAAGGAAAAAAGATCTGAAGAATGGATCTGTTAAAGTTGAAACAGTTGAATGGTTTCTTTAACAGAAATTGAGTTATCTAATTTTGGTATATTCAAGAGGGATAGGGTGATTGACTGGGGAGGATTCTAAGTAATTTAATTTAGTTGCCCTTGAAACCCAGCCTTAATGGTGATCCTGTCATCCATCAAATGAGATCCAACCTATTACACCTACTTAAAGGTGGTGGTGGATATCACTGTGGTGTTAGCACCAGATTATCCACTGCCTTCTGTAACATATAGAACGTTGGACTACTGACATTTGATTAATTTCTTCTGTCAACGCAAGGTGCAGAGATGGCTCTATTTTGGAGCATCAGATAAAGTTGCACTCGATAGATGGTAATCTATATAAATCTTTATTCTTGGTACTATATAAATCTTATTCCTATAAACCTTATTCTGACTAGACTCTTTTATATCTTGTCATTTACATTTGTCGGTCTTTGTGTTTGTTCTTGTTTGTTTATATACCCTATAAATCTTATTTTGGGGGCACACTTTGGCTGGGATTTTTTTTTCTCTTTCTCTCTCTTTTTATCTTTATTGTTTCCTTTTGGTGGTGAATTCCAATTGTTCCAATACCTTCCAGGGTGCACCCTGGCTGGATCCTGGGTGACATATTCAGCTAGACATCCTCTCATCCACTTCTCATCAAAATGACTAGGAGGAGGACCACTCAACAAAGGAAAACCCCAAAGACTGCACTCTCTCCCTCAGAACTATTGGATACGGACAAAAAAAGTATGTTTGAAACGGAAGTCAGGGTAACAATTACCCAGGCAATGGCTAGGATGGAGAAAAACATTAGTGACAACATAGAATCTCTAAGGGCGGAACTGAGAGCCAATACAGATGATGTAGAAAATGCTATCAATGACACAAAAAGGTGGAAAACAATTCCATGTTCACGGATTGGAAAAATAAACATGTTTAAAATGTCTCTACTGCCCAGAACAATCTACACTTTCAATACCATCCCAATCAAAATTCCACTAGTTTTCCTCAAAGGACTGGAACAAAAAATCCTAAAATTTGTATGGAACCAGAAAAGACCCCTAAGTGCTAAGGACATATTGAAAAAAAAAAAAAAAAAAAAAGCTGAGGGCATCACATTGCCTGATTTCAAGATTTACTAAAAAGCTGTGATCACAAAGACAGCATGGCACAGGCACAAAAACAGAAACATAGACCAGTGGAACAGAATAGAGAGCCCAGATATGGACCCGCAACTCTGTAGTCAAATAATCTTTGACAAAACAGGAAAAATATCCAGTGGAAAAAAGACAGTCTCTTCAATAAATGGTGCTGGGAAAATCGGACAGACATGAAGAATGAAAATTGACCATTCTCTTACACCATACACGAAGATAAACTCGAAATGTATAAAAGACCTCAATGTGAGACTGGAGTCTCCCAAAACCTTAGAGAAGTACATAGGCCATAACCTCTTTGACATCAGCCACAGGAACTTCTTTCAGGACATGTCTCCAAACGCAAAGGAAATACAAGCGAAAATAAACTTTTGGGACTTCATCAAGATAAAGAGCTTCTGCACAGCTAAGGAAACAGTCAACAAAACAAACAGGCAACCCACAGTATGGGAGAAGATATTCGCAAATGACACTACAGA
This sequence comes from Procyon lotor, assembly GCA_028646535.1. Taxonomy (NCBI): domain Eukaryota; kingdom Metazoa; phylum Chordata; class Mammalia; order Carnivora; family Procyonidae; genus Procyon; species Procyon lotor. The sequence goes on along the minus strand of CM053612.1, from coordinate 60,046,080 downwards.
CAAAGGTCTGATATCTAAGATCTATAAAGAACTCCTCAAACTCAACACTCAAAAAAAAAGATAATCACGTCAAAAAATAGACAGAAGACATGAACAAACACTTCTCCAAGGGAGACTTACAAATGGCTGACAGACACATGAAAAAATGTTCATCATCATTAGCTATTAGGGAGACTCAAATCAAAACCACACTGAGGTATCAACTTACTACAGCTAGAATGGCCCAAATCAACAGGACAGTAAACAACAAATGTTGTAGAGGATGTGGAGAAAGGGGCACCCTCTTCCACTGTTGGTGAGAATGCAAGATGGTGCAGCCACTTTGGAAAACAGTGTGGAGATTCCTCATGAAATTAAAAATAGAGCTACCTTATGATCCTGCAATTGCACTACTGGGTATCTTCCCCAATGATGCAGATGCAGTACACAGAAGGGCCATTGAACCCAAATGTTCCTAGAAGCAATAGCCACAATCGCCAAACTGTGGAAAGAACCAAGATACACTTCAACAGATGAATGGATAAAAAAGATATGGTACATATATACAATGGAATATTATGCCTTCATCAGAAAGGATAAATATGCATCTTTTGTAACCGCATGGACGAGACTGGAGGAGATTATGCTGAGTGAAATAATTCAAGCAGAGAGATTCAATAATCATATGGTTTCACTTTTGTGTGGAGCATAAGGAAAAACACGGAGGACATTGTGAGAAAGAAAGGAAGGGTGAATTGGGGAAAATCAGAGGGGGAGATGAACCATGAGAGACTGAACTCTGAGCAACAAACTGAGGGTTTTGGATGGGAGGGAAGTGGGGGGTTGGGTGAGCCTGGTGATGGGTATTGAGGAGGGCATATATTGTATGGAGCACTGGGTGTGGTGCATGAAGAATGAATCTTGGAACACTGAAAAAATTAAATCAAATTAATTGAAAAAAGAAGTGTGCAAAAATTAAGCTTTATGTAAAAAAAAGCGAAGCAACTTCATTTACGTTTTATGTACCTTTGAGTAATGTGCAATTTTTCAGAGTGCATATACTACTTTTAACACAAAAAATCCCATATATTTATATTAAAAATGCAATGACAATAAAAAAATAAGTAACGCTCAATTATGCTGACATTCCAGTGTCAGCCACAACCAGATAATCTTTACAATCTTTCTTCCTTGGAATTAGATTATATGCCAATGCACTGTAGAAAGCAACTTACAAGTCCTCCATCCCCCAAACTTTTAATTCTGAAAAATATGTAGCTATGAAGGAATTTTAAGGAATAGTGCATTTTGAAAGAATAGTACAATTAATACCCACATTTCATCTACCTACACACTTGCACACACATATACTCTCACACTTTTTGCTAAGCCATTTCAATAGTCAATTGCAGCATTATGAAACTTTACCCATAATCATTTCAGCCTGTATCTTCAAAACATGAATACTTTCTCATTTAACCACAGTTTCCTTATTATACTCAAGAAAGTAAATGTCGGGGCGCCTGGGTGGCTCAGTCGTTAAGCGTCTGCCTTCGGCTCAGGTCATGATCCCAAGGTCCTGGGATCGAGCCCCACATCGGGCTCCCTGCTTGGGGGGAAGCCTGCTTCTCCCGCTACCATTCATTCCCTCTGCTTGTGTCCCCTCTCTCGCTGTGTTTCTCTCTGTCAAATAAATAAAATCTTTAAAAAAAAAAGAAAGTAAATGTCTTTTCAATGAGAAATAATACACTAAGTTCTCCAGTATCAAAACAAGAAAGAAAGAAAATGTTTGTTTCAGACAGTCTCCTTTGTTTCAATCTGGAAATCCATTAAAGTCTGCAAATTCCTTTTATTTATTTATCCCTTCAGTATCCTTTAATCTAAAATGCCCTCCAAAAATAATAAAAATAAAAAATAAATTAATAATAATAAATAAATAAATAAAATGTCTTCCACTCCACCTTTTCTCTTTTGTAAAATTGTCATTATTGAAGTCAGGACAATTAATATAGGTCTTTTCAAAGTAGAAGATAGGCAACATTGCTCCCATTGAATTAATTAAGCAAGAAGACCATTAGAATAAAGTGGTTTTGATGCCATAGTAGCTTATGTAAGCAAACCAAACCTAAGCCTATAATGCATCAAAGCTAAGAAATCAAGATTTTCAGACAATCCATTACAAACAGCCAGCTAGGCTTTTCCAAATAAGGCAACCACCTAAGCTACAATCAAATGATTTAGTTGCTTTGCTTTCACCCCTTCTCTATAAAAGTCTTTCCCCTATCTCTTGTCAATAGAGTGCTCCTAACCACTTCTGGTTTGGCACTTCCCTATTCAAATTGATTTTCACTCAAATAAATTGTTAAAATTATTAATATGCCTTAGTTTATCTTAAACAGTCCTGGTGTCAGAAAAAGAATCTGAAGGAGATCCCCAGTGGCTCCCTGTGAACAATGAGCAGTGACTATGTATAGATACCATTTAGCCCATTGTGTATCTGGATGTCTCAAAGTAAGTCCCTCTTGGGTCTCTGAACCACACAGCATTTTGAGCTCTCAGACTTTAAACAATCCTTTTACATGACTGAGTCTGGAGTTGGACTGGGTCTGACTTAAACTGGACTAAGTACAGTGTGAGGCCTCAGGTAAATAAAATTTTGTTTTAAAGGATAAAATAAGACAAAATGGATTCCTCCAACTCCAAAGAGTCCGGGACACTGCTATCTTGGACTCTGGCTAACTATATGAAAATTACAGGCCCAGAATCTATGTTTGAACAAGTGGGTTTACCTTATCCAAGATTATCTTAGGTAGGAATTAAGAGGCCATGGTGTGAAACTTTTAACCTACATAAACATCTACTTAAGAGGTACACTATAAATTCTGGGCAAGATGGCGGAGAGGTAGGAGATCCTGTTGCAACCTGTCCCCAAAAGTGAGCTGGATATCTGCCAGAACATGCTGAACACCCATGAAATCAGCCTGGGGAGCAAAATTTTTCACTTCTGGATCTCTACAGGAGCAGAAGACAGCAGCAGAGAGGTAAAGCAAAGCAGGAACACTCCAAATGGTATCAGAGGATGAACAAAAGGGGGAGGGAGACACCAGAAACAGTGCAAGGACAGTAATACCCCAAAGGAAAGAGCTGGGTGGTTGCAGAGCAGCAATAACTTAGAGCCCAGTTAAAAACACTTAAAAAGAGCATAAGGTTGGGAGGAGCAGCTAGTGGAAGGGGGTGGTCGTGGGCACAGGCCTGGGTCCACGCTCCCAAGAAGAATACCACTCCCTCAAAGAGAGAATAGTGGGGGCGGGGTCCATTCCCTGACTCCAAACGTAGAGTTTTCCGCTCCCTGCACAATTTTGTGGGTGAGGTGCATGAGCTTCTGAAAGCACCTTAGAGAGTCTGCTGTGGTCTGAAAGCCTACATCTTTTCTCCATGTACAGTACTCTCTCGACTGTGTACCACCAAAGGCAAGAACTGTGCAGCCAGTGCAGTAATATTAGCAAGAATCTGTTTACACTCCGCCAGAGCCTGGAGCCTCGAGAGCAGGGGAGCACGTGGAGCCACCAAACTGCTGAGTGTGCCCCGCCTGGGACAGGCTGCACTGGGCGATTTGTGGAAGGAAGTGTCCCTTCTGGACAACTCAGAGGGGCACAGATTGAGGCTTCTTTGTGACAGGGAGGTCTGGGTAAAGACAGGCAGATTCCTCTTTAAACTCTCTGAAAAGGAGAAAAAGCTACAAAAGGCAAAAAGCCTTCAGAGAGCTAAAGACTGAGAAACCCGGTTCCACAGAGCTCAGCCCCTTGACTGGGGGACAGGATGACTCAACACAAGCAAAATTGACTGGAAAACAACGCTCCAGAACCCTCCCCCAGAAGACAAGTAAAAAAAACATAAGGACTATAACCACAGGGTCACCATAAGTCTTTAAATCCCAAACATTAGAGGAAATCAATATATTAAGTGCCTGATACTGTCACTAACTGTCACTAACATTTGACTAACACTCAAACCTGTATATTACATAGATACAAGGGTTTTTTTTTTCTATTATCTATTTTTTTATTCACTTCTTTTCACTTTACTTGGTTTGATTTTGTTTTTTGTTTTTATTTTTTTTAAACTTCTTAACATTATAACTAGAGACTTAATATAACAATAACCCAGAAAGACCTGAAATAACCTTCCTCGCAGACGAGGAGTTATAACCACTCTCCCATGTTATCTATCCTTCTGCCAGTGTTTCTACCTATTTGCTTTTCTTCTGGTATTATATAAAATCTCATTCCTGGGGTTCATTCTGACTAGGTTCTTTTATCTCATGTCATCTACTTTTGTCAATCTTTATGTTTGTTCGTGTTGGTCTACATACTTCATAAATCTTATTTTTTGGACACATTCTGGCTGGGATCAACTCTCTTTCTATTTCCCTCTGGGTTTTTTTTTTTTTTTTGATCCTTATTCATTCTTTTTGGTGTTGAATCCCAATTGCTCCTAAACTTTCCAGAGTGCTCCCTGCCTGGGTCATGGGCGAAATAATCCAACTACACATCCTCTCATCCATTTCTCATCAAAATGACTAGGAGGAGGAACACCCACCAGAGGAAAAACACAGAGATTGCGCCGTCTCCCTCAGAACTATTAGCCAAAGACATTAATGGTATGATAGAAAGGGAATTCAGGCTGACAATTATTCAGGCAATGGCTAGGAGGGAGAAATATATTAAAGACAACATAGAATCTCTAAGGGCAAAAATGAGAACCAGTATAGCCAATGTAAGAAGTGCCATCAGTGAGATCCAATCCAATCTAAATAGATTAACAGCTACAGTTACAGAGACAGAGGATAGAATTAGTGACCCAGAGGATAAAATGGTAGAGAAGAAAGGGCAGGAGGACAGCTGGACCAAACTGCTCTGGAGCATACTGCTCTTAATGGGAAGAGACTTAGGGAAATAAATGACACCATGAAACGTTCCAACGTCAGAATTATTGGAATCCAGGAAAAAATATCCAGTGGAAAAGAGACAGTCTCTTCAATAAACGCTGCTGGGAAAATTGGACAACTCTATGCAGAAGAATGAAAGTTGACCATTCTCTTACACCATACACAAAGATAAACTCGAAATGGATAAAAGACCTCAACGTGAGGCAGGAATCTATCAAAATCCTAGAGGAGAACATAAGAAGTAACCTCTGTGACATCACCCACAGCAACTTCTTTCAGGACATGTCTCCAGAGACAAAGGAAACAAAAGCGAAATTGAAATCTTGGGACTTCATCAAGATAAAAAGTTTCTGCACAGCAAAGGAAACAGTCAACAAAACAAACAAGCAACCCACAGAATGGGAGAAGATATTCGCAAATGACACTACAGACCAAGGTCTGATATCTAAGATCTATAAAGAACTCCTCAAACTCAACACTCATAGAACCGAT
>CM053612.1:59970668-60040161 GCA_028646535.1 Procyon lotor | reverse complement strand
ACAAAATTCAGCATCCGTTCCTGATTAAATTCTACAAAGTATAGGGATAGAAGGAACATTCCTCAACATCATCAAATCTATCTATGAAAAGCCCACAGCAAATATCATTCTCAATGGGGAAAAGCTGACAGCCTTCCCTCTGAGATCAGGAACACGACAAGGATGCCTACTCTCACCACACATGTTCAACATAGTGCTATAAGTCTTAGCGACAGCAATCAGACAACAAACAGAAATAAAAGGCATTCAAATTGGCAGTGAAGAAATCAAACTCTCTCTCTTCGCAGACCACATGTCACTTTATATGGAAAACCCACAGACTCCAACTCCAAACTACTAGAACTCATACAGCAATTCAGTAATGTGGCAGGATACAAAATCAATGCACAAAAATCAGTTGCTTTCCTATACAATAAAAATGAAAATATTGAATGGGAAATTAGAGAATCAATTCCAGTTACTGTAGCATCAAGAACCATAAGATATCTAGGAATAAACCTAACCAATGAAGTGAAGGATCTGTACTCGAAGAACTGCAGAATGCTCATGAAAGAAATTGAAGAATACACAAATGTTGAATAAGTGTTCCATGCTCATGGATCGGAAGAATAAACATTGTGAAAATGTCTATACTGCCCAGAATGATCAAGACTTTCAATGCCATCCCGATCTAAATTCCACTTGTTTTTTTCAAAGTACTGGAACAAACAATCCTAAAATTTTTATGGAACCAGAAAAGCCCCCTAAGTGCTAAGGAAATATTGAAAAAGAAAAACCAAGCTGGAGGCAACACATTGCCTGATTTCAAGCTTTACTACAAAGCAGTGATCACCAAAACAGCATGGTACTGGCACCAAAACATACACATAGACCAGTGGAACAGAATAGAGCAAAGATTTGGACCCACAGCTCTGTGGTGAAATAATCTTTGACAAAACAGGAAAAAATATCCAGTGGAAAAAAGACAATCTCTTCAATAAATGGTGCTAGAAAATTGGACCGCTATATGTAGGCGAATGAAACATGAACATTCTCCTACACCATACACGACGATAAATTCGAAATGGATAAAAGACTTCAATGTGAGGCAGAAATCTATCAAAATCCTAGACGAGAACATAGGCAGTAACTTCTTGGACATCAGCCACAACAACTTCTTTCAGGACAAGTCTCCAAAGACAAAGGAATAAAAAAGCAAAATTGAACTTTTGGGACTTCATCAAGATAAAAAGCTTCTGCATGGCAAAGGAAAATGTCAACAAAACAAACAGGCAACCCACGGAATGGAAGAAGATATTGGCAAATGACACTACAGACAAAGGTCTGATATCTAAGATCTATAAAGAACTCTTCAACCTCAACACTCAAAAAACCGATAATCACATTAAAAAAAAAAGAAAGTCTCTTCAATAAATGGTGCTGGGAAAATTGGACAACTATATGTAGAAGAATGAAAGTTGACCATTCTCTTACACCATACACAAAGATAAACTCGAAATGGTTAAACGACCTCAGCGTGAGGCAGGAATCTATCAAAATCCTAGAAGAGAACATAAGCAGTAACCTCTTCGACATAGCCACAGCAACTTCTTTCAGGATATGTCTTCAAAGGCAAAGGAAACAAAAGCGAAATTGAACTTTTGGGACTTCATCAAGATAAAAAGCTTCTGCACAGCAAAGGAAACAGTCAACAAAACAAACAGGCAACCCACAGAATGGGAGAAGATATTTGCAAATGACACTACAGACCAAGGTCTGATATCTAAGATCTATAAAGAACTCCTCAAACTCAACACTCACAAAACCGATAATGACATCAAAAGATGGGCAGAAGACATGAACAGACACCTCTTCAAAGAAGACATACAAATGGCTAACAGACGCGTGAAAAAATGTTCATCATCTTTAGCCATCAGGGAGACTCCAATCAAAACCACAGTGAGATACCACCTTACACCTGTTAGAATGGCCAAAATCAACAGGACAGTAAACAACAAATGTTGGAGAGGGTGTGGAGAAAGGGGCACCCTCTTACACTGTTGGTGGGATTGCAGCCACTTTGGAAAATAGTGTGGAAATTCCTCAAGAAGTTGAAAATAGAGCTACCCTATGACCCTGCCATCGCACTACTGGGTATTTACCCCAAGGAAGCAGATGCATTAAAAGAAGAGCCACATGTACCTCAATGTTCATAGCAGCAATGGCCACAATTGCCAAACTTTGAAAAGAACCAAGATGCCCTTCAACAGATGAATGGATAAAGAAGATATGGTACATATATACAATGGAATATTATGCCTCCATTAGAAAGGATGAATATTCAACTTTTGTATCAACATGGATGGGACTGGAAGAGATTATGCGGAGTGAAATAAGTCAAGCAGAGAGAACCAATTACCTTATGGTCTCCCTTACATGCTGAGCATAAAGAAAAACTTGGAGGGCATTGTGAGAAGGAAGGGAGGGGTGAATCAAGGGAATCTAGAGGGGGAGATGAACCATGAGAGACTTTGGACTATGAGCAACAAACTGAGGGTTTTGTAGGGGAAGGGGGTCGGGGTTGGGCGAGCCTGGTGGTGGGTATTGAGGAGGGCATGTATTGCATGGAGCACTGGGTGTGGTGCATGAACAATAAATCTTGTAACACTGAAAAAAATAAATAGAAAAAATTTAAAAATGTACAGAAGATATGAACAGACACTTCTCAAAGAAGAAATACAAATGGCTATCAGACATGTGAAAAAATATTTATCATCTTTAGCCATCAGGGAGATTCAAATCAAAACCACACTGAGATACCACCTTACACTAGTTAGAATGTTCGAAATCAATAGGACAGTAAACAACAAATGTTGGAGCAGCTTGGAGAAAGGAGAATCCTCTTACACTGTTGGTGGGACTGTAAGCTAGTTCAGCCACTTTGCAAAACATTGTTGAGATTCCTGAGGAAATTAAAAGTAGTGCTACCTTATGACCCTGCCATCTCACTACTGGGTATTTACCCCAAAGGAGCAGATGTATTAAAAAGAAGGTCCACATGATGTACCCCATTGTTCATAACAGCAATGCACACAATTGCCAAACTGTGGAAAGAACCAAAATGCCCTTCCGTAGATGAATGGATAAAGAGATATTGTACATATATGCAATGGAATATTATGCCTCCATTAGAAAGGACGTATATCATCCTTTTTGTGTCAACAGGGACGGGACTGCAAGAGATTATGCTGAGTGAAATAAGTCAAGCGGAGAGAACCAATTACCTCATGGTCTCACTTACGTGCTGAGCATAAAGAAAAACATGGAGGGCATTTTGAGAAGGAAGGGGAGGGTGAATGGTGGTAAATCAGAGGGAGATATGAACTATGAGTGAATGTGGACTCTGAGCAAGAAACTGAGTGTTTTGGAGGGGAGGGGTTTGAGGTTGGGTGAGCCTAGTGGTGGGTATTGAAGAGGGCATGTATTGCATTGAGCACTGGGTGTGTTGCATGAATAATTAATCTTGTAACACTGAAAAAATAAACATATTTAGGGGAAAATTGTGATTAGTAAATTGAAATTTCTATTTTCTGTAAATAAAATAAAATAATGCCCCCCAAAATCTGGACTAAATAACCATTCTTATTATTTAAATAAATTTTCAACTAACACAGTACGCGACTTTTTTTTGTTTATTTGATTTTTCCTTCAGTCATTCATCTAACAGGCAATTTTTTCCCAAATATGTCTATTTATTTTTTTAGTGTTACAAGATTTATTGTTCATGCACCACACCCAGTGCTCCATGCAATATGTGCCCTCCTCAATACCCACCACCAGGCTCTCCCCACCCCCAGCCTCCTCCCCTCCAAAACCCTCAGTTTGTTGCTCAGAGTCCACAGTCTCTCATGGTTCATCTCCCCCTCTGTTTTCCCCCATTCACCCCTCCCTTCCTTCTCACATTGCCCTCTATGTTTTTCTTTACTCTCAGCGTGTAAGTGAGACCATAAGGTAATTGGTTCTTTCTGCTTGACTTATTTCACTACGCGTAATCTCTTCCAGTCCCATTTATGTTGATACAAATGTTGGATATCCGTCCTTTCTAATGGAGGCATAATATTCCATTGTATATATGTACCATATCTTCTTTATCCATTCATGTTTTGAAAGGCATCTTCGTTCTTTCCACAGTTTGGCAATTGTGGCCATTGCTGCTATGAACATTGGGGTACATGTGGCCCTTCTTTTAATGCATCTGCTTCCTTGGGGTAAATACCCAGTAGTGCGATTGCAGGGTCATAGGGTAGCCCTATTTTTAATTTCTTGAGGAATAACAGGCAGTTTTTGAACATTCATTAACTGTCATGAACTGTGGTATGTACTGAGTGCAGACAAAATAAAAACAAATAAATGAAAAAAAATTGTAGGACCCAAGAACTCATAATTTCTCAGAGAAGATTGATATTTAAACAAATGGTCCTGGTTGAGTTTTTACTGATGAATTATTCAACCACAGATAACCAATATATACTTGGAAATAGAGGAGACAGTTTGGATTGTTTTAAGACTGGAAGAGAGATATAGGACTCCTTTGAAAAAAGGTAAAATTAATCCTGCAGCAATAATGCAGGACTAGGAAGAGTTTAGAGAAGAGAAATGGACCAAGGAGAAAACTTTGAGGGATGCCTACTGATTGGGAAGCAAAAGCAGAAGAAAAATTATTAAATTTTCTTAATATCTACAGTCCTTTGACAAGTCATTGAAACAGGCAGAGCGACATTCCACTAGGAACTCAGCTGCCTTGATATCAATACTTTGCTAAGGGCAAAAGGGAATTTTCTTTAGTTTTATTTTAATTTTTTCTGGACTTCAGAGACTTTATTTTTTTTATTATTTTATTTTTTTAATTCTTTGTCTTGTTTTTTTCTCCTAAATATGTTTATTTTGTTTTTTCAGTGTTACAAGATTAATTGTTCATGCACCACACCCAGTGCTCCATGCAATATGTGCCCTTCTCAATACTCACCACTGGGCTGGTGGTGGGTATTCTATTCTTTTTTTCCAATTACTTTTATTTTGCTTTTTTTTTAGTGTTCTAAGATTCCCTTAATTGTTCATGTACCACACCCAGTGCTCCATGCAATATGTGCCCTCCTCAATACCCACTACCAGGCTTGCCCAAGCCCCAAACCCTTCCCCTCCCAAACCTTCAGTTTGTTGCTCAGAGTCCACAGTCTCTCATGGTTCATCTCCCCCTCTGCTGTCCCCCAATTCACCCTTCCTTTCCTTCTCACAATGCCCTCCATGATTTTCCTTATGCTCCACAGGTTAAGTGAATCCGTATGATATCTGACTCTCTCTGTTTGACTTATTTCACTCAGCATAATCTCTTCCAGTACCGTCCATGTTGATACAAAAATTGGTTATTCATCCAAAAGGCAATCTTAACCCAACCTCCAGGACCCTGTAAGTCTGCTTTAACATATAAAAATTCTTTCGAATGCTTCCTTTATCTCTAACTCCTAAGATACATGTTGGCAATCATCCTCCCTGCATATGACCCACCGATATACATCTGAAGGATCTCATGACTGAGGGTTTACTCAACAATAACAAATGAACTTTCCCAACAATAGTCCCCTCAGAATCCTGGAAACCTTGTTTCTAAAATACCTGGGAGACTTAAGCTATCCCTAACTCCCTCTCAACTTGGAAGTATATAATGTGCCACTCCTCATGACCCCAGTGCTGCTTCTCTTTCTGTCCAAGGGTGCTTTAATAAAACCAAGTTTTTACACCAAACATGTCTCAATAATTATTTCTTGGCCATTGACTTTGAACCCGACCTAACATTTAATGTGAGCATTGACTATATTAAGAGAGAGAGACAGAGAGACAGAGAGACAGAGAGGCAGAGAGACAGAGAGAGAGAGATGTAGTCAGGAAAATTGGTGAACAAAGGGAGGGAAATGGATATTTCTTGAGACTGTTTCTGGAATTTTGTCCCTTGTTTCTTCTAACAATCCCATCAGATAGGGCTTTATTTGCCCAATTTTGGAGGAGAGAAAGCTAAAGTTCAGAGAGCCTAAGTGGTTTGCCTAGCACTATAAGATGCAATCATCCTCCAAGTATATGGTAAAGATTCAATACCCTGAACTTATCTACCAAATGCATTAAACTTTTAGCCTGCTGGTAGAAAGAGAATGATCTGTCTGGTTCTATGAGCTTAGAGACCCTCCCCAACTTCATCAACTTTCTATCATACTAGGTTCATTTACCTTGGCTCCCTTGGCCCAAGCACTAAGAGATCTATGACTCAAGGAGCCTTTTCTATGTTGCCGGGGAAATATCATAGATGTAGTATTTTAATATTACCTGGAGACTATATAATCTGATTTTATTTCTGAAAATTACCCTAAAAACCAGCCTTCAGATCACCATATGTACATATTTTTGTGCACACATTCTGCACACACATGCATGGTGAGAGAAATCATGAAACTCACCAAGATGATCATCTGCAACTGATAGACATGGAAATCTGGAAAAGGACAAAGGGAAACAGGAAAGACATAGTAGACTAAATTATCTCCAGATCTACAGTGTCTCTCCACACTGAGGATTTATGGCAGAGGTAAGAACGTTAAGCAGATTTTGGTGTTGTGGAAGTGATGTGGGAAACAAAGGCAGAAAGAAGTGTAGATAAAATTAAGTGCCCTTATAACCTACAATCCATTGACAAATATTTGAGGCAAGCAGAATATAACATTCCTCTAGGAAGTTTCCAACTGTCATAATGTTAATAAATGGCTAGAGGGAATAACAACCTTAGCAAGGCCTCCAGTATCCTGTGAGTCTTCTTTAGCTTATGAAAATCCTTTTGGGGGGCGCCTGGGTGGCTCAGTGGGTTAAAGCCTCTGCCTTTGGCTCAGGTCATGATCTCAGGATCCCAGGACCCTGAGCCCCACATCGGGCTTTCTGCTCAGCAGGGAGCCTGCTTCCCCCTCTCTCTCTGCCTGCTTCTCTGCTTACTTGTGATCTCTCTCTCCCTGTCAAATAAATAGATAAAATCTTAAAAAAAAAATAAAATCCTTTTGGAACTTCTCTTATCTTTACTTCCCCACCCCAAAGTAAATAATCAGTTGCTCTTCACAATCCTGGGGTAGCAAATAGCAACAACAAATAGCAACAACTCTTTCTGCCATGGGTCCTGTCCTCCCGCTTTAATAAAACCACCTTTTTGCTCCAAAGATGTCTCAAGAATTCTTTATTGTCCATAAGCTCAAGACTTCACCAACATTCCAAAACTACATCAGAAGAGCAGTTGACTTAAAGTTAGAACCCAGGTTTGAATATATTCTCTGCAACACAGTAGTAAGAGGTTGGGTATATCTTGCCACCATTCTGACCCAAAGCTGCCTGCCTATAAAATGGGGGTAGGACAACTGATTTCCCAAGTCCCTTCTAAATTGAGCATTGTGTGATTTTAGAAATATCATGTGTATCATATAAAGAAGACCCTGGTTACAAACCTTACATTTTAATCACTTCTGGGGACTATATGAGTTTTTCCTCATTACTTTGACTGGAATAGCCTCTGGTGCTTGTGTCAAACTGTGATGAGAATTTGGTTCAGATTTGCATAAAAAACAAAAAGTATCTTCAGTTCCAGGGGCCTTATAGCACCTGATGGGCCCAATCCTTCTCTTACAAATAGTTCTCTTTATACTCCAACCCAATGTCTGAACATCTAGCCCTGATAAATACTGGTATGTTGGTGCTCTTCCTCTGCCCAGGTCAGCCTAAATGCCCTAAGCTCCCAGAACTTGCGAAAAATGTCCTTTCAAGTTCTACAAAGAAAACTACCACTGTTTGGAAAGTATTACATACATTTCCCCCTCTTTTTCCCTTTGGCAGTAGTAGGGAATGAAGAGGGAAACCAACAGAGGGAATGAGGAAAATTTTCTTTGAGTAGTTACAAATTGCTTAGATGTCTCAGAGAAACTAATTGATTTTTTAAATATTTTTTTCCTTTTTTTCACCAAATATGTTTATTTTTTCAGTGTTACAAGATTAATTGTTCATGCACCACACCCAGTGCTCCATGCAATATGTGTCCTCCTTAATACCCACTACCAGGCTCGCCCAACCCCAACCCCCTCCCCGCCAAAATCCTCAGATTTTTAAAAACTTTTATTTTATTTTTCAGTGTTCTAAGATTCATTGTTCATGCACCACACCCAGTGCTCCGTGCAAAATTGATTATTTTGCTTGTTGTTAAAGAAAATATTCCAGGCTATGAGAAGACTATTGTAAAAGCATACATGTTTGAGGTTAATACTAAATAATGAATGATGTCAGTTGGGGATCTGTTTATTCTCTAAAGCAAGGAGCAATTACTTGTTAGCTGATGAAGGGCAAGATACCTTGATTATAGGGAATGTATGCAATTCCACTTGACAGATATTTTAAGAGTTCTGGCTCCAGATCTGTGATCTTGAGCCAATTACTTCTCCTCTTTAGGTCTCAGTCACCCGATGTACACAATGAGATCTAGATCTTCCTTACCATTCCCTTTGAAACAGACATGTGGAGATATATTTCAGAGCTTTGCAGCCAGAAATCCCAGCCACAATGAGGACTGTTGAAGGTTTTGAGATATGAGATGTAGAGGAGTTACCAAAGCACTGAATTTGAGTTCTATCTTAACTTTCACAGTAACAATCTAGATGACTCTGAGCAAATAATTTCTTAGAGTTTTCCTTTTCCTCATGTGTGGAAAAAGGACTAGACAATCCCTAAGGTACCTTCCAACTGGGGAACTCTACAAATTCATAAACTTTCAATTAAAAATTCCCTATTTCCAGTGCTCTGAAGGGAATAATTAGATAAAGCAAAATCTTGCTCCCAAACAACTTCATATCCAGGAGAAAAAAATTGAGGTTTTGTAATTATTCTTCTTACCTCATCTACAATCCTTGGCCCAAGTCACAAATCCTCAGCCCTCTCTCCAATTCAAAAATCCCTTCAAATGACCCATTTTATACTGGATTGAGTGAATCATCAAACACATGTTGACGTGGTAAGTATATGAAAAGTATTTACCCAAAGATACACTCTTTGCCTTCATATCCTAATTCGTTGATCTGGTATTCCAGTCTGGCTCTAACCTAGTTTTCTCAGTCCTTTTCAGTCCTTTGGTGTAACTTTTGTACCTCTGTTATCACATAATACAGACACAACCAATATGGTGTGATATATCTGTCATTCTCCAGGTTCACACAGTTCTTGAAGGGCCACAACTAAGCGTTGGTCATTTCTTCCCTCTTTATATGGTACTTGCCACATTAGAAGTACTCAGTCAGTATATGCTAAGCAAAAGAATAAATGAATAAGTGAATGAAAGAAACAAATCTAATTCACGTAAAAAATATATAAATTACAGAGCAGTCTCTAGCTTCTGGCTGTTTTTGTGACTAGTGGAATAGGGGAGGTTTTATGGGAAAAAGTGTTATGCAATGGTGTCATCAGAGACTATTAGAGCTTCATCTTCTGAAAGATTCCAATAGAGGGAGCCATGTTAAGCCAATAGAACAATTCAGAGACTGAGGGCAGTCCATCTTGGCCGTTCAGTGGAATTTGACAAAAGATGAGGAGGGAGACAGACAAAGATTCTTCATAAGCAGGTTATAGTAAACCATGAATACGAGACTAATGGTTTTTAACTTTCTTCTGTAGGCAATGAATAGCTACTGGTAGCTTCTGAGGAGGTAAGTATTGTAATCCAAGCTATGCTTAATGGAAATAATTGTGGGAACAGGGCCAAGGAGGGATTAAGTGTTTGGTCAGTTATGTTAGACAGCCTCAGAGATAGGAAGATAGACCTTGGACCCTGCCCCGAGATGGCAGAAAAGTGGCTTTCTAACTCGTGAGAACTCTAAAACATCATAATTGGGTGATACCAAGAATCTCAGCAAATAATGAATCTTTCTTTCCAGCTGTGAACACTAAGCAGTTGTGGTCCATTTACATACTGTTAATCACAGGTGATGTGACTATCAAACTTAAGAGAGGACTCTAAGTTCTGACTGAGCCTCCAGCAATCTTGGCTCCTATGTGACTTGGTCCATTCAGCTCCACCTGTTCCCAACGCTGCTAGACAAATTTTCACTGCCATTATATTGCCCTCTAGTGGTCTTTTTCTTCCAGCAGTCAGGGGTACACTTAACCTGGACCTGGACCTCATAGATATATACAGAACATTCCACACTAAATAACAGAATACCCATTCTTCTCAAAAACACATGGAACTTTCTCCGGAATATGCCACATACTGGGCCACAAATCAGGTCTCGAATGATACCAAAAGATTGAGATGATTTCCTGTATTTTCTCAGAACACAATGCTTTGAAACTGGAACTCAAGCACAAGAAAAAATATGGAAGGAACTCAAATACTTGGAGGGTAAAGACCAATATGCTCAAGAATGCTGGGATCAACCAGGAAATCAAAGATGAACTTAAGCAATTCATGGAGGCCAATGAGAATGAAGATACATTGATGCAAAACTTATGGAAAATGGCAAAGGCAGTCCTAAGGGGGAAATACATAGCCATCCAAACCTCACTCAAAAAAATTAAAAAATCCCAAAAACACCAGCTCTCTTTACACCTTAAAGAGCTGGAAAATCAAAAAACAAATTTAGACAACCCTATGCCCAAGAAAAGAAATGATCAAGATTAGAACAGAGATTAACAAGGTAAAAACTAGAGGAACAACAGAACGCATCAACAAATCGAGAAGTTGGTTCTTTGAAAAAATCAATAAGATTGATAAGCCACTGGCCAAACTCATCCAAAAGAAAAGGGAGAAGACCCAAATTAACAAAATTATGAATGAAAGGGGAGAGATCACGACTAATCCAAAGGAAATAGAAACAATCATCAGAAACTATTATCAACAGCTATATGCCAATAAGTTAAACAACCTAGAAGAAATGGATGCATTCCTGAAAACCCATAATCTTCCAAGACTGAAACAGGAAGAAATTGACAACCTGAATAGAGCAATATCTAGTAATGAGATTGAAGCAGTGATCAAAAACCGCCCAAAAAACAAGATTCCAAGATGAGACGGATTCCCTGGGGAATTCTACCAAACTTTCAAGGAAGAAATAATACCTATCATCCTGAAACTGTTTCAAAAAATAAAAACTGAAGGAAAACTTCCAGACTCTTTCTATGAAGCCAGCATTACCTTGATCCCCAAACCAGGCAAAGACCCTACCAAAAAGGAGACTTTCAGACAAATATCTCTGATGAATAGGGATGCCAAGATTCCTAACACGGTCTTAGCTAATAGGATCCAACAGCACATCAAAAAGGTTATTCATCATGACCAAGTGGGATTTATCCCTGGGATGCAAGTGTGGTTCAACATTCGCAAATCAATCCATGTGATAGAACAGATCAAAAAGAGAAGAGAGAAGAATCACGTGGTCCTCTCAATGGATGCAGAAAAAGCGTTTGACAAAATTGAGCATCTGTTCCTGATCAAAACTCTTCAAAGTATAGGGATAGAAGGAACATTCCTCACATCATCAAGTCTATCTATGAAAAGCCCACAGCAAATGTCATTCTCAATGGGGAAAAACTGAGACTTCCCGTGAGGATCAGGAACAAGACAAGGATGCCCACTCTCACTACTCTTGTTCAACATAGTGCTAGAAATACTAGTGACGGCAGTCAGACAACAAACAAAAAAGGTATTCAAATTGGCAATGAGAAGTCAAACTTTCTCTCTTTGCACACGACATGTGTGCAAAGAAGATATGGTACATATATACAATGGAATATTATGCCTCCATTACAATGGATGAATATCCCATTTTTGTATCAACATGGATGGTACTGAAAGAGATTATGCGGAGTGAAATAAGTCAAACAGAGAGAATCAATTACCTTATGGTCTCACTTACATGCTGAGTGTAAAGAAAAATATGGAAGGCATTGTGAGAAGGAAGGAAGGCGTGTATGGGGGGAAACAGGGGGAGATGAACCATGAGAGACTGTGGACTATGAGCAAAAAACTGGGGGTTTTGGAGGGGAGGGAGGTGAGTGTCGGGTGAGCCTGGTGGTGGGTATTGAGGAGGGCACGTATTGCATGGAGCACTTGGTGTGGTGCATGAACCATAAATCTTGTAACATTGAAAAAATAAACATATTTGGGGGAAAAATAGACACAGAAGGAAAACTTCCAGACACTTTCTATGAAGCCAGCATTACTGTGATCCCCAAACCAGGAAAAGACCCATTATAAAGGAGAATTTTGGGGGTGCCTGGGTCCCTCAGTGGGTTAAAACCTCTGCTTTCAGCTCAGGTTACGATCTCAGATTCCTGGGATCGAGCCCCACGCAGGATCTCTGCTCAGTGGGGAGACTGCTTCCCCATCTCTCTCTACCTGCCTCTCTGCCTGCTTGTAATCTTTCTCTCCATGTCAAATAAAAAAGTAAAATCCTTACTAAAAAAGGAGAATTTCAGACCAATATCCCTGGTGAATATGGATGCCAACATGATCCTAGCTTATAGGATCCAACAGCCCATTAACAAGATGGGATTTATCCCTGGGAAGCAAGGGTGGTTCAACATTCACATATCAATCAATGTAATAGAACAAATCAATAAGAGAAGAGAGAAGAAACACATAGTCCTTTCCATTGATGCAGAAAAAGCATCTGACAAAATTCAGAGTCCATTCCTGAATAAAACTCTTCAAAGTATAAGGAAAGAAGGAATATTTCTCAACATCATAAAGTCTATCTATGAAAAGCCCACAGCAAATATCATTCTCAATGGGGAAAAGCTGACAGCCTTCCCTTTGAGATCAGGAACATGACAAGGATGCCCCCTCTCAGCACTCTTGTTCAACATAGTGCTAGAAGTCCTAGAGACAGCAATCAGACAACAACAACAAAAAAAGGTATTCAAATTGGCAATAAAGAAGTCAAACTCTCTCTTCGCAGACTACATGATACTTTATATGGAAAACACAAAAAATTCCACCCTCAAACTACTAGAACTCATACAGCAATTCAGTAATGTGGCAGGATACAAGATAAATGCTCAGAAATTGGTTGCTTTCCTCTACACTAACAATGAAACTGTGGAAAAAGAAATTTGAGAATCGATTCCATTTACTGTAATACCAAGAACCATAAGATACCTGCTAGTAAACCTAAACTAAGTGGTGAAGCATCTGTACTTGAGGAACTACAGAACACTCATGAAAGAAATTGAAGAAGACACAAAAAGGTGGAAAAGCATTCCATGTTCCTGAATTGGAAGAATAAAAACATTGTTAAAATGTCTATACTGCCCAAAGCAATCTATACTTTCAATGCCATCCCGATCATAATTCCACCTTTTTTTTTTTTTCAAAGGCCTGGAACAAACAATCTTAAAATTTGTATGGAACCAGACAAGATCCCTAAGTGCTAAGGAAATATTGAAAAAAAAAATGCTGAGGGCATTACATTGCCTGATTTCAAGATTTACTAAAAAGCTGTGATCAGAAAGACAGCATGGCACAGGCACAAAAACAGACATATAGACCAATGGAACAGAATAGAGAGCCCAGATATGGACCCGCAACTCTATAGTCAAATCATCTTGACAAACCAGGAAAAAATATCCAGTGGAAAAAAGACAGTCTCTTCCAAAAATGGTGCTGGTAAAATTGGACAGTTATTGTAGAAGAATGAAAATTGACCATTCTCTTACACCATACACGAGGAGAAACTCGAAATGGATAAAAGACCTCAACATGAGTCAGGAATCTATCAAAATCCTAGAAGAGAACATAGGGAGTAACCTCTTCGACATCAGCCATAGCAACTTCTCTAAGGACATGTCTACAAAGGCAAAGGAAACAAAAATGAAAATGAACTTTTGCGACTTCATCAAGATAAAGAGCTTCTGCACAGCTAAGGAAACAGTCAACAAAACAAACAGGCAACCCACAGAATGGGAGAAGATATTCGCAAATGACACTACAGACAAAGGTCTGATATCCAAGATCTATAAAGAAATCCTCAAACTCAACACTCACAAAACAGATAATCACATCAAAAATGGGCAGAAGACTTGAACAGACACTTCTCCAAAGGAGACATACAAATGTCTAACAGACACATGATAAAATGTTCATCATCTTTAGCCATCAGTGAGATTCCAATCAAAACCACACAGAGGTACCACCTTACACCATTAGAATGGACAAAACCAACAGTACAGTAAACATCAAATTCTGGAGAGGATGTGGAGAAAGGGGAACCCTCTTCCACTGTTGGTGTGAATGAAAGTTGTTGCAGCCACTTTGGAAAACAGTGTGGAAATTCCTCAAGAAATTAAAAATAGATCTACCCTATGACCTTGCAATTGCACTACTGGGTATTTATACCAAAGGAGCAGAATCAGTACAAGAAGAGCCACATGTACCCCAATATTCATAGCAGCAATGGCCACAATCACCCAACTGTGGAAAGAACCAAGATGCCCTTCAACAAATGAATGGATAAAGAAGATATGGTACATGTATACAGTGGAATATTATACCCCCATCAGAATGGATGAACATGGACGGACTGGAAGAGATTATGCAGAGTGAAATAAGTCAAGCAGAGAGAATCAATTATCATATGGTCTCACTTTCATTTGGAGCATAAAGAAAAACATGGAGGGCACTGTGAGAAGGAACAGAAGTTTTAATGAGTGGAAATCGGATGGGGAGATGAACCAATAGAGACTATGGACTCTGAGCAACAAACTGAGGGTTTTGAGGGGTTGGGTGTGGTGGGTTGGGTGAGCCTGGTGATGGTTATTGAGGAGGGCAAGTATTGCATCGAGCACTGGGTGTGGTGCATGAATAATAAATCTTGTAACACTGAAAAAATAAAATAAAATTATTTGGGGAAAATAAAAGAAGACTCTTACTTCTAATTTGAAAAGTTACACAAAGTTGCATCAATAAAATAGTGTCTTATTAGCGTAGAGGTTAGATACAAGATCAATAGAATTGAGAGTCCAGAAATAAATCCATTGATCTATGATCAATCAATTTTTATTTTTATTATTTATTTATTTTTTACGTTTTATTTTTTTGACAGAGAGAAACACAGCTAGAGAGGGAACACAAGCAGAGTGAATGGTAGCGGGAGAAGCAGGCTTCCTGCCAATGTGGGGACCCTGGGATCATGACCTGAGCCAAAGGGAGATGCTTAACAACTGAGCCACCCAGGCGCCCTGATCAATTGATTTTTACAAAATAATGTCCAAGACCTTTCAATGGGAAAAGAATAATGTCTTCTACAAATGGTGTGCTGGGAAAGCAAAAGAATGTGGTTCAATCTCTGCCTCACACCATATATAAAAATGATTTTTATTTTTTATTAATTTATTTCATCTGAGTATAGTTGACCCACAATGTTACATTAGCTTCTGGTATATAACATAGTCATTCAATGAGTTTACACATTACGGTATACTCACCACGAGTGAGTATATGTCACTATAGAATACTCTTAGAATATCATTGACTACATTCCTTATTTGCAAAGAAGTTAAACTGTCATGTATGCAGATGACATGATACTATGTAGAGAAAACCCTAAAGGTTGCACCAAAAATCTACAAGAAGGAAAATATGAGGAGGAGGGGCAAAATGATGAAGAAGTAGGTGACCCTGTTTCAACTAGTCCCCTGAATTTAGCTGGATATCTACCAAACCATTCTGAACACTCACAAAATTAGCCTGAGATATAAGAATAGATATCTGGATCTCTACCAGCAGAAAAACACCACCTATCAAAGGTAGGAAGGGCTGAGTCATGAATCTGTGAAGAGATATAAGAAGATAAGCAGAAGAGAGAGGGAGCTGCCATAAGCTGGCTACTGGAAAGTGATGTAACACCAAAGTGCAAAAGTGTCCTACACCAGGGACCAGGCAAAACTCACAGAACAATAGTGGCTGGGAAAGGGCTTTAGAACAGCTCTCAAACAAGATCCAGAAGCTGTGGGTCATGCACATGAACTCAAGAATGCTCCAGGTTTTAGAAGCACAAAGGGCAGAGACAAGCCCTGGCCCCTGGGTGGACTACAGAGAAAGTTGCTGTGGATGTGTGCCACTCATGGGAAGCTATGGTTTTCAGTGGCACCTACAGAAACAGAGACTGTGTTCTGGAGGGTTCAGACAAGAGCAGACTGGGATATCTCAGCTCTGGGACAGAGGTCTGAGTGTGGCCAATTTTGCTCTGACCCTCAGAAGAAGCATGAGAAGTTGCCAGAGAACAAAAGTTCAAAAATCCAGTTTCCACTGAGCCTAGCCGCCCGACAGGGGGCAGGGCAACTCTACCCAAGCAGGGTTGCCTGAGAAACAGAACTACACGTCCCTCCCCCAGAAAACAGTCTGAAAGAATATGAGGACACAGCCCTAGAATCCCTGTAACTATGAAACCCCGACACCTGGGGAAAATAGTATATTGAGCTCCCGGCATTGTGTCACAAGTTGTGTATTTTTCAAATACAATTCTCTTTTTCTTTTTTTTTTAAAGATTTTATTTATTTATTTGACACAGAGTGAGAGATCACAAGCAGACAGAGAGGCAGGCAGAGAGGGGGGGAAGCAGGCTCCCTGCTGAGCAGAGAGCCAGATTTGGGGCTCGATCACAGGACCCTGAGATCATGACCTGAGCTGACGGCAGAAGTTTTAACCCACTGAGCCACCCAGGTGCCCCTCTCTTTTTCTTTTCATTCTTTCTCTTATGCTTCTTTTCTGTTTTGTCTTTTTACCTTTTTCTAATTTCAAATATATATTTAATGTATCATATTTCTTTTTTTAAGATTTTATTTATTTATTTGACAGAGAAAGAGATCACAAGTAGGTAGAAAGAGGAGGAAGCAGACTCCCTGCTGAGCAGACAGCCAATGTTGTGCTTGATACCAGGACCCTGAGACCATGACCTGAGCCAAAGGCACAGGCTTTAACCCACTGAGCCACCCAGGCACCCTAAGGTATCAAATTTCATAGTAGATTTTAACTTGTACTTTTCAAATTTGTATTTTTTTTATAGATATATGCTTCAATGTAGTTTCTTTTTCCCCCATATTCAATATTACACCAGTTTTACTTTTCCTGTAATTCTGGGAAGTAGTGTCCTGTAACAAGCAGAAAAAACACACCCAGGAAAAAGTGACACACTCTCCTTTGCCCACGGTGAGAGATTATAGCACTCTGTAACATCACCACCACCTTTTTTTTTTTAAATTTCTAAGGAAAAAATATAAATTTTATTTATTTTATTTTTGGGTTGCCTTTGGCTTTTTTTTTTTTTTTCTTTTTTTAGTGGTGGCTTCCAACATTCCAGATTTTCCTAGGGTGCATCTTGCTTGGGTCATGGTTGATATTTTGGACTCTGTACATTCTTTCAGCCATCCCTCAACAGAATGATTAGGAGGAGGAATTACCAACAAAGAAAAGAACAAGAGACAATGGCCTCTGCCACAGATCTAATGGATATATATATATATATATATTTTGCATATATATATATGCAAAATGTCAGAGATAGACTTCAGGGTACCAGTCATGGAGTCAAAGGCTAGGCTTGAGAAAAGCATTAGCAAGAACATAGAATCTCTAATGGCAGAAACGAGAACTAACCAGGCCAAAATTAAAAATGCTATGAATGAGATGCAGTCTAAACTGGATACTCTATGAGTTAGGGTAAATGAGGCAGAAGGATGAATTAATGATCTGGAAGATAAGCTGTTAGAAAATAAGGAAGTTGAGGAGGATAGGGATAAACAACTAAAAGCCCATGAGATCAGAATTAGAGAGATAAATGACACCATGAAACATTCCAATGTCCAAATTATTAGGATCCTTGAGGGAGTTGAGAGAGAGTAAAAGAGTACTAGATGTATTTCAACAAATCATAGCTGAGAATTTCCTTCCCCCTAAATACTTTTATTTTATTTTTTCGATGTTACAAGATTAATTGTTCATGCACCACACACAGTGCTCCATGCAGTACATGTGCTTCTTAATACCCACCACCAGGTTCACCCAACCCCCACCCCCATCCCTTCAAAACCCTCAGTTTGTTGCTCAGAATCCACAGCCTCTCATGGTTCATCACCTCCTCTTATTTCCCCCCATTCACCCTTCCTTTCCTTCTCACAATGCCTTCCATGTTTTTCCTTATGCTCTACACATGAGACCATATGATAATTGACTGTCTCTGCTTGAGTTATTTCATTCCACATAATATCTTCAGGTACTGTCCATGTTGATGCAGAAGATGGGTATTCATCCTTTCTGATGGAGGCATAATATTCCATTGGATATATTGACCATATCTTCTTTATCCATTTATCTGTTGAAGGGCCAAAATCAACAAGACAGTAAACAAAAAATGTTGGAGAGGGTGTGGAGAAAGGGGAACCCTCTTCCACTGTTGGTGGGAATGCAAGTTGGTGCAGGCACTTTGGAAAACCGTGCAGAGATTCCTCAAGAAATTAAAAATAGAGCTACCCTATGACCCTGTAATTGCACTACTG
The DNA here is from genome assembly GCA_028646535.1 of Procyon lotor. NCBI lineage: Eukaryota > Metazoa > Chordata > Mammalia > Carnivora > Procyonidae > Procyon > Procyon lotor. The sequence goes on along the minus strand of CM053612.1, from coordinate 60,021,567 downwards.
GGTATTTACCCCAAAGAAGCAGATGCAGTACAAAGAAGGGCCACATATACCCCAATGTTCATAGCAGCAATGGCCACAATCGCCAAACTGTGGAAAGAACCAAGCTGAGGACTTCCTTAATCTGAGGAAAGAAATAAACATTCATTTCCAACAGGCAAAGAGGACCCCTCCCAAAGTCAATAAAAACAGACCAACACTTTGCCTTATAATAGTAAAGCTTGCTAATTTTAGAGCCAAGGAGCCTATTCTGAGAGCAGCTAAGGAGAAATTATTTCTTATGTATGGAGGGGTCCTCATCAGAATAACATCAGACCTGTCCACAGAGACCTGGGAAGCCAGATATATTCAGAGTACTAAAGGAGAAGAACATGCAGCCAGAAATACTTTATTCAACAAGACTGTTGTTCAAAATGTACAGAGATAAAGAGCTTCCAGTACCAGCAGAAACTGAAAGGATATGTGACTACCAAGCCAGTCTTGCAAGAAATATTTAGGAGGATTCTGTAAAAGAAGAAAGAGCCCAAGGGTAATACAGACCAGAAATTAACAGGGACAATATGCAGAAACAGGGACTTTAGAGGCAATATGATGGCACTTAATTCATAAATATTGAAAGATATGTACTCCTAACGTGAATGGGCTGAAGGCCCCCATCAAAAGGCACAGGATTTCAGATTGCATAAAGAAGAAGGACCATCTATATGCTGTCTATAGAGAGTCATTTTGAACCTCTAGATTGAAAATGAGGAGATGGAGAAACATTTATCATGCCAACGGACCTCAAAAGAAAGCTGGGTTAGCAATTCTCACATCAGACAAATTAGATTTTAAACTAAAAACTGTAATAAGAAATAGTGGAACCATATATCCTACTTAAAGGTTCTATCCAACAAGAAAATGTAACAATTGTAAATATCTGTGCCCCCAGGATGGGAGCAGCCAACAATTAACCAGAAAAAAAAATCATATTGATAATAATACATTAATAGTAGGAGACTTCAACATTCAACTCACAACAATGGACATATCATCTAAGCAGAAACTCAACAAAAAAACAAGGACTTAAAAAAAAAAGAAAAAAAAAAGTAGTTTGAATGATATAGTGGATCAGATGGCCTTCACAGATATATAGATATATAGATAGATAGATGATAGATAGATAGATAGATAGATAGATAGATAGATAGATAGATGATAGATAGATAGATAGATAGATAGATAGATAGATAGATGATAGATAGATAGATAGATGATAGATAATAGATAGATAGATAGATAGATAGATAGATAGATAGATAGATACATAGATGATAGATACATAGATGATAGATACATAGATAGATGATAGACAGATAGATAGATAGATAGATAGATAGATAGATAGATAGATAGATAGATAATAGATAGATAGATAGATAGATGATAGATAGATGATGATAGATAGATGATAGATAGATGATAGATAGATAGATAGATAGATAGATAGATAGATAGATAGATAGATAGATATAACATTACACCCTAAAGCAACAGAGTACTCATTCTTATTGAATGTACACAGAAGAGACCACATACTGGATCACAAATCAGGTCTCAACTGATACCATTAGATTAAGATTATTCCCTGCATATTTTCAGACCAAAATGCCTTGGAATTGGAACTCAATCACACACACACACACACACACACACACACACACACAGAAAAGGAAGGAATTCAAACACTTAGAAGTTGAAGAGCATCCTGTTAAAGAATGATTGGGTGAACCAGGAAATGGAAGAATAACTTAAACAATTTAGGGACTAATGAGAATGAAAACACCATTCCAAAACCTACGAGATATTACAAAGGAGGTCCTGAGAGGGAAATGCATCAAAATACAAGCCTGTCTCATAAACTTAGAAAAATCCCAAATTCACAAGCTAATCTTACACCTAAATGAGCTAGAAAAACAACAGTAAATAAAATCTAAACCAAGTAAGAGAAGAGAATAATAAAGATTAGACCAGAAATCAATGAATTAGAAACCAGAAAAACAGTAGAACAGAACAACAAAAACCAGAAGCTGGTTCTTTGAAAGACTGATAAACTTCTGGCTAGACTCATCCAAAATAAAATAGAAAGGACTCAAATTAATAAAAACATGGATGAAAGGGAGGAGATCATGATTAACCCCAAGGAAATAGAAACAATTATGAGAAATTATTAACAGTAACTATATGCCAACAAATTAAGCAACCTGGAAGAAATGGATGCTTTCCTAGAAACATAAACTACACTGAAACAGGAAGAAATAGACAATCTTAATAAACCAATAAACAGTAACTAAATTGAAGCAGTGATCAAAAACCTCGCAAAAAAAAGAGTCCAGAGCCAGATGGATTCCCAAGGGAAATCTGCCAAACATTTAAAGTGGAAATAATACATATTCTCCTGAATCAGTTTCAAAAATGGAAACAGAAGGAACACTTCCAACTCATTCTATGAGACCAGCATTTGAACCCAAAACCAGGCAAAGACACCATCAAAAGGGAGAATTACAGACCAATATCTCTAATGAACACAGATGCCCAAATTCTCAACAAGATCCTAGTCAATAGGATCCAACAGTACATTGAAAGGAATATTCACCACAACCAAATGGGATTTATTCTTGGGATTCAAGGGTGGTTCAACATCCACAAATCACTCAATTTGATAGAGCACATTAATAAAAGAGAAGACAAGAACCATTTGATCCTCTAAATTAATGCAGAAAAAGCATTTGATAAAATACAAAATCCTTTCCTGATTAAAAGTTTTCAGAGTATAGGGATAGAGGGAACATTCTTCAATATCATACCATTTATGAAAAGCCCACAGTGAATATCATTCTCCTATAAGGTCAGGAACACGACAAGAATGCCCAGTGTTATGAATATTATTCAACATAGTTGTAGAAGTCCTAACATCAACAATCATAAAACAAAAAGACATAAAAGCATCCAAACTGGGATCATAGATGGTATGATGCTTTATGCAGAATACCCAAAAGACCACCCTTAAATAACTAGAACTCACAGTAATTCACCAACATGGCAGGATACAAAAATCAATGTACAAAAATCAGTTGTTTTGGTATACATTAACAATGTAACTGTAGAAAGAGAAATAAAGGAATGGATTTCCTTTATGATAGCAACAAAAACCATAAGATACCTTGGAATGAACCTAATCAAATAGGCAAAGGATCTATACCTTAGAAAATATAGAATACTTATGAAAGAAATGTAAGAAGATGTAAAAAGATGGAAAAACATTCCATGCTCAGAGAATGGAAGGCATGGCTCAGTCGGTTGGGCATCTGCCTTCAGCTCAGGTCATGATCACAGGGTCCTGGGAACAAGTCCCACATCCAGCTCCCCTCCTTGGAGACCCTGCTTCTCCTTCTGCTTGTTGCTCCCACTGCTTGTGCTCTCTCTCCCTGTCAAAAAAATTAAAAAAAATATTATTTATTCATTCATTCATTCATTCATTCATTCATTCATTCATTCATATTGTATTTTTTCAATGTTCCAAGATTCATTGTTCATGCACCACACCCAGTGCTCTATGAAATATGTGCCCTCCTCAATACCCACCACCAGGATCACCCAATGCCCCACTCCTCTCCCCTCCAAAACTCTCAGTTTGTTTCTCAAATAATTTTTGACAAACCAGGAAAAAATACCCAGTGGAAAAAAGACAGTCTCTTCAATAAATGGTGCTGGGAAAATTGGACAGCTATATGTAGAAGGAAGAATCATTACTATTCTCTTACACCATACACAAAGATAAACTCGAAATGGATAAAAGACCTCAATGTGAGGCAGGAATCTATCAAAATCCTAGAGGACAACATAGACAGTAACCTCTTCAACATCAGCCATGGCAATTTCTTTCAAGACATATCTCCAAAGGCAGTGGAAACAAAAACGAAAATGAACTTTTGGGACTTCATCAAAATATAATCTTTTTTTTTTTTTTTAATATCTATGCTCAGGCACCTGGGTGGCTCAGAGGGTTCAGAGGGTTAAGCCCCTGCCTTCAGCTCAGGTCATGATCCCAGGATCCTGGGATCGAGCCCCGCATCAGGCTCCCTGCTGAGCAGGGAGCCTGCTTCTCTCTCTCTCTCTCTCTCTCTCTCTCTCTCTCTCTCTCTCTCTCTCTGCCTGCCTCTCTGCCTACTTGAGATCTCTCTATATATTTGTCAAATAAATAATAGATAAAATCAATGCATGGAAATCAGTTTCATTTCTATACACCAACAGCAAGACAGAAGAAAGAGAGATTAAGGAATCAATCCCATTTACAATTGTGCCCAAAACCATAAGATACCTAAAGAGACATAAAGTACCTAAAATAACCAACCAAAGAGGCAAAAATACGTACTCAGAAATATATAGAGTACTCATGAAGGAAACTGAGGAAGACAGAAAGAAATGGAAAAACATTCCATGTTCATGGATTGGAGGAACAAATATTATTAAAATGTCTATGCTACCTAGAGCAATCTACACATTTAATGAAATACCTACCAAAATGCCATCAACTTTTTTCAAAGAAATAGAACAAATAATCCTAAAATTTATATTGAAATTGAAAAGACCCTGAATAACCAGTGGAATATTGAAAAAGAAAACCAAAGTTGGTGCCATCACAACTCCAGACTTCAAGCTCTATTACAAAGCTGTAATCATCATGAACAATAAATCCTGTAACACTGAAAAAATAAAAATTATGTTAATAAAATTTAAAAAAAATTTAAATATACATTTTTTAAAAAAGTAAAAAAATAAAATAAAATAAAATAAAATAAATATATTTGGGGGAAAAAAGACAGTATGGTACTGGCACAAAAAAAGACACATTGATCAACGGAACAGAATAGAAAGCCCAGAAATTGACCTTCAACTCTATGGTCAACTAATCCTCCACAAAGCAGGAAAGAATATACAGTGGAAAGATCACAGTCTTTTCAACAATGGTGTTGGGAAAATTGGACAGCCACATGCAGAAGAATGAAACTGGACCATTTCCTTATACCACACACAAAAATAGACTCAAAATGGATGAAAGACCTCAATGGGAGACAAGAATCCATCAAAATCCCTGAGGAGAACACAGGCAGCAACCTCTTGGACCTCAGCTGCAGCAACTTCTTCCTAGAAACATTGCCAAAGGCAAGGGAAACTAGGGCAAAAATGAATGATTGGGACATCATCAATATAAAAAGCTTTTCCCACCAAAGGAAACAGTCAACAAAACTAAAAGACAACCGAGAGAATGGGAGAAGATATTGGCAAATGACATATCAGATAAAAGGCTAATTTCAAAAAAAATCTATAAAGAATTTATCAAACTCAACACTCAAAGGACAAATAATTCAATCAACAAATGGGCAGAAGACATGAACAGACATTTCTACAAGGAAGACATTCAAATGGCCAGCAGACGCATGAAAAAGTGCTCAACATCATTCAGCATCAAGGAAATACAAATCAAAACCACAGTGAGATAACCACCTCACACCAGTCAGAATGGCTAAAATTAACCAGTCAGGAAATGACAAGTGTTGGTGAAACCCCTACACTATTAGTGGGAATGTAAGCTGGTGCAACCACTCTGGAAAACAGTATGGAGTTTCATCAAAAAGCTGAAAATAGAGCTACCTTATGACCCAGTAATTGCACTACTGGGTATTTACCCTAAAGATACAAATGTAGTGATCTGAAGGGGCATGTGCACCTCAATGTTTATAGCAGCAATGTCCACAATAGCCAAACTATGGAAAGAGTCCAGATGTCCATCAACATATGAATGGTTAGAGAAAATGTCACACACACACACACACACACACACACACACACACACACACACACACTGGAATATTATGCAGCCATCAAAACCCCTCAGATCTTGCTATTTACAATGACATGGATGGAACTAGAGTGTATAATGCTATACGAAATAAGTGAACCAGAGAAAGACAATTATCATATGATCTCACTGATATTAGGAATTTGAGAAACAAGACAGATGATCACAGGGGAAGGGAGGGAAAAATGAAACAAGGTGAAACCAGAGAACAGAGAAACCATAAGAAACTTTTAATCTCAGGAAACAAACTTAGAGTTGCTAAAGGGGGGGTAGGAGGGATGGGGTAGGTGGTTGATGGACACTGGGGACTATGCGCTGTGGGAAGTGATGTGAATTGTGTAAACTAATGAATCACAGACCTGTACCCTTGAATGAAATAATACATTATATGTTAAAAAATGAAAATAAATTAAAAATAACCTAAAGCTTGATATAAAGACTAAAAAAAAAAAGAGAAAGAAATAGAATTATCTGTAGAAACACTCGTTGAATGTGTGATCTAGTGCTTCATTATTAATCTTTTGCCAAAAAAGAGTCAGAGTCTATCCTCTGTATTCCCAGGACAAGTCCACTGGTAGACCTTTCTAGGGAAGCCAATAAAAGCATGCAATGGTAGACTAAGTACCCTCTGAAGAAACTGAGGAACCTGTGACTTGGGGAAATCCAGCAGGACCGTGTGCTACTGGATTTATAGCACTATTGATACCAACAGAAGAAACAATGTTAGCAACATGAAAACTCAGAGCAATAGTATGAATATCAAGATCTATAAGAACAAGAGCAACAACATCAACTAGGGCAAGAACATCAACCACATCAACAGTCAATGTAATGACAGAGGATGATCAGGACACCACAGACATTTTTGGTGTGGTGCATGAACGATTAATTTTGTGACACTGAAAAAATAAAATGAAAGTATTTGGGGAAAAAAAAAAAAGAAAACAGTAATACCACACTCAAAGATGCTTGTAACTACTGCCAGGCTCTGCAGTGAGAAACCACCTCCAGCTTCAAGAGCCATGAATTGCAGGGTAAAGTGTGGCCCCAGAGTGATCCACCAAACTCCAGTGATCCACTGTATAGACATCACTCACCGTTAGGAAAACCACAAGAACTGCTCCAAACTGTTTATATATTTGCAAGTCCAAAGAATTGGGGGAAAGTTGTCCATTTTGTCTGTTCTGTACACCCACATTTCTACTTTTTTCATGCTTGACTGTAAGATTCCTACATAGGCTTGGGACCTAAGAAAGTCTTCCTAAAGCATAAAATAGTTTGGCTTATGGTGGGTGGCAGTGCCCTGAATGGCTACTACTTATGATGCTTTATAACAAAATATAATGGCCTTTACTTGAATTGACTCATGATTTTAAGTCTCTGATGCCTGAGAGGCAGAAAAATATAAGACCTCAAATTCTTCAGGACTCATGGCTCTCAGGCTGATTAGAGCTTCCTGATATGGCTTGAGGCTAGGTTGCAAGCAGGGCTGGGTTGTGGTGATCTTGCAGGGTAAGGTTGCTCTGGGGGAAGTGTGAACCTGCAACCATATCTAGAGAAACGTGGGAGCTGAAGCTGTCCCATTTGTCAATGTTCCTCTCAGGGTGTGGTGCCCATAAGGGAAAATATTCTGTGGTTTGACCAGTGCTAAGTAGAACAAGACAGTCACCTTCCTGGCTCTAGACACTGCAACCGCATTTTTATCAATGCAGTCAAAGATGGTGTTAACTTTTGGCCACCATATCTCACAACTGAAACATATTGAGCTAACTATTTACCAAAATCCCTAAGCTGGATTATACATGCTGCTTCTAGGACATAGGTCCTCCATTTTGGATGTGTGTGTGTGTGTGTGTGTGTGTGTGTGTGTGTGTGTGTGTGTGTGTTAAAGAAGTTTGAGAAGAAGAGACAAAGAAGACCAGGAGGAATTTAGAACTGGATAAGAACTTCTGATCCAAAAAGCCCCCACTAATTTGTTAAGTGTTATTACAAAGAGATGACCACTGGCAGAGAGTGGGCTTCAGAAAGGGATCACCTTAGGTTCAAGGTCTGGAATTAGTTTGGTGGGACCAGAAACCTCACCCACAGTGTTGATCAGGCACAGAGGCACTAATTCCTATTCTCCATAAACATAACTGAATTACCCAGATCTGCCATTCATCCAAGTTCTGACCACTCAGGAGAGCAGACCTGAGTCCATAAGAGAGTTTAAAAAATAGAAGAAAAAGGCAAAAGGCTTAGATTTCTTGTCGGATATTTACCCAGAGCCAGTGTAGCTGTATGAATTGATCTCTCCAGCCTTTGGGAGATTTCTGTTTCTGTGGCACAGGTTGAGCCATAGACTCAGTGGACTTTGTCCTTGGATAGTGTCAGTGTCACATCAACACATTCTGTTTTTATCTCCTTTTTCTCTAACATCTATGGATACCCTCTCTCCACAAACCTCCTCTCTGACAACACAACAGTAACTTCAGCTAAATTACAACATAATTGAGGTTACTTTTTTTCTGTATACCAAATTCCCTTCCTGGAATGAAACTTCTAAAGATTCAACTTAGGTCCCTTGATGGAAACTAAGATTATATTCCTATGTACTATCCGTATTGATTACATTCAATTTCCATTGTATTAGTAATACGGGTACAAATTATTTTTACAGGCTCACCTCTTTCTGCAAAGGGTTCAGCTCATATGCTTCTTGTTGACTGTTTGGCCCAGTGTCCAAAAAATATCAAACTTGGTCTTACATGATCTCCTCATGAGCAAGTAGAGGAGCTGGGATTGGAAGGAGGGTGTGGCCCTTGTGGGATTTGGTATGACTTCATAGTAACTATCCAGGTTCCAATTCATCCAAAATTTATAATAATAAGCTCTTACATAACATTTCATTTAGTCACTGTAAGAGACCCACAAGATACACATTATCACCTGTTTATTTATGAGAAAGCCAAGGTTTAGAGACACTAATGGCTTAGAGTTATACAACTATTTAAGAGCAGAGCTGAACACAGAAGGTTTCTTTCTTTAAAAAAAAAATTAAATTCAATTAGCCAACTTTTAGTACACACAAGGTTTCTTTATTCATATCTAGGGCTTTTCTGCCTTTCCATTTGGCCTTACCTAAAAGTTGGTGGGATCTTTCACCTATACTCCTTCTTCCAGGATTTTTCTGTCTCTGACCACTTCTGGGGACCTCGTATAGAGAACAAAATATTCCAGTGACAAAAAGCACTTGTATCTTGTTCAGACCTGATGTAAATGATGCAAGAAAATGATCTTAGTGCTTAGGCTTTTCTGCCCATGAGGTGTCCTGGTCATACTAGTTAAAGAGGAGGATAGAGACCTTACCAGACCATTAAGAAAGCTTCCCTTTGCCAGGCATTCTTGATGCCTTGAGAAGGATATCAGTGGAAAGTAGACTAAAAAAATGATTCCTGCCTGCATTAGTTTTCTAAGACCACCATAACAAAAGACCACAGACTTAATAACTTTAAAAAGACAGAAATTTATTTTCTTATAGTTCTGGAGGTTAGGGCTCCAAGATTAAGTTGTTTTTAGGTTTCGTTTCTTCTAAGGCCTCTTTCCTGGCTTATAAATGGCCATTTTCTCACTGTATCTTCACATGATCTTTCCTCTGCTGACACGTATACCAGGTCTCTCTTTTGTGTCTAAAATGACACCAACCATGGGGCACCTGGGTAGTGCTAAAGCCTCTGCTTTAGAGGGTTAAAGCCTCTGGGTTAGAGGCTGGGTTAGAGGTTGGTTAAAGCCAGTGGGTTAAAGCCTCTGGCTTCAGCTCAGGCCATGATCTCAGGGTCTTGGGATTGAGCTCCACATTGAGCTCTCTGCTCACTGGGGAGCCTGCTTTCCCCTCTCTCTGCCTGCCTCTCTGCCTACTTGTGATCTCTCTCTCTGTCAAATAAATAAATAAAATCTTTAAAAAAAGGACACTAGCCAGTTTGGAATATAGCCAAATTTTATATATGTATGTATGTATGTACTTATAATTTTATTTTTTCAGTGTTACAAGATTTACTGATATTGCACCACACCCAGTGCTCCATGCAATACCCACCACCATCTTAATGGTTATATCTGAAGTCAAAATCAACTCTTTAAAGGCCCTATCTCCTAATACAATCATATACTGAGATTCTGGGGGATTCAGTATAGGGATTTTGGTGGGGAGACAAAACTCAGCCCATAAAAATGTATTCTGTTCCTCAGAGGTTGGGCTGAAACTAGTCCACCTTGTAGGTTTAAATAAATAAAGAACAAATGCACTAAAAATGCATAAAAAAGATATGCCATCAACATTTTTCATGGAGCTGGAACAAATCATCCTAAAGTTTTTATGGAACCAGAAAAGACCCCGAATTGCCAGGGCAATGTTGAAAAATATAAACTAGACTTGGCATCATATTGCCTGACTTCAAGCTATATTACAAAGCTGTGATTAAGACAGCATGGTATTGTCACAAAACCAGATACATAGACCAATGGAACAGAACAGAGACCCCAGAAATGGACCCTCAACTCTAAGGTCAACTAAACTTTGACAAAGCAGGAAGAATATCCAATGGAAAAAAGACAGTCTCTTCAATAAATGGTGCTGGGAAAATTGGACAGCTATATACAGAAGATAGAAACTGGACCTTTCTCTTACACCATAAACAAAGATAAACTTAAAATGGATGAAAGACCTCAATATAAGAAGAATCCATCAAAATCCTAGAGGAGAACACAAGCAGTAACCTCTTCAACATTGGTCACAGCAACTTTTGCAAGACACGTCTCCAAAGGCAAGGGAAATGAGCAAAAATGAACTTTTAGGACTTCATCAAGATAAAAAGCTTCTGCACAGTGGTGGAAACAGTCAACAAAGCTAAGGGGCAACCCATGGAATGGGAGAAGATATTTGCAAATGTCACTACAGGCAAAGGTCTGATATCTAAGTTCCATAAAGAACTCCTCAAACTCCATACTCAAAAAACAGATAACCCACTCAAGAAATGGGCAGAAGACATGAACAGACACTTCTCCAAAGAAGACATACCAATGACACACAGGCACATCAAAAATGCTCCACATCACCAGCCATCAGGGAAATACAAATCAAAACCACATTGAGATGCCACCTTACATCAGTTGGAATGGCTAAAATTAACAAGACAGGGAACAACAAATGTTGGCGAGGATGTGGAGAAAGTGGAACCCTCTTGCACTGTTGGTGGGAGCACAAGCTGGTATAGCCACTCTGGAAAACAGTATGGAGTTTCCTCAAGAAGTTAAAAATAGAACTACCCTACAACCCAGCAATTGCACTATAGGTATTTACCCCAAAGATACAGATGTAATGAAAAGAGGGGCACTTGCACCCAATGTTCATAGCAGCAATGTCCACAATAGCCAAACTGTGGAAGGAGCCAAGATGTCTTTCAACAGATGAATGGATAAAAAAGATGTGGTTCAAATATACAATGGGATATTACTCAACCATTAGAAAGGATGGATTCCTCCCATTTTCATCGACATGGATGGAATTCAACGGGATTATGCTAAGTCAAATAAGTCAAACAGAGAAAAACAGTTATCATATGGTTTCACTGATATATGGACTATAAGGAATAGCACAGACTACCATAGGGGGAGGGAGGGAAAACTGAATGGGAGGAAGTCAGCGAGGATGACAAACAATGAGAGACTCTGGACTCCAGGAAACACTCTGAGGGTTATAGAAGGGAGGGGGTGGGGGGATGGGATAGCCGGGTGGTGAGTGTTAAAGACATGTGAAGTAATGAGAACTGGGTATTATACACAACTAATGAATCATTGAACACTACATCAAAAACTAATGATGTACTATATGTTGGCTAATTGAACATAATAAAAAAAGAAAGGAAAAAGTAAGATATGAGATAATGGACATGATGTGCAAAGGATCAAGGATATTAATGCAATTACTACCTACAACTCTTTACCCTAGAATTTCAGAGATTCTTGGCAACCACCAATTGTTCTCTTGATAGCAGAATCTTGTTCTTTTCTGAGGAACTGTTTCTTTTGGCCAGTATTTGGCAACTTGAAAAAAATTGGAGCTCTTGACTTCCTTTCTAGAAATAAGCAAAATAAGAATTTGGTCTATATTTATAGATATTTAGTTCAGAAATGGAAATGGACATTTCAGTCTTTAGGCAGTGTTAACTATAAATATGTTGCACATAAACTTCAGATTTCCTGGGATAGCTTCAGGTCCAAAAATTTTGTCTTGTTACTCCCATAACAACATGTACATTTTTTCAGACTGGTTGTTCAAATCTGGGTTCAAAAAATATACTTTGGGGAGATGCTAAATGGATTTTAGCATTCTCTTCAATTACTTTCCATCAATTTGAAGACAAATTCTAAACTCAGCATGGCATTCAGTGTCTTCAGCATTGTATACCTATAAATCTACTCAGTTGTATCTCCTGTCACTCCTCAACATAAATCTTTCATTCAAACCCTATAGAATTTTAGTCACCTATTTTATATATCCACATATTTATACATGCTATCATTGGATACTTTTCGAGAGTGCATATGAGGCTTTTTTCCCCAGCCCCATTTGTAAACTCCTTGCTATCTTCTTATCTATCTTTTGAAATTTAAAAAAAAAATAATATACTTACATCTTTAATTTTTCCCCAAATGCATTTATATTTTTTCAGTGTTACAAGATTAATTGTTCATGCACCATACCCAGTGCTCCATGTTTTCAGTTTTCCAAGATTCATTGTTTATCTTTCAAGTCTCAGTTCAAATCTTCTTTGTGAAACTGTTCCTGTCCTCCCCAGAAAGTTGATCACTCCTGTTTTCCCACTGTAGCTTAAACATAAAATATCACATATTATCCTTAAACATATCATAGTGATGAGCCCATTGAGCTAATGGGAAGTATGTTTATTTGATTATCTCCCACACTAGACAGGGACCTAGCTCAGAGTAAGTACTCATGTGTTTGTTAATCAAATAAATGAAAGAATTTGAAAAAGACATTGCTAAGGATAAGTGCTTTCCCCTTCCCATCCTCTAGCATGATCAACATGATTTCTGTGATTAAGATGATAAGGTGTGAGTGGGGTCAAGCTAGGTACAGCTCAGCCAAGTCTTCTAACTTGTTTTACGAGTTATGGGATCTGTTCTGATCTAAGCTGCATTTCTAATGCTTGGCCTTAAAAAGACCAATGCAAGTTATCAAATTAACTTAAACTCCCAAAAGTGTAAGTAGCTGAAAAGAGTATAAGATGGATTGATAGACATTTTCCCAGATAGATCAGGTGTTATGTTGTGAAGTCCAGAAAACCTGGTTCCTCACACCCACTTAACCACTTCAGGGTCCCTGAGACTTTGGGATATTGGAACATTTCCACAGTTGTGGGGAAATGCAAGGCTGGAAATTGCCACACAGGGTTTAGGAGGCAGTATAGGGGGTGGGGCTGGGGGTAGAATGGTACAGAGGGACTGATGCAAAAGCCAACTGTCATTCTTGAGCAACTGTGGAGGTATGGGTTAGAAGTCCAGACTGTTGCTGCTGGGACTTCCTTTTCACAATGACTCTGCAATTTAGAGGCTGGGGAGGTGGTTACATAGGCTACCTTAGGCCAAGCCTGGGCTAGGGCTGGTGGCCGATAAGACACCCACTCATGAGTTCCCTCCCCATCCCACTTTCTTCCTTCATATTACATTATATCTGACAATAACTGTGTAATGCAGGGCAAAGATTATGACCTCTGTTTTACACTTGAAAATGTCAAGGCCTAGAGATGTGGACCAAGAGGCAGCTATTTTCCCTACTCTGCTGCACAACTGCCCTTACCTAATTGTCCTTCCATGGTCAGAACCTGAGCTCTGCTGTTGCTAAGGCTTTATGTCCATCCAACTTAACAGTTATTTGGTCTTTGCATGCCTTTAGCTTCTCTGTTTCAGCCCAATCATAAAATTGATGCCAGCAACACCATCTCCTCTTATCTTGACTTATGTTGTGTCAGGGGCACCAGTCATTTACTCACTAAATGTTATTTAGTATCTCATACCATGTGCCAGGTACTATGCTAGACTAATATATCTATTAATGAAACACAGTTCTTGTTTATCTTACAGAGTTCCCAATCACAAAATGTAGTGTCCAGAATTAGGGAGGTGATTACCAGTAAGCATGTAAATTGACCAAAATTAAATCACCAAAAATGGTACAAAGTACTCTGAGGGAAATCTGTAGGGTTCTAAGTGTGTGAGATAAAATGGGTAAGGAGAGCTACTTTATTTAGCTAGGGTTGAAAGGGAAGCCATTCCACGAAGAGAGTATTTTAAGGTAAGAGCTGAGGGATGAGAAGGAATAAGTCACAAGTTATAAGGAAATTCAAAGGCTTGGAAGTAAGGTGGGGTGTGGGTGAAATAAGTTATGTGGATTAAGGAGGGCACCTGTACTGATGAGCATTGGGTGATCCATGGAAAAGTTAAATCACTATATTGTATACCAGAAACTAATATAAACACTGTATGTTAGCTATGCTAGAATTTAAAATAAATTTTTAAAAGGCTTGGAGATAATTTAAAAAAAAGCAGTGAAGGTGTACATAGTCCAGCATCCAGAGGGTTGATAGTCATTTGGAAGTAGTGTAGTATGCAGGAAGGATACTGGTGTTGTATATGGAATACAGGATGAATGGATGATGATGAAAATTTAGGTTATGGACAGGTTGTGAAGGGTCTTGACCACCTGACTGAGGAATTTTGAACTTTTAACCTCAGGCAACAGGGAGCCTTTGATCATTTTTTTTTTTTTGAACAGTGGAATAAAACCATCAGAATTGTGTTGTTAAAAGATCATCCTGGCAATAAATACCAAACTTTAAGGAGAAAGACATTATTGACTGAAAATGAAGATTATGTTTATATTTTTTTTTCATTTTCCTCCTAATCATTAGGAACAAGGTCACTATCTCTCTTAACATAGGCACTCTTGGAGCTGACCTCATCGCTTTTCATTCAGCCAACATTTCCTAAAGTGTAACTTACTCTGTGCCAAAAACTGGGGATGCTGAAATTAATTTATACAGAGACCCTTGTCTTTGAGGGAACACCTAGATATAATGATGGAAGAGCAAGTCATAAAATATCATGTTAAAAGGTAGTGTTATAATTAAAGTATTAATAAAATATATAATGGTGGCCAAAGATGACTTATTTTTCTATCTTGGATTCCTTCCATGGAGATATGGATTCCCTCCAGGATGATGGGCAGGTTTGTTTGAGGTATAAGGTTGAAGTCATGAGGACTTAGACATTCAGGAAGATATGTTCAATATCAATTTAATCTATTGTTCTGGACTTGGGGAAGATAGTGAATAAGCATGCCGACACATGTACAAACAAACAAAAATACAGGGTTCTGGAAATGCTGACATGTAATGAGGAGCAAGAAAAGAAAGAGGAGCACATGAAGAAAACCAAGAAGAGTGATCAGGAAGATATGCAAATCAGAAGAGTGTAGGCAAACACATTTAACAATTATCACTAAACACTACCCTAGACCAGGTGCTGAGTTAGGTACTAGGGAAGCAAATGAAGAAGGCAGTCATTGCCATGAGCTATGATTCTTTGGCACGAAGCTGATCTTTACTTCTCATCTGAATCACGCTTGTGTGGCTTCTGGATAGACTTCAGTCTGAAGAGGGAGGATATCCTCCAAATGAGTTGGTGGCAGGGCTTGAAGAAAGAATGGCCAACAGAGTTATCTGCTGCAGAGACATTGAAGGAGATGAAGACTAGTAGAGAAGCTTTTGACTTTGCTGATTAGGAGTTCTTGGTAATTTGTTGACACCAAATACCAAGGTCAGTGCAGAAATTGCAGCAAATAAAAAAGTAAGCTATGGGGGATGGGTGAGCCTGGTGGTGGGTATTAAGGCGGGCATGTATTGCGTGGAGCACTGGGTGTGGTGCATAAACAACGAATCTTGGAACACTGGAAAAAATAAAATTAAATTAAGATGTTTTAAAAAAAAGACTAAGTTATGGTGGATTAGGAAGTTCAGGGTTTAGAAACTACTTTCCAGGAAGGTTGTATTCAATGTATTGAAGAATTATGGGGTGAACATTGGAAAGATATTTTTTGGGGGAGGATGACTGTAAGTTGACTATGTTTATAGGCTTAAAGATCGATAGATGCAGGGCGAAACAGAATGATATTTGAGGAGAGGCCAAAGTTGATGAACTGTGTGAAAGTGGAGTAGTGGAAACAGGTGGTGAAAGTGGTCCCAATCTCAGTTCTGAAACCCCTTTGCTTGAATTAGGGGTCAAAATGGAAGGTTCAGAAGAGGCAGCAGAATATAGAATCTGCAGCATGCTACTCAGGAGAAAATATTTAGAGGAGAAGTAGGATAAGGGGATAGAAAATTGACTTAAAACCACAACAGGCATGGTTCAAATGAGATGAGAAGATCAACTTCATACCAGAGGAGCATAAATCATGGCAAAAGAAGTGCAAGAATCCCTATATTTGCAGTTCCCTAAAACTTACAATTATTCCTCTTCTTTGGAATAAAAATTGATGTGATCCAGCCTGGAGGTAGTGGGACATACTAAAATGATTCTTCTGAGTATCATGTGGTGTAGAAGAAGATAAAATAAACGTATTTGGGGGGGGGAAGAAGGCAAGAATGTTTGGTTTGAACTCCAACTCAGTTGCTTACAGAGTAACTTGGAATAAGTCATTTGAGCACTCTGGACTTCATTTTTCTCATCTATGGAAAAGGAATAACAGCTCTCACTTCCTAGATTACTTGGAAAGTTTACATGAGAGGATGTGCATAAAACATTTAGTACAGTGCCTGAGGTACAGTAGCCATTAGTTGACTTTTGGCTCTCATCCTTCACTTCTTTTTCCCCAGTACTCTCAAGACAGTGTGTTAGAGTCCCCAGATGTCTTACCTTTTCTTCACCATTTTTAAAAAATATATAATTGAGAATATGGAAAAACCTAAGGATGCTGGTGATACATGCCACAATGTCCAAGAGCTGACCATCTCCTGCATAGAGTCAAGGTGACCAGAGAGGACTGCACAACACCTCTCCTCTTACTTCCATTACCAAAGATTGAGACAAACCAGGCAGTTTTCATGATTATTGATAGCATTGGTGGGTCAGAGAAGTGGGCATGTGTAGTTAGAGACACTATCAGGCTCTGAAACATATTTTTAGTTTTCAGAGCACTTTTGGTAGTTTTACACTACTGAAAGCAGCAGCAGATCCCCCTACAAGTCCCATGGAGACTGAGTTCAGGCTTAGGTCCAGCTTCAAAGGGCTCTGGAGTGAGAGTTACCTATGGTGCCCTAAAACAGGTCCAGAGAAATCACCAGCCACATGAAAAAAGTCATCCCTCACATTTGTGTTATTATTTTATAGTATAAAAAGCTTTCTTCACATGTTAGGTAAATACATACCTAACATGTGTGTGTGTGTGTGTGTGTGTGTGTGTGTGTGTGTGTGTGTGTGTGTATGTTTATACTTATAAGTATTTAAGTAATTTAATATACTGTTTAAGGGCACCTGGGTGGCTCAGTTAGTTAAGCATCTGTCTTCACCTCAGGTCATAATCCCAGGGTCCTGAGATCAAGCCCCACATCAGGCTCCCTGCTCAGCGTGGAGTGTCTTTCTCCCTCTCTCTCTACCACTCCCCCTGTTTCTGTTCTCTCTCTCTCAAATAAATTAAAACAATATTTTAAAAATATGTCCTTTATAATAAAAATACATGTTATATAGAAAATATTATTTGTAATACAACAAATTTTTTATATATAAATTTATATATATTTATGATATATATTTATTTTACATATATAATTATATATTATATATAATTACATATATTACTTATTATGTGTATATATATATATATATATATATAAAATGTACATACATATATATGTATATATACTAAAGAATCCAAGGCCCAGAGAATTTTATTTAGTCTGGATCATCCTTTAGATCTTACTTTTATTTTTTCCCCAAATATGTTTATTTTATTTTTTTCAGTATTACAGGATTAATTTTTCATGCACCACACCCAGGGCTCCATGCAATACGTGCCCTCCTCAATACCCAACACCAGGCTCGCCCAATCTTAATTTTAGACAATATTGAATAAAGACTCCATTAAAATCTTATACTGGATTAGATTTACTATAATTTTCTCTCATAACACCCTACATTTATCTTCCATAACACATTTTTATTGTGAGACTGTTAGCTGAGTACCTCTTTCCCTCATTAGAACATGAGTTCCAGGGAGGTAAGGTCCTAGTCAGTCATATTATCTTTGGCATCTTTATGACCCAAACCATCTGAAAAAATTATGAATGGGAAAAAAAGGGCTCATAAAGATTATCTAGTGAATCTTAGAACACTGAAAAAAATTAAATTAAATTAAAAAATCCTTAAAAAATATATGATTTTCAAATATTAAAAAAAAGACTATCTAGTCTACCATCTTTATAAAGAACAAAGAAGGGGGCGCCTGGGTGGCTCAGTCGTTAAGCGTCTGCCTTCGGCCCAGGCCAGATCCCAGCGTCCCGGGATCGAGCCCCACATCGGGCTCTCTGCTCTACAGGAAGTCTGCTTCTCCCACTACCATTCCCTCTGCTTGTGTTCCCTCTCTCGCTGTGTTTCTCTCTGTCAAATAAATAAAGTCTTTAAAAAAAAAAAAAGAACAAAGAAGAGACTCTCCCAAGGTCATACAAAAAAAGGCATGGCATCACAGATATATTCAGAACATTCCATCCCAAAAAAGGCAGGAAAGAATATCCACTGGAAAAAAGACAGTCTCTTCAACAAATGGTGTTGGGAATCTAAAATCTATAAAGAACTTCTCAAACTCAACACCCAAAGAACAAATAATCCAATCAAGAAATGGGGAGTAGATATGAACAGACATTTCTGCAAAGAGGACATCCAAATGGCCAACAGACACATGATATATATACAATGGAATAATATGCAGCCATCAAGAGAAACAAAATCTGGCCATTTGCAACGACGTGGATGGAACTGGAGGGTATTATGCTAAGCGAAATAAGTCAGAGAAAGACAATTATCACATGATCTCTCTGATATGAAGAATTTGAGAGGCGAGGAGGGAGTTTGGGGGGGAGTGGGGGAGAGAAATGAAACAGGAAGGGATGGGGAGGGAGACAAACCATAAGAGACTCCTAGACTCACGAAACGAACTGAGGGTGGCTGGGAGGTGAGGGTATAGGGTGGGGGTGGCTGGGTTGTGGACATTGGGGAGGGTATGTGCTATGGTAAGTTCTGTGAAGCCTGACGATTCACAAACATATACCCTGGGACAAATAATTTTAAAAAAGAAAAAAGAAAAAAAAAAAAGGCATGGCATAGCTGGGCCTGCAACTCAGGTCTCCTGATACTCTTTATCTAGGTCTTTTTTCAATGAATCTTCAATTCTGTTTAATTCCAGGTCCCAGGTCATCACAAACCAGGGTTAAGGGAAGACCATAACATTCAGTATTTAGATGTCACCTCATTTTCAGGCCTGTGCAACAGAAAGAATTATTTTTCATTAATAAATATATATTAAGCACATACTATAAACAAGGCATATTTCTAGTCATTAGGGATATTGTAAATAAGATAAAATTACAGCCCTAAAAAAGCTTGGTGGACACTGGAAATAAACAAAAGTACCAAATTCTAGAAGCAAAGTCAAAAAACAAATGATAAACTAGTAGAAACAAGAGTCCAGGATGAGACAGATTCCCTGGGGAATTCTACCAAACTTTCAAGGAAGAAATAATACCTATCCTCCTGAAACTGTTTCAAAAAATAGAAACAGAAGGAACACTTCCAGACACTTTCTTTTTTTTTTTAATTTTATTTATTTTTTTCAGTGTTACAAGATTCATTGTTTTGCACTACACCTAGTGCTCCATGCAGTAAATGCCCTCCTCAATACCCACCACCAGGCTCGCCCAACCCCCACCCCCCTCCCCTCCAAAACGCTCAGTTTGTTGCTCAGAGTCCACAGTCACTCATGGTTCATCTACCCCTCTGGTTTCCCCCCATTCACCCTTCGTTTCCTTCTCAAAATGCCCTCCATGATTTTCTTTACGCTCAGCACGTAAGTGGGACCATAAGGTAATTGGTTCTCTCTACTTGACTTATTTCATTCTGCACAATCTCCTCCAGTCCCATCCATGTTGATACAAAGGTGGGATATTCGTCCTTTCTCATGGAGGAATAATATTCCATTGTGTATATGTACCATATCTTCTTTATCCATTCATCTGTTGAAGGGCATCTTGGTTCTTTCCACAGTTTGGCAATTGTGGCCATTGCTGCTATGAACATTGAGGTACAAGTGGCCCTTCTATGTAATGCATCTGCTACCTTGGGGTAAATACCCAGTAGTGAGATGGCACTTTCTATGAAGCCAGCATTACCCTGATCCCCAAACCAGGCAAAGACCCTACCAAATAGAATTTCAGACCAATATCCCTGATGAATATGGATGCCATGATTCTAAACAAGATCCTAGCTAATAGGATCCAACAGCACATTAAAAAATTTATTCATCATGACCCAGTGGGATTTATCCCTGGGATGCAAGGGTGGTTCAACATTTGCAAATCAATCCATGTGATAGAACAGATCAATAAGAGAAGAGAGAAGAACCACATGGTCCTCTCAATGGATGCAGAAAAAGCGTTTGACAAAATTCAGCATCCGTTCCTGATCAAAACTCTTCAAAGTATAGGGATAGAAGGAACATTCCTCAACATCATCAAATCTATCTATGAAAAGCCCACAGCAAATATCATTCTCAATGGGGAAAAGCTGACAGCCTTCCCTCTGAGATCAGGAACACGACAAGGATGCCCACTCTCACCACTCTTGTTCGACATAGTGCTAGAAGTCCTAGCGACAGCAATCAGACAATAAAAAGAAATAAAATGTATCCAAATTGGAAATGGAGAAGTCAAACTCTCTCTTTTCACAGACGACATGTTACTCTATATGGAAAACCCACAGACTCCACCTCCAAACTACTAGAACTCATACAGCAATTCAGTAACATGGCAGGATACAAAATCAATGGACAGAAATCAGTTGCTTTCCTATACACTAACAATGAAACTGTGGAAAGAGAAATTAGGGAATCTATTCCATTTACGATAGCACCAAAAACCATAAGATACCTGGGAATAAACCTAACCAAAGAGGTAAAGGATCTGTACTCGAAGAACTACAGAACGCTCATGAAACAAATTGAAGAAGACACAAAAAGGTGGAAAAGCATCCCATGTTCCTGGATCAGAAGAACAAACATTGTGAAAATGTCTATACTTCCCAGAGCAATCTCTACCTTCAATGCCATCCCGATCAGAATTCCACTGGATTTTTTCAAAGGCCTTGAACAAACCATCCTAAAATTTGTATGGAACCAGAAAAGACCCTGAATCACTAAGCAAATGCTGAAAAAGAAAAACCAAGCTGGGGGCATCACATTGCCCGATTTCAAGCTTTACTACAAAGCGGTGATCACCAAGACAGCATGGTACTGGCACAAAAACAGACACATAGACCAGTGGAACAGAATAGAGAACCCAGATATGGACCCGCAACTCTATGGTCAAATAATCTTTGACAAAACAGGAAAAAATATCCAGTGGAGAAAAGACAGTCTCTTCCATAAATGGTGCTGGGAAAATTGGACAGCTCTATGTAGAAGAATGAAAGTTGACCATTCTCTTACACCATACACAAAGATAATCTCGAAATGGATAAAAGACCTCAATGTGAGGCAGGAATCTATCAAAATCTTAGAGGAGAACATAGGCAGTAACCTCTTCGACGTCAGCCACAGCAACTTCTTTTAGGACATGTCTCCAAAGGCAAAGGAAGCAAAAGTGAAATTGAACTTTTGGAACTTCATCAAGATAAAAAGTTTCTGCACAGCGAAGTAAACAATCAACAAAACAAACAGGCAACACACAGAATGGAAGAAGTTATTCGCAAATGACACTACAGGCAAAGGTCTGATATTTAAGATCTATAAAGAACTCCTCAAACTCAACACCAATTATCACTTAAAAAAATGGACAGAAGACATGATCAGACACTTCTTCAAAGAAGACATACAAATGGCTAACAGACACATGAAAAAATGTTCATCTTTAGCCATCAGGGAGATTCAAATCAAAACCAAACTGAGATACCACCTTACACCAGTGAGAATGGCCAAAATCAACAGGACAGTAAACAACAAATGTTGGCGAGGATATGGAGAAAGGGGAACCCTCTCGTATTGTTGGTGGAAGTGCAAGCTGGTATAGCCACGCTGGAAAACAGTGTGGAGTTTCCTCAGGAAGTGAAAAATAGAAATACCCTACAACTCAGCAATTGGACTACTAGGTATTTACCCCAACGATACAAATGTAATGAAAAGAGGGACACTTGCACCCAAAGTTCATGGCAGCTATGTCCACAATAGCCAACCTGTGGAAGGAGCCAAGATGTTTTCAACAGATGAATGGCACAAAAACAGACACATAAACCAGTGGAACAGAGTAGAAAGCCCAGATATGAACCCTCAACTCTATGGTCAAAATATCTTTGACAAAGTAGGAAAAAATATATGGTGGAAAAAATTCTCTTCAATAAATGGTGCTGGGAAAATTGGACAGCTATATGTAGAAGAATGAAACGTGACCATACTCCTACACCATAGACGAAGATAAACTCGAAATGGATAAAAGACCTCAACGTGAGGCAGGAATCTATCAAAATCCTAGAGGAGAACATAGGCAGTATCCTGTTCAAAATCAGCCACAGCAATTTCTTTGAGGACATGTCTCCAAAGGCAAAGGAAACAAAAGCAGAAATGAACTTTTGGGACTTCATCAAGACAAAAAGCTTCTGCACAGCAAAGAAGACAGTCAAGAAAACAAACCGCCGTGAACAATAAATCTTGTAACACTGAAAAAATAAAATAAATATTTTTTGGGAAAAAAAAAAACCGGCAACCCGCAGAATGGGAGAAGATAATCACAAATGACACTACAAAGATCTGCTACCTAAGATCTACAAAGAACTACTCAAACTCAACACTCAAAAAACAGATAATCACGTAAAAAAAATGGGGAGAAGTCATAAACATACACTTCTCCAAAGAAGACATACAAATGGCTAACAGACACATGAAAAAATGTTCATCATCATCGTTAGCCATCAGGGAGATTCAAATCAAAACCACACTGAGATACCACCTTACACCAGTTAGAATGGCCAAAATCAACAGGAGAATAAACAACAAGTGTTGGAGAGGATGTGGAAAAAAGGGAACCCTCTTCTACTGTTGGTGGGAATGAAAGTTGGTGCAGCCAGTTTGGAAAACAATGTGGTGATTCCTTAAGAAATTAGAAATAGAGCTACCCTATGACCCTGCTATTGCACTATTGGGTATTTACCCCGAAGATACAGATATAGTGAAAAGAAGGGCCACGTGTACCCCAACGTTCATAGCAACAATGGCCACTATCATAAAACTCTGGAAAGAAACAAAATGCCCTTCAACAGTTGAATGGATAAAGATTATATGGTCCATATATACAATGGAATATTATACCTCCATCAGAAACGATGAATACCCAACTTTTGTGTCAACATAGACAGGACTGGAAGAGATTATGCTGAGTGAAATAAATCAAGCAGAGAATGTCAGTTATCATATGGTTTCACTTACATGTGGAGCATAAGGAAAAACCTGGAGAATATTGGGAGAAGGAAAGGAAGGGTGAATTGGAGGAAACCAGAGGGGGAGATGAAGCATGAGAGACTGTGGACTCTGAGAAACAAACTGAGGCTTTTGGAGGGGAGGGGAGTGGGGGCTTGGGTGAGTCTGGTGGTGGTGGGTATTGAGGAGGGCACATATTGCATGGAGCACTGGGTGTGGTGCATGAACAATGAATCTTGGGACACTGAAAAAATAAAATTAAATTAAAAAAACAGATGAATGGTTCCAAAAGATGTGGTTCTTATATACAATGGAATATTACTCAACCATTTGAAAGGATGGATTCCCCCATTTTCATTGACATGGATGGAACTGGAGAGGATTATACTAAGTCAAATCAGTCAAGCAGAGAAAGACAATTATCATATGGTTTCACTGATATGTGGAATAAAAGGAATAGCACAGATGACCTCAGGGGAAGGGAGGGAAAACTGAATGGGAGGAAATCAGCAAGGATGACAAACCATGAGAGACTCTGGATTCTGGGAAACAAACTGAGAGTTACAGAAGGGAGGAGATGGAAGTGCAGTAACTGGATGATGAGTAGTAAGGGGGATACATATTGTAATGAGCACTGGGTATTATACACAACTAATGAACTATTGATCACTACATCAAAAACTAATGAAAACTATACATTGGATAATTGAACATAATAAAAAAGAAAAATAAAACTGTTGCCTGAGCATATTTCTCTTAGGTGGACCATCGTAGAAAATAGATGGGGATGGTTGGCAAGGGCACTCCAGTTATTTCTGTCATAGATGGAAACTTCTGAAGGACCCTGGGTGTATAGGGAGTTAAGAGAGGAATCAAGTTGCTTTCCTAAGTCTTTAAAAAACTCTCTGGTTCTCCTATATTATTTATTTCAATTATTTTTATTTCTAAGAAGCTAAGCAAAGATTAGCCTCAGCTCAGCCTGCCTAATGATGATAAATTGGAAGTTGAATACTTTTCTGGATAAATCTGCCCTTGTAGAAATGATGATAGCTAGCCTGAATTTCATATTTCTTAGCCAAAAAAGTATTATATATTTTTGTAGATTGCTTCCAAATCTCTACCCTTCATAAATTGTTACATGATATTTCAATCCTGCCTCTGCCATTTACTAGCTGTTTAATTAGGCAAGTAACAGCACCTCATCTGTCAAAAGGAGAAAATTATAATATCTTCCTCATAAAGTAATTGTGATTAAATTACATAAACTAATACATGTGAAGGCCTTGAGATAGTGCCTGTTACTTAATAAGTTTATGCTGTGTTGATGATGACAATTATACAAAATTATATCTTTGTATAGGCCTAGGATGTTTGTAGGTCCAAGATGTTTGTCTGGTTTCTCCTAGAACGCATCTAGTGTATTGGATAGGAGTTTGGGCTTCTTTTTTTAAAGATTTTATTTATTTGACAAAGAGAAACACAGTGAGAGAGGGAACACAAGCAGAGGGAACGGTAGTGGGAGAAGCAGGCTTCTTGCCGAGCAGGAGCCCGATGCAAGCAGGGAGCCCTATGCGAGCAGAGCGCCCTATGTGGGGCTAGATCCCAGGACCCTGGGATCATGACCCGAGCCAAAAGCAGACGCTTAATGACTGAGCCACCCAGGCGCCCTAGGACTTTGGGCTTCTATTACTCTAGTACATCTATAGATACTCAAATGTTCTTAGGCTAATATTTACTTTGTTACATAAGTGGTCCCTCCATTCACACAAGCTCACATGTTCTTTCCCATCTCTGCACATTTATACTTTATGTTTTCTCCTCTGCCTGAAAGACTTCTCTGACTTCTGATCTTATTATCTTTTTTTTAAAAAATATTTTTATTTATTTGACAGAGAGAAACACAGCGAGAGAGGGAACACAAGCAGGGAGAGTAGGAGAGGGAGAAGCAGGCTCCCCGCAGAGCAGAGAGCCCGATGTGGGGCTCCATCCCAAGACTCTGGGATCATGACCTGAGCTGAAGGCAGACGCTTAACAACTGAGCCACCCAGGCGCCCTGATCTTATTAACTTTTATGTTGGCTAACTGAACATAATGAAAAAATTTTTAAAAAGAGCCTTTTAACACACTGCCTCTTCTGTGAAGTTTCTTGTCTGACTTGTTGGAATTAACTTTTCTTTCCATGGCCTAAATTTCAAAATTCCTTGTCTTGGAGATGGAAGGGCACTGCATCATTTGTACCTTCTCTGGCTATTCGTGACTCATTGGATAAATTTGAAACTCTCAAGATAGTATGTAAGACCTTTCCCACTTTGGCACCCTGCTTACTTCTACATTTTTTGTTATTCTTTCTTTTTTTCACTCAACTCTAAGCCACATGAGTCTCCTTATCTTCCTGGAATATAACACATTCTTTACCATCATGGAGCCTTTACACATGCTGTTTATTCTGCTTAGAATGGCATTTCACCAATTATTCACTTGGTTCACTTCTCATTCTGCAGACAGCTTTCACTCTTTTGAGAGGCTTTATTGACCTATCCAAGCCTGGTAGATTATTTCCCTATTAATGTTCTCCCAGCCTTCTGTGCTTCCTCTTTTCTTGTCATATTCACCCACAATTGTTTGTTTAATATCTACTTTCCACCACATTATATGTTTCAAGAAGGCAAACAATATGTCTTGTTCATCTCTATATCCCAAGTGCCTTGAACCATGCCTGATACATACAAAAAATTTAACATATATTTATGGAATGAAAAAATCCAGTCCAGCCTCATTGTAGAGATGGAAATATGGAGGCCTACAGAGGGAAAGGGACTTACTCAAGGTCTCACAGATAACCAGTGGCAGAGAAAAGACTGTAGCCCAGGACTCTGAATTTCTGGAGAAATTCTATTTTCTAGACATGCATCTCCACTATAATACTTGTTACTTGTACATACTTATATGAATTCCTTGAGGGAAAACAACACAACTTTTTTTTTCCCCAGGGACACTGATATATAAATTTAGTTTTAAAAATATTTTTATTAGCATATAATTTATTATTTGTTTCATGGGTACAGACCTGTGATTCATCAGTTTACACAATTCACAGCACTCATCATAGCACATATCTCCTCAATGTCCATTGCCCAGCCATCCCAGGCCACCTACCCCACCCTCAAGGAACCCTCAGTTTGTTTACTGAGATTAAGAATCTCTTAAGGTTTGTCTCCCTCTCTGGTTCTGTCTTATTTCATTGTTCCCTCATTTCCCCTATGATCTTCTGTCTTGTGTCTGAGAGAAGGGTCCACATCTTATACATGTGTTGTTCAATTAGTTACTAGCTAAATGTGGCAATTGAACTGGAAACATGGCTAGTCCAAATTGCGATGCACTGTATGTGCAAAATGCACACTACATTTCAAAGAATGTAAAATATCTCATTAATAAACTTACATTGCTTATAGGTTAATATAACATTTAGGATGCATGGGGTTAAATAAAATATATTATCAAAATTACTTTTATCTATTTAATTTTCAAATTTTAATGTAGTTATTAGAAAATTTATAGCTCTTTAAGGTGCTTGCAGGAGCGTGCTCACCCTGCCCACAAAATGGTGCAGGGAGTGGAAAGCTGCAGGTTCGGAGCTAGAACAAACAATCCCAAAATTTGTATGGAATCAGAAAAGACCCCAAATTGCTAAGGAAATGCTGAAAAAGAAAAACGAAGCTGGAGGCATCACATTGCCTGATTTCAAGCTTTACTTCAAAGCAGTAATAATCAAGACAGCATGGTACTGGCACATAAACAGGCACATAGACCAGTAGAACAGAATAGAGAGCCCAAATATGGGCCCACAACTCTATAGTCAAATAATCTTTGACAAAACAGGAAAAAATATCCAGTGGAAAAAAGAAAGTCTCTTCAATAAATGGTGCTGGGAAAATTGGACAGCTCTATGTAGAAGAATGAAACGTGACCATTTTCTTACACCATACACAAAGAAAAACTGGAAATGGATAAGAGACCTCAATGTGAGGCAGGAATCTATCAAAATCCTAGAGGAGAACATAGGCAGTAACCTCTTCAACATTAGCCACAGCAACTTCTTTCAGGACATGTCTCCAAAGGCAAAGGAAGCAAAAGTGAAATTGAACTTTTGGAACTTCATCAAGATAAAAAACTTCTGCACAGCGAAGGAAACAGTCAACAAAACAAACAGGCAACCCACAGAATGGAAGAAGATATTCACAAATGACACTACATACAAAGGTCTGATATCTAAGATCTATAAAGAACTCCTCAAACTCAACACTCACAAAACTGATAATCATATCAAAAAATGGGCAGAAGACATGAACAGACACTTCTCCAAAGAAGACATACAAATGGCTAACAGACACATGAAAAAATGTTCATCATCTTTAGCCATCAGGGAGATTCGAATCAAAACCACACTGAGATACCACCTTACACAAGTTAGAATGGCCAAAATCAACAGGAGAGTAAACAATAAATGTTGGAGAGGGTGTGGAGAAAGGGGAACCCTCTTACACTGTTGGTGGGATTGCAAACTGGTGCAGCCACTTTGGAAAACAGTGTGGAGATTCCTCAAGAAATTAAAAATAGATCTACCTTATGACCCTGCCATTGTACTACTGGGTATTTACTCCAAAGATGCAGATGCATTACAAAGAAGGGCCACATGTACCTCAATGTTCATAGCAGCAGTGGCCACAATCGCCAGACTGTGGAAAGACCAAGACTTGGAAAGAACCAAGATGTCCTTGAACAGATGAATGGATAAAGAACATATGGTACATATATACAATGGAATATTATGCCTCCATTAGAAAGGTCGAATATCCAACTTTTGTATCAACATGGATGGGACTGCAAGAGATTATGCGGAGCGAAATAAGTCAAGCAGAGAGAGCCAACTACCTTATGGTCTCACGTGCTGAGCATATAGAAAAACATGGAGGGCATTGTGAGAAGGAAGGAAAGGCGGAATGGGGGGAAATCAGAGGGGGAGATCAACCATGAGAGACTGTGGACTCTAAGCAACAAACTGAGGGTTTTGGAGGGGGAGGGGTGTGGGGTTGGGTGGGCCTGATGGTGGGTATTGAGGAGGGCATTTACTGCATGGAGCACTGGGTGTGGTGCATGAACAATTAATCTTGTAACACTGAAAAAATAAAATAAACCTATTTGAGGTAAAAAAGAAGGAAACAAAGAAAATTTATAGCTCATATGAAAAAACGTTCATCAAAAAACAACAATAAAATGTTCATCATCTTTAGCCATCAGGGAGATTAAGATCAAAACCACACTGAGATACCACCTAAAACCAGTTAGAGTGGCCAAAATCAACAAGACAGTAAACAACAAATGTGGGAAAGAATGTGGAGAAAGGGGAACCCTCTTCTGCTCTCGGTGGGAATGCAAGTTGGTGCAGCCACTTTGGAAAACAGTGTGGAGATTCCTCAAGAAATTAAAAATAGAACTACCTTATGACCCTGCAATTGCACTACTGGGTATTTACTCCAAAGAAGCAGATGCAGTCCAAAGAAGGCCACATGTACTCCAATGTTCATAGTAGCAATGTCCACAATCGCCAAACTGTGGGGAGAACCAAGATGCCCTTCAACAGATAAATGGATAAAGAAGATATGGCCCATATATCCAATGGAATATTATGCCTCCCAATTTGTATCAACATGGACTGAACTGGAAGAGGTTATGTGGAGTGAAATAAGTCAAGCAGAGAGTCAATTATCTTATGGTCTCACTTAGGTGTAGAGCATAAGGAAAAACATTGAGGGCATTGTGAGAAGGAAAGGAAGGGTGAATTGGGGTAAATTGGAGGGGGCGATGAACCATGAGAAACTGTGGACTCTGAGCAACAAACCGAGGGTCTTGGAGGTGTGGGGGCATTTGGGTGAGCCTGGTGGTGCGTTTTGAGGAGGTCAAATAAAATAAATTTTATTTATTAAAAAATAAAATAAATGTATTTGGGTAAAAAAAAAAAGAAAATTTATAGCTCATATTCTTTTTTTAAAGAGTTCAAATTGTTTTTTTTAAAGATTTTATTTATTTATTTGACAGAGAGGAGAGAGATCACAGGCAGAGAGAGAAGGGGAAGCAGGCTCCGTGCTGAGCAGAGCGCTGATGCAGGGCTTGATCCCAGGACGCTGAGATCATGACCTGAGCCAAAGGCAGAGGCTTTATCCACTGAGCCATCCAGGCGCCCCTAAAGAGTTCAAGCTTTTTTTTTTTTTTTTTTTTTTTTTTTTTTTTTTTTTTAATTTTATTTATTTGACAGAGAGAAACACAGCGAAAGAGGGAACACAAGCAGAGGGAATGGTAGCGGGAGAAGCAGGCTCCCTGCTGAGCAGAGAGCCCGATGTGGGGCTCGATCCCAGGATTCTGGGATCATGACCTGAGCCGAAGGCAGACGCTTAACGACTGAGCCACCCAGGCGCCCCAAGAGTTCAAGTTTTATTCATCAGTTTACCTCTTCCTTTTCTTCTTTTCTTAAGATTAATTAATTTTATTTTATTTTTTCAGTGTTCCAAGATTCATTGTTCATTCACCACACTCAGTGCTCCATGCAATATGTGCTCTCCTCAACACCTACCACCAGGCTCACCAAATCCCCCATCTCCCTCCCCTGCAAAACCTCCAGTTTGTTGCTCAGAGTCCACAGTCTCTCCTGGTTCATCTCCCCCCCAATTTCCCCCCAATTCACACTTCCTTTCCTTCTCCCAATGTCCTCTATATTCTTCCTTATGTGCCACACATAAGTGAAACCACATGATAACTGACTCTCTCTGCTTGACTTATTTCACTCTTTATAATCTCTTGCAGTCCCATTCATGTTGACATAAAAGTTGGGTATTCATCCTTTTTGATGGAGGCATAATATTCCATTATATATATGGACCATATCTTTTTTACCCATTAGCTCTTTCCACAGTTTGGGGATTTTGTTTATAGCAGCAATGGCCACAATCGCTCATATTATATTCTATTGGATATACATTACTGAACTGTTGTATGTCTTCCCCCTTGGTACCCAGCATAGAGCTTTGCAGCCAGTAAGTGCTCAGCACAGCCTGTTGAAAGTAGTTAAGCTGTAGTTGGTAATCTAATTGCTGCCACCTCTCTTGTCAATGCCACTGGGCTTGTATGGAACATCATCATAAATCTTCTATCCCCAGGCCCAGGTATACATGAAGATTTTCCATCCTGGCCTGGAGGTGCCCTATAAATTGCATCAGCCTTTGGTTTCTTTTCAGAGGAAGTCCCAGTGCAATAATATGCACAGCAATCACTAGCGTTAAGGTGGAGTGTGTAGACACTGACCTCTTACACAGGAAGTGGCCTCAGCTTTGCAATTGTTCTTGGGGACTTTTCTTGACAGGTTTCCAATAGGAGGTGGAATTTAATGAACAGGGAAATACACTTGAAGTTAAAAGGAAGACTTCATGGAGATGAGGTAAGTTAAGGAATGTGGGGAACTTGGGCTTTGAAGATTCCTTCCTTTGGTAGTGCACTGATACATTAATTTATTCAACTTGCAGTTCTGGGGTAACTATTTCATCTTTGGCCCTGTGAAGAAAAGAAGGGATCAGACATGATTCTTACTTTGGGCAGTTCTTGGGAGAGATAGACATAAAAGTGTGGTATGAACAGGCTTTGGACACTAGAGGCAAGCATAACAGGGAACAATTATTTTTAGTGAGAGAAGGGTGGTCAGAGAAGGCTTTTCAGAGACAATGAACATCATTATTTTCTCTCTTCATCTTTTAAGTTCTAACTAAAAACCTACTTTCCCAAGAACTACCTCCTTGCCCCCAGCCCTAGAATAATCACACTTTTTTGACAGCATTTTGTACTTTTTTCAAATTACTTATCTCAAAGACATAGTTCCTTGGGTATGTGCCTGCCCAAGAATCCCTCAATATGATGTGAGGCTGAGGTTCAGGCAGGCTGTGCATGATTTTTCAAGGGCGTATTGTTAATGAGTTACAGAGGTGGGTCTATAACTCAGGAGCTAAAATCTACTGTGCAAGACACAATGACTCAAAATTCAGTTGTTCTTTCCATTCTGGCACTGAGTGAATAAATTAATGAGTGTGAGACTCCAGAACTGCCTAATAGTTCTCTCCATCCAACTCTCTTCTCCTTCATCCCTCTTACTTAATAGGTTAGCCAAGTCAAAAAGCATCCAAAATGAGAGAACAGTGTATATTTATGTTGAACAGACCTAGAGGGAAGTTCCCTTTGTGAAAAGTTGGCCCTTCTCATCATGCTTTTGCTTGTGAAGTAAAGAGGAACTTCAAGGATCCCAGTATCTTTTCCCTAATTCAGTTCTTCTGCATAGATGTCATGATTTGCAGGTCTTTCTGGCTCCCAATGCACTCTTTTATGGACATAATGTGTGGTTAAAAGTGATCACTATTAATTATTATTTTAGGTAAAAACATTGTCTCCAAAATACCCCTGTTAAAAAGGTAGTAGATTATTTTAACTGATAGGTGAGAAAAAAAGGAGTGGGCAGCTGAAATTACTCAATCTCTGTGGAGTGAGTAGAAAGGAGGGAGTCCCTCCCTAAGAAAGTGCCCACAGGACAATCCTGACTCTACCCCAGGCTTTTAGTCAGAAACCAAAAATAAAAAGGAACTGAATCTTTCTAGAACCCACATCTGGGGAAACTGGTCTCAAGGACAAAACCAATAAATCATTCTGGTAGAAGGAAGTTTCTGCAGAGTAGTGTAACTGCAAATGGGAATCTCTCCCAAGCTGAGGCCCACAATGAGGGAGGGGTGGGGATAGAGAGGTTTATAAAGAAACCAGGGAATATTTGAGTTGGAGAAATCACTAAGATCATCTAGTCAAGCTTCTATTGATTAAGTGGTAAACCAAAGCTAAGGGAGGAAACAGAGCTAACAGACCTGGGACTAGGGCACAAGACTCCTTCCTGGCTCCCAGCATATAGTCTTTTCTCTTGAACCTTAATTTATAAGACTGTATATAGTTTGAATAGAGTATTTACCAGGGCTTGAGCACTGCTCAGGGTCATAACTTCTGTTATGTAGATTAAGGACTGGAACTTGAGGACTGCAATCATTGAAAGCAAATCACAAGTATACCCTAAAAGCATTGGAAAATTGCCTCTCCCTTCTGCCTTGTTATCAGGATTCATGACGTAGAGCACTGCATAATGGAAATCCAATGTTTCTAGACTGTGAATGGGGACTGCCCAAGGATTGCAAACACATGGTGCTAGGAAGTCACTCACTTTCTTCTTAAACTTTTCATGAAGCTTGAAAGTCACAGTTGAACTTAAAGATCTTGTACCATATTTTCCTTCTCAAGGTCAACTACTTTCTTCTCTCCTTGTAGCCATTGTGGGAGAGTAGAAAATGCTTAACATTTGGAGTCAAAAAGATCTAAATGCAAATTAGGTCTTCTCCATTAAATCATAGTTTTGTGTTTGTAGGCAAGTCATTTCACTTCTATGTGCCTCAGTTTGTTCATCCTTTCATAGGGATGATAATATCATAACAGAGAGTTAATGATTAAATGAGATACCACATGTAAAACACACAATCTTATTATTAATAGATGTGAATTTCCCTGTTTCCTTCTTTCTGTAAGTGGCTGGATGCCAAAATATGATCTATAGTCAGAGCCATGCCATCAAGGGCTAGCATCACAGGCATGTGACCTGTAAAATTTCCCAGGTCTTCATGCTTAGAAGACCCCAAACAAGTAGGGGTTAATGTTCTGTTGTCATCATCCTGAATTTCTTATTTTTTAGTAGCAGGCTCCTCATTTACATTTTACACTAGGCCCTGAAAATTATGTATCTGTGCCAGGTGAGAAGCCTTGCCAAAAAGAAGTGAAAAGGGTATTTCAGGACAAGGAGGCACTTTGACAGTGAAAGAACTCATGTTTTGGAGTTAATAGGAGTAGATTTTAATTCCAACTATGCCACTAATTTGCTTTTTGATATCAGGCATTTTCTTTCATCTCTCAGATGGTCTGTTTCTCAATTTTGACAACATGGATTTTCATTTGATAATGTCTCAGCTGTGACATCCCAGGCTTCTCTCATTAACATTAGGAAAATCATTAATGCAGCTTGGAGAACCAGTATCTGTTAGAGGTCAGCTACAAGTGGGTGGGGGGTAGTGAGGGTGGTGCATGGCAGTGGGAACTGTTGCTGCAGTAGCGAACCCTTTCACAACAGCACTGTTTTGTCATTTTGCACCCAGATTTCCGTTGGCTAACCTCAGCCTTATCTTCCTCATTTCTGTTTCCTCTTGAAGACACCAAAGGCCCTTCAAAACACACGACCTTCCTGCTCCAGGCAAAAAGCCCAGTTACATCTGGCCTCTGCAGTTTGGCTCATCACCAGGGAACCTTTGCCTCCTCTGAGAACAAGGCACCACTCCAGTAACAGGTATAGTATCTGTTTGTCCTCTCTTCTTGGATTCTCAAATTGAGGTAGTGTCCATGGCTACCAAACATGGCTCTGATATGCCTACCCCATTCTCCTTATACTCTCCTCAGAGATCCTGGGTCAAGGGTGGGTGAGAGGAAGGTTCCCAGTGGTCTTCTATCCCAAAACGTCTAATACTGAGAAGGGAGGATGACATTTCTTCTTCAAACAAGCTTTTAAAGAGATAGCCTTATGGAAGTGGAGTATTTTCTGGACTCAGGCGTCAGGAAATTTGAGTAGAAGCCCTGATTTTGCCATTTACCTAGATATCTATTATTATTTTGATGGTTGTCAACTCTCTGTTGAGAAAAGACCTAAGAGTGATGCTGAATAAATATTTCTGGGTGGGGCTGAATGGGGTGATGAACCATGCCTAAAAACATTCCATACTGCCTCTAGTATGTATGGAGAGGCCCAACTGGATCAAGTGTAGGGCAAGTCCTGTTGTTTGTTGTGTTAACCTTGCCAAGGTAGGTCAGGGGACAAATGATGTTGTTTTGTTTAGTATGACATACCAAGAGAAGAGCTTTCAGAGTTCCTTAATATCGCTATATAGTTATTCACATCTTCCTATGGGTCTGACCAGCTTTTCTCAACTGAACCTGATTTTTGTATGTATACTTTTTTGGAGAGGCATGGACTAAAACATCAAGAGTGGAAATAAAAGCTATCTAGTTTCAGCTCAGCCACTGGCTCCTTCCATTAATGTTAGGGTAACATGGTCTCTAAGCCTCTTAGTATTCTTTGAATGTACTAAGAAGAGATATTTAGCCATTTCATCTCTCTCTCTCTCTCTCTTTCTCTCTCTCGGTAGAAAGGGCTTTCAGGAGGCTGCCGATACTGCCAGTTTATCCAAGTCTTCTCACTGGAGCTGGTAGCCAATGAAGGTAATTATAGAAAAAAGCACCAGTCCAGTTCTCTCTGTCTTGCTATCCTGAGCTCAAACTCCATTAATCAGCTTTCTTGGCTGGTTTCCACCCACAGCTCCAAGGACTGAGCCACAGTGCCTGAGACCACCAATACAGGAATCTCTGGAAAGCTTAACACTTTCTTACCAATTCTGCCAGGTAAGTCTTCTTGTCCCCATTTCCAGGGAAGACAACTGAAGCTCAAAGAAAGACTTGTCCAATGCTATGTTTGGCTAATTGGTACTCAAGTTTGTTAGAATCCAAGTTTGTTAGATTCTTCACACTATACCATATATGGTGACCAAGATTATTGTTTTGGCTGAAAGACACACACTTCTGGGTGGCTTGAGGTGGATTGACTAGGTGAGGGAAAAATTCTTTATATATAGCCTTATATTTGAAGTCACTCCTAGATCTCAAATTTGAGAAGCATGTCACCTTCTCTCCAATATACATTAAACTAAAAGAGTTGAGTTTTCATTTGTTTGTTTCATTTTTTTAAGACAACAACTTTTGTTTTTGTTGTTGTTGTTGTTGTTCCTGAAAGGCAAGTCCCTCTGCCTTGTCTTAGCTGGGACAGGGCATTCTTACCTTTTGGGGCAGTTTTCTATTCCTGACAATCTTGCAATGTTTGCCACTTTTCATGCCAGTATTTAATATAGGCCAGCTACTTTCTCACAGATCAATTGCCACAGTAAGGGAGGGTGAGGCATTTGACACAGACAACTTGGAATTTTTATCAACAGGATCTAGGTGTTACCAAAGGAATTTCCCTAGGAGTTCCAGATCTGACCATGCTGCTGGCAGCTCCCTCATTTCCTTAATGGCTGTGGGTGGAAAGATCCCTGTGCCTCACTGCCAAGTCTACTGCTTGTCTTTTTCCATCCTTGTGGATGCATCTCCCTTTTCCCAGAGAGATACACATAACAGGGAGGTAACAGAACCAATGAAGAAAGCTGAAAGGCACAAACTGTGAACAAATTGTATAACTTTTAGGAATTCTCTTCATCAATATGAACCTTTGTTTCCTCATTTATGAGTAGGTAGGACTAGATGATGGTAATTTTATAGCTGCCATTCTTGAGTCCTAATGGGACAAGGGGGACCATGTTAGGCAAAGCTGAGGCCATAAAGCATTTATTTCTGTTTCATCTGTCCTAACCCTGTTAAATCAATTGTCAATGGCCCTTGTTTTCTTTCTGGTAGCACAATCACCATTTTTGAACATTTGCTATGTATCAAATACTGATCTAAAGGCTTTACATACATTATCTCATGCCATTTTCTCAATAACTTAGTATGTAAGTACTCATACCCATTTTATGGATGTGGAAAACGAGCTCAGAGAAATGAAATAATTTATCTGAGATTTCCTAGCTACTTAATGACAGAGCCAAAATTCAAGCCCATATTTAACCTCAAAGTCTATGTTCATAACCACAAGACTGTGGTAGGGTTGGGAAGGGGGTATGAACACTGACTCTGGAATCTAATCCTTTCCTGAGGTCAGAGAGGCAAGACAATGACCAAATTCTCTCCCTACTGCACATAGGAGCCCACTGAAGTTGGAACCCCAAGAAATGCCATAGCTACAGTACACAGGCCTGAAGACGCCAACTTGAGCACCGGGGCCTCATTTGCGATCTCAACTGAGCCTTCCCTTAGGATCTATCTTCTGGTTGGGAGCCCTATGCCTATTTTGCTCACTTTCATATTCTGATGTTTCAGCTAGTCCTTATCCTCTGCAGTTTCTCTGGGGCTCAGGATGTGACTCCTTTTTCTTTTTTTCTCCTCTAGGGCCACATCTCCCAGGAAGATCTTGCCTCCTGACTGAAGCTCCTGGCCTGGCCTCCTGCAGTGCCACACTCCGTGTATTTGACAAGCTGAGTTGGACACTCCATGTGGTAGAGTGTCAGTTTGTCAAATACCCCAAGTGCGGCATATGTCTAACAGCTCCAGGCCAGGGTAGTTGTGTTACAACAAATAAACTGCCAACTGGATACAAGATCACTTACCAAACATAAACTGAGCTCTCACAAGTTATTTTCAGTGACTTTGCGGGAACAGAAGCATTGTATCTGAGATTGCCAGGGGAAATGTGAGGTGATTCTTAAAGCTACAGCCCTATACTGTTTCTACATTGTTAGAACCTGAGTTGGGGGCAGGGGGGATAATGGTCTTGGAAAGGTATATAGGGTCCAAGGATGGAAGTTCTCTTTGATTCATATTTCCTTTCTTTACCTTACTCTAGAGTCTCCCAGTAAGGACACCAAAATTTTCACACAAGCTTCATGACAGGGCTTAGAAACCCATTTTTCTGATACTCAGCTTTGACATCGAAACACATTTTGCTTAGCATAATCCCCTCCAGTTCCATCCATGTCAATGCAAATGGTGGGTATTCATCCTTTCTGATGGCTGAGTAATATTCCATTGTATATATGAACCACATCTTTATTTATTCATCTGTTGAAGGGCATCTTGGTTCATTCCACAGTTTTATCATATGGTTTCACTTATATGTGAAACATAAGGAATAGCATGGAGGACATTAGGGGAAGGAAGGGGAAAAGGAAGGGGGGGAATCAGAGAGGGAGATGAACCATAAAAGACTATGGACTCCAGGAAACAAACTGAGGGTTTCAGAGGGGAAGAGGGTGGGGAAATGGGTTAGCCCAGTGATAGGTGTTAAAGACAGCATGTCTGGAGCACTGGGTGTTATACACAAAAATGAATCATGGAACACTACATCAAAAACTAATGATGTACTGTATAGTGACTAACATGACATAATAAAAAAATAAAAAAATAAACATATTTTGACATTATTGATCTTTTTTCCTGTTTCCATGTCTTATCCTTCTGGCAATACTTTCTCCACTTTTTTCTGCTTATTTAATTATTTCTCATTTTTCTGGTGCAGCCAAAGTCCAGTCTCTGCAAGGACTTTTGAAAGTTAACCTACACTTCTTTCCTTCTTCATTTGAACACTCCTTGCTTTGGTCCTTATATGTACCCCTTTCTTCTCCTATTGCCTAATAGTACCTCTTGAACTGTTAGTAAGCTTTTCCGGGTGATATTTTCGAATTCCCCACTAAGTTGTGAGGACAGCACAGTGTTTCCTTAATTGCTGTCTCCCCTTTCCAATAAATGTTTATTGATTGATTGACTCTCTATTAGACAATTATCCTTGGTTTTGGGTCAAAATGCCATAAGGATTTTTGTGAAAAAAAATTAAACTCTGGTCATCCTAATACTATAAGGTATGTGAGGGTTTTTACTCCGAAGAAATATAGTCAGGGTTGGAGGAGAAAGGGGGAAAAAAAGTAGGCTCAGAAGGCCAATGTGTTTTGGAATTATTTGGTAACTCAAAGTTGTACATGTGCTTTATTATAGGATTTTCAGAGCCTATAATATTCTAATGTTGCATTGGAAATCTCCAACAGAGAGCTATAGGATGAAACATTTCTCATGCCTATCCAATTGTGGGTTTTTTGTTTTTTTTTTTTTCTGTAGGCCATCTCTTGGCCAAAACTTGGAAAACTGCCCTAGAGGGACCTTTCTTTCTGTTCCCAGAATCTTTTCAAAGAAAGAGGATGCTTTCTTTCTTGGGAATCTCCTTTCTTTTAGTCTTTCAACTTTCCCTGATTAGCCATCTGCTTAAAACAATTTTATATTATCATCCCATGGTTTTGTTTTGTTTTTGTTTTTTAGCCTATCCTGCAGCTTTGGGCTAAACTTATACCCAATACTCTCTTAACTGGCTTATCTTGTATGGAAAAAAAACAAAACATTAGTTTTTGGGCAAAAATGATATCCAGAAGTTTTCTGCTGCAATGAATATGCTCCTAGGAGTTCACAAACCTGTTTTCTGGTCTCTGTTCTGTCACTGACTGGATGTGTGTGAATTTAGACTGTTATTCTTCCTCTGTAGGCTTTATTTCCTCATCTCAAAGAAGGGAGAATTAAAATCAATGATCCCTAAGCTTTTTAAGACAAGAGACTCTGAAATATCCCTGGGATTCCATAGCTTTTATGGGAGTAACACGGGAGTGTCCCTGGGTTTGGGGCTCCTTTTATTAATGGACATATGATTAGGATTCTCTCCTTAACCCTTAACCCCAGTCATTACTTTCTCTAAGGGTAGTAGGAAGAGATAATGTGTTTTTTTTTTTTTCCCTGAGGCTGTGGGGTCTGGACACAGCTGTTTCATGAAGGAAGCTGAGGTTTCCACTGGGTGGGTCCCTGTTTTAGAAGCTTGTAAGCATGATGGGGAAGATAAGTTGCTCCTTTAAGCAACTATCTTAATCTGACATATGGGGGAAACATTGAAGTTTTGACCATGGACTTGGTGGGTTGCTCATGGTGAAGCAGAGGATTCCTTCTTGTTCGTTATTTTGTACTATTTTTACTTCCATAATCATCCCAAAAGAGAGAAGCTATTGGTAAAACCTGAGCTGACCTTGGGACTTCACTGGAATCAAAAGTAGCAAAAACAGCTTCCATGAAGAGCAAAGAAGTTGATTTAACCTGAATTATGTGAGAGCAAGAAGTGGTGTTGAGTCAGCCTAGAATAGGTTCTCACAGAGAAGACTGAAATAAAGCTTTATGCAGGTGTGCACACTTGCAAGTGGACACACACACACACTCTCTCTCTCACACACACACACGCACATCCCTACATTCCTATTTCCCATTTATGCTTTTTTTTTAATTTTTAAAAAAATTTAAAGACTCTGCTTTTATTTTATTTTTATTTTTTCTCCCAAATATGTTTCTTTTTCAGTGTTCCAAGATTCAGTTTATGCACCACACCCAATGCTCCATGCATTATGGAGCATTAATACCCTTAATACCCACCAACACCATGTTCACTCATTTATGCTTGATGGAAAAGACTTCCTTGCTTTGACCCTCACTCTACATTTTAAGAAGAGGCCAGGGGATAAAGATGACCTATGATGAGTACAACTACTGCAAAGGTTTTAGGATTCCAGGAGGTAGAAATCTTTGAGGGTGGTGTATCCACACTTTGGAAAGAAATGGAGTCCTTTATCTGCATCCATAGTCCCCTGAAACAGAAGAAGGGATTTTTCATTTTCAGGTGTTCAACTGACTTAAGAGAGTCATC
Organism: Procyon lotor; assembly: GCA_028646535.1. NCBI lineage: Eukaryota > Metazoa > Chordata > Mammalia > Carnivora > Procyonidae > Procyon > Procyon lotor. Next base: position 59,981,340 of record CM053612.1, on the reverse strand, counting down.
CAGGTGGACTTGGCAGGGTGACAGAGAAAGGGATGGAAGACAGTTGGATACTAACTTGCCAAGAATCCATTGTGTCCCAGATGGGCCCACTTCTGAAGTAAAGGGAAGGTGGTATGCTGAGAAAGAGAAAGACCAAAAAAAGAAAAGGTGCTATTTATAATTCTAAGTCCCCAAACATCTTAACTAGTCTCATCTTAATCACTTGGTAGGTACTTGAGAGAAGACCAATACAACCAAAGTTGCTATCATGATTAGATATTTATTGAGCATCAAAAGAATACTAGAGTACTAGACTCACAGTTCAGGAGCAAAACTGAATCCTGGCCTATTACATACAAATCTTAACTAAAAGCTATCTGACTCTAAAAAAGGGAAGTTGTCCTGGACACAACTGCTCCTCTGAGCTGGCAAAGCTGTTTCCCTCTGGTCTTCTGGTGGCAAGAGGCCAAAGTTGAGCAGTGTCTGGAGGCATGATGACCATCATTAATGCTATGGGAACTTCCCTCTGGTGTTCAAAGGGAAACAGTAGAAGAAGAGATAATAAAAGGGTCCAAGGCCTGACCCAGTGGCAGGCTTGCTTGAAATGCATATGGTAACTTCTTAGGCAAAACCAGTCACTCTTAGGAACCTCAGTGTTGGTCAGGGAAAACATGTTGGGTTGTCCAAGAAGAGAGGTGGCAAGGAAGATGGTTATGCAGAAAGCTGAATAGGTAATTATGTTAGTAGCCCCTGGCTTAGCAGGGCATTTTTAGCAGATGCTGGTGTCCTTGGTGGCCAAAAGCTCATAATCTGGAGGAACTGTGTGCAGCAGATGAGCATAGTCACTGTTGATCTGAGCGATGATCTGGTTCTCCTGGCCCAAGCAAGGATCCTCAGAGTAGTCATTGCCTGGAGTCTGGGAAGATGGCTCTTCGCTGGAGCAACCACTTGTAAAAATGGCCACTCTCCAGGTTTCACCAGAATTGCTGGCCTCTCTGGTGTGTGCCCTGTGACCCAAGATCCCACCACCCATAAAGAGGGACTTGAGCCTGGGACTCTAGTTTCCCACATTTTTGTCCCAATTTTTGCCAGTTAACCCTTAGATTCTTGTTATCAAGGGATTCTGGGAACAGGAGGCTGATGAACCTGGATTATCCTGTGTGATCAGTGAGCCAAGAAAGAACCTCAGGAGGTTCTTCAGAGAGAGAAGAAAGCAGTGCCCTGACCTTGAAGGCCTTTGGGCTTAGAATTGGGTTTATGCCAACCTCCCTTTCCTCCATGCCAGTGATTAACAGAATGAGGGTAGGGAAGGATTAAGAAGATGGAAGAGCAGAGGGAGTCTTACCTGGCCACTTCATAGACATGCTCTAGAAAAGAAGGAGGAATCAAGTTAGAAGTCTCCATGGGGAGTGGATAAGGGCCAAATGTGGACCCTGGTTACCAGTCAAAGGGTGAGGGAAGGGGAGACATACAGGGGAATTGGGAGGTATTGGGAAGATAAACTGAAGCACAAGGATACAGATTTCTCAGAGAAAGGTAGAGGAAGCACACTTGGTTACTATCCTCTTTGGCGTACTCTGACTCAGGACAATGGGCTGGAAGAGTTTCTTAGTGTTGTAGGGGAAAAGACAAACTGGACCCACTCGCCACCCAGGAATATTGCCAAAGATTCCAGGGAGTTTTTGCCGAAACTAGGTGGCCAGGCCATAGCCCAGGCAGATTGAATTAATCTGTCAAGGACCTTGACCAAAGCCATTCCCAAATGCGCTCATCTCTACTGGACACCCAGGAAAGGTCTTTAAATAGATCACCATTGCCCCCTAGTGTCTGTGGAGAAGAACTATCTACATTCTGTGCAGGCTTAAAGGTTCTATAACCTGGTACAAATATGGATGTCTCTTGATACTGCCCTCTAGGAGTTTATAACTTTATAGGAATACAACTGGGAATGCATGCATTAAACCACAACAAAGCAAACAGAACATGCCATACACCTTCTACTTTGTGATATAGCCATGTGTTTCCATATCTTACCTCCCCTACTGGCCTGGTAGCTCCCATAACACAAGTGTTGTCTTTTTCATTTTATATGCTCACTGCTTGGCACATAGTGGGTAATCATTAAGTACATGTTAAATTGAATTGATGGTCCAAGTCTATCTCTCTCTTACAGAGAGATAATAGAAATTCTGGGAAAGCAATCCAGAAGGGAAAAAGGATAAGGCCACTAGGTATGTGGCCTATTTGCTTGTTGGACTTCAGTGATTGGAAATGAAAATAAAGAGTGGTGGGAGTAAAGAAGATAGGCTATATCAAAGAGGGCCTTAAATGGAATGCAGTGTTTTGACTTCTATACCTTGGGCCATGAAAAGCCTTGGAAGGTTTTTGAGAGAGAAGCAATAAAATATGGTTACAGTTTATACCTAGTCTCATTGAGACCATGATGAATATTTTTAGTATTCCTGGGATTTGTGGCTACCTGAGATATCTCTTCTTTCAAGTTCAGCCTCATGAGTCATAGCCATGCTAACTGGACAAGACCAGACCTTATACAAGACCCAGGAGAAGGAACTACTCAAGGCTCATTTCTCCCTTTTGGCTGGAGAAAGTCATGGTGGAAACCAGGTTACTAGGGAACAGGAGCTGCTATGGAAATAAAGACACTAATGTTAGGCAAAATGGTGAGTGCAGCAGGTATTGAAGTGTAACTAGGTTTTATTTAGAAATCAATGCCCCCCACCCCCACCCCCAAAAAGAAGAGAAAAATAAATCAATGCCCAAACTCTCTTTCCTCCTCTGTTGTCTCACAGTTGTTAAATGGCCCTGACAATTACACCTTCATAATGTCACTCTTTTGCTTAAAAAAATTGGTGACTTCTATTTCCTTTCCAAGGCCTAGAGGAAAAATTTCCAAGTTCCTTATCTTGTTATTTAAGACACTATAATCAGAAATAAACTTTCTCTTCCCCTTGCATTTACTTATGTATTTTCTACATTGAAGACCCCACTCACAGTCATCTTTTAAATATTTGCACCTTACTCTTATAGTTCCTCCTTCCTGGAATGCTGCCTTCTAATTTGTTTTCATCCTCCAAGGCTTAGTCTAAGTTACATCTCATTCTAAAAGCCCTTGTTAATCACTTCAGCTCTGACTCTCTTCTTCTCTGGAAACCTTTAACATTGATTGTTTTCTCCAGACTTTGAGTCTTTATTATTGCTTGTTTGGATATTGATAAACTTCATGTTTCTACTTTGAATCTTGTAAATAAATTCTAAGGAACTTGAGACCAAGGGCTGTGACTTCTTTTCCTCTTGCATCCTCTTTAGACAATACATTACAGAGATGGCTTGTCCTAGGCTTGGTACCAAAGATATGTGAATTAACTTTAATAAATCATTTTGTTATTGTTGGCTTTCATGTCTGTCTCCATGCATCCTAACCTTCAATCCCAAACTACACTGAGGGTTTTTTGAAGTGCCTAGCATAGTGGCTGATACAATTTATGCTTAACCGTGCTCTCAGAATGAATTAATGAGCAAAGTCACTCAGTCATTCTCATCACTCACCTTGTTGGGATGTCTTCCTGCAGAGCATAACATAAGCCATGATGAAGACCACGATACAGCACAGTGAAATGATGAGAACAATGGAGAAGATAGGCAGGCCCTTTTCTAGAAAGCAAAACAAGACCAAGAGGTATACGGTTGAAAATGAGTTCAGAAATAGAGATTCCAAGGATCAGCCCAGACCAGTCCATAACTCTTTTTTTCCCCACTTTTAATTTTCTCCTAGCTTTATTGGCTAGCCAGAGAGACAAACAAGACCCTGGACTTATGAGAAAGACTGGAAAGAGGCTAGAGACTCCAAGTATAAACATATTCTTCCAAACCCACTAACTGATGGCTGATTGGCCTGGGCATTTGAATTAGTCCTCCATGATTTCCATGGGATCCAGACTAGAGATTTTCACCTACTCTTAAGAGAAAGTAGTACCTTGACTTCCCACTTCACAAAAAAGCTTTGTTATCAATATTCTGGTCAATTACTTCTAACCAAAACATTTTTCCCCCTTGGGGTACCATCTTACACTGTGAGAATGCAAACTGGTGCAACAACTCTGGAAAACATCATGGAGATTCCTTAAAAAGTTAAAGATAGAAATACCCTACAACCCAGCAATTGCACTTATAGGTATTTATCCAAAGGTTACTAACATAGTTATTCAAAGGGGCACATGCACCCTAATGTTTATAGCAGCAATGTTCACAATAGCCAAAACATGGAAAGAGCTCAGACATCTATTGATAGATGAATGGATAAAGAAGATGTGATAGATAGATAGATAGATGATAGATAGATAGATAGATAGATGATAGATAGATAGATAGATAGATAGATAGATAGATAGATAGATAAAGATAAAGTATATATAATGGAATATTACCCAGCCATCAAAAGGAATTGAAATTTTGCCATGATGTGGGTGGAACTAGAAGGTACTATGCTAAATGAAATAAGTCAGTCATAGAAAGACAAATACCATATGATTTAATTCATATGTGTAATTTAAGAAACAAAAAAGATGAGCATAGTGACACCTCGGTGACTCAATTGGTTAAGCATCTGCCTTTGGCTCAGGTCATGATCCCAGGATCCTGGAATGGAGTGCCACATTGGGCTCCTTGCTCACTGAGGAGCCTGCTCCTCCCTATGCCTGCTCTGCCTGCCACTCCCCTTGCTTGTGCTCTCTCTCTCTCTCTCTCTCGCTCTCTCTGAAAAATAAATAAATTAAATTTTTTAAAAAAAGATGAACATAAGGGAAGATAAGCAAAAATAAAATAAGATAAAAACAGAGAGGGAGGCCAACATAAGAGACTCTTGACTCTGGGAAACAAACTGAGGACTGCTGAAGGGCAGGCAGGTGGGAGATAGGGTAATTGGGTGATAGGTATTAAGGAGGACACTTTCTGTAATGAACACTGAGTGTTATATACAACTGATGAATCACTAAATCCTACCCCTGAAACTAATAATACACAATATGTTAACTAAATTGAATTTAGATTTTAAAAATTTAAATAATTATTTTATTCATACTCTCTGGGCAAGTACTCAGGTTTCTTTTCTTTTCTTTAAAATATATTTCCACAGAGTCTTCTAAATAGCTATCTCAATTGTGCCTACAAACTCAAAGAAACCAGTGGACTGAGCTTCCAGTCCTGGATCTGTTATTTACTTCCTGTATGACTGTGGTAGGCAAAATAATGGTTATGCAAAGATGTTCATATCCAAATCCCCAGGATCTGTGAGTATTTTAGTTTAAATTTTAAGGAGAAATTAAGGTTACAGATACATTTAAAGTTGCTAATTAGCTGACCATGGGATGGGGAGATTAGCTTGATTACCAGGGCAAGCTCAATGTCATCAAAAGGGTTATTTAAAAGTGGAAGAGGGAAAGAAAAGAGATCAGAGTTAAAGAGAGACTTGAGGATGGTACATTGCCAGCTTGGAAAATGGTGCTAGGTAGCCAAAATCCAGGGAATGTGAGTAGTTTCTAGAAGCAGGAAAAAACAAAGAAACGGATTCTTCCCCAGAGCCTCCAGAAAAAAACACAGCCCTGCTAATAATTTGATCTTAGCTCACTGTGTCAGACGTCTGATCTCCAGCAGTGTATGATAATACATTTGTGTTATTTTAAGGCACTAAGTTTGAGGAGCTAATTTTTATAGCTGTCAGGGAAAAAATGAATACACTGACTACTCAGATTATTTAGTAGTATTTCGTTTTCCCGTAAGTTCAATGAAAAGATTGTATAATGTCTAATGTACAATGTTTAATGTATCTAATGCCTAATAGCTACAATATTCTGAATCTAGGGGGTGAAATTAAGGGATAGAGAGGGATAGGAATTCCATTGTCCTTAGGATTTGTTGCTGCAGCTGACATTATTTTTAACAATCCCTAAAATACTTTGTCTTAGAAATATGGAATATTAGTCATAAAAAGAATACAATTTTGTCATTTGCAAAAACATGGATGAATGTAAAAGGTAACATGCTAAGTGAAATAAGCCAATCAGAGAAAGACAAATACCATATGACTTTACTCATATGTGGATCTTTAGAAACAAAGAAAATGAATGAAGAGAACAAGAAACAAACAACAATAACAAAAACCAGATTCTTAAATATAGAGAATAAACTGGTGATTGCCATCAGGGAATATTTAAGTGAAGGGGAATAAGAGTACACTTATCGGGGCGCCTGGGTGGTTCAGTGGGTTAAAGCCTCTGCCTTCGGCTCAGGTCATGATCTGAGCCCACATTGGGCTCTCTGCTCAGCAGGGAACCTGCTTCCCCCTCTCTCTCTGCCTGCCTCTCTGCCTACTTGTGGTTTCTCTCTCTCTCTCTGTCAAATAAATAAATAAAATCTTAAAAAAAAAAAAAAAGAGTACACTTATCATGACGAGTGCTAAGCAATGCATAGAATTGTGGAATCACTACATTATATACCTGAAACTCATATAGAACTGTGTGTTAATTATACTTGAATTTAAAAAATAAATTTTAAAAATCTGGTATTTGTGGTCCTCAGAACTATGGATGGAGCTGAGCGAACTCAAGCTAAATTTCTTTGATTTCCGGGTTGACCTATTCATTGTTTAGTAGCATGTTCTTTCACATCAATGTACATTGTACATTTAAATGTACAATGTACATTTCATATCAATGTGTTTTTTCTCATTTTTTAAAAAAATTTTATTAACATACAATGTATTATTTGCCCCAGGGTACATGTCTGTGAATCGTCAGGCTTACACATTTCACAGCACTTAACAACACATCATACCCTTCCCAATGTCCACACCCCAGCCACCCTATCCCTACCCCCCCGCCTCCCAGCCACGCTTAGTTCATTTCAGGAGTCTAGGAGTCTCTTATGTTTGTCTCCCTCCCCATCAATTCCTGTTTCATTTCTCTCCCCCAACCCCCCCAAACTCCTGCCTTGCCTCTCAAATTCTTCATATCAGAGAGATCATGTGATAGTTGTCTTTCTCTGACTGACTTATTTTGCTTAGCATAATACCCTACAGTTCCATCCATGTCATTGCAAATGGCCAGATTTCGTTTCTCTTGATGGCTGCACAAAAACAGACACATAGATCAATGGAACAGAATAGAGAGCCCAGATATGGACCCTCAACTCTACAATCAACTGATCTTCAACAAGGCAGGAAAGAATATCCAGTGGAAAAGACAGTCTCTTCAATAAATGGTGCTGGGAAAATTGGACAGCTATATATAGAAGAATGAAACTTGACCATTCTCTTACACCATACACGAAGATAAACTTGAAATGGATAAAAGACCCCAAGGTAAGATAGGAATCCATCAAAATCCTTGAAGAGAACACAAGAAGCAGTCTCTTCAACCTTAGCCACAGCAACTTCTTCCTAGAAACATCCCCAAAGGCAAGGGAAGCAAGGGCAAAAATGAACTCTGGGGACTTCATCAAGATCAAAAGCTTTTGCACAGCAAAGGAAACAGTCAACAAAACCAAAAGACAACTGACAGAATGGGAGAAGATATTCGCAAATGACATATCAGATAAAGGGCTAGTATCCAAAATCTATAAAGAACGTCTCAAACTCAATACCCAAAGAACAAATAACCCAATCAAGAAATGGGCAGAAGATATGAACAGACATTTCTGCAAAGAGGACATCCAAATGGCCAACAGACACATGAAAAAGTGCTCCACATCACTCAGCATCAGAGAAATACAAATAAAAATCACAATGAGATACCACCTCACACTAGTCAGAATGGCTAAAATTAGCAAGACAAGAAATGACAGATGTTGGCGAAGATGCGGAGAAAGGGGAACCCTCCTACACTGTTGGTGGAAATGCAAGATGGTACAGCCCCTCTGGAAAACAGTATGGAGGTTCCTCAAAAAGTTGAAAATAGAGATACCCTACGACCCAGCAATCGCACTACTGGGTATTTACCCTAAAGATACAAATGTGATCTGAAAGGGCACGTGCACCTGAATATTTATAGCAACAATGTCCACAATAGCCAAACTGTGGAAAGACCCTAGATGCCCATCAACAGATGAATAGGTAAAGAAGATGTGGTATATATATATATACAAAGGAATACTATGCAACCATCAAGAAAATGAAATCTGGTTTTTCTCATTTTTTTTTTCGTGTGCTTGATATCAAGTTTCATAGTATTGTGGTCAGAAAATATGCCTGATATGATTTCAATATTTTTTATAGGCCTTATTTTTGACCTAGTTTATGATCTATTCTGGAGAGTGTCCCATGTGCAATTGAGAAGAATGTGTATTCTGCTGCTTTAGGGTGGAATGAGAGAAACAAAGCTATAAACTGATGGAAATTAAAAGAAGGATCCCCAAATGGGAGAAGATATTAGCAAATGACACTACAGACAAAGGTTTGATATCCAAGATCTATAAAGAACTCCTCAAACTCAACACTCACAAAACCAATAATTACATCAAAAGATGGGCAGAAGACATGAACAGACACTTCTCCAAAGACGACATAGAAATGTCTAACAGACACATGAAAAATGTTCATCATCTTTAGCCATCAGGGAGATTCCAATCAAAACCACACTGAGATACCACCTTACACCAGTGAGAATAGCCAAAATCAACAGGACAGTAAACAACAAATGTTGGAGAGGGTGTGGAGAAAGGGGCACCCTCCTACACTGTTCGTGGGATTGCAAGCTGGTGCAGCCACTTTGGAAAACAGTGTGGAGATTCCTCCAGAAATTAAAAATAGAGCTACCCTTGACCCTGCCATCACACTACTGGGTATTTACCCCAAAAAAGCAGATGTATTACAAAGAAGGGCCACATGTACCCCAATGTTCATAGCAGCAATGACCACAATTGCCAAACTGTGGAAAGAACCAAAATGCCCTTCAACAGATGAATGGATAAAGAAGATATGGTACATATATACAATGGAATATTATGCCTCCATTAGAAAAGACGAATATCCAACTTTTGTATTAACATGGATGGGACTGGAAGAGATTATGCGGAGTGAAATAAGTCAAGCAGAGAGAGTCAATTACCTTATGGTCTCACTTACATGCTGAGTGTACAGAAAAACTTGGAAGGCATTGTGAGAAGGAAGGGAGTGGTGTATGGGGGGAAGCCAGAGGGGGAGATGAACCATGAGAGACTGTGGACTATGAGTAACAAACTGAGGGTTTTGGAGGGGAGGTGGGTGGGCGTTGGGCGATCCTGGTGGTGGGTATTGAAATTGGGCACGTATTGCATGGAGCACTGGGTGTGGTGCAGGAACAATAAATTTTGTAACACTGAAAAAATAAAGAAAAAAAGATAAAAATTAAAAAATTAAAATTAAAATTAAAAAAAAAAGACGGATCCTTCTTAGAGGGAGCCAAAGAGTAAACAAATTAAAGCAGAACAAAACAAAACTAATGGAGGATATAGGACACACACCCAATATCTGAGAATTCCCATTTCTTCTGGGTTATCTTCTCTTTTTCTGAAATCAACTGTCCAAAAACTTCTATCTCCCTTGTCTCACTGGATGTTGCTCTGCAAGTCTCATGGAATTATGGATGCCTTTAAGCCAAAGGTGGCAATGCAAAAATATCCCACAAAACAGGTTTGAACTATGGCTAAAGATAAACAAAAAATTGTGCAACCAGAAGAAGAGAATTACATGGCCTTTGAGGAGGGCACATATTGCATGGGACACTAGGTGTGGTGCATGAACAATGAATCTTGGAACACTGAAAAAATAAAATTAAATTAAAAAATAAAATAGATAAAATAAAATGCTCGTTTGTTCATCAAAATTGCACAATTATTGAACATAATAAAAAATAAATAAGCCCTCTTTCCTCCCCCCAAATTAAAAAAATACTTAAGAAATCCACAATTAATGATACACAATCAGAGGATGAAACCAGTCATGATAGTCATTACTATTTAGCATTAACTAATTGAATCACTAGCCATCAGGGAGATTCATATCAAAACCACACTGAGATAGAACCATACACCAGTTAGAATGGCCAAAATCAACAAAACAGTAAACAACAAATGTTGGAGAGGATGTGGAGAAAGGGGAACCCTCCTCCACTGTTGGTGGAAATGCAAGTTGGTGCAACCACTTAGGAAAACAGTGTGGAGATTCCTCAAGAAATTAAAAATGGAGCTACCTTATGACCCTGCCATTGCACTACTGGGTATTTACCCCAAAGATACAGATGTATTGTAACACTGAAAAAATAAATAAATAAAATTTAAAAAAATACAAAGAAAAAAAAGAAAAGAAGGGCCACATGTACCCCGATGTTTATAGCAGCAATGATCACGATCACCAGACTTTGGAAAGAACCAAGATGCCCTTCAACAGATGAATGGATAAAGAAGATATGGTATATATATACAATGGAATATTATGCCTCTTTCAGAAAGGACCAATATCCAACTTTTGTATCAACATGGATGGGACTGGAAGAGAGTATGCGGAGTGAAATAAGTCAAGCAGAGTGAACCAATTACTTTATGGTCTCACGTACGTGCTGAGCATAAAGAAAAACATGGAGGGCATTATGAGAAGGAAGGGAAGGGTGAATGGGGGGAAACTAGAGGGGGAGATGAACCATGA
>CM053612.1:59921808-59970568 GCA_028646535.1 Procyon lotor | reverse complement strand
AAACTGAGGGTTTTGGAGGGGATGGGGGTGGGGGTTGGGTGAGCCTGGTGGTGGGTATTGAGGAGGGCACGTATTGCATGGAGCACTGTTTTGCATGGTGCAAAACAATAAATCTTGTAACACTGAAAAAAATAAATAAATAAAATTAAAAAAAAAGAGAGAAAGTTGGCTGAGGTCATGGTCTCATTCCTAGTCTTGCTTAGAGTGGGAGGTGTATTATTACGACAACAGAGGGCCAGCTAAGAACACATCTACCGCTTAAGCCCACTCTGACTTTGCTCATTACTAAATTTGTATCTCTCCCTCTACATACCACTTACCCTGCTCATCCCCAGGGCCTTTGACCATTGTGTGGCAACGTTTTGAAGAATTAAATTCCACAAAACAGTGTGTATTGTGGGAAGTTTCAGTTGCAAAGTTCAGAGCCTAACAAGAAAGTTAAAATTCCTGACTTTTCCTTACCTGGTTCAGCACTGGTCTTCCCAAAGTAGTCATCCACTTCAGTGGTCCAGTTCCAAATCAGGTTCATTGTAGATGTTGCTATGAGAACAAAGTGTTAGGCTCAGAGATCTCTCTTTCAGCCAAAAATTATGAGGTAGAGGGTGAATGCAAAGATTGGGTACCTTTATTGGGCATCAATGCTGAGCTTTCCAGAACTCCTGGTCATATATTGATCATCATTACTATGAGATGAAGTATCTAGTTTCTTTTTTTTTTTTTTTTTTAGTTATTTGACAGAGAGAAACACAGCGAGAGAGGGAACACAAGCAGAGGGAATGGTAGCGGGAGAAGCAGGCTTCCTGCTGAGCAGGGAGCCCGATGCGGGGCTCGATCCCAGGACCCTGGGATCATGACCTGAGCCGAAGGCAGACGCCCAACGACTAAGCCACCCAGGTGCCCCGAAGTATCTAGTTTCTTATTGTTAGTGGTGGGAAGAGGCCCATTGAGAGGGTGGTGCAACATATCAAAGTCCCACAGAACGTCATATTAGGAGCAAAACAGAAGTCACAGCTTTCTTTTTTCCCACATGTGTATTCCAACTCTCTCTTTTGCCTCATAAGTTTTCACAAAAAAGAGTATACATATTTATGATTCCACTTTTTCACAACTTTTTAATAATTGCTATCTTTCTTTTATTTCCATTCTGTTATAGCCATGTGTTCTCTGAGGAACCTAGTGACCTCTTGTTATCCATATAATGGCACGGGGTCTCCTCCTTTAGCGTCTGTGGCATCATTTCAGGACTCTATTACACCTGCACTATAGTGAAACTCACCTTCCAAGGGACATTTCAGGGTCGTAGTTGTTTCAGTCTTAGTCTTGATTGGCTTTGAGGAGTCTGCAAGGAAAAGGGAGCCCAGTCAAGGGCGCTGGCACCCCTGAGTGAATAGTTGAATGCCCTGGGGAAATTAGTAAGTAAGTAAATAATAAGCCAACTAAGAGGAAGTAAGTAAAGGCCAGTCAGGTCTATACCTGGACCTCTTGCAACACTTTTCTCATGATGCTGGAAAGTTGGGTGTTACCTGTTCATCCTTCACATCATTTTAAGGTAGGATTCTTAAACCAGAGTTCATAGACCCCCAAGGAATGTGTAATTAGAGTTCAGCGTGTCTTTCAACATGAAATGGAAAGACATTTTGTTTCTACCAACTTCTGAAATTTAGCTATTAATTTTTTTGAGAGGAACTTAGAAAGTATTACAAGGAAGGTGGCTATGTTTGATGTCAATGAGATTGGTAAAGACCTCTGGACACTTGTTTCTTCACAAAAGCAATACAGTAACTGACAATTTTTTAAAATCAGTATTATTTCAAAAATTAAAAAAAATAGCTAAAGGTTTGCATCAATCCAGGGGATATTTTTATAAAAACAAAACAAAACAGTCCCATCCATGTTGATACAAAAGTTGGATATTCATCCTTTCTAATGGAGGCATTATATTCCATTGTATATATGCAGAGTGAAATAAGTCAAGCAGAGAGTGCCAATTACCTTATAGTTTCACTTACTTCCTGAGCATAAAGAAAAACATGGAGGGCATTGTGAGAAGGAAGGGAAAGGCAAATGGGGGGAAATCAGAGGGGGAGATGAACCATGAGAGACAGTGGACTCTGAGCAACAAACTGAAGGTTTAGGAGGGGTGGGGGTGGGGGGTTGGGAAAGCCTGGTGGTGGGTATTGAAGAGGGCATGTATTGCACAGAGCACTGGGTGTGGTGCATGAACAATAAATCTTGTAACACTGAAAAAATAAAATAAACATATTTGGGGAAAAAAAAGAAAAGTTGTTTAGAAGACAAAGTTATAACCCGTGAAAACAGAAAAATTTTGCGTTGGAGAAGTGATTTGTATGCTGTAAAGAAGCACTGACCAGAAAAGAGGGTACAGAGAAAAGGAATGGGAATCATATGTGAAATTTAAGGAAAAAACAAAGGAGAAAAGGAGAAAAGAGAGAGAGGGAGAGAAACCAAGAAACAGACTCCTAGCTGTCGAGAACACATTGATGGTTCCCAGAGGGCAGGGAGTTTGGGGGATGGGTGACATAGGTGATTGGGATTAAGGGCTGCACTTACCACGGTGAGCACTGAGTGATGTATAGAATTGTGGAATCACTATATTGTACAACTGAAACTAATGTAACACTGTATTTTAACTATATTGGAATTAAAATAAAACAAAAACAAAACAAAACAAAACACCTTCTTGTTAATAACAGGAATTTTGTGCCATTTGAAATTTCCCTAACCCCTTTAATCGTCCCCAGGACAATAGTAGCTTTGAGTGAGCAGAATAGATTAATTCTCAAACAACTGTCATTATTTGACTTGTGCAGTGGTTTTCTGACGCAAAAGGCTTGTCTTTATTGGTTACCCAGGGCTGAAACTGTACCTTGAGAGAAGAGTATATGTTTCAACATCTGCCTGAGACAATGGATAACAGTTGAGTGAAAAAAAAGAGACTGACCAAAAAATTAAAAAGGAAAACTGAAGAATGAAATATCAACGAGCTTTGAAAATCTCTGGCACATTCTTTTTTTAAATTAATTTTATTTTTTTCAGTGTTCCAAGATTCATTGTTCATGCACTACACCCAGTGCTCCATGCTATACATGCCTTCTTCAATACCCAAAACCAGGCTCACCTACCTCCACTCCCCTCCCCTCCAAAACTCTCAGTTTGTTTCTCAGAGTCCTAAGAATCTGGAAGGTCACTGCCAAACAGTGCTTTGTGCATGTTCAGGAAATATATGAGAAGGTCATAAGCTTTTACCTCTGGCTAGCCTTAAGACTCCATGTAAGCAAGGAGTAAAGGTTATGGCACCATTATAAGCTGCCTGTGTGAGTGCTAAAAACATATTTCTACAAGCAACAGACCCCTTTAGAAAAGACTGGGAGATTTATTGGTTTTATGTATTTAAGGATATCTCTATTCAATTATTAGCTGACCACAAAGATAATCTAGTAGAGATTTCATTGGTCATCTATAACAAAGAATACAAAAAACTATACTGGATTAATTCAGAAAAGTCATTAAACAAATAAACAGCAATTAGTACAACAAGCAATGTCAACGAGAAACCCTGGAGAAAGATAGAGAATCAGACTCCCATAATTATCAGATTACATTATTTAAAAGGTCCAGGTTTCAACAAAAATATGAGATATTAAAAAAACCTAGAAAGCTCATAAACAGGTAAAAAATCAATAAATGTAAACTATTTCAGAGGAAGCACTGGTATTAGATTTGCTAACCAAAGACTTAAAATAAACTATTTTAGAGTATGTTAAAAAAAAAAAAAAACTAAAGGAAACCATGCCTAAATAACTGAAAACCTGAAATTTATTCAAACCAAATAGAGAATATCAATAAAGAAACACACATTATAAAAGAGAAATTACTGGAGTTGAAAGGTAAAATCACCAAAAAGAAAAAAAATACCATGCTTCTGCACAGCGAAGGAAACAGTCAACAAAACAAACAGACAACTCACAGAATGGGACAAGATATTTACAAATGAGACTACAGACAAAGGTCTGATATTTAAGATCCATAAAGAACTCCTCAAACTCACCACTCACAAGACAGATAATCATGTCAAAAAATGGGCAGAAGACATGAACAGACACTTCTCCAAAGGAGACATACAAATCGCTAACAGGCACTTGAAAATATGTTCATCATCTTAAGCCATCAGGGAGATTCAAATCAAAACCACACTGAGATACCACCTTACACCATTTAGAATGAGCAAAATCAACAAGACGGTAAAGAATAAATGTTGGAGACGATGCATAGAAAGGGGAACCCTCTTCCACTGTAGGTGAGCATGCAATTTGGTGAAGCCACTTTGGAAAACAGTGTAGAGATTCCTTAAGAATATAAAAATAGAGCTACCCTATGACCCTGCCATTGCACTACTTAGCATTTACCCCAAAGAAGCAGATGCAGTACAAAGAAAGGCCACATCTACCCCAATGTTCATAGCAGCAATGGCCACAATCTACAAACTGTGGAAAGAACCATGATGCCCTTCAACAAATGATTGGATAAAGAAGATACGGTCCATATATACAATGGAATATTATGTCTCCATCAGAAAGGATGAATACCCAACTTTTGTATCAACATGTACAGGACTGGAAGAGATTATGTGGAGCAAAATAAGGAGAGCAGAAAGAGTCAATTATCATATGGTCTCACTTATGTGTGAAGCATAAGGAAAAACATGGAGGACATTGTGAGAAGGAAAGGAAGGGTGAATGGGCTGAAATTGGATGGGGCGATGAGCCATAAGAGACTGTGGAGTCTGAGCAACAAACTGAGGGTTCTGGAAGGGCAAATATATATATAATGTTAATTATTATATATGATATATATATTTATATATTATTATATATAATATATCTTATATATTATATATTTTATAATTATTGTACCTCAAGGGACACCCCTTCCCCTAATTCCCATGCTTATCGTTATCGAAACTATCAGACTATTCATTCAATCCATAGCCCTAGCCATGCGATTAACAGCCAATAGTATATAATTATATATATATAATTATGATTTAAATTATAATTATATAATATATAATATCTATCTATCTATATATATATTAGCCATCAAAAAATCAAATTTTGTCATTTGTGATGATGTGGATGGAACTAAAGGGTATTATGCTAAGGGAAAGAAGTCAGTCAAGGAAAATACAATATGATTTCACTCATATGTGGAATTTAAGAAACAAAACAGATTAACATTGGAGAAGACAACAAGATAAGATAAAGTTAGTGAGTGAGGCAAATCGTAAGGGACTCTTAACTATAGGGAACAAACTGAGGATTGCTGGAGGAGATGAGGTAATTGGGCATTAGGGAGGGAACTTGATGTAATGAACACTGGGTGTCACATGCAACTGATGAGTCACTTAACTCTACCTCTGAAATTAATATTACACTATATGTGAACTAACTTGAATTTAAATAAAATCTTTAAAGAAAAAAAAAATTATGGCTTATTCCTTATTGGAAACAAGGTAATACATGACAAACTGAGCTGACATTTAAAGTTCTAAAACAAACATCCCACTAATCAAGAATTCTATATTTGGCAAAACTGTCTATATTTAGCAAAAACAAAGGAGAAATTAAAGCATTCTAACATAAACAATCACTGGCAGATTTTGTCACTAGCAGATTTGTCCTAAGAGGAATCCTAAAAAGAATTCCTCAAACTCAAATGAAAGGAAACCAGGTAGTAACTTGTACCAAAATGAAGAAATAAAGCATCAGTGAAGATAACTACATAAGTAAATATGAAGAGTATAAATGGGGAGGGGTGCAAGATGGCGGAGAAGTAAGAGATCCTTTTGCAACCTGTCCCTAAAGTGAGCTGGATATCTATCAGAAAATGTTGAACACCCTAGGAATCAGCCTGAGGAACATGATTTGTCACTTCTGGATCTCTACAGGAGCAGAAGACAGCAGTGAAGAGTTAGTCCAAAACCTTCCAGGGTGCACCCTGCCTGGATCGTGGGCAATATATTCAGCTATACATACTCTCACCTACTTCTCCACAAAATGACTAGGAGGAGGAACACCCAACAGAGGAAAAATCAGGAGACTGCGACCTCTCCCTCAGAACTATGGGACATGGACATAAACAGTATGTCAGAAAGGGAATTCAGGCTGACAATTATCCAGGCAATGGTTAGGATGGAGAAAAACATTAATGACAACATAGAATCTCTAAAGCAGAAATGAGAACCAGTATAGCAGATGTTAAAACCGTTATCAGTGAGATCCAATCTAATCTAAATAGTCTAACAGCTAGAGTTACAGAGACAGAGGATAGAATTAGTGATCTAGAGGACAAAGTGGTTGACAAAAAAGGTCAGGAGGAGAGCTGAAGCAAACTGCTCAGGAATCATGAGCAGAGACTTAGGGAAATAAATGATGCCATGAAACATTCCAATGTCAGAATTATGGGAATCCAAGAGGTGTAGAGAAAGGCAGAAGACTAGGAGATATAGCTGACCAAATTCTGAATGAAAATCTACCCAATCTGGTAAATAGAACAATAGTTCGTGTCCTAAAGGCAGAAAGGACACCTGCCAAGATCAATGAGTCTAGAAAGACACCCAGACACATAATTGTAAAATTTGCAAATTATATTTTTAGATAAGAGGTCCTGAGGACAGCTAGAGGGAGGAGATTCCTTACAAACAGAGGAAGACCCATCAGAATAATGTCAGTCCTGTCCACAGAAACCTGGCAAGCCAGAAAGGCCTGGCATGATATATTCAAGACACTAAACGAGAAGAACATGCAGCCAAGAACACTTTATCCAGCAAGGATGACATTCAAAATTGATAGAGAAATAAAGAACTTCCAAGACAAGCATGGTTTAAAAGTGTTTGTGACCACCAAGCTGGCACTACAAGAAATATTAAAGGGGGTTCTATAAAAGTAGAAAGAACACATGAGTGACTTAGAACAGAAACTTAAAATCTACAGAAACAAGGACTTTACAGGCAACGTAATGTCAATAAACACTTATCTTTCAATAATCACTCTCAATGCAAACGGCCTAAATGCTCCCATAAAATGGCACAGGGTTGCAGACTGGATAAAATGACAGGACCTATCCATATGCTGTCGACAAGAGAAACATTTGGAACTTAAAGATACATTCAGACTGAAAGTGAAAAGATGGAGAACCATCTTGCATGACAACAGTCCTCAAAAAAAAAGCTGGAGTGGCGATTCTCATATCAGATAAATTAGATTTTCAGCTAAAGACTATAGTCAGAGATACAGAATGACACCACATCATTCTGAAAGGGTCTATCCTCCAAGAAGATCTAACAATTGTAAACATTTATGCCCCCAATATAGGAGCAGCCAACTACATAAGCCAATTGCTAGTCAAAATAAAGATTCATATTAGGGTGCCTGAGTGGCTCAGTGGGTTAATGCCTCTGCCTTTGGCTCAGGTCATGATCTCAGTGTCCTGGGATTGAGTTCCACATCAGGCTCTCTTTTCAGCAGAAAGCCTGCTTCACCCTCTCTCTCTGCCTGCCTCTCTGCCTACTTGTGATCTCTCTGCCTCTGTCAAATAAATAAATAAAATATTTTTTAAAAATTAAGAAAGGTCATATTGCTATGAATACAATAATAGTAGAAGATCTTATCACGCCACTCTCAGTAATAGATAGATCATCTAAACAGAAAATCAATAAAGAAACAAGAGCATTGAATAACACATTGGACAAGATGGACATGACAGACACATACAGAATATTCCATCTTATGCAAAGAATACTCATTCTTCTTCAACACAAATAGAACTTTCTCCAGAATAGATCACATACTGGGTCACAAATCAGGACTCAACCGATACCAAAAAATTGAAATGATTCCCTGCATATTCTCAGACCACAATGCTTTGAAACAAGAACTCAACCACAAGATAAACTTTGGAAGGAATTCAAGCACTTGGAAACTAAAGATCAACCTGCTCAAAAATATTTGGATCAAACAAGAAAATAAAGATGAACTTAAAGAATTCATAGAGACCAATGAGAATGAAGACACATCAATCCAAAATCTATCAACATGGCAAAGGCGATATTAAGTGGGAAATATATAGGCATCCAAGCCTGACCCCCAAAAATTGAAAAATCCAGAATATACCAGCTCTCTTTACACCTTAAAGAATTGGAAAATCAACAACAAATTAAGCCAAACCCATGAACAATAAGGGAAATAATCAAGATTAGAGGTGAGATCAATGAGTTTGAAACTAGAGAAACAGTAGAACGCATCAATGAATCCAGAAGACGGTTTCTTGAAAGAATCAATAAGTTCAATAAGTCACTGGCCAAAGTAATATAAAAGAAAAAGGAAAGGACCCTAATTAACAAAAATTATGAATGAAAGGGAGAGATAACGACTAACCCAAAGGAAAAAGAAACAACCATCAGAAATTATTATCCACAGCTATATGCCAATAAGTTAAACAATATACAAGAAATGGATGCATTCCTGGAAACTGCTAGTCTTTCAAGACAGAAACAGGAAGAAATTGAAACCTGAATAGACCAATATCTAGTAATGAGATGGAATCAGTGATGAAAACCCTCCCAAAAAACAAGAGTCCAGGACATGACAGATTCCCTGGGAAATTCTACCAAACTTTCAAGGAAGAAATAATACCTATTCTCCTGAAACTCTTCCAAAAAATGGAGACAGAAGCAAAACTTCCAGACTCTCTCTATGAAGCCAGCATTACCCTAATCCACAAACTAGGCAAAGGCACCATCACCAAGTAGAATTTCAGACCAATATCCTGATGAATATGGATGCCAAGATTCTCAACAAGATCCTAGCTAATGGGATACAACAGCACATTAAAAAGGTTATTCATCATGACCAGGTGGGATTTATCCCTGGGATGCAAGAGTGGTTCAGCATTCACAAATCAACTGATGTGATAGAACAAATGAATAAGAGAAGAGAGAAGAACCACATGGTCCCTTCAACTGATGCAGAAAAAGCATTTAATAAAATGCAGCATCAGTTCCTGATTAAAACTCTTCAAAGTATAGGGATAGAAGGAACACGCCTCAACATCATCAAGTCTATCTATGAAAAGCCCACAGCAAATATCTTTCTCAATGGGGAAAAGTTGACAGCCTTCCCGTTGAGATCAGGAACAAGACAAGGGATGCCCCCTCTCGCCACTCTTGTTCAACATAGTGCTAGAAGTCCTAGCGACAGCTATCAGAAAACAAAAAGAAATAGAAGGTATCCGAATTGGCAATGAAGAAGTCAAAATTTCTCTCTTCGCATGTTACTCTATATGGAAACCAAAAGACTCCACCCCAAACTACTCGAACTCATACAGCAATTCAGTAATGTGGCATGATACAAAATCAATGCACAGAAATCACTTGCTTTCCTATACACTAACAATGAAATTGTGGAAAGAGAAATTAGGGAATCTATTCCATTTACAATACCACCAAAAACCATAAGATACCTGGGAATAAACCTAACCAAAGAGTTGAAGAATCTGTACTCGAAGAACTACAAAACACTCATGAAAGAAATTGAAGAAGACACAAAAAATGGAAAAGCATTCCATGTTCCTGGATCGGAAGAATAAATATTGTGAAAATGTCTATACTGCCCAGCGAAATCTATACTTTCAATGCCATCCTGATCAAAATTCCACCGGTTTTCGTCAAAGGGCTGGAACAATCAATCCTAAATTTTGTATGGAACCAGAAAAGACCCCAAATTGCTAAGCAAATGCTGAAAAAGAAAAACCAAGCTAGAGGCATCACATCGCCTGATTTCAAACTTTACTATGAAGCGGTGATCACCAAGATAGCATGGTACTGGCACAAAAACAGACACATAGACCAGAGGAACAGAATAGAGAGCCCAGATATGGACCCGCAACTCTATGGTCAAATAATGTTTGACAAAACCGGAAAAAATATCCAGTGCAAAGAAGACAGTCTCTTCAATAAATAGTGCTATGAAAATTGGACAGCTGTATGTGGAAGAATGAAACTTGGCCATTCTCTTACACCATACACAAAGATAAACTCACAATGGATAAAAGACCTCAACATGAGGCAGGAACCCATCAAAACCCTAGAGGAGAACATGGGCAGTAACCTCTTCAACATCAGCCACAGCAATGTCTTTCAGGACATGTCTCCAAAGGCAAAGGAAACAAAAGCAAAAATGAACTTTTGGGACTTCATCAATATGAGAAGCTTCTGCACAGCAAAGGAAACAATCCACAAAACAAGCAGGCAACCCACAGAATGGGAGAAGATATTTGCCAATGACATCATAGACAAAGGTCTGATATTTAACATCCATAAAGAACTCCTCAAATTCAACACTCACAAAACAGATAATCACATCAAAAAATGGGGAGAAGACTTGAACAGACACTTCTCCAAAGAAGACATATAAATGGCTATCAGACACATGAAAAAATGTTCATCATCTTTATCCATCAGTGAGATTTAAATCAAAACCACATTGAGATACCACCTTACACCAGTTAGAATGGCCAAAATCAACAAGATAGTAAACAACAAATGCTAGAGAGGGTGTGGAGAAAGGGGAACCCTTTTCCACTGTTGGTGAGACTGCAAGGTGGTGCAGCCACTGGAAAACAGTGTGGAGATTCCTCAAGAAATTAAAAACAGAGCTTCCCTATGACCCTGCAATTGCACTCGTGGGTATTTAGCCCACAGAAGCATTTGAATTACAAAGAAGGGCCACATGTACCCCAATGTTCATAGCAGCAATGGCCTCAATCTCTTAAGTGTGGAAACAACCAAAATGCCTTTGAACGGATGAATTGATAAAAAAGATATGGTACATATATACAATGAAATATTATGCTTCCATCAGAAAGGACGAATATCCAACTTTTGTATCAACATGGATGGGACTGGAAGAGATTATGTGGAGTGAAATAAGTCTTGTGGAGAGAGCCAATTATCTTATGATCTCCCTTACATGTGGAACTTAAAGAAAAACATGGAGGGCATTGTGAGAAGGAAGGGAAAGGGGAATGGGGTGAAATCAGAAGGGAGATGAACCATGGGAGACTATGGACACTGAGCAACAAAATGAGGGTTTTTGAGGGGGTTTAGGGGTTTGTGCGTGCCTGGTAGTGGGTACTGAGGAGGGCACGTATTGTGGTGCGTGTGCAATGAATCTTGTAACACTGAAAAAAGAAACATATTTGGAAGAAAAAAATAAGATATGAAGGACATTATACCATAAGTTAAAGGCCTATCCAAGAAGAAGATCTAAGAATTGTAAATATTTTTGCCCTAAATTGGAATCAGTCAAATTAATATATAAATAAATTAATAACAAAATTAGGGAAACTCATTGATAATAATTCAATAAGAGTAGGTGATATTTATACCTCACTTAGAGCAATAGACAGATAATCTAAGCATATCATCAAGGAAACATGAGCTTTGAATAACATACTAGACAAGATGGACTTAACAGATATTTTCAGAGCATTTCGTCCTAAAGCAGCAGAATATATATTCTTTTCCAGTGCACATGGAACATTCTCCAAAAAGTATTCACATACTGGGTCACAAATCAGGTCCCAAATGGTAGCAAAAGATTGACATTATACCATACATATTTTCAGACCACAATGGTTTGAAACTTAAAGTCAATCACAAGACAATTTTGAAAGGAACACACATACAAGGAGGTTAAAGAGCATCCTAATAAAGAATGAATGGGTCAATCAAGAAATTAAAGAAGAATAAAATTGGGGGAAATCGGAGGGGGAGATGATACACGAGAGACTGTGGACTATGAGAAACAAACTGAGGGTTTTGGAAGGGGTTTGGGGTTTGGTTGAGCCTGGTGGAGGTTATTGAGGAGGGCACGTATTGCATGGAGCACTGGGTGTGGTGCATGAGCAATGAATCTTGGAACACTGAAAACATAAAATAAAATTTTAAAAAAATAAACAAGAATGAAAAATACGTGAAAGCAAATGAAAATGAAAACATGACATCTCAAACCTTTGGAATGAAGCAATACAGGCCTTTCAATACTTATGAAAGAAGTATTTAGCAATACAGGCCTTTCTCAAGAAATAAGAAAAACCTCAAATACACAGCATAACCTTACACTTAAAGTAACTGGTAAAAGAAAAGTAAATAAAGCCTAAATCCAGCAGGAGATGAGAAATAATAAAGACTATATCAGAGCTCAATGACATAGAAATAAAAAAAAATAGTAGACTAGATCAACAAAACTAGGAGCTTGGCCTTGAAAGAATTATTTAGATCAATAAACCCCTTGCCAGACTTATCAACAAGAAAAGAGAAAGGAATAAATAAAATAAATAAATACGATCAAATAAATAAAATTGTGAATGAAAGAGATCACAATCAACACAGAAAAAATACAAGCAAATAAAGGAGAATAGTATGAGCAATTATATGCCAACAAATTAGGCAATTTGGAAGATATGGATGCATTCCTAGAAACATAAACTACCAAAACTGGAAGAGGAAGAAAGTGAAAGCCTAAACATAATCTAAACCTAAACCATAACCAGCAAGACAACTGAATCAGTAATCAATAATCTCCCAACAAATAGGACTCCAATATCTGATGGCCTTCCAGGGGAATTTGACCAATCATTTAAAGAAGAATTAATAACTTTTATTCTAAAACTGTTTCAAATAATAGAAAGGGAAAGAAAACTTACAAACTCCTACGAGGCTAACATTACTTTGATCCACAAACCAGAGAAATATCTCTCCAAAAAGGAGCATTACAAATCAATATCCCTGATGAACATGGATGCAAGAATTCTCAACAAGATACTAGCCAATGGGGTTCAATAGTACATTAAAAAGATTATTCACCGTGACCAAATGGTATTTATTCCTGGGCTTCAGGGATGATTCACCATCCACATGTCAATGTGGTACACCACATGAATAAAAGAAAGGGCAAAAAAAAGTATTATCTTTTCAATAAATGCAGAAAATGCAGTTGGCAAAATGTAGTATCTTATCTTGATGAAAACTCTCCACAGTGTAGGGATAAAAGGAATATACCTCATATCATAGAAGCCATATAAGAAAAACCCACAGCAAATATCTTTCTGAATGGGAAAAACAGAGCTTTCCCCTAAGGTCAGGAACATGCCTGGGATGTCCACTCTCACTATTATTGCTCAACATAGTACTGGAAGCCCTAACCTCAGCAATTTGACAGCAAAAAGAAATGGAAGGCATCCATATTGGCAAGGAAGAATTCAAACTTCCACTCTTCGTAGATGACATGATACTTTATGTTGAAAAACCAAAAGACTCTACCAAAATATTGCTAGAACTGATACAGGAATTCAGCAAAGTTGCAGGATATAAATTAAATGCATAGAAGTCAGAGGGAGGGGTGAATTACAGGAAATTGGAGGGGCGATGAACCATGAGAGAATGTGGACTCTGAGCAACAAACTGAGGGTTTTGGAGGGGAGGGAGTGGGGGTTTGGGTGAGGATGGCGGTGGGTATTGTGGAGGGCACGTATTGGATGGAGCACTGGGTGTGGGACATGAATAATGAATCTTGTAACACTGAAAAAAAATAAAATAAAAGTATTTGGGGAAAAAGAAGTCAGTTGTATTTATGTACACTGACAATGATGTGGAAAAAAGAGAAAGAATCGATTTCATTTACAATTGCACCAAAACCCATAAAACTAGCTAAGAATAAGCCTACCTAAGGAGGTAATGCATCTATACTCTGAAAACTGTAAAATGCTCATGAATGAAATAGAGAAATACACAAAGAAATGGGAAACCATTCCATGTTTATAGATTGGAAAAAAATATTGTTAAATTATCTATGCTACCCAAAGCAATCTACACAATCAATAAAATCCCTACCAAAACGCTCTCAACATTTATCACAAAGGTGGAACAAACAATTCTAAAATTTGTATTGGAACAGAAAAGCCCCCAAATACCCAAAGGAATGTTGAAAAAGAAAACCAAAGCTGGAAGGATTTCAATTCCAGACTTCAAGTTGTATTACAAAGCTATAATCATCAATATGGTAACTGCACAAAACCAGACACATAGATCAAAGGATAGAATACAGAACCCAGAAATAGTCCTGTCACTCTATGTTCAGCTAATCTTTGCCTAAGCAGGAAAGAATATCCAATGGAAAAAAGAAAAGCTCTTAACAAATTGTGTTGGGCAAACGGGACAGCCATATGCAGAAGAATGAAACTAAACCACTTTCTTATACCATACACAAAAACTGAGACTCATCAAGATAAAATCTTAGCGCAGTGAAAGAAACAGTCAAGAAAAAATAAAAGGCAATCTATGGAGTAGGAGAATATATTTGCAAATGTTTTATCAGATAAAGAACTAGTATCCAAAATTTATTAAAAAAAACTTATCAAATTCAATACTCCAGAAACAGAACATCCAGTCAAGAAATGGGCAGAAAACATGAACAGACATTTCTCCAAAGAAGACATACAAATGGCCAAACAATCACATAAAAAAAAAATGCTCAACATCACTAGGCATCAGAGAAATGCAAAAGAAATCCAAAATGAGATTCCACTTCACACTGGTGAGAATGGCTAAAATCAACAATTCAAGAAATGATAGATGTTGATGAGTGTGCAGAGAAAGGAATTATCTTATGCTGTTGATCCAAATGCAAACTAGTATAGCCACTGTGCTAAACACTATGGAGGTTCCTCAAATAGTTAAAAAATAGAGCTATCCTATGACTCAGCAATTGCACTTTTTGGTATTTATCCAAAGGATACAATTGTAGTGATTTTAAGGACCACAGGCACCCCAATGTTTATTTATTGCAGCAATGTCCACAACAGCCAAACTATAGAAAGAGCTCAGACGTCCATTGATAAATGAATGGATAAAGAAATACACACACACACACACACACACACACACACACACACACCATGGAATATTACCCAGCCATTGAAAAGAATAAATCTTGTAACACTTAAAAAATAAAATAAACATTTTTTGGGAAAAAAAATCAAATCTTGTCATTTGCAATGATATGAGTGGAACTAGAGGGTATTATGATAAGTGAAATAAGTCAGCCATAGAAATACAATTACCATATGATTTCAGTAATATGTGGAATTTATAAACAAAACAGATGAACATGGGGAAGGTAAGGAAAAATAAAATAAGATGAAAATTGAGAAGAAGGCAAACCATAAGATATGCTGAACTCTAAGAAACAAACTGAATGTTGCAGAGGGGGACGTGGTTGGAGAAAGGGATACCTGGGTGATGGGCATTAAGGAGTGCACTTGATGTAATGAGCAGAGGTGTCATATGCAATTGATGAATTGCTAAAGTCTACCTTGAAACAGATATAAAAGACTGAAATAAATAATACGTTTGAACCAGAATTTTAAAAAATCATAAGGGTGCTAGTTGGGCTTGAGAAAAATAAACAAGAAACTAGAGATATCCTTACTCAGAGATAAAAGACTTATAAACTAATCAGGCTGAATGAAAAAAAAAAATGCTATACCAAGATGTAAACCAGTGGGATATATTGACAACAAGGGTGGATAAAGGAGAAGAACAAGTTAGTGATATAGAAGATAAAATGATGGAAAATGATGAAGTGGAAAAGGAGAGGGGAAAAAATATTGGATCACAAATGCAGATTTAAGGAACTCAGTGACTCCATAAAACATAATAACATTTCTATCATAGGACTCCCAGAGAAGAGAGGGGAAAAGGTACAGATGGTTTATTTGTGCAAATTAAAGCTGAAAAATTCCCTAAACTGGGGAAGGAAGCAGATTCAATACCTATTCTCCTGAAACTGTTTCGAAAAATAGAAACAGAAGGAAAACTTCCAGACTCGTTCTATGAAGCCAGCATTACCCTGATCCCCGAACCAGGCAAAGACCCTACCAAAAAGGAGAATTTCAGACCATTATCCCTGATGAATATGGATGCCAAGATTCTAAACAAGATCCTAGCTAATAGGATCCAACAGCACATTAAAAAGTTTGATCATCATGACCAAGTGAGATTTATCCCTGGGATGCAAAGGTGGTTCAACATTCGCAAATCAATCAATGTGATAGAACAAATCAATATGAGAAGAGAGAAGAACCACATGGTCCTCTCAATGGATGCAGAGAAAGCGTTTGACAAAATTCAGCATCTGTTCCTGATTAAAAGTCTTGAAAGTATAGGGATAGAAGGAACATTCTTCAACATCATCAAGTCTATCAATGAAAGCCCACAGCAAATATCATTCTCAGTGGGGAAAGCTGAGAGCCTTCCCTTTGAGATCAGGAACACAACAAAGATGTCCACTCTCACCACTCTTGTTTAACATAGTGCTAGAAGTCCTAGCGTCAGCAATCAGACAACAAAAAGAAATAAAAGGTATCCAAATTGGAAATGAAGAAGTCAAACTCTCTATCTTCACAGACGACATGTTACTCTATATGGAAAACCCAAAAGACTCCACCCCCAAACTACTACAACTCATACAGCAATTCAGTAATGTGGCAGGATACAAAATCAATGCACAGAAATCATTTGCTTTCCTATACACTAACAATGAAACAGTGGAAAGAGAAATTAGGGAATCTATTCCATTTACAATAGCACCAAAAACCATAAGATACCTGGGAAAAAACCTAACCAAAGAAGTGAAGGATCTGTGCTTGAAAAACTACAGAAAGCTGATGAAAGAAATTGAAGAAGACACAAAAAGGTGGAAAAGCATTCCATGTTCCTGGATTGGAAGAATAAACATTGTGAAAATGTCTATACTGCTCAGAGCAATCTATACTTTCAATGTCATCCTGATCAAAATTCCAATGGATTTTTTTCAAAGTCCTGGATCAAATAATCCTAAAATTTATATGGAACCAGAAAAGACCCCGAATTTCTAAGCAAATGCTAAAAAAGAAAAAACCAAGCTGGGGACATCACATCTCCTGATTTCAAGCTTTACTACACAGCTGTGAACACCAAGACAGCATGGTACTGGCACAAAAACAGACACATAGACCAGTGGAACAGAATAGAGAGCCCAATTTCCCTTTTGTTTCCTTTGTCTTTGGGGACTTCATCAAGATATAAATCTTCTGCACAGCGAAGGAAACAATCAACAAAACAAACAGGCAACCCACAGAACGGGAGAAGATATTCGCCAATGACACCATAGACAAAGGTCTGATATCTAAGATCTATAAAGAACACCTCAAACTCAACACTCACAAAACCGATAATCACATCAAAAAATGGGCAGAAGACCTGAACAGACACTTCTCCAAAGAAGACATACAAATGGCTAACAGACACATGAAAAAATGTTCATCGTCTTTAGCCATCAGGGAGATTCCAATCAAAATCACACTGAGATACCACCTTACACCAGTTAGAATGGCCAAAATCAACAGGACAGTAAACAACAAATGTTGGAGAGGGTGTGGAGAAAGTGGCAACCTCTTGCACTGTTGGTGGGATTGCAAGCTGGTGCAGCCCCATTGGAAAAGAGTGTGGAGATTCCTCAAGAAATTAAAAATAGAGCTACCCTATGACCCTGCCATCGCACTACTGTGCATTTACCCCAAAGAAGCAGATGCATTACAAAGAAGAGCCACATGTACCCCAATGTTCATAGCAGCAATGGCCACAACAGCCAAGCTGTGGAAAGATCCAAGATGCCCTTCAACAGATGAATGGATAAAGAAGATATGGTACATATATACAATGGAATATTATGCTTCCATTAGAAAGGACGGATATCCAACTTTTGTATCAACATGGATGGGACTGGAAGAGAGTATGCCGAGTGAAGTAAGTCAAGCAGATAGAGCCAATTACCTTATGGTCTCACTTATGTGCTGAGCATATAAAAAAACATGGAGAGCACTGTGAGAAGGAAGGGAAAGTTGAATGGGGGGAAATCAGAAGGGAAGATGAGCTATGAGAGACTGTGGAGTCTGAGCAACAAACTTTGGATTTAGGAGGTGTGGGGGTGGGGGTTTGGGCGAGCCTGGTGGTGGGTATTGAGGAGGATACGTATTGCATGGAGCACTGTGGCACATGAACAATAAATCTTATAACGCTGAAAAAATAAAATAAACATATTTGGGGAAAAAATAGTATCCACCATGACCTGGTAAGATTTATCTCTGGGATGTACTCGTGGTTCAACATTTGCAAATCAATCAATGTGGTATAACAAATTAATAAGAGAAGAGAGAAGAACCACATGGTTCTCTCAATTGATGTAGAAAAAGCATTTGACAAAATACAGCATCTGTTTTTTATTAAGTCTCTTCTAAATATAGGGATAGAGGGAATATTCCTCAACTTTAAAAGATATATCTATGAAGAACCCACTGGGAATGTCATTCTCAATGGAGAAAAGCTGACAGCCTTCCCTTTGAGATCAGGACACGGCAAGGATGCCCACTCTCGCCACTCTTGTTCAACATAGTGCTAGAATTCCTAGCGACAGCCATCAGAAAACAAAAAGAAATAAAAGTTATTCAAATTGGCACAGAAGAAATCATACTCTCTCTCTTCGCAGATAGCATGATATGGAAATCCCAAAAGACTCCACCCTCTAACTACTAGAACTCATACAACAGTTCAGTAATGGGGCAGGATACAAAGTAAATGTGTAGAAATCAGTTGCTTTCTTATACACTAACAATGAAAGTATGAAAAGGGAAATTAAAGAATCATTTCTATTACTATAGTACCAAGAATCGTAACAAGCCTGGGAATAAACCTAACCACTGGAATTTTTCAAAGTCCTGGAACAAACAATCCTAAAATTTGTATGGAACCAGAAAAGACCCCGAATTGCTAAGCAAATGATGAAAAATAAAAACAAAGGTGGGGGCATCGTGTTGCCTGATTTCAAGCTATACTACAAAGCTGTGATCACCAAGACAGCATGGTACTGGCGCAAAAACAGACACATAGACCAGTGGAACAGAATAGAGAGCCCAGATATGGACCCGCATCTCTATGGTCCAATAATCTTTGATAAAACAGGAAAAAATATCCAGTGGAAAAAAGCCAGTCTCTTCAATAAATGGTGCTGGGAAAATTGGACAGCTCTATGTAGAAGAATGAAACGTGACCATTCTCTTACACCATACACGAAGATAAACTCAAAATGGATAAAAGACCTCAATGTGAGGCAGGAAACTATCAAAATCTAGAGGAGAACATCGGCGGTTATCTCTTCAATGTCGGCCACAGCAACTTCTTTAAAGATGTCTCCAAAGGCAAAGGAAACAAAACAAAGTGAACTTTGGGACTTCAGTAAGGTAAAAATCTTCTACACAGAAAGGAAACAGTCAACAAAACAGGCAACCCACAGAATGGGAGAAGATATTCGCAAATATGACTATAGATAAAAGTCTGATATCCGAGATCTATAAAGAACTCAAACTCCACACTCTAAAAGTAGATAATCATGTCAAAAAATGGGCAGAAGACATGAGCAGACCCTTCTCCATATAAGATGTACAAATGGCTAACAGACACATGAAAAAATGTTCATCATCATTAGCCATCAGGAGATGCATGTCAAAACCACATTGAGATACCACCTTACACCTGTTAGAATGGCCAAAATCAATAAGACAGTAAACAACAAGTGTTAGAGAGGATGTGGAGAAAGGGGAACCCTCTTACCCTGTTGGTGGAAATGCAAGTTGGTGCAACCAGTTTGGAAAACCTTGTGGAAATTCCTCAAGAAATTAAAAATAGAGCTCCCCTATGACCCTGCAATTTCACTACCGGGTATTTACCTGAAAGATACAGATGTAGTAAGATGAAGGACCATATGTACCCAAATGTTCATAGCAGCGATGGGCACTATCACCAAACTGTGGAAAGAACCAAGATGCCCTTCAACAGATGAATGGATAAAGAGATATGGTCCATATATACAATGGAATATTATGCCTCCATCAGAAGGGATGAATTCCCAAATTTTATGTCAACATGCATGTGATTGGAAGAGATTATGCTGAGTGAAATAAAAGTCAAGAAGAGAGCGTCAATTATCATATGGTTTCACTTACATGTGGAGTATCAGGAAAAATATGGAGGACATTAGGAGAAAGAATGGAAAAGTGAATTGGGACAAATTGGAGGGGGAGAACCATGAGAGACTGTGCACCCTTAGAAACAATCTGAGCGTTTTGGAGAGGAGGTGCATGGGGACTTGGGTCAGCCTACCAATAAGTAGGCATTAAGGAGGGCACGTATTGTGCAGAGCGCTGGGTGTGGTGTATAAACAATGACTCTTGGAACACTGAAAAAATAAAATAAAATTTTAAAAATCTTTGTATGGTAGCAGATTGTAGCTAGATTTATCATGACAATCACTTCACAATGCTTATAAATGTTGAATCACCATTGTTATACACCCCAAACCAATATAATATTGGATGCCAACTACACTACAATAAAAAATAATGTGCAAAGAATATCAATAAGCTCTTCTGCAAAGAAGTCGTACAAATGGCTAATAAGCACTTGATAAAATACTCAACATCATTGGTCATTAAGAACATGCAAACTGCAACTACGATGTGGTACTACTTCACACCCACTTAGTTTGCTATAACTTAGTAAATAAAATAGAAAAGAAGTTGATGAACATGTGGAGAAATTGCAACCCTTATATATTACTGATGAGAATATAAAATAATATATCCACTTTGGACAAAATTTTGGCAGTTACTCAAAAAATTAAACATGGAGTGACTGTATGACCCAGTAATTCCATTTGTAGTCATGTATGTAAGAGAATTGGAAAAAAAATTCACATGAAAAATTTTACATTATTGCTAATAGCAGTATTTTCATAATAGCTAAAAAGTAGATACAATCCAAATTCCCATCAACTGGTGAATGAATAATAACATGTGTTATATCCACACAATTGAATATTATTTAGCAATAAAAAGAACGAAATGCTGAGCATGCTACAGCATGGATGAAGTTTGAAAACATTATGCTAAATGAAATAAACCAGACACAAAAAGTCACATATTGCGCGGCTCAATTAATTTCAAGCAACCACAGTAGATAAATCTATAGAGACAAAAAGTAAATTAGTGATTTCCAGAGGCTGCAGGAATGGGGGATGAGAATGACTGCCTAATAGTTGTGGGATTTATTTTTGGAGTGATTAGAATGCTCTGGAATTAGATCATGGTGGTGGTTGCATAACCATCCTAACCACTGAATTATATACATTAAAATGTTGAATTTTATAGTATGCCAAGTATGCCTCATTTAAAAAAGATGTCGATGAAAAGTTTATAGAATTTTCTTTTTTTTCTTTTTATTTATTTATTTATTTATTTATTTATTTTGGTTTATAGAATTTTCTTTTTTTTTTTTTAGGTTTTATTTTATTTTTTTTATTTTTTATTAATTTTTATTAACATATAATGTATTATTTGCCCCAGGGGGTTTATAGAATTTTCTTAAGCAAAGAAAGAAGAAAAACATTATAGGCAAGGAGAACAGCATTTTATGTTACAGATGTGGAGAGATAAAAAGGGATAGGTAGGCAGAGGACACACTAAGGGAGTTTACACATTGTTTTTGGTAGAATGATCCATGGGGAGTAACAGAAATTTTCTGAGGAAGGAATAAAAATTGTCCAATTTAAGTTTTGGAAAAATAATTCTGACAACAGTGTGTGAGGTTTTTGAAGGTGAAAGAGTGGTATATTCTGTCTATTCACTTACACGTATTCATTAAGTGCATCCTATGTGCCAAGTACTCTCCAAGACCATCAAGAACCAGTCATAGATTTTATAACTTGTGACATAAAATAAATAATAAATGCTGAATATGTTGATGGTTTGGTGAGAATGGATGAGCACAGAAAAGTCATTTAAGAGACTATTGAAATTGTTCAGGAAAAAATATAATGAAACTATGAGGGTACAGGAAAATAAAGACAGAGCTTAATAATAGAGATGATATAGTAGTTGAATTCACATCACTTGGTGACATTGATGATTATGTGAGAGGTAAAGAGGGAAGGGGGGTCATTGATATTGCCAAATCTTCATACTAAGTCTTCAAAAACACTTATAATCAAGAGATAAATTAAGGAAAAGACAGCAAAAGGGCCTGAGAAGGATCAGTTAGTTAGGTCTTAGGAAAATCAAGAGAGAATGGCGGTATTGATAGTGTAAGTTGAAAGAGCTTTGAGGAGGAAAGAACATCAATTGTTACCTTAATGTTAAGGAAGATAGGTGTGAATAAAGAGGTCTTGGGATTTGGTAATTTGGAGGTCAGTGATGACTCCAGTTTATGAAGTAATATTGTAGTGAATCAAGAGGGACATCCAGTGGAAACTACCTTTTTCAGAAGGTTGGTAGTGGTCATAGGAGAGAGATGGAGTGGCAGATGTTATTTATAGATAGATGATAGATAGATGATGATAGATAGATAGATAGATAGATGATAGATAGATAGATATAGATAATAGATATGATTTAAATACATATATATTATAATAATACATACATAAATACATACATATATACATGCATGCATACATACATACACATTAGGCTTACGTATAGAATAATAGGTGGGTCAGGGAATTAGATTAGCCGAGGTTAAAAGCACACATGGAGGGTTTGCTGTGGAGAGAAGAAAAGCTTATCTTACTCTGGGCCAAGAAGGAATAGGTAGGGAAATGTCAAGGCAGAGAGGGTAGTTGATAGAATTCACAAATGAAGTGGCTCTGGATAGTCTCAAAGAAGGAGAAAGTTAACCTCATGTTCTGAGAGCAAGTCTGGAGGCCTAAAGTCAAGTGAAAGTGTTCTGAACAGCTGCTATCAAGAATGGGACAAAAATGAGCAAACTAGTAAACATCATGAGGATAGGCATTTGACATCAGTTTAGCATGAAACTAAACTGAGACCAATGCATCTCTGCTGTTTGTTTGTTTTTGTTTGTTTGTTTGTTTTATGAGAGCTTAGCAGTCCAAAAGTGTGAAGAAAGGCAAAGCATGCAGGGCCATTCCAGAACTTAGGAACAACGTAGAGGATATGGCAATGGGATGACAGCTGAGAGCTACATAGGGCAAAGGTGAAACAGGGAACCAAAATCATGGAACCAAGTTGAGATAAAGAAGGAAGGAGTAGGCTCAGAGAGCAGGGAAGGGCACAAAGCTGAGAGTAACTTCTCTGAGCCTGTTTCTTTTTTCATCAGTAGGGGGCAATGCTAAGCACTGCTTAACAGCTTTGTAAACTTTGATAAGAAATAGAGAGGGGCTGATAGGTCATAAGCAAGGTCCTTCCCAGATGGGCTAGGAACTAACTCAGAAAGATGAGAATGTTCAACTTAGGTTTTTATTAACTTTCTAGCCATGCTATGCCCTCTCTGCTTGACCACATTGTCAAGAGAACTGGGCCATATAATTCTCTATGAGTGAGATTGCCCTTGTTCCCCCAACGACTGGCAGACTAGAATCTACAGCATACACATACTCATTACAACTCAACTTTGGGAGACAAATGCTTTCAGGCAAACACAAGAGTCTCAAACCAACATTAGTCTTCTAATCCAAATAATGAGAGCCAGTTTGTTCATTTTCCTTATACAGGGCGAGTTTCTGAGGATAGTAATTTTCAGGTGGCTCTGAGGATAAGTCCCCAAAAGTAGTTAGCTTCCAACATGTGTTGGGTAATGGCAACCTTGTTGGGATAAGTATCTTCCCTTCCAAGGAGATCTCTTGGAAGACAACAAGATTCATTTATATGTACCACTGCTGGGCTGTTCATTTAAACTTCAGCCTGCAATATTTATGTACATAGTTTGTAATGCTCTCAGGATAATGCTGTAAGAAATAGCCAGACCTTGATAACCAGAGTCAATCTTCACTGAGACCTCAACTAGAACTTGCATCTGACTTTAGGAAGAAAAATGGGGAGGTGGTCTTTAAATAAACTATGTAGATATCTGGGCTTTATTTCATGGAACAAATCCAAACACAAATAATAAAATAACAATAAAAATTCCTCACTGAACAAAACAAACAGAAAGAGCAATAAGATATCACCTTACACCTGTCAGAAATGGCTAAAATCAAAAAGACAAGATATAACAAGTGTTGGTGAATATGTGGAGAAAAAGGTACCCTCATAGACTATTGGTGAGAATGTAAACTGGTAGAGCCACTGTGGAAAATAGTATGGAGGATTTTTTTTAAAAAATTAAAAATAGAAATACTATATGATCTAATAATTCTGCTATTTGGAATTTACTCACAGAAAATAAAAACACTAATTTGAAAAAAATATATATGCACCTCTGTGTTTATTGCAACATTATTTACAGTAGTCAAGATATGGAAGCAACACACGTGTCCATCAATAGACAAATGGACAAGGAAGGTGTACTGTATATATACAATGGAATATTACACAGCCATAATAGAGGATAAAATCATGTGATTTGAGACAACATGGATGGACCTAGAGGGCATTATGTTAAGTGAAATATGTCAGACTAAGAAAGACAAATACTAGGGCACCTGGGTGGCTCAGTTGGTTGAGTTTCTATCTTGGGCTCAGGTCATGGTCTCAAGGTCCTGGGATCAAGCCCCAGGTCAGGCTCCCTGCTGTGCTGGGAGTCTGCTTGTCCCTCTGCCCCTTCCTCTGTCTCTGTCCCTGCCCCTCCCCTGCTTGTGCTTTCCCTGTCTCCCTCTCAAATAAGTAAGTAAGTAAATAAATAAATAAATAAATAAATAAATAAATAAAAACACCATGTGATTGCACTCATGTGGGACCTAAAAAATGAATAAATAAAAAGTAGAATCAGACCAATAAATGCAAAGAACAAACTGATGGGGAGGAGAGTGGAGAGATGGGCAAAATATGTGTGGAGATGTGAGAGATACAGGCTTCCAGTTAAGGAATAAAAGAGGATAAAAGATACAGTAAAAAATAATATAGTCAATGATATTATAACAGTGATGCAATGGCAGCTACACATGTGGTGAAAATAGCATAATGTATAAACTTGTCAGATCACTATGTTGTGTATCTGAAACTAATGTAACGTTGTGTGTCAGGTATACTGAAAAAAAAAGAACAAGGAAAAAAGATTCCAAAGGGTGAGCAGGAGCTAATGTTCAACCATAAGAGACAATCAGACATGATGGAAAGAGTATGTGATCTGTGTGCAAGTTCCAACTTAAACTTCCTAACTTTGAGCCTCTGGGCAAAAACTAAATTTCCCTTTCTGAGTTTCAGTTTCTCTTTCTGTAAAATGAGAATAATGATAACTATCTCATGAGACAGACATGGGATTCAATTATAGAATGTGCGTTGAGTTCTTGTGAATTGTATCTGGCAAATATGACTTGCTTAGTGAATGTCAATTTTCCCTTTACCATATTTATCTTCTTATAACATGGCAGGTATTGTCCCCAACCTTATTATCATCAGTCCAGAATTTTTCTTTCTTTGCAATTGTACAACCAGGACACCCTTTCTCCACACACACAAACTCTCTTCTTTGGAATAAAGACACTACTTTACTGAGGTATCTTCAGTGCAAGGAGGTCCATGGCTAGGATAACCAAGGGAAAGGGTTGCTTACCTTTGACCACAAACTTCACAGTGTTGCTGCGCTGCTCAGAGCCTACCCGGGCCTTGGCAGTACAGAAATAGGAGCCTGAGTCAGCCACCATGGCAGGCTTGAAGAGTAAGGTACTCAAGACTGCTACTTTGATGGGTTCTTTATTGTTGGTCTGTTCCTTGTACCAAGCATAACTGATGGGAGGAGAACCCCAAGCCTGGCATTGAAGACTAATCCTCATTCCCTGGGGTACTGTGAAGCCATAGCCACTGCCAGTCATCACTGTGGGCTTGGAAACAGAGACTGCAAAGGGAAAACAAGAAAGGAGGCCCTGGGAAGTTACAAAGATATGTGAATACAAGACTGAATCATCCTTGCTGGGTATAAGGATAATTATATATATGCAAAGGGAACTAAAAGGAGTTCCTAACTTGGAAGGGGGTAATAAATAGGATAACGTAATTAAAAATAGTTTCTTTTGGAAGATTAGGTACTGTTTTGTGTTATATACAGTTTTGGATTATTTGGAGTTAAAATCAACTGATTTAAATATATATATATATATTTATATCTCTATATATATATATATATATATATAGAGAGAGAGAGAGAGAGAGAGAGAGAGAGAGTTTTTTTTAGGCTTTAGTAGAGAGAATTTTTGGATTATCTGCAGTTTTGGATTATCAGGGCCAGGTTGTCATAAAATCGTCAAGTCAGCAAAATGCATCTTGGCTAACCCAAGTATCCCTTTCCCCAGAGCTTCTCTGTCAGTGTCTATTTACTTTCCAATATCCTGAGTAGATAGATATACTCATTTTTATGAGTTTCAAAACTCAGAGCCCAAGGAGGGCAACTAGGGTGTAGATGCTAGAATTTCTGGGATACTTGAAGGGGTAAAGATTTGAAGGCCAGGAACCTTTCCCAACATTTCTTAAATTATACTATGAGAGTGATGACCCAGAGGATCCTCTACCTGTCTACTTTACCTGATTAGCACATATGACTGAAGAAAGCCTGTATACAAGTGAACAAAATTCTCTGGGTTTCTAAAACTGTTTTAGTATTATAGTTCTCTATTTGGTCTTTGTCTATCAATGCTTTCCTATCATCACAGTCACTCACGTTTCTGGACACGGAGCTCAATGATCTTATCTTTCACCACTTGGTTGCCATTAGGGGTCTGCCAGGTGACTTCACATGTGTAATGGCTCCTGTCATCCATTTCCAGGGTATTCAGCTGGAGGGACACATCTCCTGGAACCTTGTGGTTTACTTGCAGGCGGCCCCGGTACTTTGCTTGCTGGATATGGTCTCCAGAGGAGTCATGTAGGAAGATGGTGACTGGGTCCAAGCCACGTTGTACCAGCCACTTTACCAAGACTTGAGTGTAGCCTTGAAGCGGACCATAGGTGCAGGGAATATTCACATCCCCTTTCCAAGGCCCTGTCACACTCTCAGGTGCTTCCAGGATGGGATGGCCTGAAGAGGAGGAAGAAATCAGACATAGATGGCACACCCACTTGCGGGCTAGGATGGCAGTGGCAGATCTCAAAACACTTCTGAGAGACACCTCTCAAATTTCCTTCCATCACACTTTTGGATTCTATGTGCTCTTTTGTTCTCTGACAGCCTTCCCATAAATCAGAACCCATCCACAGAAGGAAAACTCTTAACACTGCTTGGCTCTTGTCAGTTTCAAGTTCCTTTCCTGTCACTGCCTTGCTGTGAGATGACCCTGGATAAGTCACTTTCCACCACAATGACCCATGTTCTTCATCTATAATGTAGAGAGTTTGAATGGAATGATGTTTAAGAATTCTTTAAGCTCTAAAGAACTTCTTTCCTTTTTTATAATAGGAAAAAAGAACTTTTTCCTATTCTTTCAATTTTGAAAATGAAAAAGAACTTCTTCAGTTTTTTCCAAAAGAGGCATAAGAACAAATGCTGAACAGTTGTGTCTGGCCTATTTTATTATGTAATTATATACCTGGAGAAATGTGGGTGCTGCAGGGCTAAGAAAGAAAGAGCAATATTCCCTACTTATTCCCCATTGCTCCTCAGAAAGGCTCAATATTTGGGTCTCTGACCCTAAGCTCTTCTCTGGAAGGGAGGCAGGACACATGGCAATTCTGAGGGTGGAAACTTGTGTGAAATGTACTCTTGTTTAACAAAATCATTAATTTTTGTTAAGTTTGAAAACCGCAGTTTGTAAGCCTGACCTTTTTTTCTGATTTCTCTTTATATCCCTTTTGGTTTCTCTTAGACTTCACCAAAGGTACACTGGAAAATTCTATCTTGAGGAGGAATTGAGAGGGAAATGTCTGGAAAGGAAAAGGGTCTGAATAAAATCCTAAAGCTGGCTGTGATAGGAATGGTAGTAGGACCAAAAGTAGATTCTTCCTTGGTGTGTGGTGGAAGGAAACATAGGGGAGAGGGGTTGGGGGTGTTGAGATAGGCATCACTTCCTATTATAAATTTTCATTTGGGGTGCCTGAGTGGCCCAGTTAATTAAGTCTATCTTTGTCTCAGGTCATGATCCTGGGGCCCTGGGATTGAGGCCTGCATCAGGCTCCCTGCTCAGTGAGGAGTGTTCTTCTCCCTCTCTCTGTGCCCCTCTCCCTGATCATGCTCTTTCTTTCTCTCTGAAATAAAAAAAAAATCTTACATTTCTTAAGCTCATATTTTGAGGATTTTGTGTTTTATTTAACTCCAACCAAGAGTGAGGGATTATATAATTTCTTTTATGTCTGTCCTAGAAGAAAGAGATTCAAAATGTGAAATATTACTGAATAAGTGCCTGTTATGTAGCCCAGGATTCTCAGGCTTCAGTCAAACAGATGGTAGGGTGGGGGCATGCCTTCTAGTTCCCAGAATTTATTGCCAAATACCAAGTACCAGGCCCCTAGCTTGTGCTCACCAGGAAGTCTTAGAACGTCACTAGCGTATTTTGACCAAGATAAAAGCCTTGAGTAGAAAATAAATAAACATGAGTCCACGTTGCTAAATCCACCACATAGTCTCTGGAAGGTTTCAGATGGGGCAGGGGGCAGAACTCAGACCCACAAACGGGAGTGCAATAGAGTCAGATTTTGGTTTGCCCTAACAATGAACTTTGTAATTAATCAGAGCTTTTTAGTGATGAACTAAGCAGTCTGGAAGAAGTTCTGATCTTTGTTTAGGTCTTGGACAACATTACTCTTTAAGGTCCTTTCCAATCCTAGATGGTTCAATGCTAATAGGTTATAATGGAGATGAAAGTTAAATAATTACATTTTCAAGCTGGTGGTGAACTTTCACCAGATGGTGGTAAGTTTCACTGTGCTATTGCTAGTTCAGGCCCCCATATGCATGCTGATGCAGCTTATCATCATCATGAACATGCATGTGTCACTTACAAGCACATACATATCAGCCTTAAGCCCCATGAAAGCCATCTGAGTCTTTCAGTTTAATGTGATCTTTACCATTAATCTTCTTCCAGTCTCACAAGTCTCCCGCCCCTCCTCTGAAAAGCATTCTCACTCTTTTCCTGAAAACAAAACAGCATTCTTCTGTGAGGACTTCCCCCCTCCTTCCTTCTTCTTTCTTTCCTTCAACCCATCATTCTATCTGGCTTCTACTCTTCCTCCTTCTTTTCTTGTTTTCTCTTCCTCCTTCTGATTCATTAGTATCACAAGGAGACAGTATATGGTAGGCACAGGGCATCATACACATAAAAAGACATTGTACATCATGTACTCTGATCTCCAAAGTGAAGGTAACCTCAGTAGAATTGACCTATATCTTCCAACTATCCTTGTGGTTCTCAGAGAGCTTAGAGAAACACTGAATCAGGAGAATAGTGAAGGAAAACATGGTGTAGTAAGAAGAATAACACCAATCCAAGTCCAAGGTCTGTCTTAACATGTGACTCATGTCACCAGGTCTTTATGTGACCCTGAGTAAATTGCTAAACCTGTCTGAGATTCAGGTCATTATCAATAAAATGGAGGCAATAATATACCTTCCATGGAGGGATATTCTGAAGATTAAATGAGTTTATAGTTGTGAAAGCACCTAGAATAATGGCTGGTATTCAGTAGGTGCTGGGTAGATTAGCTTTATAAAATATTTGTAATGTTTATAAAATAAAAACATTTAGAATTTATTTTATTATAATTATTTCAACATGTGTTTTGACCTAGCAGCTGTTTCTGGCCCCTGGAAGCTTTTTAGAAGTGAAACTACATTCCTACAGAGACGTTCAGCTGGCAGGGCCATTTGAGGGTAGCCAAATTGATTTCCTCACTGTACAAATAGGATGGAGACACTGAGATCCAGGGAGAAGGAATGTGTCATTGGCCTTTCAGTATGTCCTGAGCTTCAGGTCTATAGTGTTAAGCACTCCACATAAAAGGAAGACCTGTTTCCAGGGCTAGAGGCCCTCACAGGCTGAGGATGGAATGATATACATGAAAGCACTCG
The DNA here is from genome assembly GCA_028646535.1 of Procyon lotor. Classification (NCBI taxonomy): domain Eukaryota; kingdom Metazoa; phylum Chordata; class Mammalia; order Carnivora; family Procyonidae; genus Procyon; species Procyon lotor. The sequence continues at coordinate 59,940,387 of CM053612.1, read as the reverse complement.
CATGCACACACACACAATTTAATTTTCACATGTACAGCATGTTATCCTGAGCCCTAGTCCTGTCTCTGTAAGTATCTGCTCAAACCAAAAGATTTGGAGAAGGTAGAAAGGGACACTCTAAAACATGTTAGATAATGAAAATATTGTACTTGAAAACAACAACAACAACAACACTATATTATTTAATAGTATTAACTCTGCTACTAATGTTCTGTGGCTTGGAGAACATTCTTTTCCCTCTCAGGTGACTTAATTTAGTATCCTTTTTAGCTTTGAGCCTCTAGAATTTGGTCACAGAACACCAGGATAGATTTAGCATAATTTGAATCAGCTATGAAAAGATGTTCTTTCTGACCACATATGGGAACCAATCTAACATATATCTGGTCTCTCCCTCTAAAGATATGGAATAAGAAGATATGCAGAAAGAACCCCTTTGCTGTATCTTGGGTCTCACTTAGCAATTTCTTAGGCTTAGTTACCTAAAAGTCTATCTCAATTCTCAGGGAAATAATAGAGGATGGAGAAATACCCAAAGAAATATAATTTCTTTGGGTATTTCTCCATCCTCTATTTTTTTAAAGATTTTATTTATTTATTTGACAGCGATCACAAGTAGGCAGAGAGGCAGGCAGAGAGAGAGAGGGAAGCAGGCCCCCCACTGAGTAGAGAGCCTGACACAGGCTCTATCCCAGGACTCTGAGACCATGACCTGAGCTGAAGGCAGAGGCTTAACCCACTGAGCCACTCAGGCGCCCCCAGTATATCTTTAAACACCAAGCCATGAGCTCTATTAGTCCTGAATTTAACTCTGTGAAACAGGTATATGCTTAATAAGTTATTATGGCTGGATAATAACTCTTTTACAAGTGTTTTCCTTCTTTTTTTTTAAAGATTTTATTTATTTACTTATTTATTTGACAGAGAGAGAGAGATCACAAGTAGGCAGAGAAGCAGGCAGAGAGAGAGGGAAGTAGGCTCCCTGCTGAGCAGAGAGCTTGATTCGGGGCTTGATCCCAGGACCCTGAGATCATGACCTGAGCTGAAGGCAGAGGCTTTAACCCACTGAGCCACCCAGGTGCCCTCCATCGTCTATTTTATATATATATATATATATATATATATATATATATATATATATATATTTATATATATATTTATATAAATATATATATCTATATATATATTTATATAAATATATCTATTTATATATTTATATATATCTATATATATAGATAGATAGATCTATGTATAAATCTATCTATCTATCTATCTATCTATCTATCTATCTATCTATCCCATTATTTTCCCAAAAGTAGCCCGGATAAACTGGACCATATTCACAGGAAATGAGTTACCTGGTTACCTGAGGAGATCATAAGAAACAAGTCCTGTGAAGACCAATTAAAGGAGTTAGGGCTAGTTTATCTTGGAGAAGAGATGAAGCAAGAGGACATGATGTCTGCCATTAGAACTCTAAAGATCTGTCACAACATTCAGGGAGTAGATATGTTCTATGTATCTCTAAGAAACAGAGCTGGGGCCTTAGGATGGAAGCCACAAGAAAGTATATAGTTCAACTTAAGGAAGAACACCTTAACATTTGTAACTGCCCCTGGATAGACTAGATAGTTTGGAAAAATTGTCAACTCTCAGTCACTGGAAGTATGTGAACAGACATTTTGAGCAAAGTTCATAACAGCAAAGAGTTAGGTCTAGGTTACTCTTAAGGTCTCATCTAGCTCTTAGACAACATTCTTTCTTTGAAGGTTATATATCTTAACAGGGATCAAGACCTGGAGACAGAGGGGTTAAGGTATAATGGTAGAAGTTCAGGTGAAATAAGCTGGAGGAGGGATTTGGCTGTCATTGGGCACCTTCTTAATGTCACTGAGATATGACAAGTACTAGAAAAATTATGTGGATGCTTTTCAAGAGAGGTTTTTTTTCAATTTATATCCAAACTTACCTCCTGGCTTCTTCAATGGGCTTCAACTACCCAAAGCTGAGAGAGTCCGCAGTACTGTCTGAGAACATTCCCCTATTCAATAGGAATAGGCTTTCCTCAGTAGCCATTCAATCCCAAACCCCCAGCTTTTTGCTGGTGCCAGCAGTGGTAACCAGGTCCCCATTTGCTGCCTTACCATAGGTGACCACTGTTAGGTGGCCCAGGAGCAAGAAGCCCAATAAGAACCCCATCACAGCCAAAACCACTCTCGTCCTTTCTTCTAGCCTCCTGCTGTCAAAGAGGCTTGAACCTCTGATGGCTGCCAGAATCTGTGCCTGCTCACTTCCCTTCCTTTCTATATATCTCTCACTTGGACTTCCAGCCCCATCTCACATTCTCCTTCCTTCCCTATTTCAGCATAAGTCACGTGAGTAACCCCCCCCCCCCCCCCCCGCCTGAGATTGGAGGTTCAGGGTGAGTGAAGAAATTCCTCCCTCTCCTAGGGTATTGACTTGACTTTCCACAGAGCCAATAGTGTTCTTTAGTCTGATCTCCCAGGCTGTGTTTATTTTGGATTTCTTCCACAAAAATCAGAGGTTGGGGGGCTGACCTTTGGGATAAATTTTCTTCCTCTGGTATGGGGGTATTTTCCTTTCTGATGAGCCTAGGGAAGAGAGATTAACATTTCTGACCTGTGCAATATTCAGCAATCATACTGTTAAACTCCTGCCTTATACACCTATACAAATGAACAGAGTATTATGAGTGGGTGCCTGTGGGCTTCAGAGTATAAGAGATTAAATGTATGAAAGAAATTTCTGCAAATCGAAGCTTAAATAATTTGCAAACCCATGGATAAAATTGTTATGGGGATATATACTCCAATATCTCATATTCAGGAAGCTCTTTGAATCACTTTCTCCAAGAGCTCCACCTCTTTGGTGGTAAGTGTTCCCATTAGTGCTAAGTTGGGTTCTATTATTTATGTCTTAAAGGGAAAGTTAAGTTTAACATCCAATTTACTTACCCTTTGACCTGATAGTGGTATGCTCTATTAGATTAACTTTTCAATGACATTTATTTTTTTCCTCCCAAATATGTTTACTTTTTCATTTTTTCAGTGTTACAAGATTAAATGTTCATGCATCACATCCAGTGCTCCATGCAATACATGCCCTCCTCCATACCCACCACCAGGCTCACCCAACGCCCCACACTTTCCCCTCCAAAACCCTCAGTTTCTTGCTCAGAGTCCCCAGTCTCTCATTGTTAATCTCCCCCTCTGATTTCCCCCCATTTCCCTTTCCCTTCCTTCTCACAATGCCCTCTATGTTTTTCCTTATGTTCCACACGTGAGACCATAAGATAATTGGCTTTCTCCAGACTTTTCAATGACTTCTAATTGATACATATCTGTGATCAGCAAGAGAGAGGCATTAGACTTACTAAAATGTTTAATTACTTCTCTTCATAGGCCCCAGAGTGTAAGTTCACCAACAGTCTACTACTAGGTTTGGCACTGCTCAAAGTCTACTAAATATTGAAAATATAAATAACTCCAAAAGGAGAAATATATTCAACAAATCCATACCAAACTATGAGGTCTAAGCTTGGTTTCTTCTTTTTTAATTGGAGGAATAAGAGAGGCCTTGGCCAGGGCAGAGGTGAACCTTGCAGAAAGGGGTAGTGAGACCCCAAGAATATACAGTATCTCTTCTACATGCTTGCCAAGGGATAGATGATTTGGGACTGGAAAAAGGCTAAGATGAGACTCCAGCATTTCAGGCCCTGACATTTTTTATATGGAATTCTGTTAAACACCTCTGCCTCCCAGATTCAATCCCTCTTTTCTGGCTATCCCTTGATTTTTGGTTATTTCATTCAGTCCACCCCATTTGAAATTCTAGTAACTGTTTTCCACTGGGTTCCTTACTCAGAGAACCCTGAGCTTTGGAGAGACCTTCTTTTATATTTTACAACTGACACCCTAACACACACACACACACACACACACACACACACACACACACACACACACCCCTCCCCTTTATAGTCTGGCTTGGTGACTGTATTTTTGAACTGCCTCTGGCCTCTTGTTAAGACCCTCTAAATGTAAAGATAAAAGTCACAGAAAACATGCACAACATTTCTCTGACGAAGAATTCTTCTCTGGGGAAGAAATCCTACAGTGGGATCAGTAGCCCTAAGAAGAACATTGAAGAGGAAGTCAGGAAACATAGAGAGGAGCCTGGCTCTGCATCTATTTCATTCTGAGAATTTGAGCAAGCTAAATCTGAACATCAGCTTCCTTAATTATAACATGAGCACTGTTAGATTTGATGTTTATATTATTTCAGATTTTTAAAAATCAAACTATGCTATACATACAATAACAACTATAAAAATGAAAGTCACTATCTCTTGATCTTTTACCCTTCCATGCACCATACTAGCAGTTTTCATGGATTAATTAATTTGGTACTTACAATCTTTCATGGCGAGTATTGTACTCTTTCCTTTTTTGCAGTTTTTATTTTAATTCCAATTAGTTAGTATATTTTTTTAAAGATTTTAATCATTTATTTATCAGAGAGGAGAGAGATCACAAGTAGGCAGAGAGGCAGGCAGAGAGAGAGGGAAGCAGGCTCCCTGCTGAGCAGAGAGCCTGATGTGGGGCTCCATCCCATGACCCTGGGATCATGACTTGATCTGAAGGCAGAGGCCACAACCCACTGAGCCACCCAGGCGCCCCTCCAATTAGTTAACTTATGATGTTATATTAGTTTCAGGTACATAATATGGTCATTCAATACTTCCATATAAACCTGGTGCTCATCACAGCAAGTACATTCCTTTATCTTCATCACTATTTAACCCTGCCCTACCAAACTCTGCTCTAGTAACCATCAGTTTGTTCTCTATAATTAAGTCTGCTTTTGAACTCTTTTTCTCCCTCACTGTCTCTCTTTCCCTTGGCTCATTTGTTTTGTTTCTTAAATTCCACATACAAGTGAAATCTTATTATATTTGTCTTTCTCTAACTGGCTTATTTCACTTAGCATTATACTCTCTAGCTCCATCCATGTTGTTGAAAATGGCAAGATTTCATTCTCTTTTATGGCTGAATATGGTTACATAGTAATATTTATATATTATATATTTATATATAATCTTCTTAATCATTCTTCAGTCAATGAAAACTTGGGCTGCTTCTGTATCTTGGCTATTGCAAATAATACTGCTATAAATATAGGGGTGCATGTATCCCTTCAAATTAGTGTTTTGACAGTCTTTGGGTAAATACCCAGTAGTGCAATTACTGGGTCATAGGGCAGTTCTACTGTTAACTTTTTTTATATTATTACTTTTTTAAGTTGTTATTTTAATTCCAGTTAGCTAACTTACATTGCTATATTAGTTTCAGGTGCACACTATAGTAATTCAACCATTCCATATATCACTCTGTGTTCATCATAAGTGTACTCCTTCATCCCCATCACTTACTTAACTCATCCACTCACCCACCACTCCTCTGGTAATCATCAGTTTGCTCTCTATAGTTAAGAGTTTGTTTCTTGGGGGCCAGTGGAAAGATAGCAGAGGTGTAGAAGCCCCTATTTCAACTGGTCCCCTGAATTGAGCTGGATATCTACCAGACCACTCTGAACACCAATGACATCAGCCTGAGATGTAAGAAGATATATCTCTATTTATGACAACAGAATATCTCCAGTGCTTAGTTTTGAGGTATGAAGCAGGGAACCATGATTTTGTGGGCAGATATCAGAAGATAAATGGAAGGGTGAGGGAGCCACTGAGATCCTGCATGCCACTGGAGCTCAAAAGTCTCCTGCACTGGGTACTGGGCACAGATTCACAGACAAGTAGTAGCTAGAAAAGGACTTTAGGGCAGCCCCCCAGACTGAAACCTGGAGCTGTGGGGGTGTGCATGTGAAGAGAGGGCAGTTGGCAGTTTTAGAAACACCAAGGGCAGAGAAATGCTTAGACCTGGATATGAGGGCTGGGAGTGTGGCTGTGTTGTGCACAACACAGGATGCTGCATTTTTTTGCAACACAGACAAAAACAGAGTCAGTGTGGCCTGGAGGGCTTTCTGAGAAATAGACTGTGATCTCTCTGTTCTGAGACAGAAGTTTGGATATGGTCACTTCTGCTCTGACTCTTGGAAGAGACTCAGAAAGCCACAGGAAAATCATGGAGGGCATTGTGAGAAGGAAGGGAAGGGTGAGTGGGAGGAATTGGAGGGGGCAAAGAACCATGAGAGACTGTGGACTCTGAACAAGAAACTGAGGGTTTTGGAGGGGAGGGGGTGGTGGGGTGGGCTAGCCTGGTGGTGGATATTAAGGAGGGCACATACTGCATGGAGCCCTGGGTGTGGTTCATGAACAATCAATCTTGTAACACTGAAAAAATAAAATAAAAATATTTGGGGGAAAAAAAGAAAGAAAGCCACCAGGTAAAGCTCCCAGAGAACAAAAGCCCCCCAAATTGGTTTTCACTGAGCCCATTCCCCCCGCCCCACAAGGGGCAGGGCAACTCTGCTCAAACAAGTTTGCCTGAGCAATGGCACAGCAGGCCCCTCCCTCAGAAGACAGGCTAAAGTGTTGCATGTAGCACTGGGTGTGGTGCATGAATAATTAATCTTGTAATACCAAAAAAATAAAATAATTGTATTTAAGGGGAAAAAAAAGACAGGTTGAAAGAATGAGAGGCCCACAACTCTAAGTTCCCTATAAAACAAATACGTCTTGCTTGGGTTGTGGTCAATAGTTTAGACTATACATTCCCTCAACCATCCCTCAACAGAATGACTAGGAACACCAACACAAGAAATGTTCAGAGACTGTGACCTCTGCCAAAGAACTAATGGATATGGATATAAGCAAGATGTCAGAAATAGGATTCAGGTTATCAGTTATGGAGACAATAGCTAGGTTGGAGAAAACCATTATTGGCAATATATATATTCCCTGCATATTCTCAGATGAAGAGGCTTAGAAACTGGAACTCAATCACAAGAAAAAGTTTGGAAGAAATTCAAATATTTGGAAGCTAAAGACCATCCTGCTTAAGAATATTTGGGTCAACCAGGAAATCAATGAAGAACTTAAGCAACTCAGGGAAATCAATGAGAATGAAAACACATTAGTCCAAACCCATCTAAGCCTCACTAAAAAAAAAAAAAAAAAGAAATAAAAAAAGAATATTCCGAATACACAAATTAATTTTACAGCTTAAAGAACTGGAGAAAGATTTTAAGCCTAAGCCACACACAAAAAGAGAACTAATTAGGATTACAGCAGAGATCAATTAATTAGAAACCAGAAACACAGTAGAGGAGATCAATGAAACTAGAAGCTGGATCTTTGAAAGAATTAAGAAGATCGATAAGCCACTGACCAGACTTACCCAGAAGAAAAAATAGATGACCTCAGTTAATAAAATTATGAATGAAAGGGGAGTGATCATGACTAACACCAAAGAAATAAAAAAAATAATGAGAAATTATTATGAACAGTTATAAGTTAAGCTACCTAGAAGAAATGGATGCATTCCTGGAAACCTCTAAACTCCTAAGACTGAAACAGGAATATCGACAGCCTGAATAGACCAATAACCACTAATTAGATTAAAGAAGTGATCAAAAACCTCCCAAAAAAGTCCAGGACCTGACAGATTCCTTGGGGAATGCTACCCAACATTCAAAGAGGAAATAATACCTATTGTCCTGAAGTTGTTTCAAAAAATAGAAACAAAGGGAAAACTTCCAGACTCCTTCTATGAAATCAGCATTACCTTGATCTCAAAACCACGCAAAGACCCCATCAAAAAGGAGAATTTCAGACAAATATTCCTGATGAATTTGGATGCCAAAATTCTCAACAAGATCCTAGTTAATAGGATCCAACAGTGCATTAAATAACTTATCGAGGAGGACACGTATTGCATGGAGCAATGGGCATGGTGCATGAACAATTAATCTTGTAACACTGAAAAAATAAACATATTTAGGAGAAAAAAAATAACTTATCCACCATGACCAAGCGAGATTGGTCCTGGGATACAAGAGTGGTTCAACATTCACAAATCAATCAATGTGATAGAACAAACCAATAAGAGAAGAGAAAAAAACCACATGGTCCTCTCAATTGATGCAGAAAAAGCATTTGACAAAATACAGCATACTTTCATGATTAAAACTCTTCAGAGCATGGGGATAGAGGGAACATTCCTCAATTTCATAAAATCCATCCATAAAAAAACCCACACTGAATATCATTCTCAATGGGGGAAAAGCTGATCCTTTCTCTTAAGATGAGGAACAGGACAAGTGTGCCCACTCTCACTACTACTGTTCAATATAGTATTAGAAGTCTTAGCAACAGCAATCAGACAACAAAAAGAAATAAAAGTTATTCAAATTGGCAAAAGAGAAATCAAACTCTCTCTCTTCACAGATGATATGATACTTTCTATGGAAAACTCAAAAGATTCCACCCCCAAACCAGTAGAACTCATACAACAATTCAGTAATGTGGCAGGATACAAAGTCAATGCACAGAAATCAGTTGCTTTCTTATACACTAACAATGAAAATATAAAAAATGAAATTAGATAATCAATTCCATTTATTATAGCACCAAGAACCCTAAAATACCTGGGAATAAACCTAGCCAAAGAAGTAAAGGATCTGTACTTCAGGAACTAGAGAGCACTCATGAAAGAAATTGAAGAAGACACAAAAAGTTGGGAAAGCATTCCATGCTCATGGATCGGAAGAATAAACTGTTAAAATGTCTATACTGCCCAGAGCAATCTATACTTTCAATGCCATTCCAAATAAAATTCCACTGGCATTTTTCAAACGTCTGGAACAAACAATGCTAAAATTTGTATGGAAACAGAAAAAACCCCTAGTTGCTAAGGAAATGTTGAAAAAGAAAAACAGGGGCGCCTGGGTGGCTCAGTGGGTTAAGGCCTCTGCCTTCGGCTCAGGTCATGATCCCAGGGTCCTGGGATCGAGCCCTGCATCGGGCTCCCTGCTCTGCAGGAAGCCTGCTTCTCCCGCTACCATTCCCTCTGCTGGTGTTCCCTCTCTCACTGTGTTTCTCTCTGTCAAATAAATAAAAATCTGAAAAAAAAATTAAAAAAAAAAAAAGAAAAAGAAAAACAAAGCTGGGGCATCACATTGTCTCATTTCAAGCTTTACTACAAAGCTGGGATCACCAAGATAGCATGGTACTGGCACAAAAACAGACACATAGATCAATGGAACAGAATAGAGAGTCCATATATGGACCCCCAAATCTATGGTCAATAATCTTCAACAAAACAGAAAAAATATGGATTTTTTTTCCTGTGGAAAAAAAGATAGTCTCTTCATTAAATGGTCCTGGGAAAATTTGACAGCTATGTATAGGAGAATGAAAATTGACCATTCTCACTCTGAGCAACAAACTGAGGGTTTAGGAGGGGTAGGGGTGGGGGTCTGGGCGAGCCTGGTGGTGGGTATTGAGGAGGGCACGTATTGCATGGAGCACTGGGTATGGTGCATGAACAAAAAATCTTGTAACACTGAAAAAATAAAATAAACATTTTTGGGAGAAACAAAAAAGAAAATTGACCATTCTCTTACACCATACACCATGGTAAACTCAAAATGGATCACAGACCTCAATGTGAGACAGGAATCCATCAAAATCCTAGAGGAGAACATAGGCAGTAACCTCTTTGATATCAGCCTCTTTGATAAACCAGTTTATCAAAACTAAACATTTTTGGGAGAAAAAAAGAAAATTGACCATTCTCTTACACCATACACCATGGTAAACTCAAAATGGATCCCAGACCTCAATGTGAGACAGGAATCAATCAAAATCCTAGAGGAGAACATAGGCAGTAACCTCTTTGATATCAACCAATCTTTGATATCAGATTCCTTCAAGACACGTTTCTAGAGGCAATGGAAGCAAAGTGAAAATGACCTTTTGGGACTTCTTCAAGATAAAAAGCTTCTGCACAGAAAGGGAAATAGTGAACAATGCAAAGAGGCAACCCACAGAATTGGGAAAATATTTGCAAATGACACTACAAAGGACTACCCTATGACCCTGCAATTGCACTACTGGGTATTTACCACAAAGATGCAGATGTAGTACAAAGAAGGGCCACATGTAGCTCAATGTTCATAGCAGCAATGGCCACAATCGCCAAACTGTGGAACGAGCCAAGTTGCCCTTCAACAGATGAATGGATAAAAAGATATGGTCCATATATATACAATGGAATATTATGCCTCCATCAGAAAAGATGAATACCCAACTTTTGTATCTACATGAAGGGGACTGGAAGACATTATGCTGAGTGAAATAAGTCAATCAGAGAGAGTGAATTATCATATGGTCTCACTTATGAGTGGAGCATAAGGAAAAACTTGGAGGACATTGGGAAAAGGGAAGGAAGGATGAATTGGGGGAAATTAGAGGGGGAGGTGAACCATGAGAGACTGTGGACTCTGAGCAACAAACCGAGGGTTTTGGAGGGGGGTGTTGGGCGAGCCTGGTGGTGAGTGTTGAGGAGGGCACGTATTGCATGGATCATGGGTGTGGTACATGAACAATGAATCTTGGAACACTGAAAAAATAAAATAAATTAAATTAATTTTAAAAGGGCTGATATCCAATTTCTATAAAAGACTTTTCAAACACAATGCCTAAAAAGAAATTATCAAGTCCAAAATGGACAGAGGGCATGAACAGACACTTCTCCAATGAAGATATATAGATTTCTAACAGTCACATGAAAAGATGTTCATCATCATTAGCCATCAGAAAAATTAAAATCAAAACCACCTTATACCAGTTCTAATGGCAAAAATTGACAAAGCAAAAAACAACAAATTTTGTGGAGGCTGTGGAGAAAGGGGAATCCTCTTATACTTTTAGTGGTCATGCCAGTTAGTACAGCCAGTTTTGAAAACAGTGTGGAGGTTACTCAAAAAAATTTTAAATAGGGCTACCCTATGAGCCAGCTATTGCACGCCTTGGTATTTACCCTAAGGATAGATGTAGTGAAAAGGAAGGCCATATGCACCCCAATGTTCATAAAACCTATGTCCACAATAACCAAACCATGGAAAGAGCTGAGATGTCCTTCAACAAATGAATGGATAAAAAAGATGTGGTCCATATAAACAATGAAATGTTGCTCAGCCATCAGAAAGGATGAATACCCAGCTTTTGCATGAACATGGATGGGATTAGAAAGAGTTATGCTAAGTGAAATAAGTCAAGCAGAGAAAGTCAACTGTCATGTGGTTTTACTTATTTGTGGAACATAAAGAATAGTATGGAGGACATTAGAAGAAGGAAGGGAAAAATGAAGCTGCAGAATTATATGGGGAGAGGAACCCCGTAGAGAAGTATGGACTCTGGGAAACATACTGAGGGTTTTAGAAGGGGGTTGGGGGGTATGTTAGCCTTGTGGTGGGTATTAAGGAGGGCACGTATTATATGGAACAGTGGGTGTTATATGTTAACAATGAATCATGGAACACTACATCAAAACTAACGATGTACTTACTCTATGGTGACTAATAAAACATAATCATAGAAATAGATAGATAGATGATAGATAGATAGATAGATAATAGATAGATAGATAGATAGATAGATAGATAGATAGATAATAGATAGATAGATAGATAGATAGATAGATAGATAGATAGATAGATAGATAGATAGATGATAGATAAATAATATGGGGAGTGATTTTACTTTTTTAAATTTTTGAAGATTTTATTTTATTTATTTGGCAGATAGAGATAGAGAGAGAGAGAGAGAGAGAGAGATCACAAGTAGGCAGAGAGGCAGGCAGAGAGAGAGGGAGAAGCAGGCTCCCTGTTGAGCAGAGAGCCTGGTGTGGGACTCAATCCCAGGACCCTGTGATCATGATCTGAGCTGAAGGCAGAGGCTTTAACCCACTAAGCCACCCAGGCGCCCCATGGGGAATGATTTTAAAAGAGTCTGTTTCTTGGTTTGCTGATTTTATTTTCCCCATGTTCATTTGTTTTGTTTCTTAAATTCTACATATGAGTGAAATCATACGGTATTTGTCTTTCTCTGACTGACTTATTTCACTTAGCATAACACCCTCTAGCTCTACCCATGTCACTACATGACAAGATTTCATTATTTTTATGGCTGAATAGTATTCCAGTGTATATAAATACTATGTCTCCTTAACCTATTTAACAGTTGACAGACACTTAGGCTGCTTCCATATCTTGGTTACTGTAAACTATGCTCTAGAAAAACAGGGGTGCATTTATCCCTTTGAATTCGTGTTTTGATATTCTTTGGCAAAATACTAGTAGTGCAATAGTTGGATCATAGGGTAGTTCTATTTTTAACTTTTTTGAGGAAACTCCATACTGTTTTCCAGAGAGGCTGCACCAGTTTGCACTGCCAGCAACAGTGCAAGATTCTACTTCCTTCACGTCCTAACCAACACCCATTGTTTCTTCTGTTGTTGATTTTATCCATTCTCATAGGTGTGAGGTGAGAGCTTATTGTAGTTTTGATTTGAATTTTCCTGATGATGACTGCTATTGAGCATCTATACATGTGTCTATTAGTCATCTGCACAACTTCTCTGGAAAAATGTCTATTCAGGACTGTGGCCCTTTGTTGTACTGCATCTTTGGGGTAAATACCCAGTAGTGCGATGGCAGGGTCATAGGTGTAGCTCTGTTTTTAAATTCTTGAGGAATATCCACATTGTTTGCCAAAGTGGCTGCACCAGCTTGCAATCCCAACAACAGGGGAAGAGGGTTCCCCTTTCTCCACATCCTCACCAACATTTTTGTTTACTGTCCTGTTGATTTTGGTCATTCTAACTGGTGTAAGTTGGTTTCTCAATGTCGTTTTGATTTGAATCTCCCTGATGGCAAATGATGATGAACATCTTTTCATGTGTCTGTTAGTCATTTGTATGTCTTCTTTGGAGAAGTGTCTGTTCATGTCTTCTGCCCATCTTTTGATGTAATTATTGGTTTTGTGAGTGTTGAGTTTGAGGAGTTCTTTATCAATCTTAGATATCAGACCTTTGTCTGTAGTGTCATTTGCGAACATCCTCTTCCATTTGTGGGTTGCTTGTTTGTTTTGTCGACTGTTTCATTTTCTGTGCAGAAGCTTTTTACCTTCATGAACTCCCAAAAGTTCATTTTTACTTTTGTTTCCTTTATCTTTGGAGACATGTCCTGAAAGAAGTTGCTGTGGCTGATGTCGAAGAGATTACTGCTTATGTTCTTCTCTAGGGTTTTGATAGATTCCTGCCTCACATTGAGGTCTTTTATCCATTTTAAGTTTATCTTTGTGTATGGTGTAAGAGAATGTTCAGGTTTTACTGTTCTACAAATAGCTGTCCAATATTCCCAACTCCATTTATTGAAGAGACTTTTTTCCACTGGATATTTTTTCCTGTTTTGTCAAAGATTATTTAACCATAAAGTTGTGGGTCCATATCTCCTCTCTCTATTTTTTTTCCACTGGTCTATGTGTCTGTTTTTATGCCAGTACCATGCTGTCTTGGTGATCACCACTTTGTAGTAAAGCTAAAAATCAGGCAATGTGATGCCCCCCAGCTTTGTTTTTCTTTTTCAACATTTCCTTAGCAATTCGGGGTCTTTTCTGGTTCCATACAAATTTTAGCATTGTTTGTTCCAGCCCTTTGAAGAAAACCGGTGGAATTTAGATTGGGATGGCATCGAAAGTATAGATCACTCTGGGCAGTATAGACATTTTAAGTTTTTATTCTTCTGATCCATGAGCATGGAATGCTTTTCCACCTTTTTGTGTCTTTTTCAATTTCTTTCATGAGTGCTCTGTAGTTCCTCAAGTACAGATCCCTTACCACTTTGGTTAGGTTTATTCCCAGGTATCTTACGGTTCTTGGTGCTACAGTAAATGGAATCGATTCTCTAATTTCCCTTTCCATATTTTCATTGTTAGTGTATAGGAAAGCAACTGATTTCTGTGCACTGATTTTGTATCCTGCCACATTTCTGAATTGCTGTTTGAGTACCCGTAGTTTGGGAGTAGAGTCATTTGGGTTTTCCATATAAAGTATCATGTCATCTGTGAAGAGAGAGAGTTTGACTTAATTGCCAATTTGAATGCCTTTTATTTCTTTTTGTTGTCTGATTGCTGTGGCTAGGACTTCAAGTACAATGTTGAACAAGAGTGGTGAGAGTGGGCATCCTTGTCGTGTTCCTGATCTCAAAGGGAAGGCTGTCAGCTTTTCATTGTTAAGAATGATATTTGCTGTGGGTTTTTCATAGGTGACATTTTAATGTTGAGAACAAGAGTCCAGGACCTGACGGATTCCCTGGGGAATTCTACCAAACATTCAAGGAAGAAATAATACCTATTATCCTGAAACTGTTCCAAAAAATAGAAACGGAAGCAAAACTTCCAGACTCTTTCTATGTAGCCAGCATTACCCTCATCCCGGAACCAGGTAAAGACCCCATCAAAAAGGAGAATTTCAGACCAATATCCCTGATGAATATGGATGCCAACATTCTCAACAAGATCCTAACTAATAGGATCCAACAGCACATTAAAAAGATTATTCATCATAACCACGTGGGATATTTCCCGGGGATGCAAGTGTGATTCAACATTTGCAAATCAATCAATGTGATAGAACAAATCAATAAGAGAAGAGAGAAGAATCACATGTTCCTCTCAATTGATGCAGAAAAAGCATTTGACAAAATTCAGCATCCATTCCTGATTAAAACCCTTCAAATTATATGGATAGAAGGAACATTCGTCAACACCCAATAATTTATTTTTGCTTTTGTTTCCCTAGCCTCAGGATACATATCTAGAAAGAAGTTGCTAAAGCCAATGTGAAAGACCTTACTGCTTGTGTTCTTCCCTAGTATTCCAATGGTTGCCTATCTCTTATTTTGATATTTAATCCATTTTGAATTCATGTTTGTGTACAGTGTAAGAAAATGGTCTAGTTTCATTCTTTTGTAGTGGCTGTCCAGTTTTCCCAGCACCATTTGTTGAAGAGACTGTCTTTTCTTTTTCTTTTTTTGCATTGTATATTATTTTCTGCTTCATTGAAGTTTAATTGACCGTATAGTTTTGGGTTCATTCCTGTGTTTTCTACTCTGTTCTATTGATGTATGTGTTTATTTTTTGTGCAAGTGCCATAATGTTTTGATTACTACAGCTTTTTTATATAACTTGAAGTCATAATTGGAATGTGTCCAACTTTGTTTTTCTTTTTCAGCATTGCTTAGTCTATTCAGGAACTTTGGTGGCTACATGCAAATTTTAGGATTGTTTGTTCTTGCTCTGTGACAAATGCTGTTGGTATTTTGACAGGTATTACAGTAAGTGTGTAGAATGCTTTAAGTAGTATAAACATTTTAACTATGTTTTCTCTTCAGGGTGCCTGGGTGGCTCAGTTGGTTAAGCCACTGCCTTCGGCTCAGGTCATTATCCTGGAGTCCTGGGATCGAGTCCCATATCAGACTTTCCCTGCTCTGCAGGGAACCTGCTTCTCCCTCTCCCTCTGCCTCTCCCCCTGCTTGTGCTCTCTCTCTTACAAATAAATAAATAAAATCTTTACCAAAAAAATCTTAAAAACAAAAACAATGTTTTCTCTTCCAATCCATGAGCATGAAATATCTTTCCATTACTCTGTTTTATTCTCAATTTCTTTCATCAATGTTATTCACAGTACAGGTTTTTTATTTTTTTGGTTAGGTTTATTCCTATGTATCTTGTTGTTTTTGGTGCAAATGTAAATGGGATTGATGTCTTAATTTCTCTTTCTACTGCTTCATTACTGATTTATAGAAATGCAACAAATTTCTGTATGTTGGTTCTGTATCCTTCAACTTTATCAAATTCATGTATCCATTCTATCAATTTTTTGGTGGAGTCTTTTGGATTTTCTATATAGAATATCATGCCATTTGCAATTAGTGAAAGTTTTACTACTTCATTACAGATGTGGATGTCTTTTACTTGTTTCTGTTGTCTGATTACTATAGCTAGGATTTCCAGTACTTTGCTAAATAACAGTGGTTAGTGTAAACATCCCTGTCTCATTCCCGACCATAGAGAAAATGCTCTCAGTTTTCCCCTACTGAGAAGGATATTAACTGCATGTTTTTCATATATGGCTTCTATTATGTTGAGATAGATCTCCTGTGAACTAACTTATTGAGAGTTTTTTTTTTTTATCATGAATGGATGTTGTACTTTATTTTAATGTTTTTCTATATTTATTGAAATGATCTTATGTTTTGTATCTGTTCTCTTGTTGTGATGTATCATGTAGATTAATTTGCACATATTGAACCATGCTTGCAACCAGAGTATAAATCCCACTTGATTGTGATGAATGATTTTTTTAAAATTTTTATTTATTTATTTTTTTTCAGTGTTACAAGATTTATTGTTTTGCACCACACCCAGTGCTCCATGTAGCACGTGCCCCCCTCAACACCCACCACCAGGCTGGCCCAACCCCCACCCCCCTCCCCTCCAATACCCTCAGTTTGTTGAATGATTTTTTAATGTGTTGCTGGATCTGGTTTGCTAGTATTTTATTGAGAATTTTTTTTTTTTAATCTTTGTTCATCAGGGATATTGGCCTTAAGTTCTCTTTTTTAATGGAGTCTTTATCTGGTTTTGGTATCAGTGTAATGCTGACCTCTTAGAATGAAATCAGAAGTTTTCCTTCCTTTTCTATTTTTTGGAATAGTTTGAGAAGAATAAGTATTAACTCTTATTTTTTAAAAGATTTTATTTATTTATTTGACAGAGAGATAGAGAGAGAACAAATAAGCAGAGTGGGAGGCAGAGGGAAAGAGAGAAGCGGGATCTCTGCTGAGCAGGGAGCCAAATGTGGGACTCAATCCCAGGACCCTAGAATCATGACCTGAGCCAAAGGCAGCCGCTTAACCAACTGAGCCACCCATGTGCCCCGGCATTAACTCTTATTTAAAAATTTGATAGAATTCACTTGTGAAGCCATGTGTCTTGGACTTCTGATTTATTTTATTTTTTATTTTATTTTATTTATTTTATTTATTTTGATTAATGTCTCAATTTCTTTGCTAGTTATCAGTATGGTCAAGTTGTCTATTTCTTCTTCTTTCATTTTTGGTAGCTTATATGTTTCTAGGAATTTGTTTATTTCTTTTAGTCTGTCCAATTTGTTGATATATATTTTTTCATAATATTCTCTTATTAATGTTTGTACTTCAATTGTTTTTGTTGTTATTTCTCCTCTCTCATTTGTGATTTTGTTTATTTGGGTCTTTTATGTTTTCTTTTTGATAGGTCTGAGTAGTGGTTTATCAATTTTACTAATTTTCAAAGAACAAGCTTCTGGTTTCATTGATCTGTTCTATTGTTCTTTGTTTTGTGTTTTTTTTTTATTTTTGTTTTTGTTTTCAGCTTCTATATCATTTATTTCTGTTCTAATCTTTATTATTTTCTTTTTCAACTGACTTTAGACTTCATTGTTCTTCATGTTGATCTTTACCTAGCTCCTTTAGGTGTAAAGTTAGTTTTTTTTATTTGAAACTTTTTTTAAAAAAGATTTTATTTATTTAACAGAGAGAGTTCACAAGTAGGCAAAGAGGCAGGTAGAGAGAGGGAGGAATCAGGCTCCCTGCTCAGTAGAGAGCGGGATGCAGGGCTAGGTCCCAGAACCCTGAGACCATGAACTGAGCCGAAGACAAAGGCTTTAACCCACTGAACCAGACAGGCACCCCTTTTTTTCCCCCCAAATATGTTTATTTTATTTTTTCAGTGTTACAAGATTTATTGTTCTTGCACCATACCCAGTGCTCCATGTAATACATGCCCTCCTCAGTATCCACCACCAGGCTCGACCAACACCCAACCCCTCCCCTCCCAAACCCCCAGTTTGTTGGTCATAGTCCACAGTCTCTCATGGTTCATCACCCCCTCTGGTTTCCCCCCACATACCCCTCCCTTCCTTCACAAAATGCCTTCCATGTTTTTCTTTACGCTCAGCATGTAAGTGAGACCATAAGGTAATTGGTTCTCTCTGCTTGACTTATTTCACTCTGCATAATCTCTTCCAGTTCCATCCATACTGATACAAAAGTTGGATATTCGTCTTTTCTAATGGAGGCATAACATTCCATTGTGTATATGTACCATATCTTCTTTATCCATTCATCTATTGAAGGGCATCTTGGTTCTTTCCACAGTTTGGCAAGTGTGGTCATTGCTGCTATGAACATTGGGGTACATATGGCCATTATTTGTAATGCATCTGCTTCTTTGGGGTAAATACCCAGTAGTGCGATGGCAGGGTCAAAGGGTAGCTCTATTTTCAGTTTCTTGAAGAATCTCCACACTGTTTTCCAAAGTGGCTGCACCAGCTTGCAATCCCAACAACAGGGGAAGAGGGTGCCCCTTTCTCCACACCCTCTCCAACATTTGTTGTTTACTGTCCTGTTGATTTTAGCCATTCTAACTGGTGTAAGGTGGTATCTCAGTGTGGTTTTGATTTGAATCTCGCTGATGGCTAAAGATGATGAACA
>CM053612.1:59905260-59921308 GCA_028646535.1 Procyon lotor | reverse complement strand
GGTCCATCTCTGGGCTCTCTATTCTGTTCCACTGGTCTATGTGTCTGTTTTTGTGCCAGTACCATGCTGTCTCGGTGATCACCGCTTTGTAGTAAAGCTTGAAATTGGGCAATGTGATGCCCCCAGCTTGGTTTTTCTTTTTCAGCATTTGCTTAGCAATTCGGGGTCTTTTCTGGTTCCATATAAATTTTAGGATTGTTTGTTCCAGGCTTTTGAAGAAATCCAGTGGAATTTTGATCGGGATGGCATTGAAAGTATAAATTGCTCTGGGCAGTATAGAAATTTTAACAATGTTAATTCTTCCGATCCAGGAACATGGAATGCTTTTCCACCTTTTTGTGTCTTCTTCAATTTCTTTCATGAACGTTTTGTAATTCTTCGAGTACAGATCCTTCACCTCTTTGGTTAGGTTTATTCCCATGTATCTTATGGTTTTT
Source organism: Procyon lotor (assembly GCA_028646535.1). Taxonomy (NCBI): domain Eukaryota; kingdom Metazoa; phylum Chordata; class Mammalia; order Carnivora; family Procyonidae; genus Procyon; species Procyon lotor. The sequence goes on along the minus strand of CM053612.1, from coordinate 59,920,871 downwards.
GGTGCTATCATAAATGGAATAGATTCCCTAATTTCTGTTTCCACAGATTCATTGTTAGTGTATAGGAAAGCCACTCATTTCTGTGCATTGATTTTGTATCCTGACACATTACTGAATTGCTGTATGAGTTCTAGTAGTTTGGGGGTGGAGTCTTTTGGGTTTTCCATATAGAGTAACATGTCGTCTGTGAAGAAAGAAATTTTGACTTCTTCATTGCCAATTTGAATACCATTTATTTCTTTTTGTTTTCTGATTGCTGTCGCTAGGACTTCTAGCACTATGTTGAACAAGAGTGGTGAGAGTTAAACAACCTAGACGAAATGGATGCATTCCTGGAAACCCATAATCTTCCAAGACTGAAACAGGAAGAAAATGACAACCTGAATAGACCTGTATCTAGGCATGAGATTGAAGCAGTGATCAAAAACCTCCCAAGAAACAAGAGTCCAAGACCAGACGGATTCCTTGGGGAATTCTACCAAACTTTCAAGGAAGAAATAATACCTATTCTCCTGAAACTATTTCAAAAAATAGAAACAGAAGGAAAACTTCCAGACTCGTTCTATGAAGCCAGCATTACCCTGATCCCCAAAACAGCGAAAGACCCTACCAAAAAGGAGAATTTCAGCCAAATATCTCTGATGAATACGGATGTCAAGATTCTCAACAAGATCCTAGCTAATAGTATCCAATAACACATTAAAAAAGTTATTCAACAGGTGGGATTTATCCCTGGGATGCAAGGGTAGTTCAACATTCGCAAACCAATCCATGTGATAGAACAGATCAATAAGAGAAGAGAGAAGAACCACATGGTCCTCTCAATTGATGCAGAAAAAGCATTTGACAAAATTCAGCATCCGTTCCTGAGTAAAACTCTTCAAAGTATGGGGATCGAAGTAACATCCCTCAACATCATCAATCTATCTATGAAAAGCCCACAGCAAATATCATTCTCAAGGGGGAAAAACTGACAGCCTTCCTGTTGAGATCAGGAACATATCGATATGATTCTTTATTTTGTCTAACAGTTGGCTTATGTAGTTGGCTGCCCCTGTATTAGAGGCATAAATATTTACAATTTTTAAATCTTCTTGGAGGAAAGACCCTTTAAGAATGATGTAGTATCCTTCTGTATCTATGACTATAGTCTTTAGCTTAAGATCTAATTTATTTAATATGAGATTTGTTACCCCAACTTTCTTTTGAGAGAGAAAGAGAAAAAAAAAGACATCCCAGACAAAATGACCCCCAACATAAGATTTATAAGGTATATAATCAAACATGAACAAACATAAATACTGACAAAATTAAATGACAAAAAATAAAAGAACCTTGCTAGAATGAACCACAAAAACAAGATTTATATAATACCATAACAAAAATAAATACATAGAAACACTGACAGAAGAATAAGACGGGAGAGTGATTATAAATCCTGGATGTCAAGAAGGTTATTTCAGATCTTCCTGGGTGTATCATTTTATTAAGCCTCTTGTTGAAATGTTAAGTAGTTTAAAAAAATTAAAAGACCAAGAATTGTGAGAATGAATCAAAAAATAAAAAAAAGCAAGAAAAGAAAAAACTTGTATTTATGAACTCTCTTGAGATTTTTGTTCTTTTTCAGTTTTTTGCAGCTTTTCAGAGGGTCCAAGCAAAGAACGTTCCTGTATCCAGATCTCCATCTGAGAGAGAAGCCTCATTCTGCTCCCCTCTGGGTGGTCCAGAGCACAAAGACTCCAGTTCTGCAAAGTCTGCTGCACACCACAGCCTTCCACAGGCGGTGCACACCCCCAGCCACCGTCCTAGTGGTCACTTGAGATACCACTAAAACCCTGAGTGATATTGGTCTTGGAAACTCACTTCCGGCAGCTGCCATTGCCGAGACTGGTCTCTGGGCAGTTGCCATTGCCAAGACTGCTCTCTGGGCTCCAGGCTCACACCAGGTTGGAGGGATTCCTCCACCAGATTGAGGCCTGTTCTTTCAGGTGGGGCCTGGAAGATCTCAGACCCTGTGGTGGGACACAGACATCCCGAGGTCCTAGAGACCTCCGGCTTGTGCTCACACCAGGCTGTCTTAGAAGCTTGCTAGAGTGTACCCAGCCTGAGTGGTGGTGCAAGCAAAAGAAAGCCACAGGCTCATGGGCCACAGACTGGACCCTCACTGGTCTCTCTCTGACATGGGTGGTCGCCCATGGTGGTATGGTTCCTGGGAATCTGACCTTAGGCCCGTGCCCATGACCACCCAATTCCACTAGTTGTCCTTTAAGATCTTTTGTTCTTTTTGAGTGTTTTTTTTCCCCAAATACTTTATTTTTTCAGGGTTACAAGATTAATTGTTCATGCACCACACCCAGTGCTCCATGCAATATGTCCTCTCCTCAATACCCACCACCAGGCTCTCCTAAACCCCTCACTCCTCTCCCCTCCAAAACCTTCAATTTTTAAATCTTTTTTTTTTATTTTTCAAAGGGAGAGAGATTACAAGTAGGCAGAGAGGCAGGCAGAGAGAGAGGAGGAAGCAGGCTCCCCACTGAGCAGAGAGCCAGATGCAGGGCTTGATCCCAGGACCCTGAGATTATGACCTGAGCTGAAGGCAGAGGCTTTAACCCACTGAGCCACCCAGGTGCCCCCAAACCTTCAGTTTTTTGCTCAGAGTCCACCTCTCTCATGGTTCATCTCCCCCTCTGATTTCCCACCATTCACCGTTCCTTTCCTTCTCACAATGCCCTCCATGTTTTTCCTTATGCTCCAAAAGATATTTGACTATCTCTGCTTGAGTTATTTCATGCAGCATAATGTCTTCCAGTCCTGTCCATGTTGATATAAAAGTTGGGTATTCATCCTTCCTGACCAGACTCTAAGTTAATGTTGGTCCCCATCCACAAGGCACTTTTGTTTGGGGCATTAGTTTCCTTGGGTCACTTCAGGTGGCTCCCTCCCCCTTCTTCTTATCTTCCAATATCAGTCAGAGTGTTTCCACTATGCTTTATCTCTCCACTGCTGCCTTCTTCTCCCATAGAGATCCAGAAATGAATAATCTTACATCTCAGGCTGATCTCATGGGTGTTCAGAGTTTTCTGGTAGATATTTAGCTCACTTTAAGGGACCAGTTGAAACATGGTTTCCTACTTTTTTGCCATCTTGCCCCTTCTTTCTGACCTTATAGGCTTCTATGGCAGCTATAGGAGGCTTTAGAGTGCAGCTGGCATCTGCTGCTGTGGGAAGAAGTGTTTGGGGGCCAAACCTGTTGGCAGAATACCAATAGGATAAGGTGAGAAAACTGGAGGCAAGGTAATGGGAGACTATTAGGTTATTGGCAGCAAAATAATGGAAGGAGTACTGGAATGGACATTGGGAGGACTAGATTCATCTCCTTTTCTTAGCCTCATTGTTCCCATCTGGAAATTAACAATGTCATATTCACCCATGGATTTTTAAGCTACATTATAGGGATCTCTAGGAGTCTCATAAGAGTGTTGGTGTAGGTGGAATTGGGAGGTTTAGGTGACTATATTAACCAATGGGTACTGGAGCTCACTTGAATCCAAAGAGCTAATTATGCATATTTCATCCCAAATCCATGTTCAGTGACATCATGTTGGTAATTTGAAACCCACTATGGCAGAACAGTTTCCATGACAAAAATCAGCAAATGCCATAAGCCAGGGCTTCTTTGATGATGATGGTGGTGGTGGTGGTGGTGGTGATGATGATGATGTTCAATTAGCCAGAATATCGTACATCATTAATTTTCGATGTAGTATTCAACAATTTATTAGTTGCATATAACACCCAGTGTTCATCAACACACGTGCCCTTCTTGATACCCATCTTTTTTTTTCCCTTCGGACAGCTTGATTTTAAATATTTACCCATATACTATAGGTTTCAATTCTCCAAACCCGTATTAACCAGAATAACTCTGATTTTATCTGCTAGATCTATTAGGGTTCTAACATGTCATTTGTCCGAAAGGGGTCTAGAACTAGAATAGTTTGAAAATCACAGACCTAGTTTGTCATTAAAGGCGCTTCTAAGTCAGGTTTTTACACGGTCTGGTACAAGAACCCATGCATGAGACTAGGCACATAGTAAATACTGAACAAATGTTTATTGCATACATTCAATGCTTCTGATTCTGTACGAGGTACTGGGAATGTAACAAGGAACCAAACAGAAATAGAGCTGAGTGTCTAATGGGAGGAAATCAATATTAAACAAAGCATTTGACAAAACTCAGCACCAGTTGCTGATTAAAAGTCTTCAAATAATAAGAATAGAAGGAACATTTCTCAACATCATAAAGTCTATCTATGAAAAGCCCACAGCAAATACCATTCTCAAGAAAGAAAAGCTGACAGCCTTCTCTTTGATATCAGGAACACAACAAGGATGCCCACTCTCACCACTCTTGTTCAACATTGTACTAGAAGTAGTAGCGACAACAATCAGATGACAAAAAGAAGTAAAAGGCATTCAAATTGGCAGTGCAGAAGTCAAACTCCCTCTCTTCGCAGGTGACATGATACTTTATATGGAAAACCCAAGACTCCACCCCCAAACTACTACAACTCATACAACACTTCAGTAATGTGTCAGGATACAAAATCAATGCACAGAAATCAGTTGCTTTCCTATACACTAATAATGAAAATATGGAAAGGGAAATTAGAGAATCGATTCAATTTACTGTAGCACCAAGAACCGTAAGATACCTGGGAATAAACCTAACCAAAGAGGTATAGGATCTGTACTTGAGGAACTACACAACACTCATGAAAGAAATTGAAAAAGACACAAAAAGGTGGAAAAGCATTCCATGTACATGGATCAGAAGAAGAAACATTGTTAAAATGTCTACACTGCCCAGAGCAATCTATACTTTCAATGCCACCCCAATCAAAATTCCACCGGTTTTCTTCAAATGGCTGGAGAAAACAATTCTAAAATTTGTGTGGAACCAGAAAAGATCCCGAATTGCTAAGGAAATGTTGAAAAAGAAAAACAAAGATGGGGGCATCACATTGCTTGATTTCAAGATTTTACTACAAAGCGGTAATCACCAAGACAGCATGGTACTGGCACAAAAACAGACACATAGACCAGTGGAACAGAATAGAGAGCCCAGAGATGGACCTGCAACTCTATGGTCAAATAATCTTTGACAAAACAGGAAAAAATATCCGGTGGTGAAAAAGTCTCTTCAATAAGTTGTGCTGGGAAAATTGGACAGCTCTATGTAGAAGAATGAAACTTGACCATTCTCTTACACCATACATGAAGATAAACTCGAAATGGATAAAAGACCTCAATGTGAGGCAGGAATCTATCAAAACCCTAGAGAAAATAGGCAGTAACCTCTTCGCCATCAGCCACAGCAGCTTCTTTCTGGACATGTCTCCAAAGACAAAGGAAACAAAAGCGAAAATGAACTTTTGGGACTTCATCAAGATAAAAACCTTCTGCACAGCAATGGAAACAATCATCAAAACAAACAAGCAACCCACAGAATGGGAAAAGATATTCGCAAATGACACTACAGAAAGGAAACAGTCAACAAAACAAACAAGCAACCCACAGAATGGGAAAAGATATTCACAAATGACACTAGAGACAAAGGTCTGATATCTAAGATTGATAAAGAACTCCTCAAGCTCAAAACTCACAAAACTGATAATAACATCAAAAAATGGGCAGAAGATATGAACAGACACTTCTCCAAAGAACACATACAAATGGCTAACAGACACATGAAAAAATGTTCATCATCTTTAACCATCAGGGAGATTCAAATCAAAACCACATTGAGATACCACCTTACACCAGTTAGAATGGCCAAAATCAGCAAGACAGTAAACAACAAATGTTGGAGAGGATGTGGAGAAAGGGGGATCCTCTTCCACTGTTTGTACGGATGCACGTTGGTGCAGCCACTTTGGAAAACAATGTGGAGATTCCTCAAGAAATTAAAAATAGAGCTACCCTATGACCCTGCAATTGCACTACTGTGTATTTACCCCAAAGAAGCAGATGCAGTACAATGAAGGGCCACATGTACCCCAATATTCATAGCATCAATGGCCAGAATCTCCAAACTGTGGAAAGAACCAAGATGCCCTTCAACAGATGAATGGATAAAGAAGATATGGTACATATATACAATGGAATATTATGCCTCCATCAAAAAGAATGAATACCCAATCTTTGTATCAACATGGATGGGACTGGAAGAGATTATGCGGAGTGAAATAAGTCAAGTGGAGAGAGCCAATTATCTTATGGTCTCGATTATGTGTGGAGCATAAGGAAAAACATGGAGGGCATTGTGAGAAGGAAGGCGAGGAAGAATGGGGGAAATAAGAGGGGGCGTTGAACCATGAGAGACTGTGAACTCTGAGCAACAAACTGAGGGTTTTTTAGGAGAGTGGTGTGGGGTTTGGCAAGCCGGGTGGGAGATATTGAGGTGGGCACGTTTTGCATGGATCGCTGGGTGTGTTGCATGAACAATTAGTCTTGTAATAATGAAAAAATAAAATAATCATATTAGGGAAAAAAGAAACCCAAAATATGGAAATTAATGTAAAATATACAGTATGCTTTAGCTATGAAGTCTCTGCAGCATAAATGCTGAATCTTGTTTTCATCCCCTAAATTATCTATAAATTTATTGGGAGGATGGTAAAACAGGAAATATGCATGAGAGTGTATGTACAAGATTGGCATGAATGGAAGTAAAGAAGTGAATGAAAGTTAGATTCTCATTGTCTGTAAAAGATTAAAGAAAGAATAGCAATATAAAGGTGTTATTTAGAGTTATAAATTAAAACTCCCAAAAGATTAGTGAAAATAATTGAAAATACTTGTTGAAAATAATTGAGTTGAAAGTAATTGTCTCTGATAAAGGGGAAATGTTTTAAAAAGCATTGTGTAACTATTTGATTGTTTTGATCATATGCATGTTTAACTAGAAAATATGAGTATTGAATATAATGTGACAAGTGGTGATGAGTACCATGAAGTTAAATTAAAGAAGTGCAATGGGACAGAGTGTGGTTTGCCAAATACTGAACCTCCTGAAATGTATATGTGCATATGTTAAATTACATCACAAAGGAGAATTACCTTTACAGATGGAGTAAAGGTTGTTAATCAACAGCTCAATCCACATTGAGATTATTCTGGATTATCCAGGTGGTGTCAATGGAATCACTAAGGTCTTTAAAAGTGGAAGAGGGAGTCAGAAGAGTCAGAGGTAGCTGGAAATGTTACTATGGATAAAAAGCACAAGGAGGTACAAAATTGTTGGCTTTGAAGATAGAAGAAGGAAGCCATTAGCTAAAGACTGTGGGTGCCCTCTAAAAGCTTAGAAGTGCAAAGCTGAAATAGGTTATACTGTAGTATCTCCAGAGAAGAATGTGGACCTGTTGACATCTTGATTTTAGCTCAATAATATCCATTGAAGAATTTTGACCTCTAGAACTGTAAGATAGTAAATCTGTGTTGTTTTAAGCCACTGAGTTTGCCATAATTTGTTATGATAGTAATATAAAACAAATAAATAGATTAATGAGGTGGCATATACTTCCTGAGAAAGTGACATTTGAACAGAGATTTGATAAAATGAGGGCTCAGGCTTGGCATATTTCTGAAGAAAAATAATTCCAGGAATAGAGGACTGTAAATGGAAAGATCCTGAGGAGAAAGCATTCATGGCTTGTTCAAGTAATTGTGGTTAGAGCAGACTGAATAAGGGGGAAAACTGATAGAGGCTATGTGGGAACCCGGATGGTTGAGGGGGAGTAGATAATGAAGGATCTGGTAGGTCATTTAAGGATCTTAGCTTTTGTTATGATATAAGGAATGATTGGAGAGATCTGAACATGTTTGAAATGACATGATTTGATGTGTGTTTTAAAAGGATTTCCCTGGCTTCTCCATGGTATTTTCTAGAGGGGCAAGGGTAGAAACAGACAGTCTGGATATGCAACAAATGAGCAAATTTATGATGGTTGCAGTGAAATCAGAACAGAAAGAATGGATACCGGAGACCAGAAAAAGAAGAGTGGATAAGATTTGGCTGTGTCGGAGTGAATCATGGTTAAATAGAAAGCACAGATACTGCTCATGTAGTAGATCCAGATGGCCTGGGCAACAATAGGGCCACAGATAGAACTCTAGTATTTTTAGCAGGACATAGTTTGAGACTAGTCATGTGGAAATAGAGTGATGTGACTCCTACATTGAGATATCCTCCTAGGAAGAATATGGCAGGATGAGAGGTCATGGTTAGAGGGAGATCTTTGACAAATCATTTACTGACAGATCATGGTGAAACCATGGGAGGTAAAGCATCTACTTTTGAAAAGAGGAAAGGAGAGGAGAGAAAGGAGAAGAGAGAAAGGATGATGAACTATAAGTTCCTATAGTACCTCCACTCCCTCCTTTGACACCATTTCCAGACCAGAAAGTCACAGCCTAGAGAATCCCATGAGAACACCATGGGTCCTATTTTGCCTCAAATGTATAGGTGAGGAAAACTGAAGTGTAGAAAGATAATGGAATTTGTTCAAGGCTACACAGTGAAATCAGTGTCAGAGGCAGGATTAGAACTCAGACTGCTTTTTATTAACATATAATGTATTATTTGCCCCAGGGGTACAGGTCTGTGAATTATCAGTACTCACCATAGCACATACTCTCCCCAATGTCCATAACCCAGTCACCCTATCCCTGCCTCCCAGCCCCCCAGCAACCCTCAGTTTGTTTCATGAGATTAAGACTCTCTTACGGTTTGCCAGATTGCTTTTAATTGCATCATACTGCCATGCATGCTCCTACATCCCCTAATTCTGAAGGTTTTGCTAAATCACCATTAGAAATGTATTTGGAAGAAGCCCATTCTAGACTTGTCAGAGTGGAATTACTTTGTTCTTATTGGGCTCCAGTTTCTCTCTCTATTGTATAAAGCCAATGAGGTGTGGAGTTAAGATGCCAAGTAGTAGGGGTACGTTGGGCTTGCCTCATCCTTTAAAGTTACTAGATCTTGGAACACTGAAAAAATAAAATTAAATTAAAAAAATAAAGTTACTAGAATTGATAAATATCGTGGAATAACCAAGAATGCACTTGAAAATCAAGTCTGGATCCATTGACTACATGCATGTACACATAATGGGGAAAAATGAAAGAAGCAAATGCCACCAGTTTTTTTTTTTTTTGTTGTTTTGTTTTGACTGAACAATAAAACCCCAAATTTCTTGAGTTCTGATTCTTAAGGTGACAGAAAAAAAGGAAGTGAAACAGTTGTGGTGATTGAGTGGGTGGATGTGATATAAACACACTGTAGAGATTTCATGAGTTTCCTATTCCCCCCCACTTTACCCACTCATTTGGAGAGTTGAGCAATAGACACTCATATCAGGAAGACCAGTGACAGAGTGTGTCTTCTAGTCTTTCCCCTAGACCTCTTCTGAATGGACTTTCAATTTAATTCCAATTTATTTCACCAAAATATTTGATTACTGACTTGTTGTCAGGTTTGTGTTAGGTATCTTATAAGGTTTCTCTCTTTTATTTAACCCTTACAGCAATGCTATACTGAAGGTACTAATTTTACTTACATTTTACAGATGACAAGTTAAGACTTTGGGGATGTAGATAACTTTTGTGATGCTCCATTGCTAATTTGAAGCAGAGCTCAGAATTGAACTTATGCAATTTGTAGCCAGAATTTATGTTCTGGCTACCATTATCCAATATTGTGTCTTGTACTATCAGTTTAACTTCTGCAATTCTGGGCCCAGCCAAAGGCCTGGTATATACCAGATACTTAGTACCTGTTAAGTTTAACCAAACTGAATGTGAAAGATGTTGTAACTGGTAGTTTAAAGTACTATAAAACTATAGAGAAATGAAGAATTAAATCCCCACAGAGTCGGGAAAGTGTTTGAGGTAGCATTCGAGATGGATTTGAAGACTGGGTAGGTCTTCTATAGGGAAAATTGGAACAAAATAAGGGGGTTCAAAGTGAAATTCAAGTTGAAGCAGGACCACTTTTGTGTTGATGGATGACTTTCTCTACAACACCTTTATCCTTGACTAATATGCTAGACTTCAACCTCCAGACTTGAGCAGCTGTTTTGCCTTAGGAAAAGATTTGACCTAGGGTATACTCAAAGCTATATAACCGCACACCATAAAATAAAATTTCCACTGTATTAAGTAGACGTTTACATTACCTGACCTATGCTATCTGAAAGATTTCAAGGTGTCTGTGCCCGTATTGGTGGGTAGAAACAAATAAGCCAACATTAAAATATCATTAAAAAATAAGCAAACTTGGGGCATCTGAGTGGCTCAATCAGTCAAGTGGCTGCCTTAGGATCAGGTCATGATCCCAGGGTCCTAGAATCGAGCCCCACATGGGGCTCCTTACTCAGTAGGGAGCCTGCTTCTTCCTTTCCCTCTGCCTGCTGCTACTCTTGCTTGTGTTCTCTCTCTATCAAATAAATAAATAAAATCTTTATTTAAAAATAGGCAAATTTGGGGCACCTGGGTGGCTCTGTTGGTTAAGCGACTACCTTCAGCTCAGGTCATGATCCCAGGGCCCTGGGATCAAGTGTCGCATCAGGCTTCTTTTTTTTTTTTTTTTTTTTTAAAGATTTTTTTTATTTGACAGAGAGAAACACAGCGAGAGAGGGAACACAAGCAGAGGGAGTGGTAGCGGGAGAAGCAGGCTCCCTGCCAAGCAAGGAGCCCGATGCGGGGCTTGATCCCAGGACCCTGGGATCATGACCTGAGCCGAAGGCAGACGCCTAATGACTGAGCCACCCAGGCGCCCCCGCATCAGGCTTCTTGCTCAGCGGAGGGCTTGCTTCTCTCTCCCTCTGCCTTCTGCTCTTTTTACTTGTGCTCTCTATCTGTCAAATAAATAAATAAAATCTTTAAAAAATAGGCAAATTTATAGAATCAGAAAATGGGTTAGTCTTTGCCTAGGGCTGGGAGACAAGGGTTACTGAGGAGTGACTGCTAATGGGTACAAGGTTTCTTTTTGAGATTTTTAAAAATAATCCAAAATCAATTATGATGATTGTTGCACTGCTCTGTGAGTATACTAAAAACCACTGAGCTGCACATCTGCAATTTAAATAAGTGAACTTTATGGTTTGCAAATTATGTCTCAATAAAGCTATTGAAATATTATTACTGTTTTGGAAAAATTTTGTAATGGCCTGGGAAAATGTTTACAATGCAATGTGAAACAATAAAGCAGATTATGAAACTCTATATAGGTCATAATCTGAAAAATATGATGGACTTACATACAGTGTTTAATTTTTTTCTTTTAAGTTTTCATTTTTCCTAATGATCATATTTTTAAAATAATTTCTTTTTATAATTATACATATGGAAAATAAGCATCAGATACTTGTTTTTGATTGGTGGGCTTAAATTTTTAGCTTTCTTACTTTCTATTATTTTCCAATTTTTTATAATTCAAATGCATTATTTCCATAATCAGACAAAACTAAAGCAATGAAAATATCATAAAGTATCCATTGTATATTATAGTATCTGCAAATAAAAATCATTTAAATGAACCAACGGAAAATGAGCAATCATTAGGAGATCACTTGCACAAGAACTAATGCATTTTTCTAATAAATCCATGAAAATATGCTAAAACTCACTTGTAATAGACAAGAGAGAAAAACAGTTGATACTGCCCATTGTTGATGGAGGTATGGCGGAAGAGGCACTCTTCCAGAGGTGGCCAGAGTGTAGACTGGTGCCACCATTTTGGAAGACACTTTGGCAATATCTTTCAGGATTTAGAAAAAGCATATATACTGAGGTATTAAAGTTTTAGTGTTTTATTCTATAGAAATCTTTAAACAAGTGTAAAGTGAAATACAAACAAGGATCCTTATTGTATCATTGATTAAATAGGTAAAAATTAGAAACAACTTAAATATCTATAAATACAGAAGTGATTATGTCTATAGATATCAACTATAATTTAGAATTGTTTAAATAAATTATAGTTTATGAATATAACAAAAAATACCATGAAGCTATTAAGAAGAATGAGATACATCTACATGGTATGTTCAGATACAAAAAGATGTCTACAACATATTCTTAATTGATGAAAGAAAATTTAAAAAAAGATTGTATAATGAATGTACTTAAAGAATAGGCTAATATATATATAGGGCAATTCTGTGCAGGGAAAATGACAAACTGTAATTTATGGAGTGGGTTAATGGGAGACTTTCACTTTCGACAGAGGAGGACTGAATTTTAATCCTAGACTGCTATTTACTAAGGCATGGGACCTTATGTAAGTTAGTTCATCTCTAAACTCAGTTTTCTCATATGTAACAGAGAGTTAAAAATATACATATTTTGTAAGGCTTCCTTTCTTGAGGATAAAATGGAAAATGCATGTAAATGCTCAATAAATATCAGTTAGTCTGCTTTGTAGTGCTCTAATTTTTTTATCAATTTTCATGCATTGTTTTTGAAATCAAGAAAAATGATAAAGAAAATATAGACAACCCACGTTTATATAATGGCTTGACAATTGTCAGAGTAGCAAGAAAGGTCAGGAGAAATTGTCTAAAACTTTCCTATGGGGAGCAAAGTATCTAGTCACCAGCAAAAGAGCTCTTTAAATGGGAAAATACTCAGATCTCAGTATTTATATATATATTATACTAACTCTGTCAATTATCATTGCTTTATAGATGAAACAGAGGCTCTAAAATTAAGTAACTTGCTCAGGGTCACACATAGTGGAACCAGAAATCTTACCCTGTTCTGTGTGATTCCAAGTTTGTGTTCTTTAATATTGCACAACACTGTCCAGATTAAAGTAGAGAGTGAATAGACTTTCCCTGGTACATCCCCTTACTCACCTTTCACACACAGACTGTTTCTTTGCATTAGGAACTAGAAAGTGGAAGTGGAACCCCTTATGTTCTGTTCTGGGATATTTCTGGACTGAGCCAAGAGTAGCTATGTGTACTGCTAGTTCATGAGTTTTCACTGACCACAGAGTTTGAGAACCCTTGAGTAAACCAAATTCTTCTATTACACTGGTCTGGGAGCAAAGCAGAAGTGACAAAAGCTGACAAAGCCCAGATGAAGCAGGAATGTTGAAATGGAGACAATAACATGCCCTCATGAACACAGCCAATATAAATGTTCTAAAGTTAATTGTGTTCCTTATGCTTATAAATTTTCCTATCTTATCCCTAATCTTAGAAGAACTAGGTACTCTTCCTGTTCCCTTTATCCCTTCTTTTAGGTGACTCAGTGTGCTGTTCTCTCTTCTTTATCCTTATATAGTCAAATTTCTCATTACATTTCTGTGTAGTTCATAGCTGGACTAGTAAAAGCTTTTCTTCATGGACCTGGCTATATCAAATTTAGCTTTAAATGTACACCAAAGACTCTATGTTGTTAATCTTTCTTCAGTTCTCAAAACTTCACCAACTCGTCTTCTGAACTTCAATATCCCAAATACTCTAACAGAGGACAGGTAAAAGTGGGAAACACAAATAGAACACCCTCCTAAGTTATTGTCTGGCTAGAATGTGAGCTCCATGAGGAAGGGATGTTGTGTATTCTGTTTGCTGATATGTTTCAAGTGCCTATAACAGTGCTTGAAAACTACTGGGGGCTCAATAAATATTTTTTGAATGAATGAATGCATGAATTTATGAATATTCTAAGACTGTATAGTTTATTCTCTTCCTGTCTAGTGTACAAATAAGAAAATAAACTTGCCCTTAAAGCCTAGAAGCCATATATCCTAAGAAATAAGAATCTACAATTTTATGTTCATCATCTTTAGCCATCAGGGAGATTCAAATCAATACCGCACTGAGATACCACCTTACACCAGTTAGAATGGCCAAAATCAACAGGACAGTAAACAACAAATGTTGGAGAGGATGCGGAGAAAAGGGCACCCTCTTACACTGTTGGTGGGATTGCAAGCTGGTGCAGCCACTTTGGAAAACAGTGTGGAGATTTCTCAAGAAATTAAAAATAGAGCTACCCTATGACCTGGCCATCGCACTTCTGGGTATTTACCCCAAAGAAGCAGATGCATTACAAAGAAGGGCCACATGTACCCCAATGTTCATAGCAGCAATGACCACAATTGCCAAACTATGGAAAAAACCAAGATGCCCTTCAACAGATGAATGGATAAAGAAGATATGGTACATATATACAATGGAATATTAGCCTCCATTAGAAAGGACGGATATCCAACTTTTGTATCAACATGGATGGGACTGGAAGAGATTATGCGGAGTGAAATAAGTCAAGCTGAGAAAGCCAATTACCTTATGGACTCACTTATGTGCTGAGCATAAAGAAAAACAGAAGGCATTGTGAGAAGGAAGGGAAAGGGGAATGGGGAGAAATCAGAGGGGGAGATGAACCATGAGAGACTGTGGACTCTGAGCAACAAACTGAGGGTTTAGGAGGGTGTGGTGGGGGGTTGCACGAGCCTGGTGGTTGGTATTGAGGAGGGCACATATTGCATGGAGCACTGGGAGTGGTGCATGAAAATAAATCTTGTAACATTGAAAAAAATAAAATAAACATATTTGGGGAAAATAAAAATAAACACACACACAAAAAGAATCTACATTTTTTTCTGAAAAAAACCTTTCCATTTTATAGAGTTACTTACTGCTAGAGTTTGTTCTTTTTTTTTAAGATTTTATTTATTTATTTGACAGAGAGAGATCACAAGTAGGCAGAGAGGCAGGCAGAGGGAGAGGGGGAAGCAGGCTCCCTGCTGAGCAGAGAGCCCAATGTAGGGCTCGATCCCAGGACCTGAGCTGAAGGCAGAGGCTTTAACCAACTGAGCCACCCAGGTGCCCCTAGACTTTGTTCTTTTGCTTATGTACTCTCCATTCAATTGTTGAGAACCTACTATGTGCCTGAACCTGAGCTGCCAGAGTACAAAAATGAGTACAAAATATTCCTGCTTTCAGGAAGTCCATAATCTAGCATCGGACATAGATGTAAAACTAACTAAATTTCTAGGCTGCATACAATAATTGTTATGTTATATATATATATACCAAGTAATCCAGAAGTGGAAATGGGGACAGATCACCTTTAATTCTGTCCTTTAATATTGCCTATAATATTGCTTTTATTTATTTTTTTTTATTTTTCCCCCAAATATGTTTAATTTTTTCAGTGTTACAAGATTTACTGTTCATGCACCACACCCAGTGCTCCATGCAATACGTGCCCTCCTCAATACCCACCACCAGGCTCTCCCAACCCCCCACCCCCAGCCCTTCTAAACCCTCAGTTTGTTGCTCAGAGTCCACAGTCTCTCATGGTTCATCTCCCCCTCTGGTTTCCCCCCATACACCACTCCCTTCCTTCTCACAATGCCTTCCATGTTTTTCTTTATGCTCAGCTAAGTGAAACCATAAGGTAATTGGTTCTCTCTGCTTGACTTATTTCACTCCACATAATCTCTTCCAGTCCCATCCATGTTGATACAAAAGTTGGATATTCGTCCTTTCTAATGGAGGCATAATATTCCATTGTATATATGTACCATA
>CM053612.1:59838998-59904760 GCA_028646535.1 Procyon lotor | reverse complement strand
CTGGGTGGCGCAGTCGTTAAGTGTCTGCCTTCGGCCCAGGTCAGATCCCAGGGTCCTGGGATCGAGCCCCGCATCGGGCTCTCTGCTCGGCAGGGAGCCTGCTTCTCCCGCTACCATTCCCACTGCTTATGTCCCCTCTCTCGCTGTGTTTCTCGCTGTCAAATAAATAAAATCTTTAAAAAAAAAAAAAAAAAAAAAAAAAAAAGATTATGCACCATGACCCAGTGGGATTTATCCCTGGGATTCAAGGGTGGTTCAACATTAGCAAATCAATCAATGTGATAGAACAAATCAATAAGAGAGAAGAACCACATGGTTCTCTCAATTGATGCAGAAAAAGCATTTGACAAAATGCAGTATCTATTCCTGATTAGAACACTTCAAAGTGTAGGGATAGAGGGAACATTCCTCAACTTCATAGAACATATCTATGAAAAGCCCACAGTGAATATCATTCTCAATGGGGAAAAACTTACAGCCTTCCCGTTGATATCAGGAACATGAAAAGGATGCCCACTCTCACCACTCTTGTTCAACCTAGTACCAGAAATACTAGCAATAGCAATGAGACAACCGAAAGAAAAAAAGGTATTCAAATTGGCAAAGAAGAAGTCAAACTCTCTCTCTTCGCAGACGACATGATACTTTATATGGAAAACCCAAAAGACGCCACCTCCAAACTACTAGAACTCATACAGAAATTTAGTAATGTGGCAGGATACAGTCAATGCACAGAAATCAGTGATTTTTTATATACTAACAATGAAAATTCAGAAAAGGAAATTAGATCATTGATCCCATTTACTATAGCACTAAGAACCATAAGATATTGGGAATAATCTTAATCATAGAGGTAAAGAATCTATACTCGAGGAACTACAGACCACTCATGAAAGAAATTGAAGAAGACACACAAAGGTGGAAAAGCATTCCATGCTCATGGATCGGAAGAATAAACAATGTTAAAATGTCTATATTGAGAAGAACAATCTATACTTTCAAAGACATCTCGGTCAAAATTCCACCAGCATTTTTCAGAGGGCTGGAGCAATCAGTTGTAAAATTTGAATGGAACCAGAAAAGACTCTGGATTACTAAGGAAATGCTGAAAAAGAAAAACAAACCTGGGGCCATACCATTGCCTTATTTCAGTCTTTACTACAGTAGAACAGAGGAAAGAGACCAGATATTGAACCACAACTCTATGGTCAAATAATCTTTGACAAAACAGGAAAAAATATACAGTGGAAAAAAGACAGTATCTTCAATAAATGGTTTCTGGAAAAATTAGACGGATATATCTAGAATAATGAAACTTTACCATTCTCTTACACCATATGCAAAGATGAACTTGAAATGAATAAAAGACCTCAACGTGAGGCAGGAATCTATCAAAATCCAAGAGGAGAACGTAGGCAGTATCCTGTTCGACACTGACCACAGCAACTTCTTTCAGGACATGACTCCAAAGGCAAAGGAAACAAAGAAGAAAATGAACTTTTGGGACTTCATCAAGACAAAAAGCTTCTGCACAACGAAGGAAACAGTCAACAAAACAAACAGGCAACCCACAGAATGGGAGAAGATATACACAAATGACACAACAGACAAATGTCTGATATCTAAGATCTATAAAGAACTCATAAAACTCAACAGTCACAAAACCGATAATCACATCAAAAGATGGGCAGAAGACATGAACAGACACTTCTCCAAAGACATACAAATGGCTAACAGACACATGAAAAAATGTTCATCATCTTTAGCCATCAGGGAGATTCAAATCAAAACCCATGGTGATACCACCTTACACAGGTGAGAATGGCCAAAATCAACAAGACAGTAAACAGCAAATTTTGAAGAGAATGTGGAGAAAAGGGAACACTCTTCTGTTGCTGGAAAAGCAAGTTGATGCAGACACTTTGGAAAACAGTGTGGAGATTCTTGAAGAAATTAAAAATAGAGCTACTCAATGACCCTGCAATTGCACTCCTGGGTATTTAGCCCAAAGAAGCAGATGCAGTACAGAGAATGGCCACATGTACCCCAATGTTCATAGCAGCAATGGCCACAATTGCCAAACTGTGGAATTAGCCAAGATGCCCTTCAACAGAGGAATGGATAAAGAAGAGAAGATATGGTTTATATATACAATGGAATATTATGCCTCCATCAGAAAGATATATACCCAACTTTGTGTCAACATGGACGGGACTGAAAAAAATCATGCTGAGTGAAATAAATCAAGCAGAGAGAGTCAGTGATCATATGGTTTCACTTAAGTATGGAGCATAAGCAAAAACATAGAGGATATTTAGTGAAGGCAAAGAAAGGCAAATTGGGGGAAATCAGAAGGGCAGTTGAACCGAGAGAGACTGTGGAATCTGAGCAACAAAATGAGGGTTTTAGAGGGAAATGAGTGTGGCATTGGGAGATCCTGGTGTTGGGTATTGAGGAGGGCATGTATTTCATGGAGCCCTGGGTGTGGAACATTAATCTTGGAACACTAAAAAGATAAAATAAAATTAATTAAATAAAAAAGAATTCGGGGACCTGGGTGGCTCAGAGGGTTAAGCCTCTGCCTTTGGCTCAGGTCATGATCTCAGGGTCTTGGGATCGAGCCCTGCATTGGGCTCTGTGTTCAGCAAGGAACCTGCTTCCCCCCTCCCTCTGCCTGCCTCTCTGCCTATTTGTGATCTTTCTCTCTTCCAAATAAAAAAAAAATCTTAAAAAAATGGATAATCAATAAGATTGATAAACCACTTAAACTAATCTAAAAGAAAACAGAAAGAACCTCAATTAATAAAATTATAAATGAAAAGAAAGATATCATGAATAACACCAAGGAAATAGAAACAATCATCAGAAATTATAATCAACATCTATATGCCAAATCATTAAGCAACCTAGAAGAAATGGATGCATCCCTGGAAACCTACAAACTTCCAAGAATGGAACACGAAGAAATTGACAACCTGAATAGACCAATACCTAGTAATGAGATTGAAACAGTGATCAAAAACCTCCCAAGAAAGAGGAGCCCAGGACCTGAAGGATTCCCTGGGGAATTCTACCAAACATTCAAGGAAGAAATAATACCGACTCTCCTGAAGCTGTTTCGAGAAATGGAGACAGAAGGAAAACTTCCATATTCTTTCTATGAAACCAGCATTACCCTGATCTCCTAACCAGGCAAAGACCACATCAAAAAGGAAAATTTCAGACAACTGTCCTTGGTGAACATGGATTTCAAGATTCTCAACATGATCCTAGCTAAAAGGATCCAACAGCATATTAAAAGATTACTCACCATGACCAGGTAGGATTTATCCCTGGGATGCAAGGGTGGTTCACCATTCACAAATCAATCAATGTGATAGAACAAATCAATAAGAGAAGAGAGAAGAACCACATGGTCCTCTCAATTGATGTAGAAATTATATTTGACAAAATAGAGCATCTTTTCCAGATTAAAACTCCTCTAAACAAAGGGATAGAGGGAATACTCTTCAACTTCATAAAATCTATGAAAAGCCCACAGCGACTATTATTCTCAAAGGGGAAATGCTGACAGCCTTCCCTTTGAGATCAGGAACATGACAAGGACGCCTACTCTCACCACTTTTGTTCAACACAGTAGTAGAATTCCTAGTAACAGCAATCAGACAACAAAAGAAAATAAAGGTATTCAAATTGGCAAATAAGTCAAGCTCTCTCTCTTCACAGATGACATGATATTTTATGTAGAATACCTAAGACACTCCACCCCCAAACTACTAGAACTCATACAACAATTGATTAATGTGATAGAATACAAAGTCAATGCACAGAAATCAGCTGCTTTCTGGGATGCCTGGGTGGCTCAGTGGGTTAAGGCCTCTGCCTTCAGCTCAGGTCATGATCTCAGGGTCCTGGGATTGAGCCCCACATTGGGCTCCCTGCTCGGCAGGAAGCCTGCTTCCCCCCCTCTCCCCTGCTCTCTGCCTGCCTCTCTGCCTATTTGTGATCTCTCTCTCTCTGTCAAATAAATAAATAAAGTATTTAAAAAACAGAAATCAGCTGCTTTCATATACACTAACAATGAAAATTTGGAAAGGGAAATTACAGCATCAATTCCATTTACTATAGCACCAAGAACCATAAGATACCTGGGAATAAACCTACTCAAAAAAGTAAAAGATCTGTACTCAAGGAACTACAGAACACTTAGGAAAGAAATTGACGAAGACACAAGAAGTGGAAAAGCATCTTATGTTCATGTATCAGAAGAATGTACATTTTTAAAATGTCTGTGCTGCCCAGAACCATCTATACTTTATTGCCATCCCAATCAAAATTCCACTGGCATTTTTCAAAGTGCTAGAACAAACAATCCTAAAATTTGTACAGAACCAGAAAAGACCCCAAATTGCTAAGTAAATTTTGAAAAAGAAAAACAAAGCTTGGGGCATCATGTTTCCTGATTTCAAGCTTTACTACAAAACCAAGATCACCAAGACAGCATGGTACTGGCATAAAAACAGACACATAGACTAGTGGAAGAGAATAGATAGCCTAGATATGGTTTCTCAACTCTATGGTCAAATAATCTTTGACAAAGCAGGTAAACATATTTAGTGGAAAAGAAAGAGTTTCTTCAATGAATGGTGCTGGGAAAATTGTACAGCTATATATAGATGAATGAAATTTAACAATTTTCTTACACTATACACAAATATAAACTGTAGATGGATAAGGACCTGAACATCAGACAGGAATCTATCAAAATTTTATAGGAGAATATAGGCAGTAACCTCTTTGATATTGGTCACATTAATTTCTTTCAAGACATATTTCCAAAGGCAAAGGAAAAGGAAACAAAAGCAAAAATGAACTTTTGGGACTTCATCAAGATAAAATCTTCTACACAGCGAAGGAAATGGTCAACAAAACAAACAGGCAACCCACAGAATGGGAGAAGATATTCACAAATGATACCACAGACAAAGGTCTGATATCTAAGTTCTATAAAGAACTCCTCAAACTCAACACTCAAAAAACAGAGAATCACATCAAAAAATGGTCAGAAGGGGCACCTGGGTGGCTCAGTGGGTTAAAGCCTCTGTCTACAGCTCAGGTCATGATCCCAGTGTCCTGGGATAGAGCCCCGCATCAGGCTCTCTGCTCAGCGAGGATCCTGCTTCCCCTACTCTCTCTGCCTGCTCTCTGCCTACTTGTGATCTCTCTCTGTCAAATAAATAAATAAATAAAATGGGCAGAAGACATGTACAGACACTTATCCAAAGAAAATATGCAAATGGCTGATGGACACATGAAAATATATTCATCATCATTAGCCATCAAAGATATTCAAATCAAAACTACATTGAGATACCACCTTACACCAGGGAGAATGGCCAAAATCAACAAGACATGAAACAACAAATTTTGGAGAGGGTGTGGAGAAAGGTGAACCCTCTTCCACTGTTGGTGGGAATGCAAGTTGGTGCATCCACTTTGGAAAACAGTGTGGAGATTTTTTTTTTTTAAGATTTTATTTATTTGACAAAGAGAGAGATCATAAGTAGGAAGAAAGGCAGGCAGAGAGAGAGGGGGGGGAAGCAGGCTCCCTGCTGAGCAGAGAGCCCGATGCGGGGCTTGTTCCCAGGACCCTGAGATCATGACCTGAGCCAAAGGCAGAGGCTTTAACCCACTGAGCTATCCAGGCGCCCAGTGTGGAGATTCTTGAAGAAATTAAAAATAAAGTTACCCTATGACCCTGCAATTGCACTACTGGGTATTTACCCAAAAGATACAGATGCAGTAAAAAGAAGGGCCATATGTATCCAATGTTTATAGCAGCAATGGGCACAATCACCAAACTGTGGAAAGAACGATGATGTCCTTCAACAGACAAATAGATAAAGAAGATATTGTCCATATTTGCAATGGAATATTATGCCTCCATAAGAAAGGATGAATACCCAACTTTTGTGTCAACATGGACCTGACTGGAAGAGATTATGATGAGTGAAATGAGTCAAGCAGAGAGAGTCAATTATCATATGATTTAACTTACATGTAGTGCATAAGGAAAAACATGCAGGACTTTGGGAGAAGGAAACGAAGGGTGAATTAGGGGATATCAGAGGGGGTGATGAAGCATGAGAGACTGTGGACTCTGAGAAACAAACTGAGGGTTTTGGAGGGGAGGAGGGTTCAGGGTTGGGTAACCCTGATAGTGGGTATTGAGGAAGGCAGGTTTTGCAGGGAGCACTGGGTCTTCTGCATGAGCAATGAATCTTGGAACCCCCAAAAAATAAAATAAAATTTAAAAAATAAATAAATAAAAATTTTAAAAAATTATAAAAAATTTAAAATTTAATGCTCAAAAAAAGAAAACATAAGGGTAATATGGTAATGCTAGTGCTAAATTGCTCATATATATATTTTTTTCTGACTGACAAAATAATCTCTTACATATTGCCCTTTAATATTCTACACAGTTTCACTTTCAAGAAGAAAGAAATACTGAAGAATGTTCTGTTATTTAACATAGTAAGTTGAGTTAAACCCCAAAAATTTAGACATATTTTTCAATTTGTTATCATATAGGGAAAGATAAAATAATATATCTGCTGGTATAATTTATAAAGAAAAGAATTGCCAGGAGATGTGACAGTTATCTTAAGAGAATGGCCTGTCAATTATTTTTACCGGTAACCATTTGTAAATATATGAAAAAAGAGTTTCTATTTTACTAAGCTGATATCTGATGTATCTTGTATTTATACCAAAGTAATAAAGTATTTTTAAAAATTACTGATTTGGACCTGACTTTTCTATAATTAGTCAATATTAAAGTAGATGAGGAAAAGTATAAGTAAGGCAGTGGAAGGATACAGATGACATTTCTTAAGCCCTCTTGCTTCATTCACTTACCAGAAAAGTTTTCCTGCTAATAACCTACTATCACGGTGATCTTCATTAGCATTGTATAATACAGGTCCTTACAGCTGGGTGGTATACAACAGCAATATGGGGGGGTTGAGAAATAAATCTCACATCTATTTCTTCCATGACATCCGTATTGAGTAAGGTTTCAGTTCTACCTGTCATCAAAGTATGAAGTTCATAACTCAATGGTTAAATTAAAAATATATATATATATAAATATATATATATATATATATATATAATCAGATCAGCAGATTCTCTCTCTCTCTCTCTCTCTATATATATATATATTATATAATATATAATATATATATATATATATATATGAGTACTTGGGTGACTCAGTTCATTAAGCATTGGGCTCTTTTTTTCAAAAATAGATTTTAGGGGCACCTGAGTGGCTCAGTGGGTTAAGGCTTCTGCCTTAGGCCCAGGTCATGATCTCAGGGTCCTGGGATTGAGCCCCGCATCGGGCTCTCTGCTCAGCAGAGAGCCTGCTTCTCCCTCTCTCTGCCTGCTTCTCTGCCTGCTTGTGATCTCTCTCTCTGTCAAATAAATAAATATTTTAAAAAATAAAATAAATAGATTTTATGTATTTTTTTGACAGAGAGGGATGAGATCACAAGTAAGCAGAGAGGCTGGCAGAGGAGAGGTGAAAGCAGGCTCCCTGCTGAGCAGAGAGTCAGATGCAGGGCTCAATCCCAGGACCCTGAGATCATGACCTGAGCTGAATGCAGAGGCTTTAACAGAGGCTGTAACCCACTGAGCCACCCTGGTGCCTCAAGCACTGGACTCTTGAGTTTGTGTCAGGTCATGATCTCAGGGTTGTGAGATGAAGTCCTGCATCAGGCTCTGCACTCAGCAGGGAATCTGCTCAAGATTTTCTCTCTCACACTCCCTCCCTGCTTCCCCCAAAATAAATAAATAAATCTTCAAAAAAGGAAAAAAAGAGAAATGATTTTACTTTATTATTATGTTCAATTAGCCAACATATGGTACATCATTATTTTTTGATGTACTGTTCAACAATTCATTAGTTGTGTATAACACCCAGTGTTCACATTGGGAAAAAAATAAAAAAAAGCAGCGCCCATCCAGATGCTATCTACAAGAGACACATTTTGAAACTAAAGAGAAATAATTTTAAATAAGGTTCTTTAAATATAATAACTTAAATACTGTGCGTCTGGGTGGCTCAGTGGGTAAAAGCCTCTGCCTTCGGCTCAGGTCATGATCTCAGGGTCCTGGGATTGAGCCCACAGCATCACACTCTCTGCTCAGCAGGGGGCCTGTTTCCTCCTTTCTCTCTGCCTGCCTCTCTGCCTACTTGTGATCTCTCTCTGTCAAATAAATAAATAAAATCTTTGAAGAAGAGAAAAATGGACAAAATAATAACTTAAACACTAATCCTTTGGTTACCATGGGGAAAATATTTTACACAATAGTGAAGAATAATGTGACAAGAAGAGGAACTTTGGATATATGAAAAACTATTATTAAAAATCACAATTCTACTTGATGGCTACTTTAATATTGATGTTTTTTAAGTCACTGCAGCAAGTAGAAACACCACATAATAGCCAAAAAATATGTTATTACTCTGGGGAAGATAAGTTTTTCCAGTCCAGAAAAGCAAGACATAAATACCATATACACCAAATTGGTGAAAAAGCTAAGGTAGGAATTCAAATATTCTTTTTTTTTTTTTTTTTAGGAATTCAAATATTCTTGAATACCAGGCCTATTATCCTCAGTGTCAGTTGTCATATACCATTTTTTTATTGAATAACCTGCATAATTGCATTAAATTCTTAAAAATGAATTGACAGATTTACTTCCCTGACATCATCAGTCACATGCACTTTCTTCCTAGACAGCAATGACTTTTGCTCCACCAAATTAGCTTCATTGCATTGCTTGCACATTTTATCCCTTAAATGACAAATGGAGAGATTGGCAGTCAATAAGGTCTGCTGCCAAGCATGATGGAAAAATGGCAATCTAACTGCCAGAAGATATACAACCCTGAGACTAATAACAGAATGAGTCTTTTATAAAATGTCCCAAAGGAAATAAATTTCACAGATCAGCAGATTCTCAACCAAAGCACGCACACACCATATTTTCCACATACATATTTTACTTTCAGATAATGAAATCTATTGCTATTAATAACATTTTAGTAAATTCATTGTTTGCAATTCAGCCACAGTGGCGCTATTTCAAGTAACATACCAAAGTTTATAACATGAAAAGGCCCAGGAAAGAATAGAAGAAAAAAAAAAATACATAAGTCCAGTTTAGTCTAATAAGATTTTAGGAATCCTGAATAGGAAATACTCTTCAACTAAAGAAAACTCTCAGTTCAAAGGATGACTTTTTGCTCATGCAGTGTCAGGTAAAGACAATAAGTCAAAATAAATAAGTTGCAAGGTACTACAACAATGTAACTGGCTAACCCAAATGACCTCTAAGGTATTCTTATCTATGAGATTCTACACACAGAGAATTTGGGCTTTGAAATGACTATATTCTTCCCAGTGAACAATATTTAGTCTGAATTTCATCAATAGGTAAGAACCTCAGACTTTAAGGGAGGGAGATAATCAACTTTCGGTGAGCAAAAATGTTACATATTTTGACTTTAGCCTGTGGCACAGCTATTGACTTCATTTTATGGTGCCATTCATTAAGAAAATCAGGTGCTCTGAAAGCCATTTGTGGTATTACTGTCAACTATTACTGTTTAATCAGATTTCAAGAAGCCCAGATGCTACAAGAATCTTATTCCCAACTAACACAGTAAGTGTTCGGTCTTCCCTATAGCATTCTGGATCTAGCAAGACTTCAACCCAGCTTCGGTAGACAATTTAGTCATTTAGTGTTAAAGCTATCCAAAATTGATCAAATGAGTTGAGTTGCTATAACCAGTTAAGTTCTGAGGAGCTTCAGTGCCCTGAAAGATGAAGAGTATTTCATTGTCTAGATTAGTTCCCCTTGGTACAGGTCCAAGGGTATATGTTCTGCAGTAAAGTTTGGAATCAGACTTAGAAAGTTCACAAGACCCCTTTTTGAGTGTTTCTCGGGAAGCTCTGTGTCAAGTTCTATCAAGGCCTACACCTGATCTTTTTCTCCTTGGGGTTAGACAATAAAATAAGTTTTGTAGCAGAAAATAGTGTAAACATAAAATAATAAATCATGTAAACAAACTATTGTAAGCATTGCTGATGAAGGTGAAACTTAAGCAGACACTCCTCCTCCACATGCTACTCAGAGTTTTTATGGGAAGAGATTTGCTGACAATAGTGCCTTCATGACTCCAATTTAGTAGTATTTCTGCTGAAGCAAACACAACCTCCCAGTTTCAGGAAATGAAGACATATTTTTCCTCCCCTACAGTTCTATGCCAGGAAGGAGGTTTCACCCTACTGTAAAAATGCACTTTTAGATGTAAGACAGGATGGATTTTATACCATGGATGTCTGGCTTTCATTTTCAAAAGACTAGAGAGTGGGAAAAATCAAAGAGTGTATCTGTGTTATATGAGAAACAATGATAATATCTGGGAGTGGAGATACAAGGGAAAGGTTTCCTTAATCACATCTCACTTGAATCACTCTAATATTACCCTTTGACCTATGAGTGAGTTTCCAGCCCCAGAATAATATGCATCGGGAAATCAACTTACAGAGTTCCTCAGAAACAAAGACCAGGGGCGCCTGGGTGGCTCAATCATTAAGCATCTGCCTTCCGCTCAGGTCATGATCCTGGAGTCCTGGGACTGAGCCCCACATCCAGCAACCTGCTCGTCAGGAAGCCTGCTTCTCCCGCTACCATCATTTTTTCTGTTTGTGTTCCCTCTCTCGCTATGTTTCTCTCTGTCAAATAAATAAAATCTTTAAAAAAAAAAAGGAAGAAACAAAGACCATATATTGGAGCTAAGTCCTAGTACAAGGTTTTGAACATAATGTAAATTTACCCTAAAAAAATTTGATTGGTAAAAGTTTTGATGTGAATGTAGATTAAATATTCAACTGTATAACCATAAATATAGCATAAAATTATGTTACCTAGTAGCAGGAGGGAGTCACTAGCAATAGATTTGAAGTTCCAAGTCCCAATCACTATTCTATTTTTCCCCAAAATATTTTTATTTTATTTTTTCAATGTTACAAGATTAATTGTTCATGCACCACACCCAGTGCTCCATGCAATACATGCCCTCCTCAATACCCACCACCAGGCCCACCAAACCCTTCACCCCCACTCCTCCAAAACCTTCAGTTTGTTGTTCAGAGTCCACAGTCTCTCATGATTCATCTCCACTCCGAATTCCCCCATTCATCTTTCCTTTCCTTCTCACAATGCCCTCCACATTTTTCCTTATGCTCTACACCTAAGTGAGACTATAAGATAGTTGACTTTCTGCTTAACTTATTTCACTCCACATAATCCCACGTTGATAAAAAAAAAAGTTGGGTATTCATCCTTTCTGATGGAGGCATAATGTTCTATTGTAAATATGGACCATATCTTCTTTATCCATTCATCTGTTGAAGGGCATCTTGGTTCTTTCCACAGTTTGGAGATTGTGGCCATTGGTGCTATGAACATTGGGGTACATGTGGCCCTTCTTTGTAATGCATCTGCTTCTTTGGGGTAAATACCCAGGAGTGCAATGGCAGGGTCATAGGGTAGCTCCATTTTTAATTTCTGGAGAAATCTTCACACTGTTTTCCAAGGTGGCTACACCAACTTGCATTCCGACCAAAAGTGGAAGAGGGTTCCCCTTTCTCCACGTCCTCTCAAAAATTGGTTGTTTACTGTCTAAGTGGTGTAACTTGATATCTCAGGGTGGTTTTTTTTTATATTTTAAATGTTTCAACAACTTTTTATTAAACTTCTAGTTAACATACAGTGTAATATCAGTTTCAGGAGTACAGTTTAGTGAGTCATCACTTACACATAACACCCAGGGCTCATCCCAAGTGCCCTCCTTAATGCCCATCACCCATTTAGCCCATCCCACTGCACACCTCCCCACCAGCAACCTTTACTATGTTCTCTATAGTTAAGAGTTTCTTTTGTGGTTTGCCTCCCTTTTGTAAAATTTCCACTATGTTTCTTAGTTTTGTTTCTTAAATTCCAACTATGAGTGAAACCATGTATCACAAAGTATAAAATGTACACAATACACAAAATGTGTATTTTGCTGCTTTAAGATTAAAATGCTCTACATATACTTGTTAAAATAATCTGGTCCAGTGTGTCATTCAAAGCAATTGTTGCCTTGTTGATTTCTGCTAAGATGATCGGCCCATCAATGTAAATGGGGTGTTAATGTCTCCTGCTATTATTATAGTATTATCAATGAGTTCCTTTTTTTTTTTTTTAAGATTTTTTAAAATTAATTTATTTGACAGGGAGAGAGAGAGAGAGAGAGATCACAAGTAGGCAGAGAGGCAGGCAGAGAGAGGGGAAAGCAGGCTCCCTGCTGAGCAGAGAGCCTGATGTGGGGCTCGATCCCAGGACCATGGGATCATGACCTGAGCCGAAGGAGAGGCATTAAACCACTGAGACACCCAGGTGCCCCTCAGTGTGGTTTTGATTTGAATCTTCCTGATGGCTAAAGACAATGAAAATTTTATCATGTGTATGTTAGCCATTTGTAAGTCTTCTTTGGAGAAGTGTCTGTTCATGTCTTCAGACCATTTTTTGATGTGTTTATCTGTTTGGTGAGTGTTGATTTTGAGGATTTCTTTATAGATCTTAGATATCAGACCTTTGTTTGTAGTGTCATTTGCGAATATCTTCTCCCATTCCTTGGAATGCCTATTTGTTTTGCTAACTGTTTCCTTCGTTATGCAGCAGAATTTTATCTTTTTTTCCCCTCCCAAATATGTTTATTTTTTCAGTGTTACAAGATTAATTTTTCATGCACCACACCCAGTGCTCCATGGAATATGTGCCCTCCTCAATACACACCACCAGGCTCGCCCAACTACCACTTCCTCTCCAAAACCCTCACTTTGTTCCACAGTCTCTCATGGTTCATCTCCTCCTCTGA
Source organism: Procyon lotor (assembly GCA_028646535.1). Classification (NCBI taxonomy): domain Eukaryota; kingdom Metazoa; phylum Chordata; class Mammalia; order Carnivora; family Procyonidae; genus Procyon; species Procyon lotor. Next base: position 59,891,757 of record CM053612.1, on the reverse strand, counting down.
TTTCCCCCCGTTCCCCTTTCCCTTCCTTCTCAAAGTGCCCTCCATGTTTTTCCTTATGTTGCACATGTAAGACCATAAGATGATTGGCTCTCTCTGCTTGACTTATTTCACTCCGCATAATCTCTTCCAGTCCCATTCATGTTGATACAAAAGTTGGATATTCATCTGTTCTGATAGAAGCATATATTCTATTGTATATATGTACCATATCTTCTTTATCCATTCATCTGTTGAAGGGCATTTTAGTTCTTTCCACAGCTTGGTGATTGTGGCCATTGCTGCTATGAACAGTGGGGTACATGTGGCCCTTCTCTGTACTGCATTGGCTTCTTTGGGGTAAATACCCAGTAGTGCAATTGCAGGGTCCTAGGGTAGCTCTATTTTTAATTTCTTGAGGAATCTCCACACTGTTTTCCATAGTGGCTGCACCAGCTTGCAATCCCACCAACAGTGTAATAGGGTGCCCCTTTCTCCACACCCTCTCCAACATTTGTTGTTTACTGTCCTGCTGATTATGGCCACTCTAACTGGTGTAAGGTGGTATCTCAGTGTGGTTTTGACTGGAATCTCCCTGATGGCTAAAGATGATGAACATTTTTTCATGTGTCTGTTAGCCATTTGTATGTCTTCTATAGAGAAGTGTCTGTTCATGAACAGAAGCTTCTTATCTTGGTGAAGTCCCAAAAGTTCATTTTCACGTTTGTTTCCTTTGCCTTTGGAGACATGTCCTGAAAATGTTGCTGTGGCTTATGTAGAAGAAGTCACTGCCTATTTTCTTCTCTAGAGTTTTGATAGATTCCTGCCTCACGTTGAGGTCTTTTATCCATTTCTAGTTTATCTTTGTGTGTGGTGTAAGAGAATGGTCAAATTTCATTCTTCTCAATATAGCTGTCCTATTTTCCCAGCACCATTGATTGGAGAGACTGTCTTTTTTCCACCGGATTTTTTTTTTCCAGTTTTGTCAACGATTATTTGACCATAGAGTTCTGGGTTCATATCTGGGCTCTCTCCTCTGTTCCACTGGTCTATATGTCTGTTTTTGTGCCAGTACCATGCTGTCTTGGTGATCACCGCTTTGTAGTAAAGCTTGAAATGGGGCAATGTGATGCCCCCAGCTTTGTTTTTCTTTTTCAACATTTCCTTAACAATTCGGGGGCTTTTCTGGTTCCATACAAATTTTAGGATGGTTTGCTCCAGCCCTTTGAAAAATGCCACTGGAATTTTGATTGGGATGGCACTGAAAGAATAGACTGCTCTATTCAGTCTATTGAATATAGACAGTATAGACAGTTTATAGACATTTTATAGTCTAAATAGCAGTATAGACATTTTAACAATGTTTATTCTTCTGATCCATGAGCATGAAATGCTTTTCCAACTTTTTGTGTCTTCTTCAATTTCTTTTGTAAATGTTCTGTAGTTCCTCGAGTACAGATCCTTCACCTCCTTGGTTAGGTTTATTCCCAGGTATATTATGGTTCTTGGTGCTACAGTAAATGGAATCAATTCTCTAATGACACTTTTCATATTTTCATTGTTAGTGTGTAGGAAAGCAACTGATTTCTGTGCATTGATTTTGTATCCTGCCACATTATTGAATTGATGTATGACTTCTAGTAGTTTGGGGATGGAGTCTTTTGAGTTTTCCATAGAAAATATAATGTTGTCTCCGAAGAGAGTTTGACTTCTTCATTGCCAATTTGAATACATTTTATTTCTTTTTGTTGTCTGATTGCTGTCACTAGTACTTCTAGCACTATGTTTAACAAGAGTGGCGAAAGTGGGCATCCTTGTTGTGTTCCTGATCTCAAAGGGATAATTGTCAGCTTTTCCCCATTGAGAATGATCTTTGCTGTGAACTTGTCATAGATTTTATAAAGTTGAAGTATGTTCTTTCTATCCATATAATTTGAAGAGTTTTAATCAGGAATGGATGCTGAGTTTTGTCAAATGCTTTTTCTACATCAATTGAGAAGATCATGTGGTTGTACTCTCTTCCCTTATTGATTTGCTCTATCACATTGATTGATTTGTGAATGTTGAATGACCCTTGCATCCCAGGGATAAACCCCACCTAGTTATGATTATTTATCTTTTTAATGTGCTGTTGGATCCTATTAGCTAGGATCTTGTTGAGAATGTTGGCATCCATATTCACCAGGGATATTGGTTCGAAATTCTCCTTTTGCGTGGGGTCTTTACCTGATTTGGGGATCAGGGTAATGCTAGCTTGATAGAAAGAATCTGGAAGTTTTCCTTCTCTTTCTACTTTATGAAGCAGTTTCAGGAGAATAGGTATTATTTCTTCCTTAAAGTTTGATAGAATTCTCCAGGGAAAGCGTCACGTCCTGGACTCTTATTTTTTGGGAAGTTTTGATCACTGCTTTAAACCCATTACTAGATATTGGTCTTTTCAGGTTGTCAATTTCTTTCTATTTCAGTTTTGGAAGATTATGTGTTTCCAGGAATGCATCCATTTCTTCTATGTTGCTTAACTTATTGGCATATAGCTGTTAATCATAATTTTTTATTATTGTTTGTATTTCCTTTGGAAGAGTGGTGATCTCACCCCTTTCATTCATAATTTTGTTAATTAGGGCCATCTCTCTTTTCTTTTGGATTAATTTGGCCAGTGGTTTATCGATCTTACTGATTCTTTCAAAAAACAATTTCTGGATTCATTCATACATTGTACTGTTTCTCTAGTTCCTAACTCATTGATCTCTGCTCTAATCTTAATTAATTCCTTTCTTGTGCTTGTGGTTGCTTTAATTTGTTATTGATTTTCCAGTTCTTTAGGGTGTAAAGAGAGCTTGTGTATTCGTGATTTTTCAGTTTTTTTTTGAAGGAGGCTTGGATGGCTATATGTTTCCCCTTAAGTAATGCCTTTGCTGTGTCCCATAGGTTTTAGATCGATGTGTCTTCATTCTCATTTGTCTCCATGAATTCCTTAATTTCATCTTTGATTTCATGGTTGATCCCAGCATATTTAGCAGGCTGCTCTTTAGCCTCCAAGTGTTTGAATTCCTTCCAAACATTTTCTTGTGGTTGAGTTCCAGTTTCAAAGCATTATGGTCTGAGAAAATACAGGGAGTCATCTCAATCTTTTGGTATTGACTGAGTCCTTATTTGTGACCCAGTATGTGCTCTATTCTGGAGAAAGTTCCATGTGTGCTTGAAAAGAATGAGTATTTTATTGTTATAGGGTGGAATATTCTGTATATATCTATGAGGTCCATCTGGTCCAATGTGTCATTCAAAGCTCTTGTTTCTTTATTGATTTTCTGTTTAGAAGATCCGTCTGTTATTGAGAATGGTGGGTTAAGATCTCCTACTATTAATGTGTTCATATCAATATGACTCTTTATTTTGATTAAAAGTTGGCTTATGTAGTTGGCTGCTCCTATATTGGGGGCATAGATGTTTACAATTGTCGATCTTTTTGGAGGACAGACGCTTTAAGAATGATGTAGTGTCCTTCTGTATTTCTGACTACAGTCTTTAGCTAAAAATCTAATTTATCTGATATGAGAATCGCTACTCCACCTTTCTTTTGAGGCCTGTTGGCATGAAAGATGGTTCTCCATCCTTTCACTTTCAGTCTGGATGTATCTTTTGGTTCCAAATGTGTTTCTTGTAGACAGCATATGTATGGGTCCTGCCACTTTATCTATTCTGCAACCATGTGCCATTTTATGGGAGCATTTAGGCTGTTCACGCTGAGCATGATTATTGAAAGATAAGTGTTTATTGACATCATGTTGCCTGTGTAGTCCTCCTTTCTATTGATTGTAAATTTCTGTTCTAAGTCACTCATGGGCTCTTTCTACTTTTATAGAACCCCTTTAATATTTTCTGGAGTGCCTGTTTCTTGGTCACATACTCTTTTAATCCTTGCCAATCTTGGAAGCTCTTTATCTCTCCATCCATTTTGAATGTCTGCCTTGCTGGATAAAGTGTTCTTGGCTGCATGTTCTTCTTCTCATTTAGTGCCCTGAATATGTCTTGTCAGCCCTTTCTGGTTTGCCGGGTTTCTGTGGACAGTTCTGACATTATTCTGATGGGTCTTCCTCCATATGTAAGGGATCTCTTCCCCTAGCTGCCCTCAGGACCTCTTGTCTAAAATTATAATTTGCAAATTTCACAATGCTGTATCTTGCTGATTTTCTGGATTCATTTATCTTAGCAGATGTGCTTTCTGCCTCTAGGACATGAACAATTGTTTTGTTCCCCAGATTGGGGAAATTTTCATTCAGAATTTGGTCAGCTATATCTTCTAGTCTTCTGTCTTTCTCTACCCGCTCTGGGATTCCAATAATTCTGACGTTGGAACGTTTGAGTCATTTATTTCCCTAAGTCTCTTCTCATGATTCCTGAGCAGTTTGCTCCAGCTCTCCTCCTGACCTTTCTTCTCTACCATTTATCTTCTAGATCACTAATTCTATCTTCTGTCTCTGTAACTCTAGCTATTAGACCATTTAGATTGGATTGGATCTCACTGATAGTGCCTCTTACATCTGCAATACTGGTTCTCATTTCTGTCAGAGATTCTATTTTGTCATTAATGTTTTTCTCCATTCTAGCCATTCCCTGGATAATTGTCAGCCTGCATTGCTTTTCTGACATACAGTTTATGCTCATGTCTAATAGTTCTGAGGGAGAGGGTAGAGTCTCTGAGGTTTTCCTCTGTTGTGTGTTCCTCCTCCTATTTGTTTTGATGAGAAGTGGGTGAAAGGATATACAGCTATATTGTTCATGATCCAGGCAGTGTGCATTCTGGAAAATTTTGGAGCAGTTGTGATTTACCTCCAAAAAAAGAATAAGGATTAAAAAAAGATAAAGAGAAAAAGAAGAAATCCCAGCCAGAATGGGCCCCACAAATAAGATTTATAAGGTATGTAGACCAACACGAACAAACATATAGACCAACAAAAGTAAATGACAAGAAATAAAAGAACCTAGTCAAAATGAACTCCAGGAATACGATATGTATAATACCACTGCAAAATCAAATATGTGGAAACACTGACAGAAGGATAAGATGGGAGGGTTGTTACAACTCCTTGCGGGTGAGGAAGGTTTTTTCACATCTTCCTGGGTTTGTCATTGTATTAAGCCTCCAGTTGTAATGTTATGTAGTTTTTAAAAAAAATTAAAAATAACAAGAAATGTGAAAATGAATAAAAAATGTGAATAAAAATAGAAAAAAATATGAAAGAAAAAACTTGTATCTATGAAATATACAGGTTTGTAGGTATTATCAGGCGCTTAATATATTGCTTTCCCCTGATGTTGGAGATTTAAACTTTTATGGGGACCCTGTGGTTATAGTCCTTTTGTTTTTTGACTTTTCTGGAGGAGGGGCCTGCTGCATTGTGTTCCTGTAGCTTTTCCTTGGCTTGAGTCACCCTGCCCCCCAATCAAGGGGCTGAGCTCTGTGGAAACTGGTTTCTCAGTCTTTTGCTCTTTGAAGGTTTTTGGCATTTTGTAGCTTTTTCACCTTTTGGAGTTTCCAAGCAAGGCATTCTTGTTTGGAATCCAAGTTCTCTCTGGGGTTGGCTGGGAGCGCCTAGACCCTGCAGCAGATCATGAATGTCTTTTCAGTCAGGGTTGCACTCAGTCCAGAGATTGGGGAATGCAGTAAAAAGCTGCAGGCTCCTGGACCACACCAGATTCTATGAGGTGTTTGCAGGAGTGCGCACGCCCCACCCACAAAATTGTGCAAGGAGTGGAAATTTGCAGATTCAGGAACCACAGACTGGACCCCCCCTAGTCTCTCTTTGAGGCAAGTGGTGTCCCTCCTGGGAGCGTGGGCCTAGGCAAGTGCCCACGACACCCCCTTCCACTAGTTGCTCCTCAAAACCTTTTGCTCTTTTTAAGTATTTTTAACCAGACTCTAAGTTAATGCTGGTCCCCAACCACCAGGCACTTTCCTTTGGGGTAGTACTGTCCTGTCACCACTTCTGGCGGCTCCCTCTCCCTTTTGTTTATCCTCAGATATAGGTTCCAGTGTTCCCACTTTGCTTTACCTCTCCACTGCTGTCTTCTGCTCCTGTAGAGATCCAGAATGGAAAAATCTTGTTCCTCAGGCAGATTTCATGGGTGTTCAGCGTGTTTTGGAAGATATCCAGTTCACTTTAGGCGACAGGTTGCAACAGGATCTCCTACTTCTCTGCCATCTTGCCCCTCTCCCCTATCACTCTTCTATATAATGTTCCAGGGCTTCTGAGAAAGGATGACTGGACAAAGGTACTCCTCAAAATTTCTATAAGCTGTTGTTGATATATTCCACCTTTTCTAATACTTATACAAAGTAATTTCAAGACTAGAAAAACATTTTTTAAATTTACATCTTCCTCAAAAACAAGTAGATCTTTTGAAAGGATCATCTGGTTCTCATCCTTTTATTAATGTGATGTATCACACTGATTGATTTGTGAATATCGAACCACCTTTGCAAAACGGGAATAAATCCCACTTGATTGTGGTGAAAGATTTTTCAATGTATTGTTGGATTAGGTTTGCTAGTATTTTATTGAGAATTTTTACATCCATGACCATCAGGACTATTGGTGTTTTTTAGTGAGGTTTATATGGTTTTGGTATGAGGGTTATGCTGGCCTCATTGAAGGAGTTTGGAAGTCTTGTATTTTTTGGAATTGTTTGAAAAGAATAGGTATTAAGTCGTTATTAAAAGTTTGGTAGAATTCACCTGTGAAGCCATCTGGCCCTGGACTTTTGTTTGTTGGGAGTTCTGTGATTACTGATTCAATTTCTTTGCTGCTAATTAACCTGTTCAAGTCTTTCATTTCTTCCTGCTTTAGTTTCAGTAGTTTGTATGTTTCTAGAAATTTATCTATTTCTTTTAGGGTGTCCAATTTATTGGCATATAGTTTTTCATAATATTATCCTATAATTATTTGTATTTCTGTGGTGTTGGTTGTTATTTTTACTCTCTCATTTGTGACTTTATTTGGGTTCTTTTCTTTCATTTTGATAAGTTTGGCTAGAGGTTTATTCATTCGTTCATTCATTCATTCATTCATTCATTTTTCAAGGAACCAGCTCCTGGTTTCATTGATATGTTCTATTGTGGTTTTAGTTTCTTTCTTTATTTTTCTTTAAGATTTTATTTATTTATTTGGCAGAGAGAGAGAGAGAGACAGAGATCACAAGTAGGCAGAGAGGCAGGCAGAGAGAGAGGGGGAAGCAGGCTCCTCGCTGAGCAGAGAGCCTGATGTGGGGCTCGATCCCAGGACCCTGAGATCATGACCTGAGCTGAAGGCAGAGGCTTTAACCCACTAAGTGACCCAGGTGCCCCATGGTTTTAGTTTCTTTGTCATTATTTCTGCTCTAGTCTTTATTATTTTCATCCTTTTTCTGACTTTAGGCTTCATTTTTTGTTCAACTAGCTCCTTTAGGTGCAAAAATTTCTTGAGATGTTTTTTCAGTGTTACAAGATTCATTGTTCATGTACCACACCCAGTTCTCATTTTCCCAGCCAATGGCTTTGGGGAAATCTTGTGCTCTCCCTGTGAATTCCTCTCTCTTTCTCTCTTGCTTTTCTCTGTGACGATGTCTCCCTCCCCTCTGCAGCAACCATTTGGTTGCTTTTCCCTTAAACCACCTCTCTACATTTCCTGTGTTCTTTGATAGAGATTCTTCTCTCCTTTTAGATACGAAGATGATTAGTTGTTCTATCAGTCTTCAGGTTGATTTCTGGGGTATTTAGAATGATTTGATAGTTATCTAGTTGTGTTCATATGAAAGATTGACCTAGGGTCCTCCTCTTCCTCTGTCATTTCCTCTGTCTTCCCTATTCATCTACTTAGATTATTGTATGATTTTCTTTTATTAATGTAATGTATTACTTTAGTTCACTTGTGTATGTTGAACCATTACTGTATCCTAGAGATAAATTCAACTTGATCATGGTGAATGATCCTCTTACTCTGCAGCTGAATTCAGTTTACTAAAATTTTGCTGATAATTTTGCATCTATATTCATCAAGGATACTGGATAGTTTTCTTTTCTTGTGATATTTTTGCCTACTTTTCTTTTTTTTTTTTTTCTTTGCCTACTTTTCTAATCAGGGTAACGTTGGTCTCTTAAAATGAATCTAGGATTGATTCTTCCTCTTCAATTTTTGTGAAGAATTTGAAAATAATGCATATTGATTCTTCTTCAAATATTTGGTAGAATTCAGGCGAGAAGTTATCTGGTCCTTGGATTTTCTTCATTGGGAGACTTTCATTACCAATTTAGTCTCATTACTTATAACTGATCTGTTCAGATTTTCTATTTATTCCTGGTACAGTCTTGATAGGTTGCATGTTTCTAAGATTTTTCTACTTTTTCCAGGTTGTCTGGTTTGTTGGCATATGTTGTTCATAGTAATTTCTTAACAATCTTTTTAAACTCCGTGGTCTCAGATATAGTGTCTTTTAAATCATTTATAATTTTGTTGATTTGGGTCCTTTTTTTCATTCCTAGTTTAGTGAAAAATTTGCCAATTTCATTTTTACAAAGAACCATCTCTTAGTTTTATTTTATTTTATTTTTTCAATATTCCAAGATTTACTGTTCATGCACCACACCCAGTGACCCAAGCAATACATGCCCTCCTCAATACCCACCATCAGGCTCACTCAACTCCTCACTCTTCATTCCCTCCAAAACCCTCAGTTTCTTTCTCAGAGTGGACAGTGTCTCATGTTTCATCTCCTTCTCCCTTCCTCTTCACTGCCTCTGTATCCTGTATTGCTAGTTTTTTTGTCTTTTTAGTTTTTTGCTTATTGTTTTATGTGTTTAAGTGTCCCAATATTGGATAAATGTATACAATAGTTATATGTTCTCATTTTTTACATTAAATTAGCCAATATACAGTACATTATTAGTTTTCGGTGTAGTGTTCAATGCTTAATTAGTTGCATATAGCACCCAGTGCTCATCACAAAATGTGCCCTTCTTAATGTCCATCATCCAGTTAATCCATCTCCCATCCTTTTCCCCAAGTTTCAGTTTGTTTCCCAGAGTCAAGGATCTCTCATGGCTGGACTGCATCTCTGATTTCTCCTCATTTAGTTTTCCTCCCTTCCACTACGTTTTTTTTTGTTTTTGTTTTTGTTTTATATTTCTTAAATCCTACATATGAGTGAAATCCTGTGATAATTGAATTTCTCTGCTTGAATTATTTCACTTAGCATAATCCCTGCCACTTCTATCCATGTCGATACAAATCAAAGGTATTCATCCTTTCTGATGGCTGAGTAATAACCCGTTGTATATATGAATCACATTATGTTTATCCATTTATCTGTTTTTTCCCCAAAAATGTTTATTTTATTTTTTCAATGTTACAAGATTTATTGTTCAAGCACCACTCCCAGTGCTCCATGCAATACGTGCCCTCCTCAATACCCACCACCAGGCTTGCAAAACCCGCCAACCGAACCCCTCCTAAACCATCAGTTTGTAGCTCAGAGCCCACAGTATCTCATGGATAATCTCCCCCTCTGGTTTCCCCCTGTTCACCACTCCCGTCCTTCACACAATGCCCTCCATGTTTTTCTTTATGCTCAGCATGTAAGTGAGACCATAAGGTAATTGGCGCTCTCTGCTTGATTTATTTCACTCCGCATAATCTCTTCCAGTCCCATCCATGTCGATACAAAAGTTGGATATTGGTCCTTTCTAATGGAGGCATAACATTCCATTCTGTATATGTACCATATCTTTTTTATCCATTCATCTGTTGAAGGGCATCTTGGTTCTTTCCACAGTTTGGCAATTGTAGCCATTGCTGCTATGAACATTGGGGTCCATGTGGCACTTCTTTGTACTACATCTGCTTCTTTGGGGTAAATACCCAGTAGTGAGATGGCAGGGTCATAGGGTAGCTCTATTTTCAACTTCTTGAGGAATCTCCACACTGTTTTCCAAAGTGGCTATACCAGCTTGCAATCCCACCAACAGTGTAAGAGGGTGCCCCTTTCTCCACACCTTCTCCAACATTTGTTGTTTAATATCCTGTTGATTTTGGCCATTCTCACTGGTGTAAGGTGGTATCTCAGTGTGGTTTTTATTTGAAGCTCCCTGACGGCTAAAGATGATGAACATTTTTTCATGTGTCAGTTAGCCATTTGTATATCTCCTTTGGAGAAGTGGCTGTTCATGTCTTCTGCCCATTTTTTAATGTGATTATTGTTTTTTTTTATTAAAGATTTTATTTATTTGACAGAGATAAACACAGAGAGAGAGGGAACACAAACAGAGGGAATAATAGCAGGAGAAGCAGGATCCCTGCCGTGCAGAGAGCCCGATGCGGGGCTCAATCCCAGGACCCTGGGATCATGACCTGAGCCGAAGGCAGACGCTTAACGACTGAGCCACCCAGGCACCCTGTGATTATTGGTTTTGTGGGTGTTGAGTTTGAGGAGTTCTTTATAGATCTTAGATATTAGACCTTTGTCTGTAGTGTCATTTGCAAATATCTTCTCCCATTCTGTGGGTTGCTTGTTTGTTTTGTTGATTGTTTCCTTCGATGTGCAGAAGCTTTTTATCTTGATGAAGTCCCAAAAGTTCAATATCGCTTTTGCTCCCTTTGCCTTTGGAGACATGTCCTGAAAGAAGTTGCTGTGGGTGATGTTGAACAGGTTACTGCCTATGTTCTCCTCTAGGATTTTGATAGATTCCTGCCTCACGTTGAGGTCTTTTATCCATTTCGAGTTTATCTTTGTGTATTGTATAAGAGAATGGTCAAGTTTCATTCTTCTACATAGAGCTGTCCAATTTTCCCAGTACCATTGATTGAAGAGACTGTCTTTTTTCCACTGGATATTTTTTACTGTTTTGTCAAAGATTATTTGACCATCGAGTTGCGGGTCCATATTTGGGCTCTCTATTCTGTTCCACTGGTCTATGTATCTGTTTTTGTGCCAGTACCATGCTGTCTTGGTGATCACCGCTTTGTAGTAGATCTTGAAATTGGGCAATGGGATGCCTCCAGCTTGGTTTCTCTTTTTCAGCATTTGCTTAACAATTCGGGGTCTTTTCTGGTTCCATACAAATTTTAGCATGGTTTGTTTGAGTCCTTTGAAAAAACCCAAGTGGAATTTTGATCGGGATGGCAGTGAAGGTATAGATTGCTCTCGGCAATATAGACATTTTCACAATGTTTATTCCTCCGATACAGGAACATGGAATGCTTTTCCATCTTTTTGTGTCTTCTTCAATTTCTTTCATGAGCGTTCTGTAGTTCTTCGAGTACAGATCCTTTACCTCTTTGGTTAGGTTTATTCCCAGGTATCTTATGGTTTTTGGTGCTATTGTAAATGGAATAGATTCCCTAATTTCTCTTTCCACAGATTCACTGTTAGTGTATAGGGAAACAACTGATTTCTGTGCATTGATTTGGTATCCTGCCATATTACTGAATTGCTGAATGAGTTCTCGTAGTTTGGGGGTGGAGTCTTTTGGGTTTTCCATATAGAGTAACATGCAGTCTGTGAAGAGAAAGAGTTTGATTTCTTCATTTCCAATTTGGATAACTTTTATTTCTTTTTGTTGTCTGATTGCTGTCGCTAGGACTTCTAGCACTATGTTGAACAAGAGTGGTGAGAGTGGGCATCCTTGTCGTGTTCCTGATCTCACCGGGAAGGCTGTCAGCTTTTCCCCACTGAGAATGATATTTGCTGTGGGCTTTTCATAGATAGATTTGACGATGTTGAGGAATGTTCCTTCTATCCCTATACTTTGTAGAGTTTTAATCAGGAACGGATCCTGAATTTTGTCAAACGCTTTTTCTGCATCCATTGATAGGACCATGTGGTTCTTCTCTCTTCTCATATTGATCTGTTCTATCACATGGATTGATTTGCGAATGTTGAACCACCCTTGCATCCCAGGGTTAAAACCCACTTGGTCATGATGAATAACGTTTTTGATGTGCTGTTGGATCCTATTAGCTAGGATCTTGTTGAGAATCTTGGCATCCATATTCATCAGGGATATTGGTCTGAAATTCTCCTTTTTGGTAGGGTCATTGCCTGGTTTGGGGATCAGGGTAATGCTGGCTTCATAGAACGAGTCTGGAAGTTTTCCTTCTGTTTCTATTCTTTGAAACAGTTTTAGGAGAATAAGTATTATTTCTTCCTTCTATGTTTGGTAGAATTCCCCAGGGAATCCATCTGGTCCTGGACTCTTGTTTTTTTGGAAGGTTTTTGATCACCGCTTCAATCTCATTACTAGATATTTGTCTATTCAGGTTGTCAATTTCTTCCTGTTTCAGTCTTGGAAGATTATGGTTTTCCAGGAATCCATCCATTTCTTCTAGGTTGTTTAAATTATTAGCATATTTTTGTTGAGAATAACTTCTGATGATTGTTTCTATTTCCTTTGGATTAGACGTGATCTCTCCCCTTTCATTCATAATTTTGTTAATTTGGGTCCTATCTCTTTTCTTTTGGATGAGTTTGGCCAGTGGCTTATCAATCTTATTGATTCTTTCAAAGAACCAACTTCTGGATTCGTTGATGCGTTCTATTGTTTCCCTAGTTTCTACCTTGTTGATCTCTGCTCTGCTCTTGAATATTTCCCTTTTTGTGCGTGGGGTTGGCTTCCTTAGTTGTTGATTTACCAGTTCTTTGAGGTGTATGGAGAGCTGGTGTATTCGAGATTTTTCAATTTTTTTGAGGGAGGCTTCGATGGCTATGTATTTCCCCCTTAAGACCACCTTTGCCTTTTCCCATAGGTTTTGCATCAATGTGTCTTCATTCTCATTGTTCTCCATGAATTGTTTAAGCTCATTTTTGATTTCCTGGTTGGTCTCAGCATTGTTGAGCAGGTTGGACTTTAGTCTCCAAGTGTTTGAATTCCTTCCAACCTTCTTCTTGTGGTTGAGTTCCACTTTCAGAGCATTGTCATCCAAGAAAATACAGGGAATCATCTCAATCTGTTGGTATTGGTTGAGTCCTGATTTGTGGCCCAGCATGTGGTCTATTCTGGAGAAAGTGCCATTTGCGCTTGAGAAAAATGAGTGTTCTGTTTTTTAGGGTGGAATGTTCTGTATATATCTATGAGGTTCATTTGGTCCAATGTGTCATTCAAAGTTCTTGTCTCTTTATTGATTTTCTGTTTAGATGATCTGTCTGTTACTGAGAGTGGTGTATTAAGATCTCCTGCTATGATTGTATTTCTATCAATGTGACTATTTTGATAAACAGGTGGTTTATGTAGTTGACTGCTCCTATGTTGGGGCCGTAAATAGTTACAATTGTTAGATCTTCTTGGAGGATAGACCCTTTCTGAATGATGTAGTGTCCTTCTGTATCTCTGATTGCAGACTTTAGCTGAAAATCTAATTTATCTGTTAGGAGAATTGCTACCCCAGCTTTCTTTTGAGGCCCACTGGCATAAAAGATGGTTCTCCATCATTTCACTTTCAGTCCGGATGTATCTTTTGGTTCCAAATGTGTCTCTTGTAGACAGCATAGGGACGGTCCTGTCGTTTTATCCATTATGCAAACCTGTGCCATTATATGGGAGCATTTAGGCAGTTCACGTTAAGAGTGATTATTGAAAAATAAGTGTTTAGTGACATCATGATTCCTGTGTAGTTCTTGTTTTTATTGATTTTAAATTTCTGTTCTAAGTCACACATGGGTTCTCTCTACGTTTATAGAACCCCCTTTAATATTTCCTGAAGGGCCGGTTTCTTGGTCACATACTCTTTTAATCCTTGCCGATCTTGGAAGCTCTTTAACTCTCCATCCATTTTGAATGTCAGTCTTGCTGGTAATGTATTCTTGGCTCCATGTTCTTCTCATTTAGTGCCCTGAATATGTCTTGTCAGCCCTTTCTGGCTGGCCAGGTTTTTGTGGACAGGTCTGACGTTATTCTAATGGTTCTTCCTCCATATGTAAGATATCTCTTCCCCCTAGGTGCCCTCAGGATCTCTTGTCCAAAATTATAGTTTGCAAATTTTACTATTATGTGTCTTGCTTATTTCTAGACTCGTTGATTTTGGCAGGTGTCCTTTCTGCCTCTCGGACACGAACCCTTGTTGCATTCCCCAGATTGGGGAAGTTTTCATTCAGAATTTGATCAGCTATATCTTCTAGTCTTCTTTCCTTCTCTACCCCCTCTGGGATTCCAATAATCCTGACGTTGGAACGTTTCATGGTGTCATTTATTTCCCTAATTCTCTTCTCATGATTCCTGAGCAGTTTACTCCAGCTCTCCTCCTGCCCTTTCTTCTCTACCATTTTATCCTGTAGATCACTAATTCTATCCTCCATCTCCATAACCCGAGTTGTTAAACTATTTAGATTGGATTGGATCTCACTGATAGCACTTCTTAGGTCGGCTATACTGGTTCTCATTTCTGCCCTTAGAGATTCTATGTTGTCGTTAATGTTTTTCTCCATCCTAGCCATTGCCTGGATAATTGTCACCCTGAATTCCCTTTCTGACATACTGTTAACGTCCATGTCTAATAGTTCTGAGGGAGAAGGCACAGTCTCTGGGTTCTTCCTCTGTTGGGTGTTCCTCCTCCTAGTCATTTTGATGAGAAATGGATGAAAGGATGTTTAGTTGGATATTTTGCACATGATCCAGGCAGGGTGCACTCTGGAAGGTTTAGGAGCAATTGGGATTTACCCCCAAAAAGAAAGCCTAAGATCAAGAACGATAGAGAGGAACCAAAAAAAGAGGGGATCCCAGCCAGAATGGGCCACAACAATATGATTTATGATGTAGACTGACATGAGCAAACATATAGACCGACAAAAGTAGATGACAAGAAATAAAAGAACCTAGTCTGAATGAACCCCAGGAATGTGATTATATATAATACCAGAACAAAAGGAAATAGGTAGAAACACTGACAGAAGGATAGGATGGAGGGTGGTTATAACCGCTCGTGTGCGAGGAATGTTATATCAGGTCTTCCTGGGTTTATCGTTGTACTAAGGCTCTAGTTGTAATGTTAATTAGTTAAAAAGAAAAAATAAGAACAGAAAACAAAATCAAACCAAGACATGTGAAAACAAGTGAATTAAATATATAGAGAATAGAAATGAGTGAAAGAAAAAAAAAAAACTTGTATCTATGAAATATACAGGTTTGAGGGTTTTATCCGGCACATAATATATTGATTTCCCCTGTTGTTGGGGATTTAAAGTCTTATGGGGACCCTGTGGTTATAGTCCTTTTATTTTTTTGACTTGTCTTCTGGGGTGGGGCCTGGTGCATTGTTTTCCAGTCAATTTTGTTTGTGTTGAGTCATCCTGTCCCCCAGTCAAGGGGCAGAGCTCTGTGGAACCCGATTTCTCAGTCTTTAGCTCTCTGAAGGCTTTTGGCCTTTTGTAGCTTTTTCTCCTTTTCATAGAGTCTAAGGGAGGAATCTGCCTGTCCTTACCCAGACCTCCCAGTCACACAGAAGCCACATTCTGCTCCCCTCTGGGTGGTCCAGAACAGACCCTCCCCTGTGCAAATCTCCCAGTGCAGCCTGTCCCTGGTGGCGCGCACTCAGCAGTTTGACGACTCTGCAGCCTCTGGCGGGGTATGCCTAGATTCTTGCCAAGATTAGTGCCCAGGTCTCACAGTTCTTGCCTTCAGGGGTGCACCATCTAGAGAGCGCTGTATCTGGAGAAAAACTGCTGGCTCTGGGACCTCAGAAGACTCTCTAAGGTGCTTTCAGGAGCCCACGCACCTGGCCCACAAAATGGTGCCAGGAATCCGCTCCCCACTGGTCTCACTTTGTGGAGGGTGGTGTCCTTCCTGGGAGTGTGGTCCGAGGCCCGAACCCACGCCCACCTCCTTCCACTCACTGCTCCTTAGAACCTTATGCTCTTTTTAAGTGTTTTTAACCAGGCTCTAAGTTATTGCCACTCAGCAACCACCCAGCGCTTTCCTTTGGGGTATTACTGTCCTTGTGCCAATTCTGGTGGCTCCCTCCCCCTTTTGTTTATCCTCTGATACCATTTTGCTTTACCACTCTGCTGCTGTCTTCTGCTCCCATAGAGATCCAGAAGTGAAAAATCTTGCTCCTCTGCTTGATTTCATGGGTGTTCAGCGTGGTCTGGAAGATATCCAGCTCACTTTTGGAGACAGGTTGCTACAGAGTCTCCTACCTCTCTACCATCTTGCCTCCCTCTGCCTATCCATTTGTCTGTTAAAGGAATTATCATCTCCTTCTACAGTTTGACAGTGGTGGACATTGCTGCTGTGAACATTAGGGTGGATGTGGGCCATCTCTATTTTTTTTTCGCAAATATGTTTATTTTATTTTTCCAGTGTTACAAGATTTATTGTTCATGCACTACACCCAGTGCTCCATGAAATATGTGCCCTCCTCAATACCCACTACCAGGCTCACCCAGCTCCACAACCCGACCTCCTAAACCTTCAGTTTGTTTCTCAGAGTCCACAGTCTCTCATGGCTCATTTCCCAATCTGATATCCCCCCATTCAATTTTCCATTCCTTCTCACAATGCCCTCCAGGCTTTCCTTTATGCTCAGCACGTAAGTGAGACCATAAGGTAATTGGTTCTCTCTGCTTGACTTATTTCACTCCACATAATCTCCTCCAGTCCCATCCATGTTGATACAAAAGTTGGATATTCGTCCCTTCTAATGGAGGCATAATAATCCATTGTATATATTGACCATAACTTCTTTATCCATTCATCTATTGAAGGGCATCTTGGTTCTTTCCACAGTTTGGCAATTGTGGCCATTGCTGCTATGAACAGTAGGGTACATGTGGCCCTTCATTTAATGCATCTGCTTCTTTGGGGGTAAATACCCAGTAGTGCAATGGCAGTGTCATAGGGTAGCTCTATTTTCAATTTCTTGAGGAATCTCCACACTGTTCTACAAAGTGGCTGTACCAGCTTGCAATCCCACCAACAGTGTAAGAGGGTGCCCCTTTCTCCACACCCTCTCCAACATTTGTTCTTTACTGTCCTGTTGATTTTGGCCATTCTAATGCGTGTAAGGTGATATCGCAGTGTGGTTTTGCTTTGAAAATCCCTGATTTTTCATATGTCTGTTAGCCATTTGTATGTCTTCTTTGTAGACGTGTCTGTTTAAGTCTTCTGCCCATTTTTTGATGTGATTATCGGTTTTGTGATTGTTGAGATTGAGGCGTTCTTTATAGAACTTAGATATCAGACTTTTGACTGTAGTGTCATTAGAAAATATCTTTTCCCATCTGTGGGTTGCCTCTTTTATTTGTGGCCTGGTTCCTTCGCTGTGCACGTTTTTATCTTGATGAAGTCCCAAATGTTCAATTTCGCTTTTGTTTCCTTTGTCTATGGAGACATGTCCTGAAAGAAGTTGCTGTGGCTGATGTCAAAGAGGTTACTGCCTATGTTCTCCTCTAAGATTTTGATAGATTCCTGCCTCTCATTGAGGTCTTTAATCAATTTTGAGTTTATCTTCGTGTATGGTGTAAGAGTATGGTTATGTTTCATTCTTCTACATAGAGCTGTCCAATTTTCCCAGCACCATTTATTGAAGAGACTGTCTTTTTTCTACTGGATATATTTTCCTGCTTTGTCAAAGATTATTTGACCATAGAGTTGCGGGTCCATATCTCGGCTCTCTATTCTGTTCCACTGGTGTATGTGTCTGTTTTTGTGCCAGTAGCATGCTGTCTTGGTGATTATCGCTTTGTAGTAAAGCTTGAAATCAGGTGATGTGACGCCCCCAGCTTGGTTTTTCTTTTTCAGCATTTGCATAGCAATTCAGTGTCTTTTTTGGTTCCATACAAATTTTAGGATTGTTTGTTCCAAGCATTTGAAAATACCCAGTAAGATTTTGATCGGGATGGCATTGCAAGTACAGATTGCTCTGGGTAGTATAGACATTTAACAATGTTTATTCTTCCAATCCAGGAACATGGAATACTTTTCCAACTTTTTGTGTCTTCTTCAATTTCTTTCATGAAACTTCTGTAGTTCTTCAAGTAAAGATCCTTCACCTCTTTGGTTAGGTTTATTCTCAGGTATCTTATGTTTTTTGTTGCTATCATAAATGGAATAGATTCCCTAATTTCTCTTTCCACAGTTTCATTGATAGTGTATAGGAAAGCCACTGATATCTGTGCATTGATTTTGTATCCTGACACATTACTGAATTGCTGTATGACTTCTAGTTGTTTGGGAGTGGAGTCTTTTGGGTTTTCCATATAAAGTAACATATGATCTGCAAAGAGAGAGACTTTGACTTCTTCATTGCCAGTTTGAATACCTTTATGTTTTTTGTTGTCTGATTGCTGTCGCTAGTACTTCTAGCACTATGTTGAACAAGAGTGACGAGAGTGGGCATCTTTGTCGTGTTCCTGATCTCAAATTGTGGAATGTTCTCTATATATCTATGAGGTCCATCTGGTCCAATGTGTCCCACAAAGCTCTTGTTTCTTTTTTGATTTTCTGTTTAGATGATTTGTCTGTTACTGAGAGTGGTGTGTTAAGATCTCCTACTATGATTGTATTCCTATCGATATGACTGTATTTTGATTAACGGTTGGTTTATGTAGTTCGCTGCTCCTATTATGGGGGCATAAATGTTTACAATTGTTAGATCTTCTTGGAGGATAGACCCTTTCAAAATGATGTAGTGTCCTTCTGTATCTCTGACTACAGTCTTTAACTGAAAATCTAATTTATCTGATAGAAGAATCACTACCCCAGCTTTCTTTTGAGGCCCATTGGCATGAAAAATTGTTCTCCATCCTTTCACTTTCAGTCTGGATGTATCTTTTCGTTCCAAATGTGTCTCTTGTAGACAGCATATGGATGGGTCCTGCCATTTTATCCATTCTGCAACCCTGTGACCTTTTATGGGAGAGTTTAGGCCCTTCACGTTGGGCGTGATTTTTGAAAGATAAGTGTTTATTGACATCATGTTGCCTGTGTAGTCCTCCTTTCTATTGATTGTAAATTTCTGTTCTAAGTCACTTATGGCTCTTTCTACTTTTATAGAACCCACTTTAATATTTCCTAAAGTGCCAGTTTCATGGTCACATATTCTTTTAATCCTCGCCAATCTTGGAAGCTCTTTATCTCTCCATCCATTTTGAATGTCAGCCTTGCTGGGTAAAGTGTTCTTGGCTGCATGTTCTTGTCATTTAGTGCCCTGAATATGTCATGCCAGCCCTCTCTGGCTTTCCAGGTGTCTCTGGACACGTCTGACATTATGCTAATGGGTCTTCCTCCATATGTAAGAGACCTCTTCGGCCTAGCCGTCCTCAGGACCTCTTGTTTAAAATTATAATTTGAAAATTTTACTATTATGTGTCTTGCTGAATTTCTAGACTCATTGATCTTGGCAGGTGTCCTTTCTGCCTCTAGGACAGGAGCCCTTGTTCCATTCCTCAGATTGGGGAAATTTTCATTCAGAATTTGGTCAGCTATATATTCTGGCCTTCAGTCTTTTTCTAACCCCTCTGGGATTCCAGTAATTCTGACGTTGGAACATTTCATGGTGTCGTTTATTTTCCTAAGTCTCTTCTCATGATTCCTGAGCAGTTTGCTCCAGCTCTCCTCCTGCCCTTTCTTCTCTACCATTTTATCCTCTAGATCACTAATTCTATCCTCCATCTCCATAACCCGAGTTGTTAAACTATTTAGATTGGATTGGATCTCACTGATAGCGCTTCTTACATTGGCTATATTGGTTCTCTTTCCTGCCTAAGAGATTCCATATTGTCATTAAGGTTTTTCACCATCCTAGCCATTGCCTGGATAATTGTCAGCTTGAATTCCCTTTCTGACATACTGTTAATGTCAGTGTCTAATCGTTCTGAAGGAGAGAGTGTAGTCACTGGGTTTTTCCTCTGGTGGATGTTCCTCCTTCTAGTCATTTTGATGAGAAGTGAATGAGAGGATATATAGTTGTTTATCTCACCCACAATCCAGGCAGAGTGCACTCTGGAAGGTTTAGGAGCAATTGGTATTCACCACCACAAATAAAGAATAAGGATAAAAAAGATAGAGTGAAACAGAAAAAGAGGAGATCCCAACTAGAATGGGCCCCAACAATATAATTTATGAAGTATGTAGACCAATTCGAACAAAAAATATAGACCTACAAATGTAGATTACAAGAAATAAAAGAACCTAGTCAGAATGAACCCCAGGAATGAGATTTTATATAATACCAGAACAAAAGCAAATAGGTAGAAACACTGGCAGAAGGATAACATGGGAGAGTGGTTATAACTCCTCATCTGCGAGGAAGGTTATTTCAGGTCTTCCTGGGTTTATCTTTTATTAAGAGTCTAGTTGTAATGTTAGGTAGTTTAAAAATAATAAAAACAAAAAACAAAATCAAACCAAGAAATGTGAAAACAAGTGAATTAAAAAAATAGAGAATAGAAAAGAAAAAAAAAGCCTTGTATCTATTAAATATACAGGTTTGTGGGTATTATCAGGCAATTAATATATTGATTTCCCCTGATTTTGGGAATTTAAAGTCTTATGGTTACCCTGTGGTTATAGTCCTTTTTTTTTTTTTTTAACTTATCTTCTGGGGGAGGGGTCTGTCGAGTTGTTTTCCATTCATTGTTGCTTGGGTTGAGTCACCCTGCCCCCCAATCAAGGGGCAGAGCTTTGTGGAACCGATTTCTCAGTCTTTAGCTCTCTGAAGGCTTTTGGCTTTTTGTAGCTTTTTCTCCGTTTCAGAGAGTCTAAGGAAGGAATCTGGCTATCTGTACCCAGACCTCCAAGTCACAGAGAAGCCTCAATCTGTTTCCCTCTGGGTTGTCCAGAAGGGACACTCCCTTCTGCAAATCTCCCAGCTCAGCCTGTCCCAGAACACGCACACTCAGCAGTTCAGTGACTCCGCGTGCTCCCCTGCTCTTGGGGCACCAGGCTCTGGTGGGGTGTGGCCAGATTCTTGCCAAGATTAGTGCATTGGCTGCACAGTTCTTGCTTTCTGGGTGCACCTTCTAGAGAGCGCTGTACACGGAGAAAAGCTGTGGCTCTGGGCCTACAGCAGACTCTCTAAGGTGCTTTCAGGAGTGCCCACACCCTGCCCACAAAATGGTGCAGGGAGCAGAAAGCTGCAGTTTCAGAGTAACAGACTGGACCCGCCTTTTGTCTCTCTTAGAGATGAGTGGTGTCTTTCCTGGGAGCACGGACCCAGGCCTGTGCCCACGACCACCCCCTTCCATTAGCTGCTCCTCAGAACCTTATGATCTTTTTAAGTGTTTGTTTGTTTGTTTGTTTGTTTTGTACTACATATATAGATATTTGTTTTTTTTTAAATTTTAACAATTAGTAATTTCCCCCAAATATGTTTATTTTAGTTTTTCAGTGTTACACCAGCTAGAATGGCCAAAATCAACAGGACAGTAAACAACAAATTTTGGAGAGCGTGTGGAGAAATGGGCACCCTCTTCCACTGTTTGTGGGATTGTAAGCTGGTGCATCCACTTTGGAAAACAGTGTGGAGATTCCTCAAGAAATTAAAAATAGAGCTACCTTATGACTCAGCCATCGCACTACTGGGTGTTTACCACAAAGAAGCAGATGCATTACAAAGAAGGGCCACATGGACCCCAATGTTCATAGCAGCAATGGCCACAATTGCCAAACTGTGGAAAGAACCAAGATGCCCTTCAACAGATGAATGGATAAAGAAGATATGGTACATATATACAATGGAATATTATGCCTCCATTAGAAAGGATGAATATCCAACTTTTGTATCAACATGGATGGGACTGGAAGAGATTTTTAAGTGTTTTTAACCAGGTTCTAAGTTATTGCTGCTCCCCAACCACCTGGCGCTTTCCTTTTGGTTATTACTGTCCTTGCACCGCTTCTGGTGGCTCCCTCTCCCTTTTGTTTATCCTCCCATACCGTTTGGAGTGTTCCAGATTTGCTTTACCTCTCTGTTGCTGTCTTCTGCTCCGAAGAGTTCCAGAAGTGAAAAATCTTGCTCCTCAGGCTGATTTCATGGGTGTTCAGCATGGTCTGGCAGATATCCAGCTCACTTTTGGGGACAGGTTGCAACAGGATCTCCTACCTCTCCACCATCTTGCCTCCTTCCCAGCCCTTCTTTTTACTACAACTGTATCTTTTGGCTAAATACCTATTAGTGCAATTGCTGGATTGTAAGGTAGTTCTGTTTTTTATTTCCTGAAGAACATTCATACTGTTTTCCAGAGTGGCTGTACCAGCTTTAATTCTCACCACCAGTGTAAGAATGTTCCCCATTCTCCACATCCTCAACACCCACACAAAACATCCACACAAAACATTTGGTGTTTTCTCTTTTGTTAGTTTTTGCCATTCTAATTGGTGTAAGGTGGTATCTCATTGTGGGTTTGATTTGTATTTCCCAATGACAAGTGATATGGAGCCTTTTTTCATGTGTCTGTTAGCCATTTGTATGTATTCTTTGGACAAGTGTCTATTCGTATCTTCTGACCATTTCATGACTGCACTTTTTGTTTGTTGGGTATTGAGTTTGAGAAGCTCTTTATAGATCTTGGATACCAGCCTTTTATCTGTTATTTCATTTGCAAATATCTTCTCTCATTCTGTAGGTTGTCTTTTAGTTATGTTGATTGTTTCCTTTGCCATGAGGAAGATTTTATATTGATGAAGTCTTAATAGTTCATTTTTGCTTTTGTTTCCTTTGACTTTAGAGATATGTCTTGCAAGAAGTTGCTGTAGCTAAGGTCAAAGTGGTTACTGCCTGAAATAGCGGTGTGAGTGGGCATCCCTGTTTGTGTTCCTGACCTTTGTGGAAAAACTCTCAGTTTTTCCCCATTGACAATGGTATTTGCTGCAGGCTTTCTGTAGATGACTTCTACGATATTGCGTTATGTTTCCTCTATCCCTACACTTTGACGTGTTTTAATCAAGAAAAGATGCTGAATTTTTGTCAAATGCTTTTTATGCATCAGTTGAAAGGATCATATGGTTCTTGTCTTTCCTGTTATTAATGTGATCTCACATCGATTGATTTGTGAATGCTGAATCACTCTTGCATTCCAGGAATAAGTTCCACCTCCTCATGATGAATAATCCTTGTAATGTACTGTTGGATCTTATTGGCTAGTATCTTGGTGAGTGTTTTGGCATCCATGTTATTTAGGTATATTTGTCTGTAATTCTCCTTTCCAATGGGATCTCTGTCTGGTTTTGGGATCAAGGTAATGCTGGCCTCATAGAATGAGTTTGGAAGGTTTCTTTTCATTCTTATCTTTTGAAACAGTTCCACTAGAATAGGTATTATTTCTTTTTTAAATGTTTGGTACAATTTCCTTAGGAAGCCTTCTGGCCATGAACTCTTGTTTTGGGGGAAGAGTTTGCTTCAATTTCCTCGCTGGTTATTGGGCTGTTCAGATTTTCTACCTCTTCCTCTTTTTTTAAATTTATTTGACACAGAGAGAGAGAGATCACAAGTAGGCAGAGAGGCAGGCAGAGAGAGGGGAGGAAGCAGGCTCCCTGCTGAGCAGAGAGCCCTATGCAGGGCTCAATTCCAGGACCCTGAGATCATGAGCTGAATACAGAGGCATTAACCCACTGAGCCACCCAGGCGCCCCTCTACCTCTTCCTCTTTCCATCTTCGTAGTTTATAATTTTCCAGACATGCATCAATTTCTCCCAGATTGCTTCATTTGTTGGCATATAATTTCTTATACTATTTTCTTAAAATTGTCTGTATTTCTTTTGCTGTTGGTTGTGATGACTTCTTTTTCATTCATGATTTTATTAATTTGGGTTCTTTCTCTTTTCTTTCAGATACGTTTGGCCAGATAAGTTTATCAACCTTATTAATTTGTTCAAAGAACCAGCTTCCAATTTTGTTGATGTGTTCTACTGATCTTCTGGTTTCTATTTCATTGATTTATGCTCCAATTTTTATTATTTCTCCTCTCCTGCTTGGTTTAGGCTTTATTTGCTATTCTTCCTCCCAATCCTTATGTATTTGGGAAACTCAACCATTCACAATGATAAACTCAAAATGAAATGAAAGACCTCAGTATGAGGCAGGAATCTCTCAAAATCTTAGAGGAGAACATAGCCAGTATCCTGTTCAACATAAGCCACAGCTACTTCTTTCAGGACATGTCTCCAAAGGCAAAGGGAACAAAAGTGAAAATGAACTTTTGGGACTTCATCAAGATAAAAAGCTGCACAGCAAAGGAAACAGTCAACGAAACAAAGAGGCAACACATGGAATGGGAGAAGATATTCGCAAATGACACTACAGACAAAGAACTGATATCCAAGATCTTTAAAGAACTCCTCAAACTCAACACCCAAATAACAGATAATCACGTCAAAAAATGGGCAAAAGACATGAACAGAGACTTCTCCAGAGAGTGAAAATTACACACACACACACACACACACACACACACATACACACACACACTCACACACACACGTATAATTGAGTAGAGTGAAAAAAGGACTAAAATGAAGGACATATCTCTAAAATGTAGATGGAAAAATAAAAGTTGAAAAGCTTTCAACTTTTTAAGACTGGTGGTTGGTATTAAGGAGGGTGCATATTACATGGATCACTGGGTGTGGTGCATAAGCTATGAATCTTGGAACACTGAAAAAATAAAATTAGATTAGAAAATAAAAACATACATACATACATAAGTTGGTAAAAATAAGAATCTAGTTGAAATATGAAAAAGGTAATAAAAAAAGAAATGGATAATTTCAAACTGAAAAATACAACTGAATTCTGAGAAAACATTTCAAGTTCAATATACTATTTTCCCCTGACATTGGAAGTTTTACTGTCTTGTGAGATCCATAAAGTTCTTCCAGCTTATCCTCTGGGGGAGAGGCCTGCTGTGCTGCTTCTCAGATGTCTTTGCCTTGGTGGAGTTCCCCCACCCATTGCCAGGGGGCTGGGCTCAGTGTAAGCTAATCCCACTTTGTGGCTTTTTTTCCTTGGAGGCTTTCTGTGACTTTTTAGAGGATCAGAGTAAAGATGGCTATGTCCGGATCTCCAGCACAGAGCCAAAGGTTCTCCATTCCCCTCTTCAATAAACCCTCTGGGACAAACAGTTTTCACTGATATGTGTGCCAGACTTTATAGTGTAATCCTCCCATGGGGAGTCCAAGGGACCTGCAAGCATCTCTGCCCTTTTTGTGCCTTAGGACTCTGAGTGGTTGCGGGCTTATGTCCATATCCTGCTCCGCAACTCTTGGACCACAGCTGGGTACCACTCTACTATCCTTTCTGGGGTTGCTGCCACCCTAAGTGCTGTTGCCCAGTCGTGGGCACAGCCATTTTGCACCACCAGGGGATGGTACAGCCAGCTTGTTCTAGTTCTTTTCAGGGTGCTGAGGCAGAGAGCAGTCCCCTGACTTGCCTGGCTTGCAGTTTATGGCAACCTGAGCTAAGAGTCCCCTCATGGGCTCACTGACCATAATCAGTTTCCTTGCTCCACTGCTTCAGCACTCTGCTGGTTCACATACGTCCTGTGGCTTCTAGGATTCTGAGACCACAGTGACCCCCCTAGAATTCTGCCCTTTTCATCCCCTGAGCCCCTTTCAGAAAGGGATGTCTCTCATTGGAGCAGATTTCTAAGGGTTCTTATTTTGCACTCTGGTGTTATACCACTTTTTGGTAACCAGCTTATAGAAGCCTCTCCCCCCCCCCAACTTTGTTTATCTTCTGATATCTCCCCACAGATTCACAACTCCGCACCTCTTACCTTGCAAAAAACAGTTGCTTTTCTACTTGTAAGTTCCATATATTTTCTTACATCTCAGGATGAATTCGTGGGTGGGTGTTCCGAATGGTTTGATAGATATCCAGCTAAATTCAAGGGACCAGATGAAATGAGGTCTTCTATTCTTCCACCATTTGCCTCCTCCTACAATTGTTATATATTCTTAATGGATAGGCCTCTTTATCATTGTATAATAATTATAATTGTCTCTTCTTACTAGTTTTAGTTTAAACTCTATTTTGTCTGCAGTAAGTATATTTACTTTTGTTGTTGTTGTTGTTGTTGTTGTTATTGAGACCATTTGTTTGAAATACCTTGGCATCTGGGCATTGGTTTAGTGTCTGCCTTCGGCTCAGGTGATGATCCCAGGGTCCTGGGATTGAGTCCTGCATTGGGCTCCTTATTCAGCAATGTGCCTGCTTCTCCCTCTGCTTGTGATTGTACTCTCTCTCTGACAAATAAATACCTAAAATCTTAAAAAAAAAAAAAAAAAAAGAAATATCTACTTTCACCCCTTCAACCTCAGGATATATGTGTTATTAAGGTTCAAGTGAGATTCCAGTAGGCAGTATATTGTTGGATCTTGTTTTTGAAATATAGTATTTTTGAATTCTATGTCTTCTGATTGGGAAATTTAACTTAAAATAATTATTGACAGATAAAAACTTACTTTCTCCATTTTTTAGGTTTCTCTGGCTGTTTTGTAGATCCATTTATCTTGCTTTTTATCCTACTGTTTTTGTGTTTGTGTGTTTTTATGTATTTGGCATCAGTATACTTTGACTTTATTGTATTATTTCATGTAATTACTACAGGTTTGTCCCTTGTAGTGACCATAAATCTTATATAAAATATCTTAAAATTATAACACCCTATTTTAAACTGACAACAATAGGAGTGCTTGAGAGGTTGTCAGTTAAGAATCTGCCTTCAGTTCATGTCATGACCCCAAGGTACTGAGATTGAGTCCTGCGCTGTGTTTCCTGCTCAATGGGGAGTCTGCTACTCCCTCTGCCCCTCACCCTGCTCCTGCTCTCTCTGTCCCTGTCATTGTCTTCTCTGTCATAAATAAATAAAAAAATTTAAAGATTTTTATTTATTTGACAGAAAAGAGAGATCTCAAGTAGGCAGAGAGGCAGGCAGAGAGAGGAGGGGGAAGCAGGCTCCCTGCTGAGCAGAGAGCCCAATGTGGGGCTCGATCCCAGGACCCTGAGATCATGACCTGAGCCAAAGGCAGAGGCTTTAACCCACTGAGCCACCCAGGTGCCCCATAATTGAATTTAAAGAAAAAAGAGAGAGAGAAAAGGACAAAAATATAGGTTTGATAGCATGTATGGATTTGAAATTTTAATTCTCCTCTACCTTGCAATTTAGTTTACTAATGCTATGGCTTGCTGATTCTTTTTTTTTTTAATTTAAATTTATTTATTCAGTGTTCCAAGATTCCTGTTCATGCACCATATCCAGAGCTCCATGCAATATGTGCCCTCCACAATACCCAAAACCAGGTGCACCCACTCCCTACCCCCTTTCCCTCCAAAACCCTCAGTTTGTTGCTCAGAGTCTACAGTCTCTCATGTTTCATCTGCCACTCCAATTACCCCAATTCATCCTTCCTTTCCTTCTCCCATTGTCCTCCATGTTTTTCCTTATGCTCCACATGTAAGTGAAAACATATGATAATTGACTCTCTCTGATTGACTTACTTCACTCAGCATAATCTCTTCCAGCCGTGGCCATGTTATACAAAAGTTCTGTATTCATTCTTTTTGATGGAGGCATAATATTCCATTGTATATGTAAACCATAACTTCTTTATCCATTCATTCGTTGAAGAGCATCTTGGCTCTTTCCAGTTTGGCGATTGTGGCCATTGCTGCTATGAACACTGGGACAAATATAGCCCTTCTTTTCACTACATTTGTATCTTTGGGGTAAACAACCAGTAGTGCAATTGCAGGATCACAGGGTAGCTCTATTTTTAATTTCTTAAGGAATCTCCACACTGTTTTCCAAAGTGAATGCATCAACTTGCATTCCCATCAGCACTAGAAGAGGGTTCCCCTTTCTCCACACACTCTCTAACATTTGTTATTTACTGTCTTGTTGATTTTGGTCATTCTAACTGGTGTAAGGCGGTATCTCAGTGTGATTTTGACTTGAATGTCCCTTATGGCTACTGATGATGAACAATTTTTCATGTATCTGTTAGCCATTTGTATGTCTTCTTTGGGGAAGTGTCTGTTCATGTCTTCTGCCCATTTTGACTTGGTTATCTGTTTTATTTTTTTTGCGTATTGAGTTTGAGAAGTCCTTTATAGATCTTGGATATCAGCCCTATGTTTAATTATTTGCAAATATCTTCTCCTACTCTGTGGGTTGCCTCTTTGTTCTGTTGACTGTTTCCTTTGCTGTGAAGAAGGTTTTTATCTTGATTAAGTGCCAAAAGTTCATTTTCACTTTTATTTCCTTTGCCTTTGGAGACATGTCCTGAAAGAAGTTTCTGCAGCCAATATGGAAGAGGTAACCACCTATGTTCTCTTCCAGGATTTTGATAGATTCCTGCATCATGTTGAGGTCTTTTATCCATTTTGATCCATTTTATCTTTGTGTATGGTGTAAGAGAATGGTCAAATTTCATTCTTCTACATATAGCTGTCCAATTTTCCCAGCACCATTTATGAAGAGACTGTCTCTTTTCCACTGGATATTTTTTCCTGCTTTGTCTAAGATTATTTGATCATAGAATTTCAGGTCCATATATGGGCTTTCTACTCTGTTCCCCTGATCCATGTGTCTGTTTTTGTGCCAGTACCATGCTGTCTTGGTGTTCACAATGTTGCAGTAAAGTTTGAAATCAGGCCATGTGATGCCCCAAGCTTTGTTTTTCTTTTTCAACTTTTCCTTAGTAATTCAGGGTCTTTTCTGGCCTCATACAAATTTTAAGATTGTTTGTTCCAGGCCTTTGAAAAATGCCAGTGAAATTTTGATTGTGATGGCATTGAAAGTATATATTGCTCTGAGCAGTGTAGACATTTTAACAATGTTAATTCTTCTGATCCATGAGCCCATATGGAATGCTTTCCACCTTTTTGTGTCTTCAATTTCTTTCATGAGTGCTCTGTAGTTCCTCAAGTACAGATCCTTTACTTTTTTGGTGAGGTTTATCCCCAGATATCTTATGGTTCTTGGTGCTATAGTACATGGAATCAGTTCTCTAATTTCCCTTTCCATATTTTCATCATTAATGTAAAAGAAAGAAACTGATTTCTGCCACTTTACTGAATTGTTGTATGATTTCTAGCAGTTTGGAGGTGAAGTCGTTTGGGTTTTCTATATAAAGTATCATGTCATCTGTGAAGAGAAAGAGTTCAACTTGTTCTTTCCCAATTTGAGTACTTTTTATTTCTTTTGTTGTCTGATTGCTGTTTCTATCAGAGACTTGTAGTAGTATGTTGAATATAGTATGTTGAACATAGTATGTTGAACAAGAGACTTGTAGTACTATGTTGAACAGGAGTGGCGAGAGTGGGCAACACTGTGTTCCTGATCTCAGAGGAAAGGCTGTTAGCTTTTCCCCATTGAGAATGATATTCATAAAGGGCTTCTGATAGATCGATTTTATGATGTTGAGGAATGTTCCTTCAACCCTCTATTTTGAAGATTTTTAATCAGGAATGGATGCTGTATTTTGTCAAATGCTTTTTCTGCATCTATTGAGAGGACCGTGTGGTTCTCTCTTCTCTTATTGATTTGTTCTATCTCATTGATCAATTTGCAAATGTTGAACCACCCTTGCATCCCTGGGATAAATCCCACCTAGTCATGATGAATAATCTTTTTAATATGCTTTTGGACCCTATTAGCTAGGATCTTGTTGAGAATATTGGCATCCATATTGATCAGGAATATTGGTCTGAAATTCTCCTTTATGATGGGGTCTTTGCTTGGTGTGGTGGTCAGGGTAATTCTGGATTCATAGAAAGTGTCTGGGAGTTTTCCTTCTGTTTTTACCTTTTGAAAGAGTTTCAGGAGAATTTCTGAGAATTTTTTGTTTCTTCTTTGAGTGTTTGTTAGAATTCCCCAAGAAATCTACGTGGTCCTGCTCTCTTGTTTTTTGTGAGGTTTTTGAACACTGCTTCCATCTCGTTACTAGACATTGGTCTATTCACATTGTCAATTTCTTCGTATTTCAGTCCTGGAAGTTTTCAGGTTTCCAGGAATGCATACATTTCTTCTGGGTTGCTTAGCTTATTGGCATATAGCTGTTGATAATAATTTCTGATGATTGTTTCTATTTTCTTTGGATTAGTCGTGATCTCTCCCCTTTCATTAATAATTTTGTTAATTTGGATCCTCTTTCTTTTCTTTTGGATTAGTTGGGCCAGTGGTTTATTATTCTTATTTATTTCTTAAAAAGACCAACTTCTGGGGCGCCTGGGTGGCTCAGTGGGTTAAAGCCTCTGCCTTCAGCTCAGGTCATGATCTCAGGGTCCTGGGATCAAGCCCCACATTGGGCTCTCTGCTCAGCAGGGAGCCTGCTTCCCTCTGTCTCTGTGCCTGCCTCTCTGCCTACTTGTGAACTCACTCTCTGTCAAATAAATAAATAAAATCTTTAAAATAAAATAAAAAAAATTAAAAGACCAACTTCTGAATTCGTTGATGTGTTCTACTGTTTTCTTGTTTCTAACTCATTGATCTCTGCTTTCATCTTGATTAATTCTCTTCTTGTTCATGGGTTTGGCTTAATTTGTTGTTGATTTTCCAGTTCTTTAACATGTAGAGAGAGCTTGTGTATTTGGGATTGCTCAATATGTTTGAGTGAGGTGTGGGTGGCTAAGTATTTCCCCCTTAACACCCCCTTTGCCATATCCCATATGTTTTGGACTGATGGGTTTTCATTCTCATTGGTTTTTATGAATTGTTTATGTTCTTCTTTGATTTCCTGGTTGATCCAAACATTCTTGAGCAGGTTGGCCTTTAGCCTCCAAGGATTTGAATTCCTTGCAAGCTTTTTCTTTTGGTTGAGTTCCAGTTTCAAAGAATAGTGGTCTGAGAATATGCAGGGAATCAGCTCAATTTTTGGTATCGGTTGAGTCCTGAATTTTGACACAGTATGCAGTCTATTCTGGAGGAAGTTCCATGTGCACTTGAGTAAAATGGGTATTCTGTTTTTTTAGGGTGCAATATTCTGTATACATCTCTCAGGTCCATTTGGTCCAAGGTGTCATTCAAAGCTCTTGTTTCTTTATTCATTTTCTTTTTGGATGATCTTTCTATTACTGAGATGGCGTGTTAACATCCCCTATATTCAATGTATTCATCTCAATATGATTCTTTATTTTTTTATTAACAGTTGGCTTATGTAGTTGGCTGCTCCTATACTAGGGCATGAAGATTTACAATTATTAGATCTTCTTGGAGGGTAGACCCTTTATGAATGAAGTAGTGTCCTTCTGTATCTCTGAGTATAGTCTTGAGCTTAAAATATAAATTATCTAATGTGAGAATCGATACCCCAGCTTTCTTTTGAGGCCCATTGGCATGAAAGATGGTTCTTCATCCCTTCACTTTCAGTCTGCATGTTTCTTTAGGTTCCAAATGTTTCTCTTGCAGACAGCATATGGATGGGTCCTGTCATTTTATCCAGTCTGTGATCCTGTGGCATTTAATGGGAGCATTAGTCTGTTCACGTTGAGAGTGATTATTGAAAGATAAGTGTTTATTGACATCAAGTTGCCTGTGAAGTCCTTTTTTCTATAAATTGTAAGTTTCTGTTCTATGTCACTCATGAGTTCTTTCTTCTTTTATAGAATCCCCCTTAATATTTCTTGTAGTGACAGCGTGGTGGGCACATACTCTTTTAAATCTTACCGTTCTTGGAAGCCCTTTATCTCTCCATCCATTTTGAATGTCTGCTTTGCTGGATAAAGTATGCTTGGCTGCATGTTCTTATAACTTAGTGCCCTGAATATATCAGGCAAGCTTCTGGCTTGCCAGGTTTCTGTGGACACGTCTGCTGTTAGTCTGATGGGTCATCCTCTTTTCTTAAGGAATCTCTACCCCCAAACTGCCTTCACGACCTCTTGTCTAAAATTATAATTTGTGAATTTCACTTTGAAGTGTCTCGCTGATTTTCTAGATTTGTTGATCTTGGCAGGTGTCCTTTCTGCCTTTAAGACATGAACACTTTTTCCATTACCCAGATAGGGGAAATTTTCATCCAGAATTTGTTCAGCTCTATCTTCTAGCTTTTTGTCTTTCTCCACCCCCTCAGGGATTCTAATAATTCTGACATTGGAGTATTTCATGACATCATTTATTTCCCTAAGTCTGTTTTCATGGCCTTTAAGCAGTTTGTTATAGACCCCCTCCTGACCTTTCTTCTCTAGCTCCTTGTCCTCTAGATCACTAATTCTATCCCCTGTCTCCATTTCCCTAGCTGTTAGACTGTTTAGATTAGATTGGATCTCATTGATAGAATTTTTAACATCAGCCATACTCGTTCTCAACTCCACCCTCAGGGATGTTGTCATTAATGTTTTTCTCCATCCTAGCATTGCCTGGATAATTGTTACCCTGAATTCCCTTTTGGACATACTGTTTTTTTTTTTTTTTTTAAAGATTTTATTTATTTAACAGAGAGAAACACAGCGAGAGAGGGAACACAAGCAGAGGGAATGGTAGCGGGAGAAGCAGGCTTCCTGATGAGCAGGGAGCCCGATGCGGGGGCTCGATCCCAGGACCCTGGGATCATGACCTGAGCCAAAGGCAGACGCTTAACGACTGAGCCACCCAGGCACCCCTTGGACATACTGTTTATGTCCATATCTAGTATTTCTGAAGGAGAGGCCCCAGTCTCTGGGTTTTTACTCTGTTGGGTGTTCCTCTTCCTAATCATTCTGATGAAAAGTGGTTGACGGGATGTATAGCTGAATATATCAACCACAATCCAGGCATGATGCACCCTGGAAAGTTTCAGAGCAATCCGTATTCACCAAAAAAGAAAGAAAAAAGAAAAAAGAGAGAGCGAGAAAGGAAAAAAAAAAGGGGGGGGGGAAAGAAATCTGAGCCAAAATGATCCCCCAAAATAAGATATATAAGTTATATGAACAAACATGAACAAACATAATGACAGACAAAAGTAAATGACAAGAAATAAAAGAACCCAGCCAGAATGAACCCCATGAATAAGATTTGTATAGTACCAGAACAAAAACAAACACACAGAAACACTGATAGAAGAATAATATGTGGGGAGGTGGTTATAAATTCTCAATGTGGGTGAGGAAGGTTATTTTATATCTCCTGGATGTATCATTGTATTTAGCCTCTAGTTTTAATGTTAAGGCATTTAAAAAAAAATAAAAGACCAAGAATCGTGAGAAGGACTTCAAAAAAACAAACAAAAAATGAAAAGAAGGGAAAAAAACTTGTATCTATGAAATATACAGGTTTTAGAGCAGTATCGGGTGGTTAATATATTGTTTTCCCCTGATGTTGGAATTTTACAGTTCTGTGCAGATGCTATGGTCATTGTCTTCTTGCTTTTGGTTTGTCTTCTGGAAGAGAGACCTCCACATTGTTTTCCAGTCAATCTTGTTTGGGTTGAGTTGCCTTGTAGGCTATCAAGGGGCTGGGCTCTGTGGAAACCAGTTTTTCAGGCCTTTGCTCTCTGGAGGATTTTGTTCTTTTGAGGCTTTGGGGGGCTTTTCGGAAAGTCTGAACAACGAATTTCCCTGTTTCCACACCTCTGCATCAGAAAGAGGCCTCAGTCTGCTCCCCTCTGGGTGGTTCAGAATACACAAACTCCCCCTTTGCAAACTCTGCTCACACTGAGGCCTCTCATAGGAGATGGACACCCCCAGCCACTGTCCCAGTGGTCCCCAGAGACCCTTATTCACCTCTGCACCTCTGTGCCACCAAAACCAGGAGCAATAATAGTCTGGGAAACTTGCTTCCCATGGCTGGCATTGCTGGGACTGCTCTCCGGGCTCCTAACCCATGCAGGGTGCACTCAGATTCTGGCCCAAGATTGGACCATGTTCTCTCAGGCTGGGAGCACTCAGACCTCTGGGCAGTATGCAGATGCCCTACATGCTAGAGACTGCTGACTGGGGACCACACCAAGCTCTCCTAGGTACTTGTGGGTGTGCACCCAGCCCGAGCAATGGTGCAATCAGCAGATAGCCACAGGCTAGAGCAGTGGTGCAATCAGAAATCAGCGGATAGCCACAAGCTCATGGACCACGGACTGGACCCCCACTGGTCTCTGTCTGACTCAGGTGGTCACCTGTGGTATCCTTCTTGGGAATGTGGGCTTAGGCCTGTGCCTGTGGCCACCTGATTCCACTAGTTGCCCTTTAAGATCTTTTGCTCTTTTTGAGTGTTTTTAACCAGATGCTAAGTTCATGCTGGTCCCCAACCACAGGGCACTTTCTTTTGAGGTATTACTTTCCTTGGGTTGCTTCTGGGGTCTCCCTCCCCCTTCTGTTTATCCTCCATTATCCGTCCAAGTGTCCCCACTCCACTTTACCTCTCCTCTGCTGCCTTCTGCTCCCATAGATCCAGAAGTGAAAAATCTTACATCTCAGGCTGATTTAATGGGTGTTCAGAGTGTTCTGGTAGATATTTAGCTCATTTTAGGGGACCAGTTGAAACTTCTCTGCCATCTTGCCCCCCCCCATTTTTTTAAGTTTTTAAGATAAAGTTGTAAGTCAATTATGCACCATCATTATCAAATTACTACAGAATCTAACTTGACTGTATCTTTATCATTACTGGTGAGTTTTGCGCTATCTTTTAATGGTTTTGTTATGTTAATTAGTGCACTTTCACTTCCATTCAAAGAACTCCCTTTAGTATTTCTTATAAGGCAGGTGTAGTTGCAATGAACTCCTTCTGCTTTTGTTTGTTTGAAAAGTCATTATTCCTTCATTTTTGAGGAACAGCTTCACTGGGTATAGCATAGTTGATAATTGTTTTTTCTTTTAATATCTTGAAACGTCACCCCATTCTCTCTGGCCTACATTTTTTCTCTTGAGGAATCCACTCACAGTCCTGTTGGAGTTAACTTTTGTAATTAGTTTTCTTCTATGGCTGGGTAATTTCTAGTGACCTAAACTTCAGGTAGCTGATTATTTTGTATGGTCAAGTCTTCTTTTGTAACTGTATTGGATTCATCAGTTCAGTGGTTGTATTTTTCAGTTCTAAGATTTCTGTTTGTATTTGGTTATTATTTCTATTGCTTTGTCAAACTTCTCATTTTGTTCATGTATTGTTTTCCTAATTTTATTTTGTTAACTGTTTCTGTGTCTTTGTAGTTTGTTAATCTATAAGATGATGATTCTGAATTCTTTGACAATTTGTAGATCTCCATTTCCTGAAAGTCAGTTATTAGAGAGCTTTTTTAGTTTCCTTTGCTGGTATTATATTTACATTTTTCCCCATGATCTTTAATTCCTTACATTGGTATCTGGGCATTTAAGTAATCAGGTTTCTCTACCAGACTTTAGAGATTTTCTTTGGGAGATTTAGATCTTCACCAGTCATCTCAGTTTAGGTTTCTGTGAATGTCTGTTCATAATGTGCAGGTGAAGCCTGTTTTGTGCAGGTGAAGCTTGCTATTTTGGTCTATTTCTGAGTGAGATGACTGTTCTAGCTCTGAGATGAGGGTGTATAGATGTGCCACTGCCTAAGAACATTTGGATCAGGACAGCTTCCTTGCTTCCTTTTGCATGTAAGCTGGTATAATGGGCCCCATAGCTGCTTGCATATTCTGGTCAAGCTTATTAGATGGTTAGGACTGGGTACTCTATATTCAGTAAATGATGGTGCTATGAATTAGAGTCTCTGTCCTGACAATGCAACAGTGTGGGACCCAGGCCCTGTAAAATTTCTTGTTTGGGAACTCAAATCTGTCCAGAATGTGTGTTAAATATCCTGGTTAGGTGAAGCCACCAGTTTTGCTTTATAGATCAGGAAAGACACAGGATGCAGTCTGTGTTCAAGTGTCACTGTAAGCAGGGCTATAGATGACATAGTTTCCAATGTGCTCTGCTTAGGTACCCTGGTTGGGAATGCTGGAGGTTGTATTCAGTAATGAACCAGCTATATATTAGTTTTCCTGCCTGGGTGCAGAGGGGGAAGTAGCTTTAAAGCCAATAAAGCTCTTTTTTTTTTCCTTTGGTTTTAAGTCAACCCATGCCCCAAATTCCCTTGTCAAACAGGTCTACTGCCTTTGCTTTGCAATAATATTATCTGCCTATTTTTCTCTTAATTCTAGTACTGCTGGACTGTGCGACTTCCATATGTTATCACCAGTGCTTCTGGGCAGATGAAGTCAGGAGTCACACGACAATAGAGCTGAGACACAGGGTCTGGAGGGGTCACTCCAGACAACTCTCAATTTCTAAACAGGCTTTCTGATTGGGAGTGGCCAGAAGCTACCCTCAACCTTGACTATAGTTTAACCCCTTATTTGTGTGTGCACAGAGTGTGCACAGTTGCATTCCATGCTCAGTACTGGCTTTGCTGTGGGGTCAGTCAGCTCAGCCTGGACCTATCTCTTTCTTGGAGGACCA
Organism: Procyon lotor; assembly: GCA_028646535.1. Classification (NCBI taxonomy): domain Eukaryota; kingdom Metazoa; phylum Chordata; class Mammalia; order Carnivora; family Procyonidae; genus Procyon; species Procyon lotor. Next base: position 59,855,446 of record CM053612.1, on the reverse strand, counting down.
CTGGGCCATACAGCTTCCAGGTGTTCTGATCATCCCTTCAGGTTAGATGGGGCTGGAAGCCACAAACACTGGGGCTATGTAAGCTCCCTCACATAGATGGGAAGGCGATTGGTCACTCAAAGCAACTCTCAATTTCCCAAACATACTCTCCACTTTGGAGGGGGCAAAGAGCTATCCTTAATCTTGGCAATTAATTCCTCTGTTTATAAGTAGCAGAGTAACTTACCACACCCTGCAGTGCCTTTGCTCAGGATGATCAGCTTTTCCCACCCACCTCTTGGCTTGATTGGACTACCTAACATCCAGCTATTCCCATCAGCCCTTCTGGTCAGATGTGTTTGAAAGACACTCTCCACAGCAGGTGGAGCTGTGACACAGCTCATTTCCTGGGTGTGGGCAAACCAGGCTCCAGGGCTAGGAAAAAAATCCTCATTTAATGATCTGAATCAGGCAGACCCATACTTGTTATTTTCTCTGCTCAGTGTGCCCTAACTTGATTTTGTAGATGAACAAATCTGCTAGTTGTGATTACTATTTGGGCACTACAGTATGAACTCAGTTTGCTAAGATCCATGTGCTGGTTGCTGCAATCCCTCCCTCTACTTTTCTATCACAGATTTCCAGTGTTTGAGCCTTACAGATTTCCCTTCAATCCCCGTGGCATGACATAAAGCAACCCACAATGCTGGAGAGTGCTTGTGGTTTTCTTTGCCCACTGGAGGGACCAGAAACTCAGAGAAAATTTCTCCACCTGGTATTCTACTGTCCTAAAGGAGCAGCAATGTGGTCAACATGTGACTGTTTCTCTTATCTTCTAATGCAGTTTGTCTTGATCAGTGTGATGCATGGCAGTGCTTCAGCCTCCCCTCATGATGGAAGATTGTCAAAAGTGTCTTGTTAGTGACCAGTTGTTAGTTCTTATTTAAAAAAAAAAATGTTGGAGCACCTGGGTGGCTCAGTCATTAAACATCTGCCTTTGGCTCAGGTCATGATCTCAGGGCTCTGGGATCAGCCCCTGCATCAGGCTCCCTTCTCCCTGCTTGGTGGGAAGCCTGCTTCTCCTTTCCCCACTCCCCTTGCTTGTGTTATCTCTCTGTCAAATAAATAAATAAAATATTTTAAAAAGATAAGAGTTATATATGTATTTTATCAATATATATGTTGATATATATTTTGATATATATAGATAAAAAATATATATCAAATATATATCAATATATAATATATTATACAATATAATTATATTGTACAATATATTTATTGTACAATTGTACAATTGTACAATTATATTGTAATTGTATATTGTACAATTATATTGTACAATTATATTATACAATATAATTATATATTATATATTATATACAATATAATAATTATTCAAATAATATATATTTGAGATACATATTTTTCATATATATGTGTATGTATATATGAAATATATATATGTATATATATTTGAGAGAGTGTTTGTACAAGCTTGGGGGAGGGGCCGAGAGAGAATGGAAGAGAGAGAGGAAGAAGCAGGCTCCCTGCTGAGGAGGGAGACTGACATGGGGCTCCATCCCAGGACCCCAGGATCATGACCTGAGTGAAGGCAGCCACTTAACTGACTGAACCACCTAGGTGCCCCAACAGTTGTTAGTTCTTCTTATGAGGGGAAGCAAAGTCAGGAGTGACCTATGTTGCCAACTCAGTAATGTCACTCTTTGTGATCTTTACTCAAGATGACTTGTTTCCCAAGTTCTCTGGCCAAATGGTGCTACTAGATTTTCTCTGCAGATTATTGACTCTGCCAGCCATATTTTTGCTCAGACATTGCTAAGCTACACAGTTTCCAGATGTTCTGACCAGACTTCAAGGTCTGGTGAGCCTGGCAGCTACACTCAGCAGTGGGATGAGGTATGACTCAGCTATCTTTCCTAGGTGTGTGTGGTGGAGCAAACCATGGTCCAGGGTGGCAACGCTCTTTGGTTCAGGACCAAAATTAAGTAGCCCTGTACTTCACTGAGATCCCTGGTCAGACTAAGCCATCTTCTTGACTCTGCAGATGAGCCCAAAGTTTGGTTGGGACTACTATATACTACTTGGACTTTGCAGTTAGGAACATGGTCAACTGATATCTGAGCATTGGTTCTTGCAAACACCCCCTTCCTCTGTCACAATCAAATTCCTAGAGTAGTCAAGCCCTGCAGATTCCTTACAATTCCTGTGAAGTGAGACCAAACTGAGGACTCCACAAAAGTGACTCACAATACTGGGGGAACTGTATGTCCACCCTGGGCTCTCTTTTCCCTGTAAGGAGGAACTGTAAGCTCAAGAGAAACCTCTCATTCTGGTGCCTCACTGGTTCAGGGGAGGTTCAATTCAGTCATCATGTAGCTGTTACACTTACCTTTGAAATGTGGTCTTTCTTGGTTCTGGTAGTGTAAGGGGGTGCTTCAGCCTCATCCCCATGTTCTAAGATTTTCTCAGTCATTTCTTTTTTTTTTATTTTTTAATAACATATAATATATTATTTGCCACAGGGTATATGTCTGTGAATCGTCAGGCTTACACATTTCACAGCACCCACCATAACAAATATCCTCCTCAATGTCTATAACCCAGCCACCCTATCCCTACCCCACAACTCACCAGCCACCATCAGTTTGTTTCATGAGTTTAGGAATCTCTTATGGCTTGCCTCCTTCCTGATCCCATCTTGTTTAATTTCCTTCCCCACCCCCACAATTCCCCCCACCCTGGCTCTCAAATTCTTCATATCAGAGAGATCATGTGATAATTGTCTTTTTCTGACTGACATATTTTACTTAGCATAATACCCTCCAGTTCCAACCACGTCGCTGCAAATGGCAAATTTTCATTTCTCTTGATGGCTGCATAGTATTCCACTGTGTGTGTGTATGTGTATATATATATATACCACACATTATTTACCATTCATCTATTGATGGACATCAAGGTTCTTTCCATAGTATGGCTATTGTGGACATTGCTGCTATAAACATTCCAGTGCATGTGCCCCTTTGGATCACAACATTTGTATCATTAGGGTAAATACCCAGTAGTGGGATTGCTGGGCCGTAAGGTAGCTCTATTTTCAACTTTTTGAGGAACCTCCATACTGTTTTCCAGAGTGGCTGTACCAGCTTGCATTCCTACCAAAAGTGCAGGAGGATTGCCTTTCTCCATATCCTCTTCAACATCTGTCATTTCCTGACAGCTAATTTTAGCCATCCTGACTGGTGTGAGGTGGTACCTCACTGTGGTTTTGATTTGTATTTCTCTGATGCCGAGTGATGCGGAGCACTTTTTCATGTGTCTGTTGGCCATTTGGATGTCCTCTTTGCAGAAATGTCTGTTCATATATTCTGCCCATTTCTTGATTGGATTATTTGTTCTTTGGGTGTTGAGTTTGAGAAGTTCTTTAGAGATTTTGGATATTAGCCATTTATCTGATATGTCATTAGTAAATATCTTCTCCCATTCTGTCAGTTGTCTTTTGGTTTCGTTGACTGTTTACTTTGCTGAACAAAAGCTTTTGATCTTGATGAAGTCCCAATAGTTCATTTTTGCCCTTGCTTCCCATGCCTCTGGAAATGTTTCTAAGAAGAAATTGCTGTGGCTGAGGTCGAAGAGGTTGCTTCCTGTGTTCTCATCCAGGATTTTGATGGAGTCCTGTCTTACATTGAGGTCTTTGATCCATTTGGAGTCTATTTTTGTGTGTGGTGTAAGGAAATGGTCCAGTTTCATTCTTATACATGTGCCTGTCCAGGGTTCCCAACACCATTTGTTGAAGAGACTGTCTTTTTTCCATTGGATATTGTTTCCTGCCTTGTCGAAGATTAGTTGACCATAGAGATGGGGGTCCATTTCTGGGCTCTCTATTCGTTCCATTGATCTATGTGTCTGTTTTTTCACAAGTACCACACTGTCTTAATTATTATAGCTTTGAAATAGAGCTTGAAGTCTAGAATTGTGATGTTGTGATGCTGCCGACTTTGGTTTTCTTTTTCAACAATCCTCTGGCTATTCATGGTCTTTTCTGGTTCCATACAAATTTTAGGATTATTTGTTCCATTTCTTTGAAATGAATTGATGGTATTTTGATAGGGATTGCATTAAATGTGTAGATCGCTTTAGGTCGAATAGACATTTTACCAATATTTGTTCTTCCAATCCGTGAGCATGAAACGTTTTTCCATTTCTTGGTGTCTTCCTCATTTTCATTCATGAGCATTTTGTAGTTTTCTGAGTACAGATTCTTTGCCTCTTTGGTTAGATTTATTCCAAGGTCTCTTATGGTTTTCGGTGCAACTGTAAATGGGATAGACTCTTTAATTTCTCTTTATTCTGTTTTGCTGTTGGTGTACAGAAATGCAACTGATTTCTGTGCCTTAATTTTATATTCCGACACTTGACTGAATTCCTGGATGAGTTCTAGCAGTCTTGGAGTGGAATCTTTTGGATATTCCACATAAAGTATCATATCATCTGCAAAGAGTGAGAGTTTGACTTCTTCTTTGCCAGTTTGGATGCCTTTGATTTCTTTTTGTAGTCTGATTGTTGAGGCTAGAACTGCTAGTACTATGTTGAAAAGCAGTGGAGATATTAGGCATCCCTGCCGTGTTCCTGATCTCAGGGGAAATGCTGAGAGCTTTTCCCCATAAGAATGGTATTTGCTGGGGTGCCTGGGTGGCTCAGTCGTTAAGCGTCTGCCTCCGGCCCAGGTCATGATCTCAGAATCCTGGGATCGAGCCCCGCATCGGGCTCCTTGCTCGGCAGGAAGCCTGCTTCTCCCACTACCATTCCCTCTGCTTGTGTTCCCTCTCTCGCTGTGTTTCTCTCTGTCAAATAAATAAAAATCTTTAAAAAAAAAAAAAAAGAATGGTATTTGCTGTGGATTTTCATAGATGGCCTTGAGGATGTTGAGGAATGTACCCTCTATGTTTACACTGTTAAGAGTTTTGATCAAGGAAGGATACTCTACTTTTTCAAATGCTTTTTCAGCATCTATTGAGAGTATCATATGGGTCTTGTTCTTTCTTTTATTAATGCATTGTGTCACAGTGATTGATTTGTGGATGTTGAACCAACCTTGCATCCCAGGAATAAATCCCACTTGATCGTGGTGAATAATCCTTTTAATGTACTGTTGGATTCTATTGGCTAGTATTTTGGTGAGAACTTTTACATCTGTGTTCATTAAGGATATTGGTCTGTAGTTCTCCTTTTTGATGGGGTCTTTGTCTGGTTTTGGGATCAAGGTGATGCTGGCCTCATAAAATGAGTTTGGAAGTTTCCCTTCCATTTCTATTTTTTGGAACAATTTCTGAAGAATAGGTACCAATTATTCTTTAATGTTTGGTAGAAGTCCCCTGGGAAGCCATCTAGCCCTGGGCTTTTGTTTATTGGGAGATTTTTGTTTGCTGCTTCAAACTCCTTACTGGTTATGGGTCTGTTCAGGTTTTCTATTTCTTCCTGGATCAGTTTTGGTAGTTTGTGTGTCACTAGGAATGTGTCAATTTCTTCCAGATTGTCTAATTTGCTGACGTACAGTTGCTCATAATATGTTCTTATAATCGTTTATATTTATTTGGTGTTGGTTGTGATTTCCCCTCTTTCATTCATGATTTTATTAATTTGTATCATTTCTCTTTTCTTTTTGATTAGTGTGGCCAAGGCTTTATCAATTTTATTAATTCTTTCAAAGAATCAGCTGCTAGTTGCGTTGATTTGTTCTACTGTTCTTTTGGTTCCTATTTCATTGATTTCTGCTCTGATCTTTATTATTTTTCTTCTTCTGCTGGGTTTGGGCTTTCTTTGTTTTTCTTTCTCCAACTCCTTTAGGTGTACGGTTAGGTTATTTATTTGAGATCTTTCTTGTTTCTTGAGAAAGGCTTGTATTGCTATATACTTTCATTTTTGGACCGCCTTTGCTGTGTCCCGATGATTTTGAACAGTTGTGCTTTCATTTTCATTTGTTTCCATGAATTTTTTAAATTCTTCTTTAATTTCCTGGTTAACCCATTTGTTCTTTAGTAGGATACTCTTTAGCCTCCATGTATTGGAGTTCTTTCCAACTTTCCTCTTGTGATTGAGGTCTAGATTCATGGCATTGTGGTCTGAATGTATGTGGGAATGATCCCAATCTTTTGGTACCAACTGAGACCTGATATGTGTCCCAGGGTGTGTTCTATTCTGGAGAATGTTCCATGTGCACTCGGGAAGAATGTGTATTCTGTTACTTGGGGATGGAATGTTCTGAATATATCTGTGATGTCCATCTGGTCCAGTGTGTCTTTTAGAAGCTTTATTTCCTTGTTGATCTTTTGCTTAGATGATCTGTCAATTTCATTGAGGGGGGGGTATCATAGTCCCCTAGTATTATTGTATTATTGTTGATGTGTTTTTTTGACTTGTTATTAATTGGTTTATATAATTGGCTGCTCCCATGTTAGGGGCATAGATATTTACAATTGTTAGATCTTCTTGTTGGACAGTGCCTTTAAGTATGATATAGTGTCCTTCCTCGTCTCTTAGTATAGTCTTTGGCTTAAAATCTAATTTCTCTGATATAAGGATTGCCACCCCAGCTTTCTTTGTTGTCCATTAACATGATAAATTGTTTTCCACACCCTCACTTTAAATCTGGAGGTGTCTTTGGGTCTAAGATGAGTATCTTGTAGACTGAATACTGTAGACTGAATACTGAGTATCTCAGAATACTGATGGGTCTTGTTTTTTAATCCATTCTGATACTCTGTTTCTTTTGATTGGGGCATTTAGCCCATTTACATTCAGGGTAACTATTGACAGATATGGATTTAGTCCCATTTTATTGCCTCTTAGGTGACTGTTAACTGTACAGTGTCTCTGTTCCTTCCTGGTCTATGTTCCTTTTAGGCTCTCTCTTTGCTTAGAGGACCCCTTTCAGTATTTCCTGTAGGGCTGGTTTGGTGTTTGCAAATTTTTTCAGTTTTTGTTTGTCCTGGAAGCTTTTTATCTCTCCATCTATTTTCAGTGACAGCCTAGCAGAATATAGTATTCTTGGCTGCATATTTTTCTCATTTAGTCCTCTGAATATATCCTGCCAGTCCTTTCTGGCCTGCCAGGTCTCTGTGGATATGTCTGCTGTTAATCTAATATTTTTCCCTTTGTATGTTACAGATTTCTTGTCCTGAGTTGCTTTCAGGATTTTCTCTTTGTCACTGAGGCTTTTAAGTTTTACTATTAGATGCCAGGGTGTAGACATATTTTTATTAGTTTTGAGGGGGTTTCTCTGCACCTCCTGGATTTTGATGCTTGTTTCCTTTGCCAGATTAGTGGAATCTGGCATATACCTTCCACCCTGTCTCTCCTTCTTCTTCTTCTAGGATCCCAAGTATTCTAATATTGTTGTATCTTATGGTATCAGTTATCTTTTGAATTCTCCCCTCGTGGTCCAGTAGTTGTTTGTCTCTCTCTTTCTCAGCTTCTTTATCCTCTGTCATTTGGTCTTCTATATCACTATTTCTTTCTTCAGTCTCATTTATTCTAGCAGTGAGAGCCTCCATTTTTGATTGTACCTCACTAATAGCTTTTTTAATTTCAACTTGCTTAGATTTTAGTTCTTTTAATTCTTCAGAAAATGATTTTATTTCTCCAGAAGGGGATTCTCTAATATCTTCCATGTTTTTTTTGAGCCCAGCTAGCATCTTGATAACTGACATTTTGAACTGTATTTCTGACCTATTACTAATGTCCAAATTGACTAGGTCTCTAGCCATCGGTACTGTCTTTCCTTTTTTTTTTTTTTTTTGTAGTGAGTTTTTTCGCCTTGTCATTTTATCAAGATAAGAATAGATGAGTGAAACAGAAAAATACTCTGGAGTTCCACAGTTTTCACTGATTGATGAACTAGGTCTTGGCTGGATATTCTCGCTGATCTTCTGGGGGAGGGGCCCATTGCTGTGATTCTCAAATGTCTTTGCCTGAGGCAGAATTGCATTGCCCTTCCCTTGGGATGGGCCAAGCTCTTTGCTCAGCTTCACACTTTAGAGTCTTTGTTTTCTGAGTGCTTTCCATACCACCCTGGAGGCTGGGAATGAAAATGGCGGCCTCCCATTCTCCAGCCCAGAGGAGCCGAGTGCTGGGTGCCCCGCTTCTCAGCATGCCCTCAGTTCCTCAGTGATTTCTTATCCACGAATAGTTGCTATATATTTTTTTTCTTGTGATAGGGAATGATGTTGGTAATGAGCTATGCTATCATTCTGGTAATGCCCTTCTCTTTGTGTGATTATCTTGTTGAACCCTCATTATTTCTTTTTTTTTTTTGGAACCCTCATTATTTCTAAGCGTGTGTGCATCTATGTGTGTCTTTTTTATTTTTCAAGATTTTATTTATTTGACAGAGAGAAACACAGCGAGAGAGGGAACACAAGCAGAGGGAATGGCAGTGGGAGAAGCAGGCTTCCTGCAGAGCAGGGAGCCCGATGCGGGGCTCGATCCCACGACCCTGGGATCATGACCTGAGCCAAAGGCAGATGCTTAACTGGGTGGCCTGAGCCACCCAGGCGCCCTTATGTGTGTCTTTTAATGTGTGCATTTTTTATGTAGACAATGTCAACTTCAAATAAAAATGGCTTTATTTCTTCTCTTTAAATATATATTAGTTTGACTTATTTTTCTTGCCTTATGCTGGCAACATCTGGTCTTAGATTGAATATGAATAATGACAGTAGGTATCCATTCCTTGCTTCTGATCTCAGTCTTTCACTGTTAAGTCTGATGTTAGCTGTAAGCTTTTAAAAATTCTTTTTGTCCAGTTGAGGCACTCGTTCTAAAAATGTTCCTATTTCACTGAGACTTGTTATCACATGTGGAGGTTGGATTTTGTTAAATATCTTTTTTTGTTGTTGTTAAATATCTTTTTAATGTCAATCAAGAAAATTGTATGATTTTTATTTTTAGCCTATTGACTTGGTGAATAACACTGATTATTTTTTTAATGTTGAGTCAGAATACATATCCACCTCATTATGGATCTTATTACACTGTAAAATTATTTTTATATATTACTGTATATTATTTGCTAATATTTTGACTCTTAAGAATGTGAAAGAACTTGTTCTATAATATTCTTTTTCTTTCCTTCTTACTTTTTCTCTCTCTTCCTTTCTCTCTTCCTCTTTTTCTTATTCTCACTATAACTCTCACTCTTTGCTTTCTTTTCGTATTGTTTTCATCTTGTTTGGCATCAAGATAAGACAAGGATATTAGGATACAATGAGTTGGGAAATATTACCTCCTTTCCTATTTCATGAAAGAGATTTTATAAAATTGTGTTAGTTATTCTTTAATCATTTCGTAAAATTCTTCAGTGAAATAATCTGAGTCCAGATTTGATTCAAGGAGAATTTTAATGACAAATTCATTTTCCTTAATGAGTACAAGACTATTGAAGTTTTTACTCCATCTTGGTTGAGTTTTAGTAGTTTGTATTTATCAGTAACTCTGTTTATTTAATCTAGGTTGTCAAATACACATGTGTTGAATTATTTGTAGTATTCCCTTATTATCATCTTCGTGTCTGTAGGAGTTGGAGAACATCCCATTTTACTTATCATGCAGTTGATTTGTATTTTTTATTTTATTTTTTTAATTGTGTTATGTTAGTCCCCATAAAATACATCATTATTTTTTGATGCAGTGTTCCAAGATTCATTGTTCATGTACAACACCCAGTGCTACATGCAATACGTACCCTCCTTAATACTCACCACCAGGCTTACCATAGTCCGCACTTCCCTCCTCTCCAATACACTCAGTTGGTTTCTCAGAGTCCACAGTCTCTCATGGTTGTCTCCCCTTCCGATTTCCCCCAATTCACTTTTCCTTTCCTTCTCCTAATGTCCACCACATTATTCCTTATGTCACACAAGTAAGTGAAATCATATATAATTGACATTCCCTGCTTGACTTATTTCACTCAGCATACTCTCCTCCAGACCCATCCTTATTGATGCAAATGTTGTGTATTCATCCTTTCTGATGGCTGAGTAATATTTCATTGTATATATTATCCACATCTTCTTTATCCATTCATCTGTTGAAGGACATCTATGGTCTTTCCACAGTTGGGCTACTGTGGACATTGCTGCTATTAACATTGTGGTACATGGGCCCTTCTTATCACTACATCGGTATCGTTGGGGTAAATACTGAGTGTTGAAATTGTCAGGTCATAGGGTAACTCTATTTTTAAATTTTTGAAGAATTTCCAAAAGGTTTTCCAAACTGGTTGCACCAACGTGCATTCCCACCAACAGTGTAAGAGGGTTTCCCTTTCTCCACATTCATTTGTTGTTTCCTGCCTTGTTAATCTTTGCCATTCTAACAGGTGTAATGTGCTGTCTTAATGTGGAGACAATCTCCACATTATTCTGAATGTGAATTGAATTGAATCTCCACATTCAAATCTCCTTGGGAGATTTGAATCTCCTTGATGACTAATGATGGTGAACATTTTTTCATGTTTCCAGTAGCCATTTGTATGTCTTAATTGAAGAAGTGTCTCTTCATGTGTTCTGCCCATTTTTGACATGACTATGCTTTTGGGTGTTGAGTTTGAGGGTCCTTAATAGATCTTGAATATCAGACCTTTGTCTGTAGTGTCATTTGTGAATATCCTCTCCCGTTCCGTGGGTTGCCTCTTTGTTTTGTTGACTATTTCCTTTACTGTGCAGAAATTTTTATCTTGATGAAGTCCCAAAAGTTCATTTTCTCTTTTGTTTCCTTTGCCTTTGGAGACATGTCTTGAAAGAAGTTGCTGTGGCCAGTGTTGAAGAGGTTACTGCCTATGTTCTCCTCAAGGATTTTGATGGATTATTGTCTCACATTGAGGTCTTTCATCCATTTTGACTTTATCTTTGTGTATGGTGTAAGAGAATGGTCGAGTTTCATTCTTCTATATATAGCTGTTCGATTTTCCCAGCTCCATTTATTGAAGAGACTGTCTTTTTTGTACTGGATATTGTGTTCCCACTTTGTTGAAAATTATTTGACCGTAGAGTTAAAGGTCTCTATCTAGGCTCTCTGTTCTGTTCCATTGGCCTATGTGTCTGTTTTTGTGCCATACCATGTTCTCTTGGTGATCACAGCTTTGTAATAAAGCTTGAAATCAGGCAATGTGATGCCCCCATCTCAGTTTTGTTTGTAACATTTCCTTGGAGAGTTGTGGTCTTTTGCTAAAGGTATACAGTTTTATCAATGTTTTGAACAGCCAGCTATTTTTTAATTGATTTTCTCTATTATTTTTTGTTTTAAATTGTATTTAGTTTTGTCCTTACTCTTACGATTTCTGTCCTTCAACAGAAGCACTTTGTGCTTATTTTGCCTTTTTCTAGTTTCATAAAGTATGGACTTAGCTTAATGACCTGAAACATTTCTTTTTTTCTAATGTAAGCACATTTGCTATCAATTTATCTCTCAGCATTGCCTCAGATATATATTCCATGTATTTTGATAAAGTGATTTCCATTTTCATTTACTTCAAGGTATTTTACCTTTTTAAATAACATCTTTATTGATATATAATTTAAATATATAACTGACCATTTAAAGTGTACAATTCAATGATTTTAGAATATTCATAGAGATATGTGAATATCATGACAATCAATTTTACAACATTTTCATTACTACAGAAATGAATCCTGTATCCATTAGCATTTATTCCAACTCACAAGGCCTAATCAACCACTAATCTGTTTGCTATCGCTATAAATTCCTTATTATGGACATTTCACATAAATGGAATCATACAATATGATATGGTCTGTTTACCTGTGGATTCTCTCATTTAGCATATGCTTTTAAGATTCATCCATGTTGTAACATGGATCAGTACTTCTTTCCTTTTTATAGTGAAGTAATTTTCCATTGTGTGAATACCTACATTGTTTTTACTCATTTATCAGCTGATGCACATTTAGGTTGTTTCTATTTTTTTGGGGGGGTGGGTATTAATAATAATATGCTATTATAAAGGTGACATACAAGTTTTTGTGCAGACATGGGTTTTCCCTTCTCTTGGGTATATACTAGGAATGGAATAGCTGGATTATTGGTAACTTGATCTTTCACTATTTTAAAAACTTCCAAACTGTTATCTACAGTGACTGAACTAGTTAACATTACCACCAGCTATGTACGAATGTTCCAGTTTCTCCACATCCTGCCAACACTTGTTACGGTGTTTGTTTTTTTTTAAAGATTTTATTTATTTATTTGACAGAGAGAGAGATCACATGTAGGCAGAGAGGCAGGCAGAGAGAGGGGGGGAAGCAGGCTCCCTGCTGAGCAGAGAGCCTGATGTGGGGCTCGATCCCAAGACCCTGAGATCATGACCTGAGCCAAAGGCAGAGGCTTTAACCCACTATGCCACCCAGGCGCCCCATTGTTACATTGTTTTTGCTGTTGTTATCACCTTAGAAAGTGTTAAGTAGTAGTTCATTGCATTGTGATTTTAACTTGTATTTTCCTGATGACTAATGATGTTGAATATTTAAAAGTGCTTATTGGCTTTCTTCCCTAAAAAAATGCCTATCCAGATTTTGCCATGTTTTATTACATTATTTGTCTTTTAGTCTTTTTATATTTGAGTTATAAAAATTCTTTATTAATATTTTTTATTTAATATTCTAGATACAAGTCCATTATCAGAAATGTAATTTGTTAAAGATTTTCTTCCATTCTATGGGTTACCTTTTCACTCTTTTCAAGATTCCCTTTTAAAAACAGAAATGTTTTCACTTTAATTAAATCAAATTTATCTATTTTTTTTCTCATGTGCGTTTGGTGTCATAGGTAAGAAATTATTGACTAATCCAAGATTTAAGCCCACTTTTTAGAGGTTTAAGAGTTTTAGCTGTTAACCTTAGGGTATTTTTTTAAATTTACTTTGGGTTAATTTTTGTATATGGTGCAATGTACGGTATAAAATTCATTCTTTTTTTTTTTTTCAGTGTTCAAAGATTCATTGTTCATGCACCACACCAAAGTGCTCCATGCAATACATACCTTCCTCAATACCCACCACCAGGCTCAGCCAACCCCTCCAACCCCCTCCTCTCCAAAACCCTCTTTGTTTCTCAGGGTCCACAATTTCTCATGCTTCATCTTCCCCTACAATTTCCCCCAATACACACTTACTTTCCTTTTCAAAATGTCCTCCATGTTTTTCCTTATGCTCCACATGTAAGTGAAACCATATAATAACTGACTCTTTTTGTTTGACTTATTTCAATCAGCATAATCTCTTCCAGGCCTGTCCATGTTGATACAAAAGTTGGGTATTTATCCTTTCTGATGGTTGTGTAATATTCTATTGTATATATGGATTATATCTTCTTTATCCATTCATCTGTTGAAGGACATCTTTGCTCTTTCCACAGTTTGGCGATTGTAGCCATTGCTGTTATGAACATTGGGGTACATACAGCCCTTCTTTTCACTACATCTGTATCTTTGGGGTAAATAGCCAATAGTGTAATGGCAGGGTCATAGAGAAGCTCTATTTTTAATTTCTTCAGCAATCTCCACACTGTTGAATTTGAATATCTAGTTTTCACAGCACCTTTTATTGTAAATATTTCCCCTATTTAATGAACTTGGTACCCAGTTGAAAGTCAAGTGGCCATATATATATGAGTTTATCTCTTCACTCTTAATTCTATTCTATTGGTCTATCCTCACACTAGTGTGTCCCAATCTTGATTATTGTAGTTTAGTAGTAAATTTGAAACAGGTAAGCATAAATTCATCAACTTTGTTCTTCTCTTTTAAGATTGATTTGTTTTGGGGGAGTTCCTTAAATTTCCATATAAGTTTTAGAATCAGCTTTCAGTAACTGCAAAGAAACCAGCTCAGATTTTGATAGAGATAAATTTGGGGGAGTTTGGCCATTGTAACATACTATGATCCAGGAGGATTAGATGTCTTTCTATTTCTATTCTATGTCTATTCTATTTAGGTCTTCCTAATTTTTTTAAAATACTTTTTATTTAAGAATATGTTTTGCTTTTCTTTTGCTAAAGTTATTCCTATTTTTTCTTTTCAATCATATTATAAATGGAAGTATTTTCTAATTTATTTTCAGCTTGTTTATTGCTATCTAACCCTCCACCACTTTATTGTGCCTCCTCAATACTGTCTAGGAGTGCAAATTCAACTCCCCACTGGGCTTCACTGGGCTTGGGAGGATAAAAGAGTGCTTACTAGCCCCAGTATGTACTACTTTGTTCTGCCTTGTTGACGTTGGATGGGTGTGGAGGCTCAGCTTCCCTCTTCTGGGGTTGGGCTGAGGATAAAGTCTAATGATGACCTCATTAAATCTTATTGCCTCCGGGTAGAAGTTGGGGTTCGCTTCATCACTGCATGCTTTCATTTAGCAGTTTCTGGCTGGACCCACTGACACTACCCTGGTAGAAGAATAGGGGCACTATCTGCTTGCTTCCTTCAGTCAGGGGTGGAAGACCAATTCCCTTCTCTGTCCCCTCCTACCCCACAAAGTAAGGGAATCCCAGCACCTCTGCCATTGCCAGATGGGAGAATGAATACTAGCTCCATGTTTAGGGGATGAAAGATGAACTTCCTGCTTGGCCCTGCTGACATCACCCAGTGGGTGTTAGTGCCCTTTGTTTCCTTGAGAAGGGAGTGGAGGGGATGAAGTAGGTTTAAAGATCAGATGGTGTATATGGCTATAGATTTTTTTTTCCATTGGTATTGGATTAGAGTAAGGTGGGAATTGCCAGAAATATTTTCTGTTGTTAGTCCACACTTTCCTAGATCCTTTAGCTGTGAAAAACAAACTTTCCTTTAAGTTTTTGTTTGTTTATTTTTATCTCCCTGTTGGTGGCTCTATGTAAAAGGCTTTTTTATGTAAGGTATGTGGAGGGCAACCAGCAAACTCAGGAAATATACCATCATGCCCTGTGGTGTTGCTTTTGCCCTACACTTTTTAGACCCTTCTTATGCTTGTTTGTTGCTATGTCCAGGATTTTATAGCTGTAAGTGAGAAAATCTCAAAAGAATGGTGTTACTTTGCTTTGGCAGACTAGGAAGATATCTGCACCATATATTAGGGGGGAAAACAATACAACTTTACTATAGGAAGGCATCAGGATCTGAAAGAAATAATTTTTAAAAAGTTTAACTAAAATACTTCATCTGATCATTAAATCATGGAAATCCAAGACTAAAGGGGATGTTTTAGATAATCTGGTCTCACTTTCTCACCTTACAGTAAGGAAACTAAGGCTCAGAAAGATGATAGAAAAAGCTTTATGCATCAAATCAAGAATCACTCATCATCAGGGAAATATAAATCAAAAATAAAATGAAATATCACCTCATACCTGTCAGAATGACTAAAATCAATGACACAAGAAACAACATGTGTAGATAAGGATGCAGAGAAAGGAGAACACTTCTGCACTGTTGGTGGGAAGGCAAACTGGTGCAACCATTCTGGAAAATAATATAGAGGTTCCTCAAAAAGTTAAAAATAGAACTACCCCATAATCCAGCAATTGCTGGATTTTTGGGTATTTACCCAAATGATAAAAACACTAATTCCAAGGGATACATTCACCCCATTGTTTATAGCAGCATTATCTACAGTAGCCAAATTATGGAAACAGCCCAAGTGTCCCACTAGGTGATGAAAGGATAAAGAAATGATACATATGTATATATTGAAATATTACTAAGCCATCAAAAAGAACAAAATCTTGCGATTTTCAATAATGTGGGTGGAGCTAGAGAGTATTACACTAAGTGAAATAAGTCAGTCAGAGACAGACAAATATCATATCATTTCACTCAAGTGTGGAACTTAAGAAACAAAACAATAATAGGGGGAAAGAGAGAGAGAGAGAGAGAGAGGCAGACCAACAAACAGACTCTTAACTATAGAGAACAAACTGATGGTTATCAGAGGGGAGTTTGGTGGGAGGATGGGTTAAATAGGAGATGGCGATTAAGGAAGATACTTGTGACAAGCACCAGGTGTGAATGGAAGTATTGAATCACTGAATTGTATACCTGAAACTAATATTACACTGTATATTAACTAATTGAAATTTAAATAAAAACTTAAAAAAAGAAAAAAGAATTCTACCAGAACTAGAAACTTAGTACCTGAAGTCCTAGTCCTTTTCATTAAGCCATCCTGCCTCTGTCATCTGTGGTTATTTTTATTGATTATTATTATTATCATTGTTAACTTTTTATTGAGTCTGATACTATGTTATATTAATTTTAAGGGTACAATGTAATAATTTGATATTTGTATATATTGCAAGATGGTTACCTCTATAGGTCCAGTTAATATACATTACCATACATAGTTACAAATTTTTTTCTTATAATGAAAATTTTCAAGTTCTACTTCTTAGTTATTTTAA
>CM053612.1:59804793-59838898 GCA_028646535.1 Procyon lotor | reverse complement strand
CATTCCCTCTGCTTGTGTTCCCTTTCTCGCTATGTTTCTCTCTGTCAAATAAATAAAAAAAAAAATCTTTAAAAAAAAAAAAAAAAAAAAAAAAACATTGTTATCCATGCTGCAAATTACAGCCCTGTTATTTATTCACTTTATTTTTAGTTTATTATAATTTACATAAAGTATTATATTAGTTTTAGGGTACAGTAAAAGGATACCCCCTCCCCCACAAAAGCTAGACTCTTAAATACAGAGAACAAAACAATGGTTACCAGAGGGAAGATGGGTCAGGGAACGAGTAAAATAGGTAAAGGGGATTAAGAGATCATATATATATATCATATAGATAGATAGATAGATAGATAGATAGATAGATAGATAGATAGATTAAGAGATCACATATATATATATATTTATATATATATATGTATTTATATATATAAAAAATATATATATATATTTTTTAAGAGTTCACTTATCTTGATGAGCAATGATAAATGTGTAGATTTGTTGAGTCATTATATTGTTCCTTTTTATTTCTGAATGCCAATAAAAAACACTATTTTGTGTTGTTTGTCTTAGGTTGTAAGTGATCAGAGGGGACTTATATGTGTGTCAGGCTTGACATGGAATTAGGAAGAAGAAGGCATATAATCGTTGTTTTGATGATGACAGCAGAGAAATAGCAAGGAAGAAAAAAACAAACAAAGGGTTTCGAATATCACCTTAAGGAAGCCATTTGCTAACCATCAGCCAATTCATCAAAGTTAAAGTCATCATGGAGAATTTCAGCAATCCTCCCTTGGGTGTGGATTCAGCCTTGGAAGTAACGATCAGTTCAGAGGTCACTATTGGCCCCATTTCAGAATTCTTTCATTCAGTTTTTATGATGGTAAACCTTACGTTTTTAGGTAAGGAACCTAGACCTATACTCAGATGAATGAGCCATCAGAGAAAATAAGGATATAAAACTTTATAAGGTTTTATGCTTTCTTATAACACTTTCATATCCACTATTTCATTTGATCTTAAGAGACTGAATGTGAGTCTGGTTTCCAGGGATGCTTATTCCTCATTTGTCAGATGGGGATTGTAAGGCATTTACTATTAAGTGAAAGTTCTGTAGTCATAAAAAAAAAATTAAAAAGTGTGGAAGCTGAGAATAAATCCAGACCACCCAGCTTTCCACAACAGTTAGATGTCATAGCAAAAAAAGGAAAACAAATCATAACTGTCTAGAATCATAATTTCTTAATGCTTACTCAATACTCCGAACCAGTTTTTCTGAATGACTTGGTTCAGCCTGGGAAATTATTTCTCTTCTTGCTGCTATGACAAATAGAGCAACTCCATTTAAAGTGTCATTAATATTGCCAAAACATTATTTTTTTGTTACAGAGAAATTATTTTTTTCTGTTTTATTTTAATTCCAGTTAGTTAACATACAATGTTATATTAGTTTCAGGTGTGCAATATAGTGATTCAAAAATTACATACATCACCTACTGCTCATCATGAGAAATGCACTCCTTAATCCCCATGATCTATTTTACCCACCCACCTACACTCTTCCCCTCTGATAACCATCAGTTTGATCTCTATTAGAGTGGATTTCTTTATTTTTCTCTCTTCTTTTCTTCTTTTTCCCTTTGCTCTTTTTTTTTAATTTCTTAAATTACATATATATGAGTTTTCCAGAGTGGCTGCACCACTTTGCATCTCCTCCAACAGTGCATAGTGTTTCTTTTCCTCCACATCCTCACCAACATCTGCTGTTGATTTTAGTCATTCTGACAGGTGTGGAGTCATATCTCATTGTACTTTTGATTTACATTTCCCTGAGTCTGTTGGCCACCAATATGTCTTCTTTAGAGAAGTTCCTGTTCATGTCTTCTGACTATTTTTAATTGGAATGTTTGTTTCGATGGGGGTTGACTTCCATCAACCCTTTGTATGTGTTGGACACTAATCCTTTATCAGACATGCCACTTGCAAATCTCTTCTCCCATTCACTAGATTGCTTTTCAGTTTTGTTGATTATTTCCTTCACAAGGCAGAAACTTTTTATTTTTATGAAGTCTCAATGGTTTAGTTTTGCTTTTGTTTCCCATGTCTCAGGAGACATACTTAGAAAAATGTTGCTATGGGGGTGCCTGGGTGGCTCAGTAGGTTAAAACTTCTACCTTCAGCTCAGGTCATGATCTCAGGGTCCTGAGATTGAGCCCCGCATTGGGCTCTCTGCTCAGCAGGGAGCCTGCATCTGCCCCAGTCTCTCTGCCTGCCTCTCTGCCTACTTGTGATCTCACTTTCTGTCAAATAAAAAAATAAAATCTTTAAAAAATATTGGTATGATGATGACAGGGAGGTTACTGCCTGTGTTCTCCTCCAGAATTTTTAGGGCATCAAGTCTCATATTTAGGACTTCAATCCATTTTGAATGTATTTTTGTATGTGGAATAGTAATGTGGTACAGTTTCATTCTTGCATTTTGCTATCCAGTTTTCTCTGCACCATTTATTTTTTTTATATTTTTTAAATTTTATTTATTTATTTTTTTCAGTGTTACAAGATTTATTGTTTTGCACCACACCCAGTGCTCCATGCAATACGTGCCCTTCTCAATACCCATCCCCAGGCTCACCCAACCCCCACCCCCTTCTCCTCCAAAACCGTCAGTTTGTTGCTCATAGTCCACAGTCTCTCATGGTTCATCTCCTCCTCTGGTTTCCCCCCATTAACCCCTCCCTTCCTTCTCATAATGCCCTCCATGTTTTTCTTTGCGCTCAGCACATAAGTGAGACCATGAGGTAAATGGTTCTCTCTGCTTGACTTATTTCACTCCGCATAATCTCTTCCAGTCCAATCCATGTTGATACAAAAGTTGGATAGTCATCCTTTCTGATGGAGGCATAATATTCCATTGTATATATGTACCATATCTTCTTTATCCATTCATCTGTTGAAGGGCATCTTGGTTCTTTCCACAGTTTGGCAATTGTGGTCATTGCTGCTATGAACATTGAGGTACATGTGGCCCTTCTTTGTGATGCATCTAGTTCTTTGGGATAAATACCCAGTAGTCTCTGCACCATTTATTGAAGAGACTCTCTTTTTTTATTGGATATTTTTTCCTGCTTTGTTGAAGATTAATTGATCACGTAGCTCTGGGTTTATTTCTGTGTTTTCTATTCTGTTTTATTGAACAATGTGTCTATTTTTGTGGCAGTATTACACTATTTTGATTTTCACTGCTTTAAAGTATAACCTGAAGTCCAGAATTGTGATGCTTCCAGCTTCGCTTTTCTTTTTCTAGATTGCTTTGGCTATTCAGCGTCGTTGGTGGTTCCATATAAATTTTATAATTTTTTTGTTCTTGTTCCATGAAAAAGGCTGGTGGTATTTTGATAGGGATTAGATTAAATGTGTAGATTGTTTTGGGCAGTATAGATATTTTAACAGTATTTGTTTTCCTAATCCATCAGCATGGAATGTCTTTCCATTTCTTTGTGTCCTCTATAATTTCTTTCATCAGTTTTTTACAGTATTCAGAGTAGAGGTCTTTCACTATTTTGATTAGATTTATTCCTTATTATAAAAAATTTCTTATTATATAAAATATCTTATTTTTGATGCTATTATAAATAGAACTGATTTCTAAATTTCTTTTTCTGCTGCTTCATTGTTGGTGTATAGATATGCAACAGATATCTGTACATTGATTGTGTTTTCATTTTCATTTTTTCCATGTACTTTCAAATTTATTCCTTGATTTCCTGGTTGACCCTTTTGTTTTTTAGTAGCATGTTATTTAACCTCCTTGTATTTGTGGACTTTCCATAAGTTCGCTTGTGGTTCATTCCTAGTTTCATAGAATTGTGTTCAGAAAAGATGTATGGAATGATTTTACATTGATGCAAAAACTATGGGAAACGGCAAAGGCAGTCCTAAGGGGGAAATACATAGCCATCCAAGCCTCACTCAAAAAAATTGAAAAATCTCAAATACACCAGCTCTCCTTACAACTCAAAGAAATGGAAAACCAACAACAAAGGAAGCCAACCCCACGCACAAGAAGGGAAATAATCAAGATCAGAGCAGAGATCAACGAGGTAGAAACTAAAGAAACAATAGAATGCATCAACGAATCCAGAAGTTGGTTCTTTGAAAGAATCAATAAGATTGATAAGCCACTGGCCAAACTCATCCAAAAGAAAAGAGAGAGGGCCCAAATTAACAAAATTATGAATGAAAGGAGAGAGATCACAACTAATCCAAAGGAAATAGAATCAATCATCAGAAATTATTATTAACAACCATATGCCAGTAAGTTAAACAACCTAGAAGACATGGATGCATTCCTGGAAACCCATAATCTTCCAAGACTGAAACAGGAAGAAATTGACAACCTGAATAGACCCATATCTAGTAATGAGATTGAAGCTGTGATCAAAAACCTCCCAAAAAACAGGAGTCCAGGACCAGATGGATGCCCTGGGGAGTTCTACCAAACTTTCAAGGAAGAAATAATACCTATCCTCCTGAAACTGTTTCAAAAAATAGAAACAGTAGGAAAACGGCCAGACTCGTCCTATGAAGTCAGAATTACCCTGATCCCCAAACCAGGCAAAGACCCTACCAAAAAGGATTATTTCAGACCAATATCCCTGATGAATGTGTATGCCAAGATTCTCAACAAGATCCTAGCTAATAAGATTCAACAGCACATCAAAAACGTTATTCATCATGACCAGGTGGGATTTATCCCTGGGATGAAAGTGTGGTTCAACATTCGCAAATCAATCCATGTGATATATCAATAAGAGAAGAGAGACGAACCACATGGTCCTCTCAATGGATGCAGAAAAAGCATTTCACAAAATTCAGCATTCTTTCCTCATCAGAACTCTTCAAAGTATAGGGATAGAAGGAACATTCCTCAACATTATCAAGTCTATCTAAGAAAAGCCCACAGCAAATATCATTCTCAATGGGGAAAAACTGACAGCCTTCCTGTTGAGATCAGGAACAAGACAAGGATGCCCACTCTCACCACACTTGTTCAACATAGTTCTAGAAGTCCTAGCAACAGCAATCAGAAAACAAAAAGAAATAAAAGGTATCCAAATTGGCAATGAAGAAGTCAAACTTTCTCTCTTGCAGAGGACATGTTACTCTATATGGGAAACCCAAAAGACTCCAGCCCCAAAATACTTGAACTCATACAGTAATTCAGTAATGTGTCAGGATACAAAATCAATGCACAGAAATCAGTGGCTTTCCTATACACTAACAATGAATCTGTGGAAAGAGAAATTAGGGAATCTATTCCATTTACGATAGCACCAAAAACCATAAGATACCTGGGAATAAACCTAACCAAAGAGGTGAAGGATCTGTACTCTAAGAACTACAAAACACTCATGAAAGAAATTGAAGAAGACACAAAAAGGTGGAAAACCATTCCATGTTCCTGGATCGGAAGAATAAACATTGTTAAAATTTCTATACTGCCCAGAGCAATCTATACTTGCAATGCCACTCCGATCAAAATTCCACGGGATTTTTTCAAAAGCCTGGAAGAAACAATCCTAAAATTTATATAGAAACAGAAAAGACTCTGAATCACTAAGCAAATGCTGAAAAAGAAAAACCAAGCGGGGGGCATCACATTGCCCGATTTCAAGCTTTACTACAAATCGGTGATCACCAAAACAGCATGGTACTGGCACAAAAACAGACACATAGACCAGTGGAACAGAATAGAGAGCCCAGAGATGGACCTGCAACTCTATGGTCAACTAATCTTTGACAAAACAGGAAAAAATATCCAGTGGAGAAAAGACAGTCTCTTCAATCAATGGTGCTGGGAAAATTGGACAGCTCTATGTAGAAGAATGAAACTTGACCATTCTCTTACACCATACAAGAAGATAAACTTGAAATGGATAAAAGATCTCAACGTGGGGCAGGAATCTATCAAAATTCTAGAGGAGAACATAGGCAGTAACCTCTTCAACATCAGACAATGCAAATTCTTTCAGGACATGTCTCCAAAGACAAAGGAAACAAAAGTGAAAATAAACTTTTAGGACTTCATCAAGATAAAAAGCTTCTGCACAGCGAAGGAAACAGTCAACAAAACAAACAGGCAACCCACAGAATGGGAGAAGATATTCGCCAATGACACTACAGACAAAGGTCTGATATCTAAGATCTATAAAGAACTCCTCAAACTCAACACTCACAAAACCAATAATTACATTAAAAGATGGGCAGAAGACATGAACAGACACTTCTCCAAAGAAGACATACAAATGGCTAACAGACACATGAAAAAAATTTTCATCATCTTTAGCCATCAGGGAGACTCAAATCAAAACCCCACTGAGATACCACCTTACACCAGTTAGAATGGCCAAAATCAACAGGACAGTAAACAACAAATGCTGGAGAGGGTGTGGAGAAAGAGGCACCCTCCTACACTGTTGGTGGAATTGCAAGCTGGTGAAGCCACTTTGGAAAACAGTGTGGAGATTCCTCAAGAAACTGAAAATAGAGCTACCCTTTGACCCTGCCATCACACTACTGGGTATTTCCCCCATGAAGCAGATGCATTACAAAGAAGGGCCACATGTTCCCCAATGTTCATAGCAGCAATGGCCACAGTTGCCAAACTGTGGAAAGAACCAAGATGCCCTTCAACAGATGAATGGATAAAGAAGATATGGTACATATACACCATGGATAATATATATATATAATATATATTTAATAATAATATATGTAATAATATATATATAATATATATTATGCCTCCATTAGAAAGGACGAATATCCAACTTTTGTATCAACATGGATGGGACTGGAAGAGATTATGCTGAGTGAAATAAGTCAAGCAGAGAGAACCAATTACATTATGGTCTCACTTACATGCTGAGCATAAAGAAAAACATGGAACATATTGTGAGAAGCAAGGGAGGGTTGTATGGGGGGAACCACAGGGGAAGTTGAACCATGAGAGACTGTGGAGGACCTTGGGTAAGCCTGTTGGTGGGTATTGAGGAGGGCAAGTATTGCATGGAGCACTGGATGTGGTTCATGAACAATAAATCTTTTAACACTGAAAAAAATTAAAAAACGATGTATGGTATGATTTTGATCTTATAGAATTTGTTGAGCTTTGTTTTTGAGCTAGTATTTGACCTATTCTGGAGAATTTTCCATGAGCTCTTGAAAAGAATATGTATTCTACTGTTTTAAGATGTAATTTCTGAATATATCTATGAAATCCGTCTGGTCCAATGTGTCATTTAAATCTATCAATTCCTTGTTGATTCTCTTTTTAGATGATGCATACATTTCTATAAGTAGGACATTAAAGTGTCCTACTATTATTGTATTTTTATCAATGAGTTCCTTTATGTGTGTTATTAACTGTTTTATGCATTTGGGCACTCCTATACTGGGTGCATAAATATTTATAATTGTTATATCTACTTGTTGGATGCTCCCCTTAATTATTATATTGTGGCCTGCTTTGTCTCTTGTTATGGTATTCATTTAGTCTAATTTTTCTGAAATAAGTATTGCTACCCTGGTTTTCCTTTGACATCAATTCACGTGAAACATAGGTCTCTATGACCTCATTTTGAATCTGTAGGTGCCTTTAGGTCTAAAATTAGGCTTTTCCAAGCAACATCCATCTGGGTCTTTTACTTTAATAGTTTTAATTATGATCAACAGTGATAACAATAATCCATGGCCTTGAATTTAAATGAAAATAACATATAATAACTCTTCTATGTTTATTAATTAATCAAATAGTTAATAAATTAATTTTTAAATATTCAGTTAGCCAGCATATAGTTCATCATTAGTTTTTGATGGTTGTGCTCACACAACATCAAAATCAAATGAGTCTTGAAGGAAGGGCAAGATGGCAGAGAAGTAGGAGACCCTGTTTGAACCAGTCCCCTAAAGTGAGCTAAATATCTACCACCCAAGAAGTAGATATAGGAGCCAGTATAGGAGTGCCCAAATGCATAAAACAGTTAATAACACATAAAGGAACTCATTGATAAACATCCATGAAATCAGCCTGAAATGTAAGATTTTACACTTCTGGATCTCTAAGGGGGCAGAAGACATCAGAGGAGAGGTAAAGCAGTGGAGGAATGCTTGGCCTGATATCAGAAGATAAACAGAAGGGGAAGGAAGCCACAAGAAGTGACCTAATGAAAGTAATACCCCAATGCAAAAGTTTCTTGTGATTGGGGACAAACATTAACTTTGAGTCTTAAGGGCAAAATATCTTAAGGGGCAACTAGTGGAATCAGGTGGTCATGGGCATGGGCCTAAGCCCATGTTTCCAGGAAGGACACTACCATGGGCAACGACCCATGTCAGAAAGAGACCATGGGGTTCCAGTCTGTGGCCCATAACCCTGTGGCTTTCAGCTGCTTGCACCACCACTCAGCTTGGGCGCACTCCCGCAAGTGCCTAAGAGACCCTCATGTGAGCATCAGCTGGAGGACTCTTTAGGACCTTGGCCATCCCCATCATGCCCCAGGATCTGAGTGCTCCCAGCCTGCAGCTGAAAGAACACAGAGTGATCTCGGGTCAGAATTCCTCCATGGCCTGCACAACTCATGGGGTCTCAGTGCACCTGGGGGAGCCTGGACCTTGGATAGCAGTCCCGGCAATGGCACCACCCACAGGTTTAGTGGCATAGGGGTGCAGAGATGAACTGGAGCCTCGGGTGACCACTCAGATGGTGACGGGGGTGTGCACTAGCTGTGGGAGGCTGCACATGTCTTTTTTCTCTCACTTATTTCTTTTTTTTTTTCTTTGTGATGGTGAATTCCGATTGCTCCAAAACATGCTGGGGTGCATTTGCCTGGATAATGGGTGATATATTCAGCTATACAACTCCTCAACCACTTCTCATCAGAATGACTAAGAGGAGGAACACCCAACAGAGGAAAAACCAAGAGACTGTGCCCTCTCCCTGAGAAATACTGGATATGGACATAAACAGTATGTTGGAAAGGGAATCCAGGATAACAATTATCCAGGCAGTGGCTAGGTTGGAGAAAAACATTAGTGATAACATAAATCTCTAAAGGCAGAACTGAGAGCCTACATGGCAGAAGTTACCCAATCTAACTTAAATACTCTAGCACCTAGGGTAACCAAGATAGAAGATAGAATTAGTGATCGAGAGGACAAGCTGATGGAGAAGCCAGATAAGGAGGAGGGCTTGAACAAACTGCTTAGAAGACATGAAAACAAAAACAAAACAAAATAAAACAAAAAAGACATGAAAACAGAATTATGAAAATAAATGACACCATGAAACTTCCATGTCAGAATTATTGGAATCCCTGAGGGGGTGGAGAAAGAAAACCAGAAGATATAGCTGAACAAATTCTGCTTGAAAACTTCACCAATTTGGGGAATGGAACAATTGTTTATGTTCTAGAGGCAGAAAGGACACCCCTCAAAATCAACGGGCCTGGAAAAACATCCAGACACTTAATTGTGAGATTCACTAACTATAATTTTAGACAAGAGGTCTTGAGGGAAGCTAGGGGGAAGAAATTATTTACTTACAGAGGAAGTCCCATCAGAACAGCATCAGGTTTTACACAGAAACCTGACAAGCCAGAAAGGGCGGGCAAGACATATTCAGAACACTAAATGAGAAGAACAGGCAGTCAAGAATACTTTATTGAGCAAGGTTTATATTCAAAATGGATGGAAAGTTAACGAGCTTCCAAGAAGAACAAGGTTTAAAAGAGTATGTGACCGCCAAGCCAGCACAACAGAAAATATTAAGGGGGAGGGGTTCCTATAACAGAAGAAAGAACTCAAGAGTGACATAGAACAGAAACTTAGAGAGACAATCTGTAGAAACAAGGACTTTATTGGCAACATGATGTCAATAAAAAACTTATCTCTCAATAATCACTCTCAACATGAATGCCCTACATGCTCCCATAAAATGGCACAGGGTCACAGACTGGATAAAATGATAGGACCCTTCCATATGCTGTCTACAAGAGACACATTTGGAACCTAAAGATACATCCAGACTGAAAGTGAAGGGATGGATAACCATCTTTCGTGCCAACAGGAATTAAAAGAAAGCTGGGGTAGCAATTCTCATATCAAATAAATTAGATTTTAAGCTAAAGACTATAGTCAGATATAGAGAAGGACACCACAACATTCTTAAAGGGTCTACCCTCCACGAAGATCTAAAAATTGTAAATATTTATGTGCCCAATAGAGGAGCAGCCAACTAGATAAGCCAACTGTTAATCAAAATAAAGAGCCATGTTGATGTGAATATGTTAATTGTAGGGGATCCTAACACACCACTCTCAGTAACAGACAGATCATCTAAGCAGAAAATCAATAAAGAAACAAGAGCTTTGAATGACACAGTGGACCACATAGACCACATGGATATATACAGAGTATTCCACCCTAAAACAACAAAATACTCCTTCTTCTCAAGCACACATGGAACTTTCTCCAGAATAGACCACATACTCCGTCACAAACAGTAATCAATTGATACCAAAATATTGAGGTAATTCCTTGTATATTCTCAGACCACAATGCTTTGAAACTGGAACTCAACCACAAGAAAAAGGTTGGAAAGAATTCAAACAATGGAGGCTAAAGATCAACCTGTTCAAGAATGTTTTGATCAACCTGGAAATCAAAGAATAAATTAAACAATTCATGGAAACAATGAGAATGAAGGCACATTTTCCAAAACCTATAGGATATGGCAAAGGTGGTCATAAGGGGGAAAAACAAAGCCATCCAAGCTTCACTCAAAAAATTGAAAAATCCCAAATAAACCAGCTCTCTTTATACCTTAAAGATCTGGAAAATCAACAACAAATTAAGCCAACCCTATGCACAAGAAGGGAAATAATTAAGATTAGAACAGAGATCAATGAATTAGAAACTAGAAAAACAGTAGAACACATCAATGAAACTACAAGTTGGTTTTTTGAAAGAATCAATAAGATCGATACCCACTGGCCAAACTAATCCAAAAGAAAAGAGAAAGGACCCAAATTAACAAAATTATGAATGTAAAGGTAGAGATCATGTCTAACCCCAAGGAAATAGAAACAATCATCAGAAATTATTATGAACAGCTGTATGCCAATAAGATAAGCAACCCAGAATAAATGGATGCATTCCTGGAAACCTATAAACTTCCAAGACTGAAACAGGAAGAAATTGACAACCTGAATAGACCAATATCTAGTAATGAGATGGAAGCAGTGATCAATACCTCCCAAGAAAGAAGAGCCCAGGACCTGAGGGATTCCCCGGGGAATTCTACCAAACATTCAAAGAAGAAATAATACTTATTGTCATGAAGCTATTTCAAATAATAGAAATAGAAGGAAAACTTCCAGACTCTTTCTATGAGGCCAACATTACCCTGATCCCCCAACAAGACAAAGACCCCATCAAAAAGGAAAATTTCAGACCAATATCTCTGATGAATATGGATGCCAAGATTCTCAACAAGAGCTTAGCTAATAGGATCCAACAGCACATTAAAAATATTACCCACCATGACCAAGTGGTAGTTATCCCTGGGATAACTATCTATCTATGAAAAGCCCACAGTGAATATCATTCTCAATCAGGAAAAGCTGAGAGCTTTTCCCTTAAGGTCAGGAACATGACAGTGAGGTCCAATCTCACCATTATTGTTCAGCATCATATTAGAAGTCCTATCCTCAGCAATCACACAACAAAAATTAATAAGAGACATCCAAATTAGCAAATAAGTCAGATCATCTCTCTTCACTGATGACATCTTTTATGTGGAAAACCCAAAAAATCACACCCCCAAGTTACTAGAACTCATACAATTTAGCAATGTGTCAGGAATCAAAATCAACACACAGAAATCAATTGCTTTTCTATACACTAACAGTGTAACTGTGGAGACAGAAATTAGGAAATCAATCCCATTTATAGTAGTAACAAAAACCATAAGATACCCAGGAATAAATCTAACCAAAGAGATAAAGGATCTGTAATCTAGAAACTACAAAACACTTATTAAAGAAATAGAGGAAGACATGAAGAATTGGAAAAACTTTCTGTGCTCAGGGGTTGGAAGAATAAACATTGTTAAAATGTCTATGCTGCCCAGGGGTGCCTGGGTGGCTCGGTCGTTAAGCGTCTGCCTTTGGCTCAGGTCATGATCCCAGAGTCCTGGGATTGAGCCCCGCATCGGGCAACCTGCTTGGCAGGAAGCCTGCTTCTCCTGCTACCATTCCCTCTGCTCGTGTTCCCTCTCTCACAATGTTTCTCTCTGTCAAATAAATAAAATCTTTAAAAAAAAGTGTCTATGCTGCCCAGAACAATAAACGGTTTCAAAGCTATCCCTATCAAAATATGATTGACACTTTTTACAGACCTGGATCAAAAAATCCTAAAATTTGTATGGAGCCAGAAAAGTCCCCAAACTGCCCTGGGAATATTAAAGAAAAAAAAATCTGGGGGCATTGCAATGCCTGAATTCATACCATATTCCAAAGCTGTGATCTCCAGGAAAGCATGGTATTGGCATGCAGACTCATAGATCAGTGGAACAGCATAGAGTCTCCAGAAATGGACCTTCATCTCTATGGTCAGCTAATATTCCTCAAAGCAAGAAATAATATCCAGTGGAAAAAAGATAGTTTCTTCAATAAACAGTGCTAGGAAAATTGAACAACCTCATGCAGAAGAATGAAACTGGACCATTCATTAATACTATATACAAAGATAAACTCAAGATGAAGGACCCCCAATATGAGACAGGATTCCTTCAAAATCCTGGAAAACATTGGCAGTAAAATCTTCAACATTTGCCACAGCAAGTTCTTTCACAATATGTCTTCAAATGCCAGGGAAACAAAAGCAAAAAGGAACTATTGGGACTTCGTCAAGTTATAAAGCTTCTGCACAACAAAGTAAGTAGTCAACAAAACAAAGAGGCAACCCACAGAATTGGAGAAGGTATTTGCAAATGATAGTACAGATAAAGAACTTCTCAAACTCAACACACCAAAACAAATAATCCAGTCAAGAAATGAGCATATGTCATGAACAAACCACTTTGCCAAAGAACACATACAAATGGCTAACAGGCACATGAAAAAAGTTTAAAATCACTAGCCATCAGGGAAATACGAATAAAAACCACAAAGAGATACCACATTACACCAGTTAGAATGGCAACAATTATCAAGACAGGAAACAACAAATGTTGGAGAAGATGAGAAAGAGGAACACTCTTTCACTGTTGATGGGAATGCAAGCTGGTATAGCCACTCTGGAAAACAGTATGGAGGTTCCTCAAGATGTTAAAAACTGGGCTACTCTATGACCCAGCAATTGTACTACTAGATATTTACCCCAAAGATACAGATGTAGTGAAAAGAAGGGCCACATGCAACCCAATGTTCATAGTAGCAGTGTCCACAGTAACCAAACTGTAGAAGGAGCTGAGATGCCTTTCAACCGATGAATGGATATAGATGTGGTTCATATATACAAAGGAATATTACTCAGCCATCAGAAAAGATGGATACCCAACATTTGCACTGATATGGTTGGAACTGGAGGGGAATATGCTAAGAGAAATAAGTCAAGCAGAGAAAGACAATATTATTTCACATATACGTGGAACATAAGGAACAGTGAAGATGACCACAGGGCAAGGGAGGAAAAATTGAATGGGAAGAAATCAAAGAGGGAGACAAACCATGAGAGACTCTGGACTCCAGGAAACAAACAGAGAATTATAGCAGGGAGGAGGATACAGGAATGGGGTAACTGGATGATGGGTATTAAGGAGGAAACAATTTTTGATGAACCCTGGGTGTTATATGCAACTAATGAATCCTCGAACACTACATCAGAATGTATGAACTATATGTGGGCTTACTGAACATAATAAAAAAAAGACAAATACCATATGATTACAAACCTATGTGGAATTTAAGAAGCAAAGCAAATGAGCAAAGGGGAAAAAAAGAGAGAGAGAGCGTGAGGAAAACCAAGAAAATGACTCTTACTGTCAAGAACAAACTGAAGGTTACTGACAGGGCATGCATGGGGGTAGTGGCTTAAATAGCTGGTGAGGGTTAAGGCATGCATTTGTTATGAGCACAGGTTGATCTATGCAAGTGTTGAATCCCTATATTGTACACATGAAAATAATATAACACTGTGTGTTATCTACCTGGAATTAAAATAAATTATTAAAAATAAAACTAAAAATATAGTGCTGTATAGAAATTCATGTATTGTGATAACCTAACTTATTTATCCCAGGTCTTTGTATAGACAGGATGCAATGAATACTTTTGTTCGTTTATGTCCATTTTGGTGAATATGAGCAAGTGTTGCTGTGGTATAAGATATATTCATTTTAAATATTAGCAGATATCAACCAATTACCCTTCAAGATCATTTCAATATTCAGTCCACAATAGAGTATGAGAGGGCTTGTTTTTTTTCACACATTTGCATGCACTTATATAAATATTTGAAATGCCTCAAGAATGTTAACCATTATAGTTGGTTGATGAGAAACAGTATCATTTATTACTTTGAATTTCAGTTTTCATATCTCTGATTATTAATGAGATTGAGCATCTTTTCATGGGTTTATTTTTTATTTGGGTTTTCTTTTTAATTCATGATCTTTGACATATATATACACAGATTTTTCTGGACAGTAATTTTTATTTTTATATGTTGTTACATATGTGGGAGATATTTTCCATGGTATATTGCTCATATTTCCTTTTGTTTTCACGAAGTTTTCATTGTGCAGAAATATTCCATCTTATCATTATATGGCACTTTTACTTTATTTGATCTCCAAGACTACTTGTGATGTTAACCAGCAAGGTGTTTTCCTCATTTTGCAGATGAGGGCTCTAAATCTTAGAGAGATAAAGAAATATGCCTGGCATTACACAGCTACTATGTGGCAATAGCAGGGTGCAGAGTTAAGTCTATTGATCCTTCTATTAGTCTCCTTTGCTATTGTAACAAATTATCAAAAAACTAGTTTGCTTAAAATAACATATATTTATTATTTTAAAATTCTAATAGATTAGAAGTCTAAGATGGGTCTCACTGGGCTAAAATCAAGATGTTAACAGAGCTATGCTCCTTCTGAGGGCTCTATATGACACTCTATTTACTTGTCTTTCCTAGCTTCTCAAGATCTGAGTTTCCTGGTTTATGGATCCTTTTCTCCATTTTCCAACCCAACAAATGTGGATTGAGTCCTTCTCACACTTCATCACTCTGGCATGGCTCAGTGGGTTAAAGCCTCTGCCTTTGGCTCAGGTCACGATCTCAGGATCCTGGAATCAAGCCCCAAATCAGGATCTCCGCTCAGCAGGGAGCATGCTTCCTCTGCTCTCTCTGCCTAGCTCTCGCTACTCGTGATCTCAATATTAAATTTAAAAAATCAATAAAAATATTTAAAAAATAACTTTTTACACTTCCAATTTAAAGGACTATTTTTTAAGTTTCGTTATTTATTTATTTATTTTTAAATTTTATTTTATTTTTTCAGTGTTCCAAGTTTCATTGTTTATGTACTGATTTTTTTTTCAATTTTTTTATTAACATATAATGTATTATTTGCCACAGGGTACATGTCTGCGAATCGTCAGGCTTACACATTTCACAGCACTTACCATAGCACATACGCTCCCCAATGTCCATAACGTAGGCACCCTATCCCTACACCGCAACATCCCAGCCACCCTTAGGTCATTTTGTGAGTTTAGGAATCTCTTATGGTTTATCTCCTTCCCCATCCCTTCCTGTTTCATTTCTCTCCCCTAACCCACACAAACCAACACCCTGCCACTCAAATTCTTCACATCAGAGAGATCATGTGATAATTGTCTTTCTCTGACTGACTTATTTCACTTAGCATAATACCCCCTAGGTTCATCCATGTCATTGCAAATGGCAAGATTTTGTTTCTCTGGATGGCTGCATAGTATTCCAATGTATATATGTATACCACATCTTCTTTATCCATTCATCTGTTGATGGACATCTAGGTTTTTTCCATAGTTTGGCTATTGTGGACATTGCTGCCTTAAACATTCGGGTGCACGTGCCCGTTCGGGTCACATTTGTATCTTTAGGGTAAATACCCAGTAGTGCGATTGCTGGATCGTAGGGTAGCTCTATTTTCAACTTTTTGAGGAACCTCCATACTGTTCTCCAGAGTGGCTGTACCAGCTTGCATTCCCACCAACAGTGTAGGAGGGTTCCACTTTCTCTGCATCCTCCTCAACATCTGTCATTTCCTGACTTGCTAATTTTAGCCATTCTGACTGGTGTGAGGTGGTATCTCACTGTGGTTTT
Organism: Procyon lotor; assembly: GCA_028646535.1. Taxonomy (NCBI): domain Eukaryota; kingdom Metazoa; phylum Chordata; class Mammalia; order Carnivora; family Procyonidae; genus Procyon; species Procyon lotor. Next base: position 59,822,470 of record CM053612.1, on the reverse strand, counting down.
GATTTGTATATCTCTGATGCCGAGTGATGCGGAGCACTTTTTCATGTGTCTGTTGGCCTTTTGGATGTTCTCTTTGCAGAAACGTCTGTTCATATCTTCTGTCCATTTCTCAATTGGATTACTTGTTCTTTGGGTGTTGAGTTTGAGAAGTTCTTTATAGATTTTGGGTACTAGCCCTTTATCTGATATGTCATTTGCAAATATCTTCTCCCATTCTGTCAGTTGTCTTTTGGCTTTGTTGACTGTTTCCTTTGCTGTGCAAAAGCTTTTGATCTTGATGAAGTCCCAAAAGTTCATTTTTGCCCTTGCTTCCCTTGCCTTTGGAGATGTTTCTAGGAAGAAGTTATTGTGGCCAAGGTTGAAGAGGTTGCTGCATGTGTTCCCCTCCAGGATTTTGTGGAGTCCTGTTTTTCATTGAGATCTTTGATCCATTTTGAGTCTATTTTTGTGTACGGTGTAAGGAAGTGGTCCAGTTTCATTCTTCTGGATGTGGCTGTCCAGTTTTCCCAACACCATTTGTTGAAGAGACTATCTTTTTTCCACTGGATATTCTTTCCTGCCTTGTCAAAGGTCAGTTGACTGTAGAGTTCGGGGTCCATTTCTGGGTTCTCTCTTCTGTTCCATTGATCTATGTGTCTATTTTTGTGCCAGTACCACACTGTCTTAATTATTATAGCTTTGTAATAGAGTTTGAAGTCAGGAATGGTGATGCCGCTGACTTTGGTTTTCTTTTTCAACGTTCCTCTGTCTCTTCGTGGTCTTTTCTGGTTCCATATAAATTTTAGGATTATTTGTTCCATTTCTTTGAAAAAAGTTGGTGGTATTTTGATAGGGATTGCATTAAATGTGTAGATTGCTTTAGGTCAATAGACATTCTAACAATATTTGTTATTCCATGAGCATGGGAAGTTTTTCCATTTTTGGTGTCTTCCTCAATTTCTTTCATGAGCACTTTGTCGTTTTCTGAGTACAGATTCTTTGCCTCCTTGGTTAGGTTTATTCCTAGGTATCTTATGGTTTTGGGTGCAATGGTAAATGGGATCAACTTCTTAATTTCTCTTTCTTCTGTTTTACTGTTGGTATATAGAAATGCAACTGATTTCTGTGTATTAATTTTATATCCTGATACTTGACTGAATTCCTGGATGACTTCTAGCAGTCTTGGAGTTGAGTCTTTTTTTATTTTCCACATAAAGTATCATATCATCTGCAAAGAGTGAGAGTTTGACTTCTTCTATGCCAATTTGGATGCCTTTGATTACTTTTTGTTGTCTAATTACAGAGGCTAGGACTTCTAGTACTATGTTGAATAGCAGTGGATATAGTGGGCATCCCTGCCGTGTTCTTGATCTCAGGGGAAATTCTGAGTGTTTTTCCCCATTGAGAATAATATTCACTGTGGGTTTATCATAGATGTCCTTTTTGATGTTGAGGAATGTACCCTCTATGCCTACACTGTGAAGAGTTTTGATCAGGAAGGGATGCTGTTCTTTGTCAAATGCTTTTCAGCATCAATTGAGAGTATCATATGGTTCTTGTTCTTTCTTTTATTAATGTATTGAATCATATTGATTGATTTGTGGATGTTGAACCAAACTTGCATCCCAGGAATAAATCCCACTTGATCGTGATGAATAATCCTTTTAATGTACTGTTGGATCCTATTGGCTATGATTTTGGTGAGAATTTTTACATCTGTGTTCATCAAGATATTGGTCTGTAATTCTTCTTTTTGGTGGGGTCTTTGTCTGGTTTTGGGATCAAGGTGATGCTGGCCTCATAAAATGAGTTTGGAAGTTTCCCTTCCATTTCTACTTTTTGGAACAATTTCTGAAGAATAGGTATTAATTCTTCCTTTTATGTTTGGTAGAATTCACCTGGGAATCTGGCCCTGGGCTTTTGTTTGTTGGGAGATTTTTGAATACTGCTTCAATCTCATTACTGGATATGTGTCTGTTCAAGTTTTCTATTTCTTCCTGGTTTTTATGGTAGTATGTGTCTCTAGGTATGTGTCCATTACCTCCAGATTGTCTAATTTGCTGGCGTATACTTGCACATAATATGTTCGTATAATTGTTTGTATTTCTTTGGTGTTGGTTGTGATTTCTCCTCTTTCATTCATGATTTTATTAATTTGGGTCCTTTCTCTCTTCGTTTTGATAAGTCTGGCCAAGGGTTTATCAATTTTATTAATTCTTTCAAAGAACCAGCTGCTAGTTGCATTGATTCGCTCTACTGTTCTTTTGGTTTCTATTTCATTGATTTTTGCTCTGATCTTTATTATTTCCCTTCTTCTGCTGCGTTTGGGTTTTCTTTGTTGTTCTTTCTCCAACTCCTTTAGGTGTACGGTTAGGTTATTTATTTGAGATCTTTCTTGTTTCTTGAGAAAGGCTTGTATTGCTATATACATTCTTCTTTGGACCGCCTTTGCTGTGTCCCAAAGATTTTGAACAGTTGTAATTTCATTTTCATTTGTTTCCATGAATTTTTTAAATTCTTTTTTAATTTCCTGGTTAACCCATTCATTACTTAGTAGGATGCTATTTAGCCTACATGTATTTGAGTTCTTTCCAACTTTCCTCTTGTGACTGAGTTCTAGATTCATGGCATTGTAGTCTGAAAATAAGCAGGGAATGATCCCAATCTTTTGGTACCAACTGAGACCTGATATCCTGATATGTGTCCCAGGATGTGAACTATTCTGAAGAATGTACCATGTGCACTTGAAAAGAATGTGTATTCTGTTGCTTGGGGGTGAAATGTTTTGAATATATCTGTTATATCCATCTGGTCCAGTGTGTCATTTAGGAGCTTTATTTCCTTGTTGAACTTTTGCTTAGATGATCTGTCCATTTTGATGAGGGGGGTATCAAAGTACCCCACTTTTTTTGTATTATTGTTGATGTGTTTCTTTGACTTTATTATTAATTGGTTTATATAATTGGCTGCTCCCATGTTAGGGGCATAGATATTTACAATTGTTAGATCTTTTTGTTGGACAGTGCCTTTAAGTATGATATAGTGTCCTTCTTCATCTGTTAGTATAGTCTTTGGCTTAAAATCTAATTTCTCTGATATAAGGATTGCCACCCCAGCTTTCTTTTGATGTCTATTAGCATGGTAAATTGTTTTCCACCCCCTCACTTTAAATCTGGACGTATCTTTGGGTCTAAGATGAGTATCTTGTAGACGGAATATAGATGGGTCTTTTTTTTTTATCCATTCTGATACTCTTTGTCTTTTGATTGGGCATTTAGCCCATTTACATTCAGGGTAACTATTGACAGATATGGATTTAGTCCCATTTTATTGCCTCTTAGGTGACTGTTAACTGTATACTGTCTCTGTTCCTCTCTGGTCTATGTTCCTTTTAGGCTCTCTCTTTGCTTAGAGGACCCCTTTTAATATTTCCTGTAGGGCTGGTTTGGTCTTTGCAAATTCTTTCATTTTTGTTTGTCCTGGAATCTTTTTATCTCTCCCTCTATTTTCAGTGACAGCCTAGCTGGATATAGTATTCTTGGCTGCATATTTTTCTCATTTAGTGCTCTGAATATATCCTGCCAGTCCTTTCTGGCCTGCCAGGTCTCTGTGGATAGGTCTGCTGTCAATCTAACATTTTTGCCTTTGTATGTTACCAACTTCTTGTCCTGAGCTGCTTTCAGGATTTTCTCTTTGTCACTAAGACTTGTATGTTTTACTATTTGATGACGTGGTGTAGACCTATTTTTTTTGTTTGTTTGTTTTTAGTTTGAGGGGGATTCTCTGTGCCTCCCGGCTTTTGATGCTTGTTCCCTTCGCCAGATTCAGGTAATTCTCTACAATAATTTTCTCTAATACACCTTCCGCCCCTGTCTTTCTTCTTCTTCTGGGATCCCAATTATTCTAATATTGTTGGGTTTTATGGTATCACTTATATCTCTAATTCTCCCCTCGTGGTCCAGTAGTTGTTTTTCTCTCTTTTTCTCAGCTTCTTTATTCTTCGTCATTTGTCTTCTATATCACTAATTCTTTCCTCAGCCTCATTTATTCTAGCAGTGAGAGCCTCAATTTTTAATTGTACCTCGTTAATAGCTTTTTTAATTTCAACCTGGTTAGATTTTATTTCTTTTATTTCTCCAGAAAGGTATTTTATTTCTCCAAAAGTAATTCTCTAATATCTTCCGTTCTTTTTTCGAGCCCAGCTAGCATCTTTATAACTGTCATTTTGAACTCTAATTCTGACATATTACTAATGTCTGAATTGAGTAGGTCTCTTTCAATAGGTACTGTCTCCTCTTTTTTTTTTTTTTTGTGGTGAGTTTTTCCGCTTCATCATTTTATCAAGGTAAGGGTGGTTCAGTGAGAGAGAAACATACTCTGGAGTTCTGCAGTTTTCACTGATTGATTAACTAGGTCTTGGCTGAATATTCTCGCTGATTTTTTGGGGGACGGGCCCGTTGCTGTGATTCTCAAATGTCTTTGCCTGAGCCAGATTTGCACCACCCTTGCCATGGGATTGGCTCAGCACTTTGCTCAGGTTCGCTCTCAGTAATCTTTGTTCCATAGCGCTTTCTGTACTGCCCTGGAGGCCAGGAATGAAAATGGTGGCCTCCCTGTCTCCAGCCCAGAGGAGCCAAGTCCTGGGCACCCTGCGTCTCAGCATGCCCTCAGAGGAAATCGGTCAATCAATCTGGTCTCCCTTGTCTGTGGCCCGAGCTCTTGCTCAGCTAGCCCGTGGCAGGGCGCCTCTATCTGTGATGCATGAGGCCCGTCTGGACTCTCCAAATCCAGCAGATTCCTGCTGCACACTCCCACAGTGCTCCTCCCAGAGGAGGAAGGAGGGGGTGGATCTGGAGCTGACTGCCATTGTGTCCCAGCTCAAAGAGCAGCAGCCTTACCATGTCTCAGATCATAGTCCAAGATAAGCCTAAGCAGACAGGGCGCTGCATGGCTCCTTCTCTGTTGCTGGTTTTTCCACCCCAATACCTTGGAGCTCTTCCACACTCAGGCACTCCTGGTCCCTCTGTGACCCCATGGGTCCTGAAACCACACTGTTCCCACAAGGGCTAAAACCCCTGCTTAGCCTCTGAAGTGATGTCCCTTAGTGGAGCAGACTAAACGTTCCAATTTTGTGCTCCATGGCTCTGCAGCTGCTGGAAGCTGGCCCCTTCCCACGGGGTCTCTCTTACCATCACTTCGGATTCACTTTTTCCACACGTCCTACTTTTCAGAAAGTGGTCAATTTTCTGCTCCTAAAATTGCTGTTCTTTTTTTTCTTCTCTCTCCTGTTGACTTTGCTGGCTTTTAGAATGGTTTGATACCTATCTACCTGAACTTCTGGGATCCGATGCTATCTCAGCCTCCTATACCTCCACCATCTTGCCTTCTCTGTTTATGTACTGATTTAAAGAACTCTTGTGATAACATTGGGCCCACCCAAATAATCTAGGATAATCTCATTTTAAAGTGAACTGATTGTCAGGCACCAGGGTGGCTGAGTTGGTTAAGTGCTTGCCTTCAGCTTGGATCATGATGCCAGGGTACTGGGATTGAGTCCCACAAAGGGCTCCCTGCTCAGTGGGGAGCCTGCTTTTTCTTTTTGTTTTTTAGGTAAACTCAATTTTTTATTTTTCCCGTGTAAGTAAACTTCTTATTTATTTATTTATTTATTTAAGTTAGCCACCATAAAGTACATCATTTGTTTTTGTTTGTTTGTTTGTTTGTTTAAAGATTCTAATTTATTTGACAGAAAGTGATAGAGATCACAAGTAGGCAGAGAGAGAGAAGGGGAAGCAGGCTCCCTGCTGAGCAGAAAGCCCAATGTGAGACTAGAACCCAGGACCCTGAGATCATGAACTGAGCCAAAGGCAGAGGCTTTAACCCACTGAGCCATCCAGGCAACCCAGCACATTATTAGTTTTTGATGAGATGTTCAATGATTTATTAGTTGTATATAACACCCAATGCCCATCACAACACATGCCCTCCTTAATACCCAACACCTGGCTACTCCATTCCCACACCAATCTTCCCTCTGAAACCCTCAGTTTGATTCCTGGAGTCCAGAATCCCTCATGGTTTATCTCCCCTTCTGATTTCCCTCCCTTCAGTTTTCCCTTCATTCCCCTATGCTTATCCATGCTATTCCTTACATTCCACATTTGAGTGAAACCGTGTGATAATTGTCTTTCTCTGCTTGACTTATTTCACTCAGCATATTCCCCTCTAGTTCCATATGTATCAATGTAAATGGTAGGTATTCATCCTTCCTGATGGATGAGTAATATTCCATTATTTATAAAGCACATCTTCTTTATTCATTGATCTGTTGAAGGGCATCTTGGCTCCTTTGACAGTTTGGCTATTGTGGACATTGCTGCTATGAACTTTGGGGTGTATGTTCTGCTTCTTTTCACTACATATGCGTCTTTGTGGTAAATACCTAGTAGTGCAACTGCTAAGTCATAGGGTAGCTTTATTTTTAACGTCTGGAGGAACCTCCATAATGTTTTCCAGAGTGGCTGTACCAGCTTACATTTCTTCCAGCAGTGACAGTGTTCCCCCTTCTTCACGTCCTCTCTAACATTTGTTTGTTGTTTCCTGTCTTGTTAATTTTTGAACTTCTGATGTACGGTGGTTTTCATTTGAATTTTCCTGGTGGCTAATGATGTTGAAGATTTTTTTTTTCATGTGTCTGTTAGCTATTTGTATGTCTTCTTTGGAAAAGTGCCTGTTTATGTCTTTTGCCCATTCTTTGACTGGATTATTTGGTTTTCGGGTGTTGAGTTTGAGAAGCTCTTTATAAATCTTGGATACCATCACTTTATCTAAAATGTCTTTTGCAGATATCTTCTTCCATTCTGTGGATTGTCTCTTTGTTAGGTTGACTGTTTCCTTTGCTGTGCAGAATTCTTTTATCTTGATGAAGTCTCACATGTTCATTTTTGCTTTTGTTCCCTGTTATTTGGAGATGTGCCTTGAAATAATTTGCTGTGGCTAGTGTTAAAGAGGCTCCTGCCTCTATTCTCCTCTAGGATTTTGATGGATTCCTATCTCACATAGTGTTCTTTCATCAACTTTGAATTTATCTTTGTGTGTGATATAAGAGAATGGTCCAGTTTCATTCTTCTGCATGTAGCTCCTCAAATTTCCTAGCACCATTTATTGAAGAGACTTTCTATTTTCCATTGGATATTTTTTCCTGCTTTGTAAAAGATTGGTTGACTGTAGAATTGATGGTCCATTTCAGGCCGCTCTATTCTGTACCATTGATCTTTATCTTTTTTTTTTTTTTTTTTTTTTTTTTGTAACAATATCATGCTGAATTGGTGATCACAGCTTTGGGGTTTTTTTTTTTAAGATTTTATTTATTTGACACAAAGAGAGAGATCACAAGTAGGCAGAAAGGCAGGCAGAGAGAGAGGGGGAAGCAGGCTACCTGTCAAGCAGAGAGCCCAATGTAGGGCTCTATCCCAGGACCCTGAGATCATGATCCAAGCCAAAGGCAGAGGCTTCAAACCACTGATCCACCCAGGCACCCTGGTAATCACAGCTTTGTAATACAGCTTGAAGTTGGGCATTGTGAGGTCCCCAGCTTTGTTTTTCTTTTACAACATTCCCTTGGTTATTTGGGGTCTTTTCTGGTTCATAAAAATATTAGGATTGTTTGTTCAAGCTCGGTGAAAAATACCAATGTTATTTTATTTGTTAATTAATTCATTTTTAATTTGGCCTCTTTTTTTAAAATATGTTATGTTAATCACCATACAGTACTTTATTAGTTTTTGATGTAGTGTTCCATGATTTATTATTTGCTTTTAACACTCAGGACTCATTGCAATATGTGCCCTCCTTAATACCCATCACTGTGCTAACCCATCCTCTTCTCCTCTCACCCCCCAGAACCCTTCGATTGATTCCTAGAGTCCAGAGTCTCCCATGGTTTTTCACCATCTTTGGTTTCCCCCTCTTCAGTTTTCCCTTCCTTCTCCTAATGTTCTTCTTCTTCTTCTTCTTCTTCTATTTTTTTTTTAAAGATTTTATTTATTTAACAGAGAGAAACGCAGTGAGAGGGAACACAAGCAGAGGGAGTGGCAGCGGGAGAAGGAGGCTCCCTGCTGAGCAGAAAGCCCGATGCGGGGCTCGATCCCAGGACTCCAGGACCATGACCTGGGCCAAAGGCAGACGCTCAACGACTGAGCCACCCAGGCGCCCCTCTCCTAATGTTCTTCATGTTATTCCTTATGTTCCACAAATAAGTGAATCCATATGATAATTGTCTTTCTCTGGTTGACTTCTTTCACTTAGCAGAATCCCTTCCAGTTCCATCCATGTCAGTGCAAATGGTGGATATTCATGCTTTCTGATGGCTGAGTAATATTCCATTTTACATATGAAACACATCTTCTTTATCCACTCATCTGTTGAAGGGCATCTTAGCTCCTTCTGTGGTGTGGCTATTGTGGACACTGCTGCTATGAACATTAGGGTGTGTGTCCACTTTCCTTTCACTACATCTGTCTTTGGAATAAATACCTAGTAGCTCAATTGCTGGGCCATAGGTTACCTCTATTTTTAAGTTTTTGAGGAATCTCCACACTGTTTTCCAAAGTGGTTGTACCAACTTACATTCCTACCAATGCCAAAGAGATTTTCCCTTTCTCCACATTCTTGCCAACATTTGTTGTTTCCTGTTATGTTAATTTTTGCCATTCTAACTGGGGTATGGTGGTATCTCATTTTGGTTTTGATTTGTATTTCTCTGATGTCTACAGATGTCAAACATTTTTTCATGTGTCTGTTAGCCATTTGCTCATCTTCTTTGGAAAAATGTCTGTTCATATCTTCTGCCCATTTTTTGACATGATTATTTGTTTTTTGGGTGTTGAGTTTGAGTTCTTTATAGATCTTGAATACTAGCACTTTACCTGTACTGTTATTTCCAAATATTTTCTCCCTTTTTGTGGGTTGACTCTTACTTTTGTTCACTATTTCCCTTGCTGTGCAGAAACCTTTTGTCTTGATGAAATCTGAAAAGATCATTTTTGCTTTTGTTTCCCTTATCTTTAGAGACGTGTCTTGAAAGAAGTTGCTGTGGCCAGTTTTGGAGAGGTTACGGCCTATGTTCTCCTCCAGGATTTTGATGACTTCCTGCCTCACATTGAGGTCTTTCATCCATTTTGAGTTAATCTTTGTCTATGATGGAAGAGAATGCTCGAGCTTCAAGTTTCACAACTCCATTTATTGAAGAGACTGTCTTTTTTTCATTAGATATTTTTTCCTGCTTTGTCAAAGATTAGTTTGCCATAGGGTTGAGAGTCCATATGTGGACACTCTATTCTCTTCCATTGATCTATGTGTCTGTTGTTTTTTTTTTGTTTGTTTGTTTTTTGTGTTTTTTTTTTTTTTTTTTTTTTTTTTTTTTTTTTTTTTTTTTTTTTTTTTTTTTTTTTTTTTTTTTTTTTTTTGCCAGTACCATGCTGGTTTGGTGACCACAGTTTTGTAATATAGCTTGAAATCAGGCAACATGATATCCACAGTTTTGTTTTTCTTTTTTAGAATTTCCTTGTTGATTTGGGGTCTCTTCACATTCTATACAAATAATATGATTTTTATTCTAGATCTTTGAAAAATGGTGCTGGTATTTTGACTGAGATAGTATTGAATATATAGATTCCTCTGAGAAGCATAGACATTTTTTCCCCAAAAAGTTTATTTTATTTTTTCAGTGTTACAAGATTAATTGTTCATGCACCACACCCAGTGCTCCATACAATACGTGCTCTCCTCAATACCCACCACCAGGCTCGCCCAAACTGCCATCCCCTCCCCTCCAAAACCCTTAGTTTGTTGCTCAGAGTCCACAGTGTCTCATGGTACATCGCCTCCTTCGATTTCCTCAATTCACTCTTCCCTTCTTTCCCACAATGCCCTCCATGTCTTTCGTTATGCTCCACACATGAGACCATAAGATAATTGACTCTCTCTGCTTGACTTATTTCACTCAACATAATCTCTTCCAGTCCCATCCATATTGATACAAAAGTTGGGTATTTTTTTTTTCTGATGGGGGCATAATATTTCATTGTATATATGGACCATATCTTCTTTATCCATTCATCTGTTGAAGGGCATTTTTGAACTTTCCACAGTTTAGCAATTGTGGCCATTGCTGCTATGAACATTGGGGTATATGTGGCCCTTCTTTATATTGCATCTGCTTCTTTGGTGTAAATAGCCAGTAGTGCAATGGCAGGGTCATAGATTAGCTCTATTTTTAATTTCATGAGGAATCTCCACATATTTTCCAAAGTGGCTGCACCAACTTGCATTCCTACCAACAGTGGAAGAGGGTTCCCCTTTCTCCATATCCTCTCCAACATTTGTTGTTTACTGTCTTGTTTTTGTCCAATGTGTCATTCAATGCTCTTGTTTCTTTATTGATTTTCTTTTTAGATGATCTGTTACTGAGAGTGGCGTGTTAAGATCTCCTACTATTAATGTATTCATATCAATAGGACTCTTTATTTTGATTAACAGTTGGCCTATGTAGTGTTCTGCTCCTATGTTGGGTGCATAAATGTTTACAATCGTTAGATATTTTTGGAGGATAGGCCCTTTAAGAATGATGTAGTGTACATTTGTATCTCAGCATAGACATTTTAACAATGTTTATTCTTCCAATCCCTGAGAATTGAATATTTTTGCATCTCTTTGTATCTTCCTCTATTTCTTTCATTCGTGTTCTATAGTTTCTAGAGTATAGATCCTTTACCTCTTTCATTAGGTTTATAGTGTCTAGGAAAGTAATTGATGTCTGTATGTTGATTTTGCTTCCTTCCACATTGCTGAATTGTTGTATTAGTTCTAGTAACATTGGGTGTGGAGTTTTTTGAGTTTTTCACATAAAGTATCATGTCATCTGTAAAGAGAGGGAGTTTGACTTCCTCTTTTTTTCTATTTGAATGTCTTTTATTTCTTTTTGTTGTGTGATTGCTGAAGATAGGACTTCTAGTACTATGTTGAACAATAATGGTGAGATTGGACATCCTCTTCAAGTTCCTGACATTATGAGGAACATTCTCAGCTTTTCCCCATTGAGAATGACATCTCCTGTAGGCTTTTTATAGGTAGTTTTTCTGATAATGAAGAATGTGTCCTCTTTCTCTACACTCTGAGAAGTTTTAATCAGGAAAGAAGTGTTATTTTGTCAAACACTTTTTCTGAATTAATTGAGAAGATCATATGGCTCTTGCTTTCTCTTTTATTGACGTGTTCTATCACATTGATGGTTTTGTGGATGTTGAATTCCTTGTATCCCAGGAATAAACCCCACCTTGTTGTGATGGATAATCCTTTTAATGTACTGTTGGATCCTATTAACTAGGATCCTGTTGAGTTTTTTGACATCCATGTTCATCAGGGATATTGGTCTGTAATTTTCCTTTTCATGGGGTCTTTGCCTTTTTTGGGGATCAAGGTAATGCTAGCCTCACATAACGAGTTTGGAAGTTTTCCTACTGTTTCTATTTTTTTTTTTTTTTAAACAGCTTCAGAAGAATAGGATGATTTCTTCCTTCTTTTAAATTTATTTATTTTTTATTATTTTATGTTAGTTACCATGCAGTATTTCATTACTGTTTGATGTAGTGTTCCATAATTCATTCTTTTCATATAACACCCAGTGCTCTATGCAATCCATGACCTCCTTAATAGCCATCACCAGGATCACCCATCCCTCCACCTCCCTCCCTTCTAAAACCCTCAGTTTTTTCCTGGAGTCCATCATCTCTCATGGTTCATCTCCCACTCTGAGATCTATAAGAAACTTCTCAAACTCAACACCCAAAAAACAAATAATCAAGTCAAAAAATGGGCAGAAGACATGATTTCTTTAAATGTTTGGTAGAATTCAAATGGGAAGTCATCTATCCCACAACTTTTGTTTTTTGAGAGGTTTTTGATTACTGATACAATTTTGCTACCAGTTTATTGTCTCTTCATATTGTCTATTTCTTCCTGTTTCAGTCTTGGTAGTTTATAAGTTTCCAGAGAGGTATCCATTTCTTTCAGATTGCTTAATTTGTTAGCCTATAGATAATATTTCCTAATATTTGTTTTCTATTTTCTTGGTATTAGACATGATCTCTCTCCTTTCAATCATGATTTTATCAATTTGTGTTCTTTCTCCTTTCTTTTGGAAAAGTCTGGCCAGGTGTTTATTGATCTTATGAATTCTTTCAAAGAATCAGCTTCTACTTTCGTTGATCTGTTCAATTGTTTCTCTGGGTTCTATTTCATTGATCTTGGCTCTAATCTTTATTAGTAATTCTCTTCTACATAATTTAGGGGTTTTTTGTTGTTTATTTTTAAGATTACTATCTATCTATCTATCTATCTCTCTATCATCTATCATCAATCTATCTATCATCTATCTATCTATCATCTATCTATCTATCTATCTATTTATCTATCTATTTATTTGACAAAGAGAGAGATCACAAGTAGGCAGAGTGACAGGCAGAGAGAGTGGGGGAAGCAGGCTCCCTTTGAGCAGAGAGCCCAATGCGGGGTTCCATCCCAGGACCCTAGGATCATGACCTGAGCCAAAGGCAGAGGCTTTAACGCACTGAGCCACCCAGGCGCCCCCATAATTTAGGTTTTATTTGCTGTTCTTTCTCCAGCTCCTTTTGGAGTAAGGTTACCTTGTGCATTCAGGATTTATCTACTTTTTTGAGTGAGCTTGGATAACTATGTTTTTCCCCATTAGAACTGCCTTTGTAGTATCCCATAGGTTTTGGAGTGAAGTATTTTCATTCTCATTAGTTTCCATGAATTTTTAAAGTTCTTCTTTCATTTTCTGGTTGACCCAATCATTCTTTAGCAGGATGCTTTTTAACCTCCAGGTGTTTGAATTCCTCCCAATTGTTTTCTTGTGACTGAGTTCCAGCTTCAAAGCACTGTGGTTTAAGAATATGCAAGGAATCATCTCAAGCTTTTGGTACCAGTTGAGACCTGATTTGTGACCCAATATGTGCTCTATTCCAGATAAAGTTCCATGTAAGTTTGAGAAGAATGAATATTCTGTTGTTTTAGGGGGGAATGTTCTGTATATGTCCATGAGGTCCATCTGGTTCAATGTGTCATTCAAACCTTTTGTTTCTTTGTTGATCTTCTGCTTAGATGATTTGTGTATTGTTGAGAGTGGAGTGTTGATGTTTCCTATTATCAATGTATTATTATTTATATGTTTATTTTGATTGATGGTTGATTACTGTAGTTATCTGTTCTCCTTTTGGGGGAATAGATATTTACAATTATTAGATTTTCTTGGGGAGCCTGGGTGGCTCAGTGGGTTAAGTGGCTGCCTTCGGCTCAGGTCATGGTCTCAGGGTCTTTGGGTCAAGCCCCACATTGTGTTCTCTGCTCACCAGGCAGCCTGCTTCCCCCACTCTCTCTGCCTGTCTCTCTGCCTACTTGTGATCTCTATTTCTGTCAAATAAGTAAATAAAATCTTTAATAAAATTGTTATATTTTCTTGTTGGATAGAACCTTTAAGTATAATATGTTGTCCCTCTACAACTCTTACTACAGTCTTTAAAAATCTAATTTGTCTAATATGAGAATTGCTCCTCCAGCTTTCTTTTGAGGTCCATTGCTGTTATAAATGATTCTCTATCCCCTCACTTTAAATGTAGAAGTATCTTTAGGTTCAAAATAATTCTCTTATAGACAGCATATGGTTTGGTCCTGCTTTTTTTTTTTTTTTTTTTGTACTGTTTTTTTTATGCAATCTGAAACCCTGTGTGTTTTTATGGGAGCATTCAGCCCATTCATGTTGAGAGCAAATATTGAAATTTATGAATTTATTGCCATCATGTTGCTTGTATAGTCCCTGTTTCTACAAATTGTCTCTGTAAATTTCTGGTCTATATTACTATTGAGGATTTTCTTCTTTTATATAATCCCCTTTAATATTTCTTGCATGGCTGGCTTGGTGGTCACATATTCTTTCAGTTTCTGCTGGTCCTGAGAGTTAATTGTCTCTGTCCTTTCTGAATGACAGCTTTGCTTGACAAAGTATTCTTTTCTTCATGTTCCTCTCCTTTAGTAACATGAAAATGTCTTGCCAGCTCTTTCTGACTTGCCAGGTCTCTGTGGACAGGTCTGACATTATTCGGATGTTCCTTCCTCCACACATAATATATCTCTTCTCCTTAGCTGCTCTCAGGATAGCTTCCTTGACTTTAAGATTTGTACGTTTCACTATTATATGCAGGGGTGTTGATCTATTTTTTTTTTTTTTTTTTGTTTACTAGTAATCTTTATTTTTGTCCCAGCCAATTTGGTATTCTATAACTTAAGTATTGAGATATAAAGTTAACTATTGTTTTTTGTTTTTTCTATTTGTGATGCCTATTTAAATTTTCCCCAAATATATTTATTTTTTCAGTGTTACAAGATTTATTGTTCATGCACCACACCCAGTGCTCCATGCAATACGTGCCCTCTTCAATACCCACCAACAGGCTCGCCCAACGCCCCACCCCTACCCTTCCTAAACCCTCAGTTTGTTGCTCAGGGTCCACAGTCTCTCATGGTTCATCTCCCCTGCTGATGTCCCCCCACTCCCCCTTCCCTTCTCACATGTTTTTCTTTACGCTCAGCACGTAAGTGGGACCATAAGGTAATTGGTTCTCTCTGCTTGACTTATTTCACTCTGCATAATCTCTTCCAGTCCCATCCATGTTGATACAAAAGTTGGATATTCATCCTTTCTAATGGAGGCATAATATTTTTATTGATTTTAGGAGTGGTCCTCTTGGTCTCTTGGACACCAATGATTGTTTCTTCCCCATATTAGTGAAGTTCTTAGCTATGATTTACTCAGATATACCTCCTAGTCCCCTCTCTCTCTCTACCCCCTCAGGGACCCTAATAATTCAAACATTGAAACTTTTCATGGCATCACTGATCTCTCTATGTCTGTTCTTATGGGCTTCTAGCTGTTTATCCTAACCCTTTTCCATCAACTTATCTTCTAGATCACTAATTCTTTCTTCTGTCCTACTCAGCTTGGCTGTTAAATTACCCAGTTAAGACTGCATCTCAGTCGTAGCATTTTTAGGTTTGTTCTGATCAAATTTCACTTCTTCCTTTAGAGATTCTATATTGTCCTTAGTGTTTTTCTCAAGCTTAGCTATTAACTTTATGATTTCTACCCTGAAGTCTATCTCTGACATTTTACTTATATCCATATTCATTAGATATGTTGCTGAAGCCATTGTCTCTTGTTCTTTTATTTTATTTTATTTTTTTTTTATAGTTGCTCCTCCTAGTCATTCTTTTAAGAGGTGACTGAGGGAATGTACATAGTCCAAAATATCAACCAAAACCCAAGCAAGATGCACCCATTTTATGGAGACACTAGCATTGTTGTCCTCTTGTTCTTCCAGACGGTCTTCTGGTGGAGGGGCCTTCTGTACTGTTTCTTAGGCAACTCAGCTTGAAAAGAGTTGCCCTGCCTACTGTGGCGGGGGAGGGGCTCAGTGAAAACAGGTTTTTGGGGGGATTTTGATTTCTGGTGACTTTACCTGGATGCTTTCTTCATCTTTTCTGAGAGTCAGAGCAGAAATGACCATATCCTAACCTCTATCTCAGAACAGAGAAATCACAATCTGCTCTTCAGTGAGCCCGCTAGGCCACATTGTTTGCATATCTGTCTGTGCTGCTAAAAGCCACAGCATTCTGGTTTATGCACCTTACAGCAGCACTCCCAGCCCTCACTCCTAGGGCTGGGAACGTCTCTGCCCTTTGTGCTTCTAATGCTGCAAGCTGTCCCTCGGTCATGCACATGGACCTGCAGCTCCTAGGTCTTGTCAGGGGGATGGACTAAAGTCCTTTCTCCACTGCTACCAGTCTGCAAGTCTGCACCTGGTCCCCAGCATGGGACGTTTTTGTGCTCTTGTGTTATTTCACTTTTCCTGGTACCAGTGGTTATGGCAGCACCTCCCTCCTTCAATTTGTCTTCTGATATCTATCCACAGAATCACGACTCCCTGCTTCATACCTCAAGACCAACTGTTGGAGACATTCTGTTTGTGGAGAATCAGATATATCTTCTCATATCTTAGGCATGATTTCATTCTTCTCAATTCAGAAGACTAATTGAAATAGGTCCTCTACTCCTCCACCATCTTTTGTCCCTTCTCAGATATATATTCTTACATTTCAGACTGATTTTGTGGGTGTTCAGTATGGTTCGGTAGATATCCAAATAAATTTAGGAGACTGGTTGAAATAGGGTTCCCTACTCCTCTGCCATCTTCCTGTTTTCCCCAGGGAGCCTGCTTCTCCCTCTTTTCCCTACTCATTCATTCTGTCACTATCTCTGTCTCAGTAAGTTAGTAAATAAATAAATAACAAATAAATAAACTCACTCTCTCATTATCAACCTTAATTCCAGGTGCCTGGGTGGCTCAGAGGGTTAAAGCCTCTGCCTTCAGCTTGGGTCATGGTCTCAGGGTCTTGGGATCAAGCCCCACATCAGGCTCTCTGCTTGGCAGGGAGCCTGCTTCCCCCTCTCTCTCTGCCTGTCTTTCTGCCTACTTGTCATCTCTCTCTCTCTGTCAAATAAATAAATAAAATCTTAAAACAAAAATCAACCTTAATTCCATCTACAAGTTTAATTTCTCTTTGTCATGTAACTTAATATATTTTCAAGTTCTGGGGATTAGGATACGTACATCTTTGGGAAGTCATTATTCTGCCTACCTCATACCTTCAAACAAGTTTTTTTTTTCCACTGTAACAGAATAACAAGTTATCAAAAATGAAGATCAATTGATTTGGAATGTAAAGCTTAGAAGGTACCAGTTTTGGCTGGGCTATATATCTTGAGATTTGGTTGTGTTCATTTTTTCTGAAGCAGTTGCATTGTGAGAACTCCTGCATTTTCTGCATGTAATTAGAGATCCAGATTTTGAAATTGCACACTTCTTTTTTATCCCTAAATCATTAACTTGCCATAATTCACTCATGCAAATTAAGACGGTCTATAAGTTGTTTTCAGACCCCTATATATACTTTCTGTATGCTGGCAGGGTCTAATCCAGAAGCCTAAATCTTACTATAAGTGGGAAGACTGAACCAAAGAAAGAAGGACAAGGAGTGAGCTAGAAAGTTTAGGAGGGGCAGATGGCATCCTGGAATCTTCTACCACAGTTTGAAAAAAGTACTGGCATGAGAACAGAGACCAGATGGTATTTGGGAGCTAGCACTTCATTTTATGTGCCCAGGAGGATAAACACTGTCCAGAAGAGAACAGGTCCTTTGCAGTTAACAAATGTCAAAGTTGCACTAACTAAAATTTTTGTTCAGAAGTCCTAAATTCAATAGAAAAGGAAACAGAAGGTAAAAGAAGAAATATGTTTGCTATTTTTTATAAGGAAAAGTAATCCAGAAATTGAATTAGTTGCTTAGGAGATTATAAGCTTTCAGTTATTGGAGGAATCTAAGAAGAATTTGTGTAACCATTTGGAAAGAATGCTATATCAGGAGTTTCAGATTTATCTTACTAAGAATTCTTTCTTTGGGTGGAGCCTGCATGGCAGTCAGTTAAGTGTCTGACTCTTGGTTTCAACTCATGTTGTTATCTCAGAATGGTGAGATCAGCCTTTAGTCAGCCTCTGTGCTCTGT
>CM053612.1:59791504-59804693 GCA_028646535.1 Procyon lotor | reverse complement strand
CGCCCCTCTTTTTTTTTTTTTTTTTTTTTTAGTGCAGCTCTTTTAAGAACCAAACACCCGCCATGTCTTCTGATGCCTCTTTTTGATAACTAGTCTAACCCAAGATACCTCGGGAGAATGGAGTCAGATGCTTAGAAGACCAAAGTTGTAACAGTTACAGTGGGTAAATTAGAATAGTAGAAGGATTGGCAGTGACATGCAACAGGTATTTTGAGAACAAGCTTTTTGGCTAAACAATGAAACATCAGTTACATCTAAGTCAATCTCAAAGCTAGAAAAGTCCCATCTAAGTCATCTTCCTAAAAATGAAGCTTACAAATGCATTTTCTAGAATTTTGTTGACTAATTCTAGAAACCCACGTCAAAGGCTATCTTATTATTACTTTTTTATTCATCATACATTCACTCATGTAGCATATTGAGCATCAATCTGTATCAAATGCTGTAAGCTACAGCTCTGAGGCTACAGTTTGAGGACTTCTTTATCAATCCAAGATATCAGACCTTTTTCTGTAGTGTCATTGGCGAATATCTTCTCCCATTCTGTGGGTTGTCTGTTTCTTTTGTTCACTGTTTCCTTTGCTGTGCAGAAGGTTTTTATCTTGATGAAGTCCCAAAAGTTCATTTTTGCTTTTGTCTCCTCTGCCTTTGGAGACATGTCCTGAAAGAAGTTGTTGTGGCTGATTTCAAAGAGGTTACTCTCTATGTTCATCTCTAGCGTTTTGATTGACTCCTGCTTCACATTGCGGTCTTTTATCCATTTCAAGTTTATCTTCGTGTATGGTGTAAGAGAATGGTCAAGTTTCATTCCTCTACAAATAGCTGTCCAATTTTTCCCAGGGCCATTTATTGAACAGACTGTTCCCTCCCCCGGATATTTTTCCTGTTTTGTCAAAGATTATTTGACCTGAGAGTTACTGGTCCATATTGGGGTTCTCTCCTCTGTTCCACCGAGGAGAGTTTGGTCTCTTTTTGTGCCAGTACCATGCTGCTTTGGTGATCACCGCTTTGTAGTAAAGCTTGAAATCAGGCAGTGTGATGCCCCCAGCTTTGTTTTCCTTTTTCAAAATTTCCTTAGCAGTTCAGGGTCTATTCAGGTTCCATACAAATTTTGTTCCATCCCTTTGAAGAAAACTGGTGGAATTTTGATCGGGATGGCATTGAAGGTGTAGATTGCTCTGGGCAGTATACACATTTAAACAATTTTTACTGTTCCGATCCATGAGCATGGAATGCTTTTCCAACTTTTTGTGTCTTCTTCAATTTCTTTCATGAGTGCTCTGTAATTCCTTGAGTACAGATCCTTTAACTCCTTGGTTATGTTTATTCCCAAGTATCTTATGGATTTTGGTACTACAGTAAATGGAATTGATTCTCTAATTACACTTTCCATATTTTCATTGTTAGTGCATAAGAAAGCAACTGATTTCTGTTCATTGATTTTGTGTCCTGACATATTATTGAACAGCTGTATGAGTTCTAGTAGTTTGGGGGTGTAGTCTTTGGGGTTTTCCACATACAGTATCATGTCATCTGCAAAGAGAGAGAGTTTGACTTCTTCATTGCCAATTTAAATGCCTTTTACTTCTTTTTGTTGTCTGATTGCTATCTCTAGGACTTCTAGCACTATGCTGAACTAGAGTGGTGAGGGTGGGCATCTTTGTCGTGTTCCTGATCTCAAAGAGAAGGCTGTCAGCTTTTCCCCATTGAGAATGATATTTGCTGTGGGTTTTCATACATAGACTTTATGATGTTGAGAAATGTTTCTTCAATCCATATACTTTGAAGAGTTTTAATCATGAATGGATGCGGAAGCTTGTCAAATGCTTTTTCTGCATCCATTGAAAGGACCATGTGGTTCTTCTCTCTTCTCTTATTGATCTGTTCTATCCCATAGGTTGATTTGTGAATGTTGAAACACTCTTGCATCCCATGAATAAATCTCACTTGCTCATGATGAATAAACTTTTTAATGTTCTGATGGATCCTATCAGCCAGGATCATGTTGAGAATGTTGGCATCCATATTCATCAGAGATTTGGTTTGAAATTCTCCTTTTGAATGGGGTCTTTGCCTGCTTTGGGATCAAGGATAATGCTGGCTTCATAGAAAGCATCTGGAAGTTTTCTTTCTATTTCTATTTTTTGAAACAGCTTCAGGAGAATAGGTATTATTTCTTCCTTGAATGTTTGGTAGAATTCCCCAGGGAATTCGTCAGGTCCTGAGCTCTTGTTTTTTGGGAGGTTTTGATCACTGCTTCAATCTCATTACTAGATATTGGTCTATTCAGGTTGTCAATTTCCTCCTGTTTCAGTCTTAAAAGATCATAGGTTTCCAGCAATGCATCCATTTCTTCTAGGTTGTTTAACTTATTGGCATATAGCTCTTCATAATTTTTTTTTGCATTAGATACATGTTATATTTTCCCATTCTTTCTCTCCCCCAAACATGTATATTTTATTTTTTCGGTGTTACAAGATTTATTGTCCATCCACCACACCCAGTGCTCCATGCAATACATGACTTCCTCAATATCCACCACCAGGCTCGCCCAACGCCCACCCCTCTCCCCTCCAAAACCCTCTGTTGATAATATTTTTTAATGATTGTTTCTAATTTCTTTGCATTACTCGTGATCTCTCCCCATTCATTCATAATTTTTTTTTAATTAGGATTCTCTCTCTTTTCTTTTGGATTAGTTCGGTCAGTGGCTTATTGAGATTATTGATTCTTTCAAAACACCAACTTCTGGATTCTTTGGTCCATTCTACTATTTCTCTAGTTTCTAACTCATTTATCTCTGCTCTAATCTTGATTATTTCCCTTCTTATTTGTGGGGTTGGCTTAATTTGTACTTGATTTTTCAGTTCTTTGAGGTGTATAGAGAGCTGGTTTATTCGAGATTTTTCAATTTTTTTGAGTGATGCTTGGATCGCTACATATTTCCCCCTTAGGACTGCCTTGCCTGGTCGTATAGGTTTGGAATCCATGTGTCTTCATTTTCATTGATCTCTATGAATTGGTTACGTTCACCTTAGATTTCCTGGTTGATACCAGCATTCTTAGCAGGTTGGTTTTTAGCTTCAGAGTGTTTCAATATCTTTCAAACTTGTTGTTTTGGTTGAGTTCCAGTCACTTCAATAATTGGTGTTGGGAAATTTGGACAGCTATATGTAGAAGAATGAAACTTGACCATTCTCTTACACCATACACGAAGTGGATAAAAGACCTCAATGTGAGGCATGAGTCTATCAAAACCCTAGAGAAGAACATAGACAGTAACCTCTTCCACATCAGCTACAGTAACTTCTTTCAGGACACCTCTCCAAAGGCAAAGGAAACAAAAGTGAAAATGAACTTTTGGGACTTCATCAAGATAAAAAGCTTCTGCACAGTGAAGGAAACAGTCAACAAAACAAACAGGCAACCCACAGAATGGGAGAAGTTATTCGCCAATGACACTACGGTCTGATATCTAAGATCTATAAAGAACTCCTCAAACTCAACACTCACAAAACCAATAATCACATAAAAAAATTGGCAGAAGACATGAACAGACACTTCTCCAAAGAAGACATACAAATGGCTAACAGACACATGAAAAAATGTTCATCATCATTAGCCATCAGGGAGATTCAAATCAAAACCACACTTAAATACCAACTTACAGAAGTTAGAATGCCCCAAATCAACAGGACAGTAAACAACAAATGGTGGAAAGGGTGTGAAGAAACTGGAACACTTTTACACTCTTGGTGGGGTTGCAAGCTGGTGCAGCCACTTTGGAAAACATTGTGGAGATTCCTCCAGAAATTAAACATAGAGCTCCCCTGTAACTCTGAAATTTCATTGATGGGTATCTACCTCAAAGAAGCAGATAGACTACAAAGAAGGGCCACCTGTACCCTAACGTTCATAGCAGCAATGACCACAATTGCCAAACTGTGGAAAGAACCAAAATGCCCTTCAACATATGAATGGATAAAGAAGATATGGTACATATATACATTGGAGTATTATGCCTCCATGAGAAAGGACGAATATCCAAGTTTTGTATCAACATGGATGGGACTGATAGAGTTTCTGAGGAGTGTAATAAGTCAGGCAGAGAGAGCCAATTATCTTATGGTCTCATTTACATGTAGAACGTAAGGAAAAACATGGAGGACATTGTGAGAAAGAAGGGAAAAGGGAATGGGAGGAAATCAGAGGGGATGGTGAATCATGAGAGACTGTGGACTCTGAGCAACAAAGTGAGGATTTTGGGAGGGATGGTGTGGGGAGTTGGGCGAACCTGGTGTTGAGTATTGAGGAAGGTACATATTACATGGAGCACTGCATGTGGTGCATGAACAACTAATCTTGTAACACTGACAAAATAAAATAAACATACATGGAGAAAAAAAAAAAAAAACACCGTGGTCTGAAAAAAGGCAGGGAATCATCTCAATCTTTTGGTATTGGTTGAGTCCTGGGTTTTGACCCGGTATGTGGTCTAGTCTGGAGAATGTTCCATGTTCATTCCTGAAGAATGAATATTCTGTTTTCTCTGGGTGGAATGTTCTGTATAGATGTATAGGTCCATCTGGTCCAATATGTCCTTTAAAGTTCTTGTTTCTTTATTGATTTTCTGTTTAGATGATTTGTCTGTTAATGAGAGTGGTGTGTTAAGATCTTCTACTATTAATGTATTCATATCAATATGACTATTTTGATTAACAGTTGGCTTATGTATTTGGCTGCTGCTATATTGGGGGCATACATGTTTACAATTGTTAGATCTTCCTTGAGGATAGACCCTTTAAGAATGATGTAGTGTCCTTCTGTATCTCTGACTACAGTCTTTAGCTGAAAATCTAATTTATCTGATAGGAGAATAGCTACCCCAGCTTTCTTTTGAGGCCCATTGGCATGAAAGATATTTCTCCATCCTTTCACTTTCAGTCTGGATGTATCTTTTGGTTCCAAATGTGTCTCTTGTAGACAGCATATGGACAGGTCCTGCCATTTTATCCATTCTGCAACTCTGTGCCATTTTATGAGGGCGTTTAGGCCATTCATGCTGAGAGTGATTATTGAAAGATAAGTGTTTATTGACATCATGTTGCCTGTGTAGTCCTTGTTTCTATAGATTGTAAATTTCTAAGTCACTCATGAGATCTTTCTACTTTTATGGAACCCCCTTTAATATTTCCTGGAGTGATGGCTTCATGGTCACATATTCTTTTAATCTTGCCGATCATAGAAGCTCTTTATTTCTCCATCCATTTTCAATGTCAGCCTGCTGGATAAAGTGTTCTTGGCTTCATGTTCTTTTTTTTTTTTAAAGATTTTATTTATTTGACAGAGAGAAACACAGCGAGAGAGGGAGCACAAGCAAAGGGAATGGTAGCGGGAGAAGCAGGCTTCCTGCCAAGCAAGGATCCCGATGCGGGGCTCGATCCCATGACTCCGGGATCATGACCTGAGCCGAAGGCAGACGCTCAATGACTGAGCCAGCCAGGTGCCCCAAGGCTTCATGTTCTTCTCATTTAGTGCCCTGAATATATCATGCCAGCCCTTTCTGGCTTGCCAGGTTTCTCTGTAGAGGTCTGCCATTTTTCTAATGTGTCTTCCTCCATCTGTAAGGAATCTCTTCCTCCTAGGTACCCTCAGGACCTGTTGTCCAAAATTATAATTTGCAGATTTCACTATGATGTCTCTCGCTGATTTTCTAGACTCCTTGATCTCGGCGGGTGGCCTTTCTGCCTCTAGAAGAGGAACACTTGTTCCATTCCCCAGATTGGGGAAATTTTCATTCAGAATTTGGTCAGTTATATCTTCTAGTCTTCAGTCTTTCTCTACCCACTCTGGGGTAGACATTGAATTGTCTGATATTGGAATGTTTCATGGATTCATTTATTTCCCTAAGTCTCTTTTCATGATTCCTGAGGAGTTTGTTCCAGCTCTCCTCCTGCCTTTTCTTCTCTACCATTTTATCCTCTAGATCATTAATTCTATCCTCTGTTTCCATATCTCTAGCTGCTAGACTATTTAGATTGGACTGGAACTCACTGATAGTGTTTATTACATCAGATATACTGGTTCTCATTTCTGCCCTTAGAGATTCTATGTTGTCATTAATGTTTTTCTGCATCCTAGGCATTGCCTGGAATTTTGTCACCCTGAATTCCCTTTCTGACATACTGTTTTTGTTCATGTCTAATAGTTCTGAGGGAGAGGTTGCAGTCTCTGTTTTTTTCCTCTGTTGGGTGTACCTCTTCTTAGTCATTTTGATGAGAATTGGATGAGAGGATGTATAGCTGGATATAGCTCCCATGATTCAGACAGTGTGCACTCTGGAAGGTTTAGGAACAATTGGGATTTACCACCAAAAAGAACGAATAAGGATAAAAAAAGATACAGAGAAAGAGGAAAAGAAGAAATCCCAGCCAGAATGGGCCCCAACCATAAGATTTATACAGTATGTAGACCAACAAGAACAATCATATAGACTGACAAAAGTAAATGACAAGAAATAAAAGAACCTAGTCAGAATGAATCCCAGGAATGAGTTTATATAATACCAGAACAAAAGCAAATAGGTAGAAACACTGACAGAAGGATAAGATGGGAGTTTTGTTATAACTCCTCTTCTGTGAGGAAGATTATTTCAGGTCTTCCTAGGTTTATTTTTGTATTAAGCCTCTATTTGTAATGTTAAGTAGTTAAAAAAAAACGAGTAATGTGAAAACAAGTTTATTAAAGAAAAATAGAGAATAAGAAAGAAAAAAACATATCTATGAAAAATACACATTTGAGGGTATTACCAGGCACTTAATATATTGATTTCCCCTGATATTGTGGATTTAAAATTTTATGGGGACCTGTGGTTATAGTCCTTTTTTTTTTTTTTTTGACTTGTCCTCTGGGGGAGTGGTCTGCCACATTGTTTATCAGTCAATCTTGCTTGGGTTGAGGTACCCTGCCCCCCATTCAAGGGGCTGAGCTCCGTGGAAACTGGCTTCTCAGTCTTGTTCTCTTAAGGTTTTTGGACTTTTGTAGCTTTTTCACCTTTTGGGAGAGTCCAAGCAAAGAATCTGCCTGTACATACCCAAACCTCCAAATTATATAGAATCCTCAATCTGCTCCCCTCTAGGTGGTACAGAACACAAACTGCCCTCCACAAAACTCTGCTCACAGCACAGGCTGTCATAAGTGATATGCACTCCGCATTTCAGTAAGTCCGCTAGTGCTATCCTGCTCTCTGGGCTTCAAGCTCAGGCAGGGTGTGGTCAGTTTCCTGTCTTAGATTAGGTATCCTGTCCCTGTTCTCTTAGGGGCCAGCTGGAAGCATCCAGACCTTGCCACAGACCACAAATGTCTTTTCAGTCAGGGTCGCACTCAGTCCATATTTGGAATGCAGCAAAAAGCTTCAGGCTCTTGGACCACCCCAGACTCTATAAGGCCCTTGCAAGAACATGCGCGCCCCGCCCACAAATGGTGTAAGGAATGGAAAGCTGCAGGTTCTGGAGCCAGACTAGAACACCCCCCCCGCACCAGTCTCTCTTTGAGGAGAGTGGTGTCCTTCCTGGGAGCGTGGGCCCAGGACTGGCCCCATGACCACCTCCTTCCACTAGTAGCTCCTCAGAACCTTTTGCTCTTTTTAAGTGTTTTTAACCAGACTCTAAGTTATTGCTGCTCCCCAAACACTGGGCACTTTCTTTCAGGGTATTACTGTCCTTGCACCACTTCTTGTGGCTCCCTATTCCTTTCGTTTATCCTCTGATATTGGTTCTAGTGTTCCCACTTTGCTTTACCTCTCCACTGCTGTCTTCTGCTCCCATAGAGATTCAGAAGTGAAAAATATTGCTCCTCAGGCTGATTTTATGGTTGTTCAGCATGTTCTAGTAGATATCCAGCTCACTATTAGGGACAGATTGCAACAGGATCTCCTACTTACCTGCCATCTTGCTTCAATGTGGTTTTGATTGAATCTCCCTGATGGCTAATGATGATGAACATTTTTTCATGTATCTGTTAGGCATTTGTATGTCTTCTTTGGAGAAGTGTCTGTTCAGGTCTTCTGCTCATTTTTTAATGTGATTATCGGTTTTGGGAGTGTTGAGTTTGAGGAGTTCTTTATAGATCTTAGATATCAGACCTTTGTCTGTAGTGTCATTGGCGAATATCTTCTCCCATTCTGTGGGTTGCCTGTTTGTTTTGTTGACTGTTTCCTTCGCTGTGCAGAAGCTTTCTATCTTGATTAAGTCCCAAAAGTTCATTTTGCTTTTTGAAGCTTTAAAGTTTAAGCAGTTTAACATGAAAAATACAAATCTCCCTCCTCTCCAGCAAGGTCACCCTCCCTAAATGAAACCACTATTTAAAATGTATATTTTTGTGATGACTTCCAGAATAAAAATTCCTTAACTTACTATATTAGTATATATATATATATATATATATGCACACACATAGGTGTGTGTGGATGCATATATGTGCATGTGTGTACCTTTAAAGCAAACTCAAAGGGCATTGGGGTGGCTCAATTGTTTTAGCGTCTGACTCTGGATTTCAACTCAGGTCATGATCTGAGGATTGTGAAACAGAGCCCTGAGTCAGGGTCTATACTGGGTGGAGCCTGCTTAAGATTCTCTTTTCCTTTACCCTCCCTCTAAAAAATGCAAACACAAGATGGTCTTTCTTTTGTGCTTTGCATTTTACTTGATTATGTATCCTAGAGATATTTCCATATGTCCACTCACATATACATACACACACACACACACATTTTACCAGTTTGAATGTCATCCCTCCTTAGGGGCCCTGCTAAACCCCATATTATTCCAATTTCAGTCAATACAACAAACACTGCTGGAGCATGTTAAATAAGTGGGAAATAAAATCACTTTTGTTATTTGGGGAAAGGAGTTTTGGTTGTTATTTGAAGAGCAGAATATACAAGGCAGGAATTAAGGCAAAAAGAACAATGAGGACGTTATTACATGGATTCAATTAAGACATGAGTATGGCTCAAACCAAGGCTATGACAGTGGAGAAGTAGAGAGGTAGGTGGATTCAAAAGATATTTAGGCGGATCTTGGGTGGCTCAGTCAGTTAAGCATCTAATTCTTGATTTTGACTCTGGTCATTATCTTAGGTTCATGATCTCAGGGTCATGAATTTGAGTCCTGAATCAGGTTCTATATTGGGCATAGAGCCTGCTTAGTATTCTATTTCTTTTTTTTACTTTGCCTTTACCTCTCACTCCCTGTGCTCCCTCTCTCTAATAAAAACAGAGATTTAGGGATGTCTGGGGGGCTCAGTTGGTTAAGTATCTGCCTTAGGCTCAGGTCGTGATCCCAGAGTCATGGAATCAAGCCCCATATCAGGTTCCCTCCTCAACAGGGAGTCTACTTCTCCCTCTGCCCCTCACTCTGTTCATGATTTATCTCTCTCTCTCTCTTTCAAGTAAATAAATAAATAAGCCAAAACATTTAATAACATATTTAGAATATAAATATGACAGGATTTGTCAATGAAATGGGTGTGCAGAGTGGGAGAGAAACCAGGAATCTTGGATGACATTCAGGTTCTAGCTGGAGAAATGGAAATGGGAAGGAAGGTTATCCTGATGCCTACCCTTTGAAAATGGCCTCTCCTTCCTCTTAAATGATATATCACTTCGTATGGGCCTCCCTTCTCTCTGTTACCATGTTCTTTTATACTAATGAAAGACGTTATTCCTGCATTGTTCAATCCTTACTTGCTGCCAGCTTCTTAGTAGTGGGGGATGGATATGCAGGTGTAAGGAAAGTAGAGGGAGTAAAGAAAAAGAAACTAGTATTAATTGATCA
The DNA here is from genome assembly GCA_028646535.1 of Procyon lotor. Classification (NCBI taxonomy): domain Eukaryota; kingdom Metazoa; phylum Chordata; class Mammalia; order Carnivora; family Procyonidae; genus Procyon; species Procyon lotor. Next base: position 59,794,857 of record CM053612.1, on the reverse strand, counting down.
CTTATTTTGTGAAAAGGGCTTAACTAGGCCTTTATATATACATTCTTCCATTTTATTTTCACAACCTGATTTTATAAATGGCATATTGAGGATCAGAAAGTTCAAGTGACTTTCCTAAGATCACACACTTCAAGAAGAAGCAGAGTCAAGATTTAAACGAATAGTCCATGCCCAAAACCCACAATAAGGAAGCCATATAATAATGTAAAGAGGGAGGGAGGGCAGGATGGTGGGAAAGTAGGAGACCCTGTTACAACTAGTCTGGTCACCTAAAGTGAGCTAGATAACTACCAAAACATGCCGAACACCCATGAAATCAGCCTGAGAAGTAAGATTTTTCTCTTCCGGATCTCTACAGGAGCAGAAGGCAGCAGTGGAGAAGTAAAACAGAGTGGGAACACTGGAACTTCTATCAGAGGATAAAGAGAAGGTGAAGGGAGCCACAAGAAGTGGTGCAAGGACAGTAATACCCTGAAAGAAAGTGCCCAGTGTTTGGGGAGCAGCAATAACTTAGAGTCTGGTTAAAAACACTTAAAAGAGCAAAAGGTCTTAAGGGGCAACTAGTGGAAGTGGGTGGTTATGGGTACAGGCCTAAGCCTATGTTCCCACGAAGGATAGCACTAGCATCAAAGAGAGACTGGTGAGGGGTCCAGTCCATGGTTCATGAACCAGCAGCTTTCCGATGCTTGCACCATTTTGTGGGTGGGGTACACTCTTGTAAGCGCCTTAGAGAGCCTGGTGTGGTCAATGACCTTGCATCATTTCTCAGTGTGCAGCACTCTCTGGATGGACTGGGTGCACTCCTGCAAACTCTTAAGAGATTGAGTGGGAACCCTACCAGCAGACCCTAGGTTTGCAGGACATCCAAGGGCAGCAGCAGGCACTGGGTGCTCCCAGCCAGCGCTGGAGAGAACATGGCCAGATCTCAGGGAAGAATATGAGTGCACCAGGTGCCCCTTGCACCACTTAGGGGGCAGAGCATAGTCCGGCAAGTGCCTTAGAGAGTTTGGTGTGATCTATGAGCCTGCAGCTTTCCTCTTTGTGCAGCACTTCCTGGACCAGGCACACTCCCACAAACCCCTAAGAAACAGAGTGAAAGCCTTTGCCTGTGGGCTCTAGGACAGCAAGACATCCAGGGCCTGCCTCAGGGTCTGGGTGCTCCCAGCCCGTGCTAAAGAGAACCTGGATGGCCTAATCTCTAGCAGGAATCAGAGCACAGCCTTCACAGGCCTGGAGCCCAGAGAGCCATCTCCACAGCAGCAGCCATCAGAAGCCAGTTTCCTAGGCAAATATAGCTCATGGCTTTGGTTGCAGGTGGCTGCAGAGGCGTGCAAGGGCTTCATGGGGCCACTGAACGTGGCTGGGGGTACACACCTCTGTGGCAGGTTGTGGTGTGAGCAGAATTTTGCAGAACGGAGTGTGTGTTCTGCACCACCTAGAGGGGAACAGACTGAGGCTTCTCTGTGAAATAGAGGTCTATGTACCAGTAGATTCCTTGCTTAGTTCTCTGAAAAAGTGAAAAAAAGCTACAAAAGGCTAAAAACCATCATAGAGCAAAAGACTGAGAAAGCAGTTACCACAGAGCTTAGTCCCTTGATTGGGGGACAGGGCAACTCAACCCAAGCAAGATTGACTGGAAAACAACTCGGCAGGCCCCTACCCCAGAATACAAGCCAAAAACAAAAGGACAGTAACCACCTGGTCCCCTAAAATTATAAATCCCCAACATCTGAGGAAATTAATATATTAAGCTCCTGATAACACCCTAAACACTGTACATTTCATAGATATGTTTTCTCTTTCTTTTCTATTTTTTTATTCACTCATTCTCACGATTCTTGTTTTTTTTTTTTTTTTTTTTTTTTTTTGTTAACTACTTAACATTACACCTAGAGGCTTAATACAACAGCAAACCCAGGAAGACCTGAAAGAATTTTCCTCGCCCACGAGGAGTTATAACCACCCTCACATTTTCCACCTATCAATGTTTCTAAGTATTTGCTTTTATTCTGATATTATATAAATCTTATTCTTGGGGTTCATTCTGAACAGGTTTTTTATTTCTTGTCATTTTGTCAGTCTTTATGTTTGTTTGTGTTTGTTTATATACCTTATAAATCTTATTTTGGGAGCCATTCAGGCTATGATTTCTTCTTTTTCTCTTTGTCTCTCTCTCTCTCTCTCTTTATCCTTATGCTTTATTTTTGGAGGTGAATTCCAATTGCTCCAAAACCTTCCAGGGTGCCCTCTGCCTTGATCATAGGCAATATAATCAGCTGTACATCCTCTCATCCACTTCTCATCGAAATGACTAGGAGGAGGAACACCCAACAGCGGAAAAACCCAGAGAATGCACCCTCTCCCTTAGAACTATTGGACATGGACATAAACAGTATGTCAAAAAGGGAATTCAGGGTAACAATTATAAAGTGACAGGACCTGGCCATATGCTGTCTAGAAGAGACTCATTTGGAACCAAAATATACATCAAGACTGAAAATTAAGGATGGAGAACCATCTTTCATGCCAAGGGGCCTCAAAGAAAGCTGGGGTAGGAATTCCCATATCAGATAAATTAGATTTTCAGCTAAAGACTATAGTCAGAGATACAGAAGGATACTACAATATTCTCAAAGGGTCTATCATCCAAGAATATCTAACAATTGTAAACATTTATGGCCTCAATATAGGAGCAGCCAACTACATAAGCAAACTGTTAATCAAAATAGTCATATTGATAAGAATATATTAATTGTAGGAGATCTTAACATGCCACTCTCAGTAACAGACAGATCAACTAAATAAAAAACCAATAAAGAAACAACAGCTTTGAATGACACAATGGACAACACGGAATTATAGATATATGTAGAATAATCCACCTTAAAACAACAGAATGCTCTTTCTTCTGAAGCACACATGGAACTTTCTCCAGAATAGACCACATACTGGGTCACAAATCAGGACTCAACTGATACTAAAAGATTGAAATGATTCCCTGCACGTTCTCAGGCCACAATGCTTTGAAACTGGAACTCAACCACAAGAAAAACTTTGGAGGGAATTCAAACAATTGGAGGCTAAAGACCAACCTGCTCAATAATGTTTGCATCAACCTGAAAATGAAAGATGAACTTAAAAATTCATGGAGACCGGGAGGGAGGGCAAGATGGCGGAGGTGTAGGAGGCACAGAGAGCCCTGGGAATCAGAAGTCCAGCTAAAGAGGAGGAAATCACTCTAAAAGCCGGCAAACGCAACAGCAGAGAGAAGAGAATAAGAACAGCAATTCTAGGAGCAGAAAATCGACCACTTTCAGGAGGTAGGACGTCTGGAAAAGGTGAATTTAAAGCGA
>CM053612.1:59758467-59791004 GCA_028646535.1 Procyon lotor | reverse complement strand
TAGCACATACCCTCCTCAATGATCCCTCAGCCACCCCACCTCTCCCACCACCATCCCTCCAGAAATGCTCAGTTTGTTTCCTGAGATTAAGAGTCTCTTATGTTTTGTCTCACTCCCCGATCCCATCTTGTTTCACTATTCTCTCCTTTCCTGCATGGCCCTCACCCTGCCTCTCAAATCCCTGATATCAGTGAGATCACATGATAATTGTCTTTCTCTGACTGACTTATTTCGCTTAGCATAATACCTTCTAGTTCCATCCACATCATTGCAAATGGCAAGATTTCATTTCCTTTTTGGATGGCTGCATAGTATTCCATTGCATATATACCTCATCTCCTTTATCCACTCATTTGTTGATGGACATCTAGTCTCTTTACATAGCTTGGCTATTGTGGACTTTGCTGCTATGAACATTGTGGTGCACGTGCCCCTTCAGATCACTACATTTGTATCTTTAGGGTAAATATCCAACAATTGCTGGGTCGTAGGGTGGCTCTATTTTCAACTTTTTGAGGAACCTCCAGAGGGGTTGCACCAGCTTGCATTCCCACCAACAGTGTGGGAGGGTTCCCCTTTCTCTGCATCCTCGCCAGCACCTGTCATTTCCTGACTGGTTAATTTTAGCCATTCTGACTGGTGTGAGGTGGTATCTCACTGTGTTTCCTTGATGCCAAGTGATGTTGAGCACATTTTATGTGTCTGTTGGCCATTTGGATGTCTTTTTTTGCAGAAATGTTTGTTCATGTCTGCTGCCCATTTCTTGATCAGATTATTTGTTCTTTGGGTGTTGAGTTTGATAAGTTCTTGATAGATTTTTGGATACTAGCCCTTTATATGAGATGTCATTTGCAAGTATCTTCTCCCATTCTGTTGGTTGTGTTTTGGTTTTGTTGACTGTTTCTTTTGTGGTGCAAAAGCTTTTTATCTTGATGAGGTCCCCATAGTTCATTTTTGCCCTTGCTTCCCTTGCTTTTGGCGATATTTCTAGGAAGAAGTTGCTGCGACTGAGGTCAGAGAGGTTGCTGCCTGTGTTCTCCTCAAGGATTTTCATGGATTCCTGTCTCACATTGAGGTCTTTCATCCATTTTGAGTCTATTTTTTGTTTGCGGTGTAAGGAAACGGTCCGGTTTCATTCTTCTCCATGTGGCTGTCCAGTTTTCCCAACACCATTTGTTGAAGAGACTGTCTGTTTTTTCCATTGGACATTCTTTCCTGCCTTGTTGAAGATTAGTTGACCGCAGAGCTAAGGGTACATTTCTGGGCTCTGTATTCTGTTCCATTGATCTATGCGTCTGCTTGTGTGCAAGTACCATACTGTCTTGATGATTACAGCTTTGTAATAGAACTTGAAGTCTGGAATTGTGATGCTGCCAGCTTTGCTTTTCTTTTTCAACACTCGTCTGGCTATTTGGGGTCTTTTCCGGTTCCATATACATTTTAGGATTATTTATTTGTTCCATTTCTTTGAAGAACGTTGATGACATTTTGAGAGGGATTGCTTTAAATGTGTAGATTGCTGTAGGTAGCATAGACATTTTCACAATATTTGTTCTTCCAATCCATGAGCATGGGACGTTTTTCCATTTCTTTGTCTTCTTCAATTTCTGTCATGAAACTACTCTATAGTTTTCTGAATACAGATTCCTTGCCTCTTTGGTTAGATTTATTCTTAGGTATCTTATGGTTTTGGATGCGAGTGTAAATGGGATCAACTCCTTAATTTTTCTTTCTTCTGTCTTGATGATGGGGTATAGAAATGCAACCAATTTCTGTGCTTTGATTTTATATCTTGACACTTTACTAAATTCCTGTATGAGTTCTAGCAGTTTTGGAGTGGAGTTTTTTGGGTTATCCATGTAAATATCATATCGTCTGTAAAGAGCGAGAGTTTGACTTCTTCATTGCCAATTCGGATGACTTTTATTTTGTTTTGTTGTCTGATTGCTGAGAATAGGACTTCTAGCACTATGTTGAATAGCGGAGGTGATAGTGGACAGCCCTGCCGTGTTCCAGACCTTAGGGGAAAAGCTCTCAGTTTTTCCCCATTTGGAATGATATTTGCTGTGGGTTTCTTCATATAGATGGCTTTTATGATATTGAGGTACGTACCTTCTATGCCTACACTGTGAGGAGTTTTTGACCAAGAAAGAGGCTGTACTTTGTCAAATGCTTTTACGGCATCTATTGAGAGGATCATATGGTTCTTGTTCCTTCTTTTATTAACGTACTGTTCCACATTGATTGATTTGCAGATGTTGAACCAACCTTGCAGCCCAGGAATAAATCCCACTTGGTCGTGGTGAAAAATCCTTTCAATGTACAGTTGGATCCTATTGGCTAGTATTTTGGTGAGAAGTTTTGCATCCATTTCATCAGAAATATTGGTCTGTAATTCTCCTTTTTAATGGGGTCTTCATCTGGTTTGGGGATCAAGGTAATGCTGGCCTCATAAAGTGGGTTTGGCAGTTTTCCTTCCATTTCTATTTTTTTGGAAGAGTTTCAGGAGAATGGGTGTCAATTTTTCTTTAAATGTTTGGTAGAATTCCCCTGGGAAGCTGTCTGGCCCTGGGCTTTTGTTTGTTGGGAGATTTTTGATGACTGCTTCAATCTCCTTACTGGATATGGGTCTGTTCAGGTTTTCTATTTCTTCCTGGCTCCATTTTGGTAGTTTATAGTCTCTAGGGATGCATCCATTTCTTCCAGATTGTCATATTTGCTGCTGCATAGTTGTTCATAATATGGTCTTATAATTGTTTGTATTTTCATGGTGTTGGTTGTGATCTGTCCTCTTTCATTCATGATTTTATTAATTTGGGTCCTTTCTCTTTTCTTTTTGATAAGTCTGGCCAGGGGTTTATCAATATTATTAATTCTTTCAAAGAACCAGCTCCTAGTTTCGTTGCTCTGTTCTACTACTCTTATGGTTTCTAATTCATTGATTTCTGCTCCAATCTTTATTATTCCTCTTCTCCTGCTGGGCTTAGGCTTTCTTTGCTGTTCTTTCTCCATCTCCTTTAGGTGTAGGGTTAGGTTATGTATTTGAGACCTTTCTTGTTCCTTGAGAAAGGCTTGTATTGCTATATACTTTCCTCTCAGGACCACCTTTGCTGCATCCCAAAGATTTTGGACAGTTGTGCTTTTATTTTCATTTGTTTCCATGAATTTTTAAAATTCTTCTTTAATTTCCTGGGTGACCCATTCATTCTTTAGTAGGATGCTCTTTAGCCTCCACGTATTTGAGTTATTTCCAACTTTACTCTTGTGGTTGAGCTCTAGTTTCAAAGAGCTGTGGTCCGAAAACATGCAGGGAATGGTCCCAATCTCTTGGTACCAGTTGAGACCTGACTTGTGACCCAGGATGTGATCTCTTCTGGAGAATGTTACATGTGCACTAGAGCAGAATGTGTATTCTGTTGCTTTGGGATGGAATGTTATGAATATATCTGTGATGTCCATCTGGTCCAGTGTGTCATTTAAAGCCTTTATTTCCTTGTTGATCCTTTGCTTGGATGATCTGTCCATATCAGTGAGGGGGTGTTAATGTCCCTTCTGTTATTATTGTCAATGTGTTTCTTTGATTTTGTTACTAATTGGTTTATATAATTGGCTGTTCCCATGTTATGGGCATAGATATTTAAAATTGTTAGATCTTCTTGTTGGACAGACCCTTTAAGTATTATATAGTGTCCTTCCTCATCTCTTAGTATAGTCTTTGGCTTAAAATCTAATTTCTCTGATATAAGGATTGCCACCCCAACTTTCTTTTGATGTCTATTAGCATGGTAAATGGTTTTCCACCCCCTCCCTTTAAATCTGGAGGTGTCTTGGGGTCTAAAATGAGTTTCTTGTAGACAGCATATTGATGGGTCTTTTTTTTTTTTTTTTTCCTATACATGCTGATACCCTGTGTCTTTTGATTGGGGCATTTAGCCCATTTGCATTCAGGCTAACTATTGAAAGATATGAATTTAGTGTCACTATATGGCCAGTAAGTTGACTGTTACTGTTATTGTCTCTGTTCCTTTCTGATCTGTTACTTTTAGGCTCTCTCTTTGCTTAGAGGACCCCTTTCAATATTTCCTGTAGGGCTGGTTTGGACATTGCAAATTTTTTTTAGTTTCTCTTTGTCCTGGAAGCTTTTTTTTTTTTTTTTTTTAAAGATTTTATTTATTTGACAGAGAGAAACACAGTGAGAGAGAGGGAACACAAGCAGAGGGAATGGTAGCGGGAGAAGCAGGCTTCTCGCTGAGCAGAGAGCCCGATGCGGGGCTCGATCCCAGGACCCTGGGATCTGACCTGGGCCGAAGGCAGACGCTTAACGACTGAGCCACCCAGGCGCCCCTGTCCTGGAAGCTTTTTATCTCTCCTTCTATTTTCAATGACAGCCTACTGGATATAATATTCTTGGCTGCGTATTTTTCTCATTTAGAGTTCTGAATATATAATTCCTGTCCTTTGGGTCTAAAATGAGTTTCTTGTAGAAAATATATTGATGACTGTAAAGATGAAATTTAAAAAAAATATATTTTTCAAAGAAATTGATAAGAAGACATTGGTTTGAAAAAGGAAAAAAAATGAGAATGTGATCAGGCTGGAGATTAGAACAAAGCCAATTCTATATTTATGGTATATTTTTGTCTGTTGGAAGAAACTGATTCCCAATATTTTTTTTTTTTAGATTTTATTTATTTACTTGACAGAGAGCGAGATCAAAAGTAGGCAAAGAGGCAGGCAGAGAGAGAGGGAGAAGCAGGCTCCATGCTGAGCCGACAGCTTGATGTGGGCCTTGATCCCAGGACCCTGAGATCATGGCCTGAGCTGAAGGCAGAGGTTTTAACCCACTGAGCCACCCAGGCACCTTTGTATCCCAATATTTTATAGAATGAAAAATTTATATTTATACCAAAATAAGGTTAAATACAAGGAAGGGATAAAATACGACTTTAAAAATGAAAAATAAAAGAGATTTTTAAAAAGATATTGATAAAATAGAATAAGTAACGTTGGTTAAAATAAGAAAAAGGAAAAGTAGAAAAAGAAAATAATAATGAAAATTTTCAAAATTTGACTTTGAAAAACAAAAGAATCATGGAAAAAAGCACCAACCATGAATTCTATGTGCTTTATTCCCCTACCATTGGTGTTTTTGCATTTCTCATTGATCAGTAAACTTGGTTTTGGCTGAGTGTTCTTGCTGATATTCATGCTGAGGGGCCTGTTGCCTGTAAGTGATTGTTAAATGCCTTTGCCTGAGTTGGAATTGCACCCCTCTTGCCAGGGGCCAGGCTAAACAATCTGCTTGGGTTTGGTCTCAGTAGTTTTGTTTTTTTTTTTTTCCCTGAACTCTTTCTGTACAGCTTTGGGGGATGAGAATGGAGATGGTGGCCTCCCAATCTCTCACCCAGAGGACCTAAAAGCTCAGGGCCCTACTCCTCAGTGCACTCAGGGAAAAGTAGTCAATCACTCTTATCTCCCTGGTCTCTGGCTGCACTTTGTGCTCAAACAGCCTTTGACCAAGTGTTTCTATCTCTGTCACACAGCCACATTTGGAGTCTCCAAACCTAGCAGATTCTTGCAGTGTGCTCCTGCACTGCTCCTCCTGGTGGAGGAAGGGAGTGTCTCCCTAGATCTGCCACTTGTGGGGTCCCTGCTCAAAGATTATTGGCCCAAATGTGCCTTTTATTATGGTTTAAGATAACCCCGAGCTGAGAGCCCACTCCTCAGCTCTGCCTCTGCAGGCAGATTCCCCATTGCAATACCTGGATGCTCTGTTGCACTCAGGCACCCCTGCACCCCTGGCCTTTCTGTGACCTCACAGGTCCTGAGATCACACTGTCCCAGAGAGGGTTCCACCCCCCGCTTAGCCTCTGGAGCAACGTCCCTCAGTGGAGTTGATGTCTAAAAGTTCTGATTTTGTGTTCAGCTGCTCCACCACTTGCTGGGAGCCAGCCCCTCCCCACTATGGTCTATCTTCCAGTATATCGCCTCAGATTCACTTCTCTGCATGTCCTTCTTTACAGAAACTGGGTGCTTTTCTGTTCATAGAATTGTTCCTATTCTTCTTTTTGATCTCCTGTTGAGTTTGTAAGTGTTCAGAATGGTTTGATAATGATCTAGCTGAATTCCTGAGACCCATGGAAGTTAGGTATACTATTCCTCTGCCATCTTGTTCCTCCCCCTCCCTATCCCCAATACTTTGAAATAATAGTTAACATTTATTAAGCTTTTACTATTTTCTAGGAACTGTCCTAAGCTCTATATGTATTTTAATTTTTTAAACACCAGTATCAACTGTCTGAACTTAGAACCGTGATTATGTTCATTTTACAGATGGGGAAATTGTGAATAAAGTAGTTAAGTAACTGGCTCAAAGTCCCACAGATTTAAAAGTAAAAATATGGGTATTTAATCAATTTGTTCCAGCTCTAGCATTTGTTTTGTTTTGTTTTAATTTTATTTTATTTTTTCAGTGTTCCAGATCCATTGTTTATACCCCACACCCAAGGCTCCATACAATACATGCCCCTCTTATTACCCACAACTAGGTTCAACCTTCCCCCAACCACTCCTTTCCAAAACCCTCAATTTGTTTCTCAGAGTCTGCAGTCTCTCATGGTTCGCCTCCCACTCAAATTTCCCCAATTCACTTTTCCTTTCCTTCTCCTAATGTCCTCCATCTTATTTCTTATGCTCCACAAGTAAGTGAAACCGTATGATAATTGACTCTCTCTGCTTGACTTATTTCACTCAACATAATCTCCTCCAGTCCCATCCATGTTGATACAAAAGTTGGGTATTCATCTTTTCTGATGGAGATGTAATATTCTATTGTGTATATGGACCATATCTTCTTTATCCATTCATCTTTTGAAGGGCATTTTGGCTCTTTCTACAATTTGGCTATTGTAGCCATTGCTGCTATGAACATTGGGGTAAACATTGGTGTTTAAAAAAATTAAAATACATGTAGAGCTTAAGACAGTTCCTAGAAAATAGTAAAAGCTTAATAAATGTTAACTACTATTTCAAAGTATTGGGGATAGAGCGGGGGAGGAGCAAGATGGCAGAGAAGTAGGATACCTAACTTTCATCCGGCCTCAGGAATTCAGCTAGATCATTATCAAACTGTTCTGAACACCTACAAACTCAATATACCCCAAATATACAGATGCTGTTCTGTATATTTGGGGTATATTCCCAGTAGTGTAATTGCAAGGTTATAGGGTAGCTCTATTTTTAATTTCATGAGGAATCTCCACACTGTTTTCCAAAATAACTGCACCAACTTGCAGTCCCACCAACAGTGGAAGAGGATTCCCCTTTCTCCACATGCTCTCCAACACTTGTTTATTGTATTGTTGATTTTGGCCATTCTAATTGGTGTAAAGTGTTATTTCAATGTGGTTTTGATTTGAAAATCCCTGATGGCTAATGATGAACATTTTTTGATGCTCTAACATTTGCGATCTTAACCACTATGCTGTAAGATCTCTCACATATAGTAAGATGAGGCAAGGTCAGGTTATATGGATTGGGATTTAATCACTTAAAAAAGAGTCAGTTTATAGTTGATTGTCTCCCCTTACTATATATTAGGTTGAACTGTGTGAAACTGTCTTTTTGGAGATTAAAAGTGGTCAAATATCAGCATTTTATATGCTTTATTTTTTAAAGATTTTTTTGTTTATTTATTTCAGATAGAGACAGAGAGAAAACAAGCAGGGGGAGGGGCAGAGGGAGAGGGAGAAGCAGATTCCCCACTGAGCAGGGATCCCAATGCAAGGTTAGATCCCAGGACCCTGGGATCATGACCCAAGCCAAAGGCACATGCTTAACTGACTAAGCCACCCAGGTGCCCCAATTTTATATGCTTTAATTTAATGTTTCCCATTGTCTAAAAAGTTAAACTCAATCTTTCTGTGGATTTGACCAGTACAGTCTCATTTTCCCTTGTTTTGCCTTAAACAAAAATAGACATTTTTCATCACCTTCTTCTGGAAAAGAACTCTCCAGAGATTTGAAGATGTTGGCAAAATTCTGAGATGTTCTCTTCTTCCTTTTCAGAGTAGCTTCCAGCTTCCTAAAATCTGACAAGAACCGGATAGGGAGCAGTTATAAGAAAACCATTTACAAGGAATATAGAGATGGATCATACATGGATGAAATGGTCCAGCCTGCTTGGTTGGGTTTCTTGGGACCAGTGTTGCAGGCTGAGGTGGGAGATGTCATCCTTATCCACCTGAAGAATTTTGCCTCTCGTCCCTACACCATACACCCCCATGGCGTTTTCTATGAAAAGGACTCAGAAGGTAAATCAGACCATACTTTCTTTCTCCTGTCCACAATAAATACTGCATTTCTTTTACTAACATTTGATAGAGAGGAGCTAGGAATGAGAATAGACTTTTCTCTCCTTATTGATCTGAGGTGGCAGGGGCACTCCCAGAGAAACTGATAACTAATGTTATCACTTCTGCTGTTCATATGCTCTGATTTTGGGCAAGCCACTTTCCCTCTCTGGGCCTCATATTCTTCATTAGGCATATGGAGATTCAATCTGCCTTTTATCATGAAGAATTACTTGAATGACAGTTCCATAAAATATTTGGCTGTTATTTGTTTAAGGCAAAACAAGGGAAAATGAGACTGTACCGGTCAAATCCACAGAAGGATTGAGTTTAACTTTTTAGACAATGGGAAACATTAAATTAAAGCATATAAAATTGGGGCACCTGGGTGGCTTAGTCAGTTAAGCATCAGTTAAGCATAGTTCTGTGACTATAAAGAACACTATTCTAGTGTCATGGTCTTCTGAAAGGTCCATTTATTTTTCTTAAAAGGAAGTTCAGTTTACTAATCTGTATCTCCCACTCAGTGGCCTATAATAATGACACAACAGTGAGTGACTGGAGTAGAAAGGGAATCCAGTCCTTGACTGGGCCACTAATTCCTGTATATCCTTGGACAAGTTATATTTCCTCAGTTTTCTCCTCCATAAAAAGGGTAAGTGGACCAACTGATCATTAAGTTAGCTTCATTTTTTAAATTTAAAGTCTACTATAGTTAACATACAGTGATATATTAGCTTCATATATGCAATACAGTGATTCAACAATTCCATACTTCTACTGGTGCTCATCAGAAGTGCCTTCCTCAATTTTCCTCACCTATTTCATTCATTTCCCCACTCACCTCCCCTCTGGTAACCATCAATTTGTTCCCTATAGCTAAGAGTCTATTTCTTGGTTTCTCTCTTTTCCCCCCTTTGCTCATTTGTTTTATTTCTTAAAGTCTACATATGAGTGAAATTATATGGTATTTATCTTTCTCTGACTGACTTATTTTGCTTAGCCTAATACTCTATAGCTCCACTAATGTCATTGCAAATGGCAAGATTTCATTCTTTTGTATTGATAAATAATATTCCATTATATATATATATACACATATATATGTGTATATATACACATATATATGTATATATATGTGTATATATATATATCTCACATCTTTATCCATTAATCAGTGGATGCACATTGGCTTGCTTCCATAATTTGGCTATTGCAAATAATGTTGCTATAAACATAGGGGTATTTGTACCCCTTTGAATTAGTATTTTTGTATTTTGGGAGTAGGTACCCAGTGGTATGATTACTGGATCGTAGTGTAGTACTATTTTTAATGTTCAGAGGAACTTAATTTGGCTTTAGATTACAAGGTGATGGATATTAAGGAAGGCTCGTTTTTTTTATGTGCACTGGGTGTTATACATAACTAATGAATTATTCAACACTGCACTACATCAAAACCAAATGATGTACTAAAACAGTGGCTAACTGAAATACACACACACACACACACACACACACACACACACACACAACCTTTAAGATAGCCCTTAAGATATATGTATATCTTAAAAAAAGATTGAATTGTCTGCTTGCTGTTTTCCAAAGTGAGTGCTTGAAGGGGGGAATTTTTTTTCTCACTTCTGTGTCACTGGTTTTGTACCAGGATACTATTAGATCAGGCTGTGAAGCACTTTCCATGGCCATAGCTCCTTCTCCAATGACCGTTACCTCTCCGCCCATTGTTGATATGAGTTCTGAGACTTTTTGGCTGGATATTACTTGAATGTGTATCCTCAGGTTGTGAGGAACACTGTCCCGTATGTCAGCCCTCTCTTGGCTTCTATATCTGCCAAGCTCCTTTTCATTCACCTTGAGACTAGGCATGTGCAATTTTTTTTTCTAGGCTCTTTATACCCAGATGGCTCCTCTGGTCAGCTAAAAGCTGATGACTCTGTTCCTCCGGGAGGCAGCCACATTTACAACTGGACCATTCCAGAAGGCCATGCACCCACTGATGCTGACCCAGCATGCCTCACCTGGATCTACCATTCTCATGTAGATGCTCCACGAGACATTGCAACTGGCCTCATTGGACCCCTTATCACATGCAAAAGAGGTACAGGCCCCACAGGGAACTATTGAGATGCAGTGTGGGATATTACAGGAAACAGCGATGTAGCTGAAACACTTACATATTAAACAGCAACCTGAAGGGGTGGTAATTCAGTGCCCTTGTTTATTAGCAGGAATAAACCCTGCTAAACTTTTCCACTGTTTTTCCCTATTCCATTACCTTTTAAAAATTTTTAATATTTTCTTATTTAATTTTAAAACCTTGAGTTAGTAAATATGGGAGTCAAATCACATAAATAAGTTGTGTGATAAGAGTTTAAGTGTGGTTTAGATCAAAAGTGTAGCCATAATAATTTGGGGAGAATTGGGGAACTTCGTTAAACATATGATATGTTTAAGTATTGTCAGACCTGGAAGACCTGGGTGTTGTAGGAGTATGGTCAGATTAAGGTCCTGGGTTGAAGATACAAGCAGGTATATTAAGAAGGAATTATTCTAGGTTCTATATGTCCAATCTTCAACTGAATTGAGTTTAACTGGGGAAATAGAAATCAGGAGCAGAAAGCCTTATCTGATTTTCTGTTGTCAAAAGACTCCTAAGGCCTCCTCTTCCTATTTACTTTTATTAGTACCCCTTGCAGGTTACTGTTGTTAAGGAGAGAAGGTTCTCAAGAGCACATTTCTTACTTACTCTAGGTACTCTGGATGGGAATTCCCCTCCTCAGCGGAAGGATGTGGATAATGATTTCTTCCTGTTCTTCAGTGTGGTAGATGAGAACCTTAGCTGGCATATTGATGAGAACATTGTCACTTACTGCTCAGATCCTACCTCAGTAGACAAAGAAGACGTGGCTTTTCAGGAAAGCAATAAGATGCATGGTGAGCTGGGAGAGGGTGGCCACACCATGACAGTAAAGACTGATGGAAGGATTACATTGGGCCTAGGATTTGGAGGGTAATTCCATATATATCAGAAGAACTAAAAGTAGTAGGTACCTCTTTCCTCTTCTTAGTCTTCCCAGGAACTAAAAGTAGTAGGTAACCTTTCCCTGTTTTACTTATGAGGAAATTGAGGAACCAGATTACATAACAGAAAAAGCGCACAGTTAAAATTCCAACACTGATCTGTCTGATGGCAGAGGCTGTGCTCTTGCCATTAAATACCTTGCCTCCTAATGTATAATAGCTTAGGTTATTGATTCCAAAGTTATGTACTTCATTCCCAGTCTCTCAGGGTGAAGGTTGTCCCCTGATATATAATTAGTCAGCATTTCTTTGTCCTATAAATGTTGGGAGAATTACCTACTTTGTGGGGGAAAATGGTTGACTTTAAGGAAGTTGATCACTGTAATTAAATTTAAAACAAATTAAAGACACAAAAACTTTGAGGCATGGGTAGATAATTTATTTTACTAATACAAACAAGTTGATTTTATTTTTGTTTAATTAAGAAAGATATTCATGTCCCTTTGGTGCCAGAGATGGTCTCAAAGCCAGACAATCCCAGGGGAAGGTGAAAAGGGATGTAAGGGATGGTTTTGACAGCTCAAATTTCTCTTGGGTTTTACATAAATTACCTTTGATAACCATGGTAATTAGCCAACTTGAAAACTCTCCTATGGAAATTTCAGAAGGAAATTGGCCCGGAAGGGAAGAATAGCTTGCAAAATAAACCACATTCATTAGAAAGCTTCCTTAGATTGTTGGGTTGGAATCTTGGTTTTACTACTTAACAGCTCTGTGGCCCTGGGAGAGAAGGACCACACTTCTCTGGGCCTTGGTTATGTCACTGTTTGCTTGAGATCAATGATATCTGCTTATTTTATCAAGCTGTTTATGAGATTTTAAATTAAATAAAGTATATAGTCAGCATGGTGTGTTTTTTTTTTTAATTCATCTGAATGTCATCTATTATTATTGTCAGATGGCAAATATCTCATCAGGTTAACTTCCTAACTCTGATATCTTCTTTGGATTTTCCTTTGCAGCAATCAATGGCTTTGTCTTTGGGAACTTACCAGATCTAAGCATGTGTGCACAGAAGCGTGTGGCATGGCACTTATTTGGCATGGGCAATGAAGTAGATGTCCATACAGCTTTCTTCCATGGACAGATACTGACCATCCGGGGCCATCGCACTGATGTGGCTCACATCTTTCCAGCCACCTTTGTGACTGCTGAGATGGTGCCTCAGGAACCTGGCACCTGGCTAGTTAGCTGTCAAGTGAACAGTCACTTGCGAGGTGAGATCCAACATCTTTGAAACTTGAGGTATAGAAGGGAGATGGCATTAATGATCATAAGGAGCCTGGAGCCATAAGATAAGTCTCTCAGATGAGACAGCTAGGTATAAAGGATGAAATATTAGATTGGAATTTGGAGATCTAACCAGATTTTCCCCTGGATCAGCCATTAACTTGCAGGGTGACTTCAGAGACATTTTTCTGGTTTTTTTTCATCCTCATCTCTAACATAAGATGGTATTGAGATGGATAAGCAGAATTTTAAGTTGTTCTTCTTTGCTCAGAATTCTAATGCCTGGAAGTATTTGCTGCTAATTGAATAGGGAGTGAAGGAAAGATTACAGAAGATGAAGGCTTCTTTGGGAAATCATAGAGGATTGTGGGCAAGTAGTGATACTCTAGTTGGGACCCAACAGGAATAGAAGGTTTGGTGTTTAGAGTGAAAATTGTTGAAGTAATGGCATAGTGCATCAAGGAGAATCGGAGGAGAGGGGGAATATATGAAACAATGAAAAGAACACTAGACAAGTGATTAGAAGGTTTGAACTATTATCTCAGCTCTGTGAAAAACTCGTTCTATGGCTTTGGAAAAGTCCCTTCCCATGTATAGGCCTCATTTGTCACATCTATGAAATGATGGTTTTGGTCTAAATAGTCTCTGAGATCCTTGTTAGCTCTTAATTTCTAGAATTATTTAATATCTGATAAATTAGGTAGGTGTCAGGAAAGTAATATGCATATGTGACAGTAGATTTGAGTAGGTAAGGAGTTATAGACTGGTAGAATAATGAGTCTGTGATGGTAGGTTTGACCAACAGAGGCCACTTACCCATGCTCCATAATCCAGGGCTCTCCCTTGATCCTAAAAGTAGCTGAGTAAGGGGATATGAATGAATATGGATGGAGATTAGGAATGCAGCACAATAGTGAAATAAGTATGGGCCTTAGGGTCAGCCAGATAAGCCTGAATTCAAATCTTCATTCTACCAATTGTTTAATTAACTTTGGTAATTCATATAACTTCTCTGAGAGAAAAAAATGTGCATTTAAATTTGCAGTTAAAAAATAGAAGATTAAGTCTCAGCTTCACCACTGACTAGCCATTTAATTTTGGACAAGTTATTTAACCTCTCTGACCCTTAGTTTTCTTGATCTGCAAAAGGGTACATTAAAAGTCTGCTTCACATGATGGTTATGAAGATTGAAGGATGTAACATATGTAAAGCACCTAGCACAAGGCTTGGCATGTAATATATATTCAACAGAATAATGATATTATTTTCCTCCTTTTTTACCTCATATTTCTAATTTATAATTTTTAAATTTCCTTGGGATGATGTGAGACTCAAATTTGATAGTATACTTGGATGACTTTTATAAGTTGCCAAGCAAATATAAGGCAGTATCATCCATTATCACTATGTCTCAATGTAAATTTTTCCATATTGGGGGATACTACTTAGAATTCAAATTTTCCTGACATTCCCAAATCTGAAGTTTCATCTCCATGTATAGAACATGTTTCATTATTTTGGGAGCTTCCCACTTTACATATAACTTACTATTTTTTTTTCTTACTCCCCCTTTTTAAAATGTGATGCTACCATCAGCCCAGTATGATAGACATCCTTATTCTCCTCATTTACAAAACAGGGATTAAAGTTCAACTCTAGGAAGTGACTGGCCAAAAGTCCTACAGAGATTGATAATAATTATATGGGAACTCAAGTATTCTGAGTTCAAACTCTGTGATGTTGCTACAATGTAAGCCTTTTGCAGAAGCAGGAATGAGGATCTGGTAAATGAGTCAGTTGTGGTTAGCAGGTAAAGGTACTTGAATTCCCACATAGGCTCCCTTTCTCTTAGCCAGGTTCTTGAGGAGTGAGAGAAAGTGGCTTAGTGAAAGGTGGGAGGGAAAAACATTAGAAGGAAAAAGGTGGATCATCTGGATACAAAGCCTATTGGGTGTAATGGAGCCAGCCATGATTTTCTTCTTCCAGATGGCATGCAAGCACTCTACAAGGTCAAGTCTTGCTCCATGACCCCTCCTATGAACCAACTCACAGGCAAAGTTCGGCAGTACTTCATTGAGGCCCATGAGATTCTATGGGACTACGGCCCGATGGGGCATGATGGGAGTACTGGGAAGAATTTGAGGGAACCAGGCAGGTAAGAGACAGTGAACTTTCTCCCTCAACTTCTGGGCCAAACCCAACACCTATTACTCCCTCTCAGAAATCTTTCACTTTACTTGGGGTTGCAACCATTGTCTTATGGACTTATATGACGACTGTTAACCAAATTCTTGTGGTCCCCTGGAGAACATGCTCTTAGGAAGCTACAAAACTTTCTTTAGGGTTATGTCACATCCTCAGCAAAGGGTTCAAGCACAGTTTGAGAGAGCTTCTGCTGTGATACCAAACTAAATTAAGAAAATAAGACCAAGGGACACCTGGGTGGCTCAGTTGGTTAAGCAGCTGCCTTCAGCTCGGGTCGTGGTCCCAGGGTCCTGGGATCGAGTCCCATATCAGGCTCCTTGCTCAGCAGGGAGCCTGCTTCACCCTCTGTCTCTGCCTGCTTGTGTTCTCTCTCTCTCTCTCTCTGACAAATAAATAAATAAAATCTTAAAAAGAAAAGAAAAGAAAAGAAAACCCAAAAGAAACCAGAACAGTTGAAATGGCATTTATCCAACTCTCCTTTATTTTACTCATTGTTTACCTCATTGTCCCCTCCTTTCTTTTCTATAATCTGAAGGGGGAATTTGAGCAAGAGTGTAAAAAGCACTTGGAGAAATATAGGAAGAGCAGGAGCAACCTGCCTTGTAGCCATTCCATGCTTATCCTTTGGAGGAATTTCTTCAAATTTTCCTCCCTCATCCATTACTCATATGTAGGTAAAATAGGGCAGAAGGTTAGTTTCCTATTCAGATGCTAGGCCTTAAGTTATACTGACTCACTGGACTTTCAGTGATTCCAGGTCTTTTACAGAAGAGGTACTTAGTAAATGACTAGGAGAGCTTTGGGAGGAATATTGTAGGACACTCATCATATTTATTCTTCCAGTAAGAAATAATGTAATGAGTCTGAAGAAACCATACGCAAATAAGGACTTGGGTCTCAGCATAGCTTCTAGAATCTCCCAACTGTTCTTGCTAATTTAGTAGGCTTCCATTTTGAAATGAAGAATATTTTTTAAAAGATTTTATTTATTTATCTGAGAGAGAAAGAAAAAGAAAGCATAAGCAGGAGGAGAGACAGAGGGAGAATGAGAAGCAGACTCCCTGCTGAGTGCAGAGCCAGACACAGGACTCAATCCCAAGGATCGTGATCTGAGCTGAAGTCAACTGCTTAATTGATTGAGCCACTCAGGTGCCCTGAAATGAAGAATAGTATTTTGTTTTGTTTGTTTGTTTGTTTGTTTGTTTTATTAAGGTGAGAAAGGATCTTGAGTATCTGAAGATGCTTAGGACTTCAAAGGGCAGAACTGGTCCCATTGTCTGAAATTTACAAGAGAAGATTTTAGCCTACTATAAAAAGGAACTCCAACCAATAAAACTATCTAACAGTAAGAGGGATTGCTTTTCCTGAAATTAATTCCCTTGACTTTTGAAAGATCCAAGACTTGAAAATTTCTCCACATGCTTGAGACTCTGTATATTACTTATTAGTGGTGTCATCAAAGGAGATACCTTCATTGGGTGAAATTTAACCTGGAGGATCTCTGAGGTTCTTCCTAAACATAAGTATCCATAACTTGATGAGACCAAGGGTGAGATGGATATCTATCTGATACATAATTAAGTCAATAACATTTTCCTTTTTTTATATGCCAGTGGCTCAGATAAATTCTTCCAGAAGAGTTCCAGTCGGATTGGGGGTACTTACTGGAAAGTCCGGTATGAAGCCTTCCAAGATGAAACGTTCCAGGAAAAGGTGCAGCTGGAGGAAAATAAGCATCTTGGAATCATGGGTGAGAATTCTTAACTCATGAAATTCATTGACTGGAACCTGAGAACTGGAGAGAACTTAGAAACTGGAGCCTGGGGGTACCCCAGAGGTATGCTCAAAACAGGCATCTCTCAAACTGAGTTCCAAGGGATAAGTGTTTGGTGAAAAAGTGGCTGAGTCTGAATGTGTTTGCCAAACACTAGGTTAAACGTGGTCAAATAGTATTCTTTGCTGCAGTGCTTCTCAGAGACTTGTATTTTTTTTTTAATTTTTATTAACATATAATGTATTATTTGCCCCAGAGTACATGTCTGTGAATTGTCAGGCTTACACATTTCACAGCACTTAAAATAGCACATACCCTCCCCAATGTCCACAATCCAGCCACCCTATCCTACCCTCCCCCCCGCCTCCCAGCCACGCTTAGTTCGTTTCGTGAGTCTAGGAGTCTTTTATGGTTTGTCTCCCTCCCCATCCCTTCCTGTTTCATTTCTCTCCCCCACCTCCCCAACCCCACCTTGCCTCTCAAATTCTTCATATCAGAGAGATCATGTGATAATTGTCTTTCTCAGAGACTTGTATTTATTTTTGTTCATCAAAAATATCCAAGATGGGAATAGAGTATGTAAAATATATCATATTTATTAATTTTTTCAATTAATTTTATTTTTTCAGCGTTCCAAAATTCATTGCAAGTGTTCATGCAAGTGTTCATGCACCACACCCAGTGCTCCATGCAGTATGTGCCCTCCTCAATACCCACCACCGGGCTCACCCACCCCCCTACCCCTCCAAAACCCTCAGTTTATTTCTCAGAGTCCACAGTCTCTCATGCTTCATCTCCCCCTCCAATTTCCCCCAAATCACCCTTCCTTTCCTTCTCCCAATGCCCCTCATGTTTTTCCTTATGCTCCACATGTAAGTGAAACTATATAAAATTTATCATATTTAATTACTGAATCTTTTTTTAAAATAATTACTGAATCTTTTATTAGCGAACATCTTTTGGTAGCACTGTTACACAGATAACACTTTTAGAAACACTTCTGCAAGTGTATTTCTGAAGATGTATTTAACACAGTATGATTGTCCAGGTTCTTGGGAATACAAGGCCAGGAACAGATTGACATTATATGTAGACATGCTTGCTACAGTGAGGGATGCAGTACAAAGCTTAAAACCTGGTCTTGGATAAGGTATCCAGCAGCACAGATTTGTGTAAAGCACAGTATTGAAATGATACAGCAAAGTTTGGTGTGTTTTAGCCACTTGGTAGAGCCTGGAAGTAAAACAGATTAGATGGAAGGAAATTTTGGTAATGAAAGTAGTGTAATTGACCACATTCTGGGGTGAGTGTGATAGCTGATTCTAGGAGATCTGAACATGGACAATAGGCCTTACATCTGCTGGACAGGAAGATATAAGGAGCAGAAAACCACTTTGGGAAAGATGATGGACAGTGAGTATTAAGAAGCTATCTTAGCTTGTTTTCAGTATGAGTCTCAGTCTTTTTTATTCTTCAATATTTTTGTTGGGGCAAAATACACATAACATAAAATTTACCATCCTAACCATTTTAAGCGTACACTACAGTGGTATTAAATACCTTCATAATGTTGTGTAACTATCACCACCATCCATCTTCATAACTCTTCCATCTTATAAAACTGAAACTCTATACCTACCTCTATACCTACAATAACTTATCATTCTTTCCTACCCCTCGCCCTGGCAACAACCATTCAACTTTCTGTTTCTATGATTGTGATTACTCTAAGTACCACATATAAGAGGAATCATACAGTATTTTTCTTTCTGTGAACAGCTGATTTCACTTAGCATGTCTTCAAGTTTCATCCATATTGCAGCATATACAGAATTTCCTTTTTTCTTTGACATTTATCACTCCCATGCCTTTGTTTTTACTAAACTTTTAAATTTTAATTCCAATATAGTTAACATACAGTGTTATATTAGTGTCAGGTGTACAATAATGTTTCAACTATTCCATACATCATCTGGTGCTCATTAAGACAAGTGTCCTCTTTAATCACCATCACTTTTTTACCCCAACCATCCATCCCCTCCCCTCTGGTAACCATCAGCTTGTTCTCTACTGTTAAGAGTCTATTTCTTGGGGCACCTGGGTGGCTAAATGGGTTAAAACCTCTACCTTCAGCTTAAGTCATGATTCCAGGGTCCTGGGATCAAGCCCATCATAGGGCTCTCTGCTTAGCGGGAAGCCTGCTTCCCTTCTCTCTCTGCCTGCCTCCCTGCCTGCTTGTGATCTCTCTCTCTCTCTCTCTGTCTGTCAAATAAAAAATAAAACCTTAAAAAAATAGTCTATTTCTTGGTTTGTCCCTCTCTCTCTTTCCATTGTTCTTTTATTTTTCCAATTCCACATATGAAGGAAATCATATGGTATTTGTCTTTCTCTGATTGACTTCTTTAATTTTG
Organism: Procyon lotor; assembly: GCA_028646535.1. Lineage (NCBI taxonomy): Eukaryota > Metazoa > Chordata > Mammalia > Carnivora > Procyonidae > Procyon > Procyon lotor. The sequence goes on along the minus strand of CM053612.1, from coordinate 59,771,930 downwards.
CATTATACTCTCTAGCTCCATCCATGTTGGTGCAAATCACAAGATTTCATTCTTTTTCATGGATCAATAATATCCAACTGTATGTATATAATATTTTGCTTATCTACTCATCCACTAGTGGACACTTGGGTTGCTTCCACATTTTAGCTATGGGAAATAATGCTGCTATGAATATGGGTGTACAATATGTCTTTGACACATGCTTTCATTGTTTTTCAGTACATGCATAGAAGTGGAAATTCTGGGTCATATCATAATTTTACTTAATTTTTAATTTTAAATTTCTTTGCTTCTTTTTTTTTTTTTATTAACATATAATTTATTATTTGCTCCAGGGTACATGTCTGTGAATCGTCAGGCTTACACATTTCACAGCACTTACCATAGCACATACCCTCCCCAATGTCCACAACCCAACCACCCTATCCCTACCCCCCCCCGCCTCCCAGCCACCCTTAGGAACCACCATACTGTTTTTCATGGTGCCTATACCATTTTATATTTCCACTAATAGTGCAGAAGGGTGACAATTTATTTAATTCTTTAAATGCTTGGTAAAATTCCACTGGGAGACCATCCAGCCCTGGACTCTTGTTTGTTGGGAGATTTTTGATTGTTGATTCAATTTCTTTTTTATAAAATTTTATTCACTTATTTATTTGACAAAGAGAGAGAGAGAGAGAGAGATCACAAGTAGGCAGAGCAGCAGGCAGAGGAAGAGAAGACAGAGAAACAGGATCCCCACCAAGCAGAGAGCCCAATGCAGGGCTTGATCCCAGGACCCTGGGATCAGGACCCGAGGCAAATGCAAACACTTAACCAACTGAGCCACCCAGGCACCCCTGATTCCTGATTCAATTTCTTTGCTGGTTATGGGTCTGTCCAGATTTTCAATTTCTTCCTATTTTAATCTGGTAGTTTATGTTTCTAAGAATGCATCCATTTCTTCAAGATTGCTTAATTGGTTGGTAAATAATTGGTCATAATATTTTCTTATAATTGTATTTCTTCAGTGTTGGTTTTGATCTTTCCTCTTTCAATCATGATTTTATTTATTTGGGTCCTTTCTCTTTTCTTTTTGATATGACTGGTTAGTGATTTATCAGTCCTAGCTCTTAGTTTCATTGAACTGTTCTACTGTTATGTTTCTTTCTATATCATTTATTTATGTTCTAATCTGTATTATTTCCCTTTTCCTGCTATATTCAGGCTTTATTTGCTGTTCTCTTTCTAGATTCTTTAGGTGTAAGGTTAAGTTGTGTATTTGAGAATTTTCTTGTTTCTTGAGAAAGGCCTGTGTTGCTATATACTTGCCTCTTAGGACCACCTTTGCTGCATCCCAATGGTTCTGAACTTTCATTTTCATTTCCTTTCATGTGTTTTTCAAATTCTTCTTTAATTTCCTTGTTGACTCATTCATTCTTTATTAATTTTTCCCCATTCATTCTTTAGTAGGATGCTCTTTAACCTACATGTCTTTGGGTTACTTCCAAATTTTTTCTTGTGGTTAACTTCAAGTTTTAAAGCATTGTGGTCTAAAAGTATGCATGGTATAATATCGGTCTTTTGTACTGGTTAAGACCTGATTTGTGACCCAGTATATGATGTTTTCTGGAGAATTTTCCATATGCACTTGAGAAGAATGTGTATTTTGCTGCTTTAGGATGAAATGCTCTGGAATTTATTAAGTCCATCTGGTCCAGTGTGTCATTCAAAGCCTTTGTTTCCTTGTTGATTTTCTGCTTAGATGATCTATCCATTGATGTAAGTGGGGTGTTCAAGTTCCTTACTGTTATTATATTATAATCAATGAGTTCCTTTATGTTCCTTATTGTTTTATATATTTGGGTATTCCCAATTTGGGGGGATAAGTATTTATAATTGTTCAATCTTTTTTTTTTTATTAGACCTTTTTATTGTGATATAGTGGCTAACTTCATCTCTTATTACAGTCTTCGGTTTAAAATCTAGTTTTTCTGATATAGAGATTGTCACTCCAGATTTCTTTTGATGTCTATTAGGATGATAAATGTTTGTCCATTTCCTCACTTTCAAACTGGAGATGTCTTTGCGTCTAAAATGAGTCTCTTGTACCCAGTATATAGATGGGTCCTCTTTTTTATGTAGTCTGATAACATATGTTTTTTTTTTAAAGATTATTTATTTATTTATTTGAGAGAGAAATAGGGAGAGATTGTGCACGAGCAGGGGGAGGGGCAGAGGAAGAAGTGGACTCCCCACTGAATAGGGAGTACAACATGGGGCACAATCCCAGGACCCTGAGATTATGACCTGAGCTGAAGGAAGACACTTAACTGACTGATCCTCCCAGGCAACCCACCCCATGCCTTTTAATTGGAGCATTCAGTCCATTTATATTCAGAGTAATTATTGAAAGATATGAATGCAGTGCTATTGTATTACATGTCAAGTCACTGTTTCTGTAAATTGTCTCCTTTCTTTTCTGGTGTTTGTTATCTTTGTATTCTCTCTTTGCTCAAAGAATCCCATTTAATATTTCTTGCAGGCCTACTTTAGTGTTCACAGATTCTTTTAGCTTTTGTCTTGTTTTTGTTTTTTCCTGGAAACTCTTTATTCCTCATCTATTCTGAATGACAGCCTTTCTGGATAAAGTATTCTTGGCTGCATATTTTTCCCATTTAGCATGTTGAATATATCATGCTAGTCTTTCTGGCCTGGCAGGTCTCTCTGGACTAGTCTGCTGCTAGCCTTATATATCTACCCTTGTAGATTAATGTTTTCTTGTCCTGAGCTGCTTTCTGGATTTTCACTTTATTTCTGATGTTTTAAAATTTACCTATTATATATCGAGGTATTGACTTATTTAGTGATTTTGAGCAGGGTCCTCTGTGCCTCGTGGGCTTGAATGCCTGTTCCCTTCCCCAGGTTAGGAAAGTCCTCAGCTGTAATTTGCTCAAGTAAACCTTCTGTGCCTCCTCTTCATCTTCTGGCACCCCTATTAAGTGGATATTATTTCACTTTATGAAACTGCGGAATTCTTGGAGTCTCTCTTTGTGATCCAGTAGTTGTCTTTCTCTCTTCTTTCCAGCATTTTTAAGTCTTCCAAAATTTTATCTTCTATATCATTGGCTATCTTTTCTGCCTTGTTTTTCCTTTCCTGGTAGAGCCTCCATTTATCACTGCATCTCAGTAATAGCATTTTAATATCAGCCTAATTAGATTTAATTCTTTTATTTCTGCAGCAAGTAATTCTCAAGTGTCTTCTATACTTTTTTCAAGCCCAGCTACTGTATTTATAATCATTGTTTTTTTAATAGATTTTATTTATTTATTTGAGAGAGAGAGAGCACAGGCAGGGAGGGAAGGGGCAGAAGGAGAAAGATAAGCAGACTCTGTTGAGCAGGTAGCCCAATATGGGGCTCAATCCCAGGACCCTGAGATCATGACCTGAGCCAAAGGCAGATGCTTAACCAACTGAAAGACCCAAGTGTCTCTATAATCATTGTTTTAAATTCTAGTTCAGACATCTTACTTATATCTGCAGTGATTAAATCCCTTTAGTGAGTACTACCTCCTGTTCTTCCTTTTGGGGTGAATTTCTTCATCTCATCATTATGTCCAGAAAAGAATAAAAGAGAGAGAGAAAAGACAGGAGTAGCAACAACAACTGAGATTGAAGAAGAAGAAGAAGAAGAAGAAGAAGAAGAAGAAGAAGAAGAAGAAGAAAAAGAAAAGAAGAAGAAGAAGAAGAAAACAAAAGCAAAATAAAGTAAGATAAAATAAAACAAGAAACAAAATAGAACAAAACAAAAAACTTGATCTTCGGTGTATTTTTAATCTGCTTGATAAAAGAAACTAGATCCCAAAATATGAGAGAACGACAAACATACATATATACAAAAATATAATAAAATACAATGACATATATATATATGTATATATATGAATTGAAAAAATAAGATAATAGTTAAAAAAAAACCTGAAAGACTAAAGAATTAAAAAAAATGAATGCTTTACACTCTTTTGTGAAGTTTTTGATCACTGCTTCAATCCTATTACTAGATATTGGTCTGTTCACGTTGTCAATTTCTTCCTGTTTCAGTCTTGGAAGATTATGGGTTTCCAGGAATGCATCCATTTCTTCTAGGTTGTTTAACTTATTGACATATAGTTTTTGATAAAATTTATGAAGATTGTTTCTATTTCCTTTGGATTAGTTGTGATCTCTCCCCATTCATTCATAATTTTGTTAATTTGGGTCCTCTCCCTTTTCTTTTGGATGAGTTTAGCCAGTGGCTTATCAATCTTATTGATTTTTTCAAAGAACCAACTTCTGGATTTGTTGATGCGTTCTGTTGTTCCTCTAGTTTTTACCTTGTTAATCTCTGCTCTGATCTTAATTATTTCCCTTTTTATGCGTGGGGTTGGCTTCCTTTGTTGTTGTTTTTCCAGTTCTTTTAGGTGTAAAGAAAACTGGTGTATTTGAGATTTTTCAATTTTTTTGAGTGTGGCTAGGATGGCTATGTATTTCCCCCTTAGGACTGCCTTTGCCTTGTCCCACAGGTTTTGCATCGATGTCTCTTCATTCTCTTTGGTCTCCATGAATTGTTTAAGTTCATCTTTGATTTCCTGGTTGATCTCAGCATTCTTGAGCAGGATGGTCTTTAGCCTCCACGTGTTTGAATTCTTTCCAAACTTCTTTCTGTGGTTGAGTTCCAGTTTCAGAGCATTGTGGTCTGAGAAAATACAGGGAATCATCTCAATCTTTTGGTATTGTTTGAGTCCTGATTTGTGGCCCAGTATGTGGTCTATTCTGGAGAATGTTCCATGTGCACTCGAGAAAAATGTGTATTCTTTTTTTTTTTTTTTTTTTAGGGTGGAATGTTCTGTATATATCTATGAGGCCCATCTGGTCCAATGTGTCATTCAAAGCTCTTGTTTCTTTATTGATTTTCTGTTTAGATGATCTTTCTGCCCCTGAGAGTGGTCTGTTAAAATCTCCTACTATGATTGTATTCCTATCAATGTGACTCTTCATTTTGATTAACAGTTCATTTATGTAGTTGGCTGTTCCTATATTAGGGGCATAAATGTTTACAATTGTTAGAGCTTCTTGGAGGATAGTCCCTTTCAGAATGATGTAGTGTCCTTCTGTATCTCTGACTACAGGCTTTCGCTGAAAATCTAATTTATCTAATAGGAGAATTGCTACCTCAGCTTTCTTTTGAGGCACATTGGCATGAAAGATGGTACTCCATCCTTTCACTTTCAGTCTGGATGTATCTTTTGGTTCCAAATGAGCCTCTTGTAGAAAGCATATGGACGGGTCCTGCCACTTTATCCATTCTGCAACCCTGTCCAGTTTTATGGGAGCATTTAGATCACTAACGTTAAGAGTGATTATTGAAAGATAAGTGTTTATTGACATCATGTTTCTGTGTAGTCCTTGTTTCTATTGATTGTAAATTTCTTTTCTAAATCACTCACGGGTTCTCCCTACTTTTATAGAACCCTCTTTAATATTTCCTGGAGTGCCAGTTTCTTGGTCACATACTCTTTTAATCCTTGTCAATCTTGGAAGCTCTTTACTTCTCCATCCATTTTGAATATCAGCCTTGGTGGATAAAGTATTCTTGGCTGCATGTTCTTCTCATTTAGTGCCTTTAATATGTCTTGCCAGCCCTTTCTGGCTTGCCAGGTTTCTGTGGACAGGTCTGATGTTATTCTAATGGGTCTTCCTCCATTCCCTCCCTTCCTTCCCCCTAGCTGCTCTCAGGACCTCTTGTCTAAAATTATAATTTGCAAATTTTACTATGATATGTCTCGCTGTGTTTCTAGACTCATTGATATTGGCAGGTGTCCTTTCTGCCTCTTGGATATGTACCCTTGTTCCATTCCCCATACTGAGGAAATTTTCAGTCAGAATTTGGTCAGCTATATCTTCTAGTCTTCTGTCTTTCTCTGCTCCCTCTGGGATTCCAAGAATCCTGACATTGGAACGTTTCATGGTGTCATTTATTTCCCTAAGTCTCTTCTCATGACTCCTGAGCAGTTTGCTCCAGCTGTCTTACTGACCTTTCTTCTCTATCATTTTATCCTCTAGATCACTATTTCTATCCTCTGTCTCCGTAACTCTAGCTGTTAAACTATTTAGATTGGATTGGATCTCACTGATAGCACTTCTTACATCGGTTATACTGGTTTTAATTTCTGCCCTTAGAGATTCTATATTGTCATTGACCCTAGCCATTACATGGATAATTGTCTCCCTGAATTCCCTTTCTGTCATACTGTTAATGTCCATGTCTAATAGTTCTGAGGGAGAGGGCGCCATCTCTGGGTTCTTCTTCTGTTGGGTGTTCCCCCTTTAGTTATTTTAATGGGAGGTGGAGGAGAGGATGTATACTTGTATATTTCATCCACGATCCAGTCAGGGTGCCCTCTGGAAGGTTTAGGAGCAATTGGGATTCACCACCAAAAAGAAAGAATAAGTATAAAAAAGAGAAACAGAAAAAGAGGGGATTTCAGCCAGCGTGGGCTTCAACAATAAGATTTGTAAAGTGTGTAGTCCAACACGAACAAACATATAGACCAACAAGTGTAGATGACAAGAAATAAAAGAACCTAGTCAGAATGAACCTCAGGAATACGATTTTCTATAGTACCAGAACAAAAGCAAATGGGTAGAAACTCTGACAGAAGGCTAAAATGGGAGGTTGGTTATAGCTCCTCATGTGCGAGGAAGGATATTTCAGGTCTTCCTGAGTTTATCATTGTATTAAGCCTCTAGATATAATGTTAAGTAGTTTAAAAAATAAAAACAAAAAAACAAAATCAAACCAAGAAATGTGAAAACAAGTGAATAAAAATTTTAAAAAAAAGTGAATAGAGTAAAAAAAAAACTTGTATCTATGAAATATACAGGTTTGAGGGTATTATCAAGCACTTAATATATTGAGTTCCCCTAATGTTGGGGATTAAAATTCTTATGGTGACTCTGTGGTTATAGTGTTTTTGTTTTTGTTTCTTGTTTTTGTTTGTTTGTTTGTTTGTTTGTTTGTTTTTTACTTATCTTCTGGGGGAGGGGCCTGGCCAGTTGTTTTCCAGTCAATCTTCCTTGGTTGAGTCACCCAGCCCCCCAGTCAAGGGGCAGAGCTCTGTGGAACCTGGTTTCTCAGTCTTTAGCTCTCTGAAGGCTTTTGGCCTTTTGTAGCTTTTTCTCTTTTTCAGAGAATCTGAGCAAGGGATCTGCCTGTCAGTACCCAGACCTCCCTTGTCACACAGAAGCCCAGTCTGCTCACCTCTGGATGGACCAGAAGGAACACTCCCCTCTGCAAATCTCCCAGCACAGCTGCCTTTTACAAAGCAGCATGAAATCAGCAGTTTGGCGGCTCTGCATGACTAAGCTCTTAGCAGTTTGGTGGCTCTGCGTGACTTTGCGCCTTTCCCTGCACTAGGGGCTCCAGGCTCTGGCAGGGTGTGGCCAGATTCTTGCTAATATTACCTCACTGGCCGCGCAATTCTTTTCCTTGGTGGTGCACCGTCTAGAGAGCACTGTACAGGGAGAAATGCTGTGGGCTCTGGGACCACAGCAGACTCTCTAAGGTGCTTTCAGGAGCACGCACACCCTGCCCACAAAATGGTGCTGGGAGTGGGACCCCGCCCCCCACTCATCTCTCTTTGAGGTGAGTGGCATCCTTCATGGGAGCGTGGGCCTGGGCCATGCACTCGCTGCTGCTCAGAACCTTATGCTCTTTTAAGTGTTTTTAACCGGGCTCTAAATTATTGCTTCTCTGCAACCACCTGGCATTTTCCTTTGGGGTATTACTGTCCTTGGGCTGCTTCTGGTGGCTCCCTCCCCATTTCGTTTATCCTCCTTACCGTTTGGAGCGTTCCTGCTTTGCTTTACCTCTCCCATGCTGTCTTCTGCTCTGGTAGAGATCCAGAAGTGAAACGTCTTGCTCCTTAGGCTGATTTCATGGGTGTTCAGCGTGGTCTGGCAGATATCTAGCTCACTTTTGGGGACAGTTTACAACAGGGTGTCCTACCTCTCTGCCATCTTCTTCTTACTCCTCAAGTATCCAAATTTTATGGATTTTTGCTGTGCAGATTCATACTGTTCTTCCCAGGGGAGGGAGGAGTTCTTGCTTCATTTCTGCCTTTTCCTGGGTCCCTGCCAGCGAGCAGTTGCGCCACCGTGAGGCTGTTCACAGTTTATGGCAATGTCAAGCAAAAAACCGTTTCCAAGACTCACTTTTCTCAGCCAGTTTCCCCACTCTGATGGCTGGGAATTCTGCCACACTTCGACATTGCTCATTCTTCTTGTGACCCTGGGGACCCAGAGAATAAACTGTACCACCTAGGATTCCACCCCACCTTGCCACTAGAGCTCCTTTAAGCCTGGGATTTCTCCCCAAATAGCAGACTTTTAAAGTTCCAATTTTGCACTATGCTGCTTATAATACTTTGGTTTAGCCTCCTTAAGCTGGTGGACTTCCTGCTGCCATCTCCTCCAATATAACGCTCCAGATTCATGTCTCCACACCTCCTACTTTCCTAAAGGTGGTTGCTTTTCTATTAGCAGAGTTGCAGCTTTTCTTTTCTCAGATCTCTAATTGACCTTGCAGGTGTTCAGAATGGTTTGATAACTATCTATCTGAATTCCAGGGACTAGACAAACTTAGGGTCCCCTACTCCTCTGTCATCTTAACTCCTCTTCTCTCCAGGTTTTTAAAGTATTTTGAGTTAATTTGATAATTATATGATATTAAATAAGTGTCCTGCTTCCATTCTTTTGCATGTGGAAATCCAGTTTTCACAGCACTATTTGTTTAAAAGATTGTCCCCATTGAAAAACACAGTCATTTCAACAAATGGTATCAGTAGAACTGGTCAGCTATATGCAAAAGAATAGAACCAGATCATTTTCTCATACCATACACAAAAATAAACTCAAAATGGATTAAAGACCTAAATGTGGGGTGCATGGGTGGCTCAGTGGGTTAAAGCCTCTGCCTTTGGCTCAGGTCATGAACTCAGGGTCCTGGGATATAGCCCAACATAGGGCTCCCTGCTCATAAGGGAGCATGCTTCTCCAATCTCTCTCTGCCTGCCTCTCTGCCTATTTGTGATATCTCTCTCTGTCAAATAAATAAATAAAATCTTAAAAAACAAAACAAAACATGTCCTAAAAGAAGTTGCTGCGGCTGATGTCGAAGAGGTTACTGCCTACGTTCTTCTCTAGGGTTTCTTTTTTTCCTTTTTTTTTTTTTTTTTAATTAACATATAATGTATTATTTGACCCAGGATTGATGTCTGGGAATCCTCAGGCTAACACATTTCACAGAAGTTAACATAGCACATACCGTCCCTAATGTCCACAACCCAGCCACCCTATCCCTAACCCCCGCCTCCCAGCCACCCTTAGTTCATTACATGAGTCTAGGAGTCTCTTATGGTTTGTCTCCCTCCCCATCACCTCCTGTTTCATTCTCTCCCCAACCACTCCCACAAAACCCCGCCTTGCTTCTCAAGTTCTTCTTATCAGAGAGATCATATGATACTGGACTTTCTGTGACTGACTTATTTCACTTAGCATAATACCCTCCAGTTCCATCCATGTCATTGCAAATGGCCAGATTGCTTTTATCTTGATGGCTGCAAAGTATTCCATCATACATATATACCACAATTCTTTATCCATTTATCTGTTGATGGAAATCTAGGGTCATTCCATAGTTTGGCTATTGTGGACATGGCTGCTATAAACATTCGGGTGCACGAGCTCTGTCGGATCGCATTTGTATCTTTAGGGTAAATATCCAGTAGTGTGATTGCTGGGTCGTAGGGTAGCTCTATTTTCAACTTTTTGAGGAACCTCCATACTGTTCTCCAGAGTGGCTGTACCAGCTTGCATTCCCACCAAATGTGTAGGAGGGTTCCCCATTCTCGACATCCTCGCCAACATCTGTCATTTCCTGACTTGCTAATTTTAGCCATTCTGAATGGTATGAGGTGATATCTCACTGTGGTTATGATTTGTATTTCTCTGATGCTGAGTGATTTGGAGCATTGTTTCATGTGTCTGTTGGCCATTTGGATATCCTCTTTGCAGAAATGTCTGTTCATATCTTCTGCCCATTTCTTGATTGGAATATTTGTTCTTTGGGTGTTGAGTTTGAGAAGTTCTTTTTTTTTTTTTTTTAATTAATCAATTTTATTTTTTCCTGCTGCTTTTTTTCCCCAAAAATGTTTATTTTATTTTTTCAGTGTTACAAGATTAATTGTTCATGCACCACACCCAGTGTTCCATGCAATACGTGCCCTCCTCAATACCCAAGACCAGGCTCGCCCAGCCACCCACCCCCACCCCTCCTAAACCATCAGTTTGTTGCTCAGAGTCCACAGTCTCTCATGGTTCATCTCCCCCTCTGGTTTCCCCCCATTCAACTTTCCCTTCCTTCCCACAATGACCTCCAAGTTTTTCTTTATGCTCCGCACGTAAGTGAGAAATTAAGGTAATTGGCTCTCTCTGCTTGACTTATTTCACTCCGAATAATCTCTTCCAGTCCCATCCATGTTGATATAAATGTTGGATATTCGTCCTTTCTAATGGAGGCATAATATTCCATCATGTATATGTACCATATCTTCTTTATCCACTCATTTGTTGAAGGGCGCCTTGGTGCTTTCCACAGTTTGGCTGTTGTGGCCATTGCTGCTATGAACATTGGGGTCCATGTGGCCCTTCTTTGTAATGCATCTGCTTCTTTGGGGTAAATACCCAGTAGTGCGATGGCAGGGTCATAGGGTAGCTCTATTTTCAACTTGAGGAATCTCCACACTGTTTTCCAAAGTGGCTTTACCAGCTTGCAGTCCCACCAACAGTGTAAGAGGGTGCCCTTTCTCCACACCCTCTCCAATATTTGTTGTTTACTGTCCTGTTGATTTTGGCCATTCTAACTGGTATAAGGTGGTATCTCAGTGTGGTATTGATTTGAATCTCCCTGATGGCTAAAGATGATGAACATTTTTTCATGTGTTTGTTAGCCTTTTGTATGTCTTCTTTGGAGAAGTGTCTGTTCATGTCCTCAGCCCATTTTTTAATGTGATAATTGGTTTTGTGGGGGTTGAATTTGAGGTGTTATTTATAGATCTTAGATATCAGAACTTTGTCTGTAGTGTCATTTGCGATTATCTTCTCCCATTCTGTGGGTTGCCTGTTTGTTTTGTTGACTGTTTCCTTTGCTGTGCAGAAGTTTTTTATCTTGATGAAGTCCCAAAAGTTCAATTTCGCGTTTGCTTCCTTTGCCTTTGGAGTCACGTCCTGAAAGAAGTTGTTGTGGTTGATGTCGAAGAGGTTACTGCCTATGTTCTCCTCTAAGATTTTGATAGATTTCTGCCTCACATTAAGGTCTTTTATCCATTTCGAGTTTATCTTCGGGTATGGTGTAAGAGAATGGTCAACTTTCATTCTTCTACATAGAGCTGTCCAATTTTCCCAGCACCATTTATTGAAGAGACTGGCTTTTTTCCACTGGATATTTTTTCCTGTTTTGTCAAAGACTATTTGACCATAGAGTTGCAGGTCCATATCTGGGCTCTCTAATATATTCCACTACTCTATGTGTCTGTTTTCGTGCCAGTACCATGGTGTCTTGGTGATCACCGCTTTGTAGTAAAGCTTGAAACCTGACAATGTGATGCCCCCAGCTTGGTTTTTCTTTTTCAGCATTTGCTTAGCAATTCGGGGACTTTTCTGGTTCCATACAAGTTTTAGGATTGTTTGCTCAAGGCCTTTGAAAAAATCCAGTGGAATTCTGATCGGGATGGCATTGAAAGTATAGATTGCTCTGGGCAATATAGACATTTTAACAATGTTTATTCTTCCGATCCAGGAACATGGAATGCTTTTCCACATTTTTGTGTCTTCTTCAATTTCTTTCATGAGCGTTCTGTAGTTCTTTGAGTACAGATCCTTTACCTTTTGGTTAGATTTATTCCCAGGTATCTTATGGTTTTTGGTACTATCGTAAATGGAATATATTCCCTAATTTCTCTTTCCACAGTTTCATTGTTAGTGTATAGGTAAGCCACTGATTTCTGTGCATTGATTTTGCATCCTGCCACATTACTGAATTGCTGTATGAGTTCTAGTAGTTTGGGGGTGGAGTCTTTTCGGTTTTCCATATAGAGTAACATGTCGTCTGCGAAGAAAGAGAGTTTGACTTCTTCATTTCCAATTTGGATACCTTTTATTTCTTTTTGTTGTCTGATTGCTATTGCTAGGACTTCTAGCACTATGTTGAACAAGAGTGATGACAGTGGGCATACTTGTCATGCTCCTGATCTCAGAGGGAAGACTGTCAGCTTTTTCCCATTGAGAATGATATTTGCTGTGGGCTTTTCATAGGTAGATTTGATGATGTTGAGGAATGTTCCTTCTATCTCTATACTTTGTAGAGTTTTAATCAGGAACGGATGCTATTTTTTTTTAATTTTTATTAACATATAATTTATTATTTGCCCCAGGGTACATGACTGTGAATTGTCAGGCTTACCCATTTCACATCACTTAACAGCACATACCCTCCCCAATGTCCACAACCCAGCCACCCTATCCCTATCCCCACCTGTCTCCCAGCCACCCTTAGTTAATTTCTTGAGTCTAGGAGTCTCTTATGGTTTGTCTCCCTCCCCATCCCTTCTTGTTTCATTTCTCTCCCCCACCCCTCCAAACTCACGCCATTCCTCTCAAATTTTTCATATCAGAGAGATCATGTGATAATTATCTTTCTCTGACTGACTTATTTCGCTTAGCATAATACCCTCCAGTTCCATCCACGTCATTGCAAATGGCCAGATTTCCTTTCTCTTGATGGCTGCATAGTTTATCCATTGTATTTATATACCACATCTTCTTCATTCATTCATCTGTTGATGGGCATCTAGGGTCTTTCCATAGTTTGGCTATTGTGGACATTGATGCTATAAACATTTGCACGTGCCTTATCAGATCACATTTGTATCATTAGGGTAAATATCCAGTAATGTGATTGCTTGATTGTAGGGTAGCTCTATTTTCAACTTTTTGAGGGACCTCCATACTGTTCTCCAGAGTGGCTGTTCCAGCTAGCATTCCCACCAACAGTCTAGGAGTGTTCCCGTTACTCCTCATCCTCGCCAACATCTGTCATTTCCTGTTTTGTTAATTTTAGCCATTCTGACTGGTGTGAGGTGGTATCTCACTGTGGTTTTGATTTGTATTTCTGAAACCGAGTGATGGCTATTCAAATACAAATTTCTAAATTTGTATTTGAAGCTGAGTGATGTTGAGCACTTTTTCATGTGTCTGTTGGCCATTTGGATGTCCTCTTTGCAGAAATGTCTGTTCATATCTTCTGCCCATTTCTTGATCGGATTATTTGTTCTTTGGGTGTTGCTTTTGAGAAGTTCTTTATAGATTTTGGATACTAGCCCTT